>CM060069.1:5805923-6405923 GCA_030533445.1 Cyprinodon diabolis | reverse complement strand
AGCTGGATGAATACTCTCCCAGGCTTCTGAACCTCTTCCACTCAAAGGGTGGGACCATGGGATTAAGGTTGCAGACTATCCTACTGAAGGTATCCTAAGTTTTGCCATATTATGTTTTTTTAAATCTATATTTATATTAAATCTGCAGGGGGGAATGTTAGCCTGTGGCTCTCTATGAAAATGTGTATTAAATAAGTGCATGTGTTTATCACACATTCTCAAAAATGTGACCATAGCTCATGCAAAATGTTTTTATTTTAATACATAGATTATAAATAATGTGTTCTATATATGTTTTACATTACTCTGCTCTTACCAGATACATTCTGGCTAAATGTAAACGTCTGACTCTTTAGGCACCAGCTGCCACTCACTCCTATTTTCTAGCAGCTTAAATGTTAAAATAGAGTTATAACAATATTGCTTCTTATCATAAAACATAGAACCAGGGAAGCATATAGTTTGTCCAAATGTGACTAAACCACCTACCAGCTCACCATATGTCCACCATATAAGCATAACATTTAAAATAGTAGTAAATTTGGTTTTATGGAAGTTTATTTTCCAGGACCAGTGACTTTCTGGACTCATAGCTAGTCCTCTGAAAACCTCAGTTAAGACAGGAAGTGTCTGATAAGACTGGTCTCTCAGCAGCACATACAGTATAATTAACAGTGGTTTCTTTAAGTCTAAGCCTCCTAGTGTTAAAAACTGCACCATGACCTTGAGTAATATTAATGTATGTGTTTTTAATTTTCATTTCAGGCTCCTAGCAATCCTAACATCAACATAACCAGAGACATTGTCATCCGGTGTCTGATGTTGTACCTTGGGGAATCTGCTGATCAGCTCTTTAAAGAGTATGATGTAAGTTGAAATGCATAACTCTTTCAATCTCTATTTATTTAGGACCATCTCCTTTAGCTGCACAGTCTAAAATACAAAATGTTCTCATTATTTTAGGATGCAGATGAAGACAGTGTTGCACAGGACCTTGCTGTACAAAGGATGAAAATTTACAGCATCCAGAGTAATCTGTCAGAGGGTGCAGAGGACATCGGAATCGTGATAGATGGTACAAAGGTCCTGACCGCTCTGGGTAACTTTCCAAGAGCTTGTGCCATGCTTGTTGGTTTGACGTATGCAGTGAATCTTTCTTATCCCAAGGAGCTCAGGTACACTTTCGAAGCCTTTCAGAAACTCTTCCTGGAGCTGGACTGTTCAAAGCTTTCTCCAAAAGTGAACAGCCTCAAGAGCAAGCTACTGGCCTAAGAAAGGGAGCCTAAATACACTGGTGTGCTCAGTTATTCTGTGTGTTCAAGTGATTTAAGTGATCAAGTTTTGTTAAAAATAATGTTATCCATACTCATCTGAAGGGGGTGATGTTTTTTGTAGCTTGGTGTTCCAGAAGTAACAAGTAAATGATAATGCTGCACTATAACTAGGACAGTGACAGTTGTGTCTTGATAACACAGAGTTTCTTGATGGACTATGAACACTTTGCCCCCACCTTATGGATGCCAGTGATACAGTCCACTTTCACAGAGGCAAAAAAATACACTCCTCTTGTTTTTCATGATTCTTCTGGTTGTTCTTGCAACAGCAATCCACAGCTATATTATGAAGATGGACAGTATTCTGCTGGGTCTTTACCTCTGTTTTGTGCCCCTGGTAATTGTGAGCACAAGCTGTACTGATCTGACACTGATCTGAGGAGCCTACCTGTGCAATTGGCCTGCCTCAAATAGCAAGTGCCTTTGTTAAATATATTTTGCCATGCTCATTTGAGGGGCTTGTTGTTGTAATTCTGTTGTGTACACCAGGATTTCTTTGTATTTTGGCATCTTACACGAAAAATGTTCAGAATATATGTGTAAACGAAGTTGCACAAATAAATGTTTACCTGCTGTTGTTCTAAATATAGTCATTTGTTAACTGCCCTTCTGTAAATTCTTGCAAAGAACACATTATATTGAGTAGATTCTACATAAAAAATATATGGCAACAAAGTGACAATCAATAACATTAAATAGATTTTAAGTAATGCGGTACCAATTATAAGTTCATTTGAACAATTAATTTATGTAAAAATAAATAACAATTTCAGTTTAAATGTGTTGAATTAAGTAACACTGTTCCAGGTTATGAGTTGATGTAGCTTATTTTATTTATTTAATCTAAATCATTTGTATCCAGATATTTAGACAGATAGCATCATTTTCACCCATATAATTATTAAATATAAATCAATATTATCCAGATATTTAGTAAATAGAAATCTATTTCATCCACATAATTAATAAATATAGATTAATTCCACATAATAAATTAGTAAATCTAAATCACTTTTTCACAAATATTTGGTATATCTAAATTATTTTCTTTCGGATACATAGTAAATATTAATCAATTTTCCCTGTATAAATGATTTGGATTTAATCAACATTTGCCATATTATAAGTAAATCCAAAGTATTTCAACAAATGATTTCATTATTTTGTATTAAAAATTTTTGTTTAAATTTGCTTAATTAAATCAATGGTTTTTAATCAAAGTTGAAGTAATTACAATCTATTCAATTGTATTAATTGTCACTTTGTTGCCTTAATTTTTTTAAGTAGACAATGGTCAAAATTTTCTGAGTGTACAGCTGACAATCTACAGCAAAATCCAAAAGGTTACTCCAATACCCCTTTCCCAGTGGCCGAAAAAACAGTTTAAACCTGGGAACAACAGGCAGTGGCAGTGGGAAAAACTCACTGATGCATGTTAACCTGGGAGAAGCGACTAGAAAAATGACCCTTGTTAAAATAGATGGGCTTTGATCGGCAGGCTGTGATAATACCAGAACCAGGTTGACCCGTTAATTTATGTGATACCATTGAGTGCAACTTACGGACTTCTACTCAGGGCGCCAATCGCAGCTGATATAAAAAGCCGAAATAACTCTGCATTCGATAAACATGGAGCAGTGCTGGTAGGATTTTAAAAGTATTATCAATCTCAGTTTTACTTAAATAGTATGTGACTACATGTAATATGAATTATTAAAACAACACTTCTACCAAGTGACTCTCATTCAACAGTGCATTTCCACTGACAGAATGTATCATTTCTCTTCTTGGGCGCTCATTCAAAGCGCCCCTGAAGTGTAGTGTAATAACCAATCGTATAATGTTGCTAGGGAAAGTTAATAAATATTTGGCCAATCAGCATCACCAAAACTAATGACTTGAATTTTCGCCCCTGCTAGTGATATAGGTGATGTAGCTAGGTCCTTTTTCAAATGTCAGGATCTGATCCAGCATGGACAAGGACAGGTAGGACTGATTTAAAGCATGTTTTAGAAAAGGTAAAGAAGAATGATCAATCTGGGATTCACATGGAAAATAATAGAATAGTGTCTACTTTTTCTAGGTTTCTGTTAATTTGCACAGTTGCTCTTAAATAAACACATTCTCAGAAAATAAATAGTTTTTATATATATATTAAAAAAACAAAGCTGACGTATAGCTTTCCATTATTAAGCTGTTACATAATTTTTTTAGGTTTGTGACACAATATTGGACCATGCAAAACACAGATTTGCGTCACAAAGCCTCAGAATGGCAAAGTTTATGTACAAAAAGTAAACCTGTACATAAAATTATGTTTTGTTTTTATAAAGTGTTTTAATAATGTTTTCTGTAGCTGTTATTCATGTTAATATACTGGTGTGTTAACCTAGTACACATTTGATTGGTTTTTGGTATATGTCTATTTTGAATTTGTAGCCCCCCATAGAGAAACCTCCACCAGCCGCCACTGTTGCTCTCCATTGTTCAATTTCCTGATTTATTTCGCAATGGTGAGATCTTCAACGCTAACTCAACATGATGGTGTCACCAGATACGCAGTGGCGGAGGGACAGAGGCCACGAAGCTGCCACCGATTGGTTAAACCCGGCTTTTTTTGCCAATGGGAAAGGAACCAAATTCTGATTGTTTGTTGCTCGACCGGTGTTTGAAAAACAAGCATTAACCGGTATTTTCAATGGGAAATAGGCTCAAGTCATAGCTTATCTTGTGGACTGATAAAAGAATAAATAAAAACTTAATGCCGTATCAACTGAGCCATGCTATTCATGACTACCTATAGCTTATAGAACATCACTGCATCTTTTATGCTATAGAAAAAAATACTTCTTTGGCAGATCACAGCCTCTCTCACTGGTTCATCTTAGTTATCAATAGACAGAGAAAATAGATCGTTTGGCATCTGTAACCACTCTAATGTTTAAATATGTGTTGCTACTTGATTATATTTTTATATATATCTAATTATTTTTATTACAACATAATCTGTGACAACAGATGTTTATTTATTAAATTATAATATAATTAAACTATAATATATAATTCTATATACATTTATATATCATTTTTCTTTTTTTTATATATATATATAATTTTATATTAATTATATATAAAAATAAAGCTGGAGCAGGAAATCCGAGGTTATTGCCTCATTGACATCCTTTCTTTGAGGGAAGCGAACTGCTCCAAGGAGGATGCCATTGCTACCACTCTTCACACGACCCTGGGCCATCTGGATAAACTGGGAAATCATTTCGGGTTGTTGTTTTTGGACTAAAGCTTTGCATTCAATACCATTTTCCCTGACATCCTGGTGAAGAGGCTGGAGGCCGATTTGCTCCTGGATCAAAGATTTCCTGACCGACAGGTCACAGGTTGCATGGTTGTAATAGCATTGGTTGCCCCTAGGGCTGCATGCTGAGCTCCCCCTCTGTATGCCCACTAAATGTAAACTACACTTCCCCTTCAAATACCATTATGGAGTTCACAGAAAACACCACCGTCAAATATTTTCAAAAACAACCTGAGCACAATAACACAAAGATAAAGAGATCTTCAATTCCAGAAAGCAGAGAGTTGAAGATGCTCCACTGTCAATCTATTAATAGAGCTCCTTAGAAGAGGGTAGCCTCCTTTAAAGTTCTTGGGATGTACACACACACTATCACAGTTCCACATCTGGATAGTCTGCACATCAGCACTACATAAAAAGGCCAACTTTAAAATAATGTTGGTCAACTAACTGAATATACACCCACCGGCCACTTTATTAGGTCCAACTGCTCGTTAACACTTAATTTCTAAGCAGCCGATCACATGGCGGCAACTCAGTGCATTTAGGCATGTAGACATGGTCAAGACAATCTCCTGCAGTTCAAACCGAGCATCAGTATGGGGAAGAAAGGTGATTTGAGTGACTTTGAACGTGGCATGATTGTTGGTGCCAGAAGGGCTGGTCTGAGTATTTCAGAAACTGCTGATCTACTGGGATTTTCACGCACAACCATCTCTAGAGTTTACAGAGAATGGTCCGAAAAAGAAAAAACATCCAGTGAGCGGCAGTTCTGTGGGCGGAAATTCCTTGTTGATGCCAGAGGTCAGAGGAGAATGGCCAGACTGGTTCGAGCTCATAGAAGGGCAACAGTGACTCAAATAACCACCCGTTACAACCAAGGTGGGCAGAAGAGCATCTCTGAACGCACAGTACGTCGAACTTTGAGGCAGATGGGCTACAGCAGCAGAAGACCACACCGGGTGCCACTCCTTTCAGCTAAGAACTGAGAAGAAACTGAAGAAACTGAGGCTACAATTTGCACAAGCTCATCGAAATTGGACAACAGAAGATTGTAAAAACGTTGCCTGGTCTGATGAGTCTTGATTTCTGCTGCGACATTCGGATGGTAGGGTCAGAATTTGGCGTCTACAACATGAAAGCATGGATCCATCCTGCCTTGTATCAACGGTTCAGGCTGGTGGTGGTGGTGTCATGGTGTGGGGAATATTTTCTTGGCACTCTTTGGGCCCCTTGGTACCAATTGAGCATCGTTGCAACGCTGCAGCCTACCTGAGTATTGTTGCTGACCATGTCCATCCCTTTATGACCACAATGTACCCAACTTCTGATGGCTACTTTCAGCAGGATAATGCGCCATGTCATAAAGCTGGAATCATCTCAGACTGGTTTCTTGAACATGACAACGAGTTCACTGTACTCAAATGGCCTCCACAGTCACCAGATCTCAATCCAATAGAGCATCTTTGGGATGTGGTGGAACGGGAGATTCGCATCATGGATGTGCAGCCGACAAATCTGCGGGCAACTGTGTGATGCCATCATGTCAATCTGGACCAAACTCCCTGAGGAATGCTTCCAGCACCTTGTTGAATCTATGCCACGAAGAATTGAGGCAGTTCTGAAGGCAAAAGGGGGTCCAACCCGTTACTAGCATGGGGTACCTAATAAAGTGGCCGGTGAGTGTATATAGCTCACAAGGAAAGCTAGACCAAAACAAAATAGAAATAGACAAGTTAAACACAGAAATGCTAAATTGGACCAATTAAATGGAATATAATAAAAATATGTGTAAAGGATTTACATTCCCTCAGCTTTACAAGCAAAATCAATGGGAACTACTAGACACATCTGCAATCAACAACAATTATTGAAGATTTCCAGAGGACTTCACCATTGAAATTCACCAGAGCTATAGTGAAACTGACAATGCCCACGTGCATGGCAGCTGGATGTTGGAATACATCAGGTAAAAGTGAAAACAAAATTAGTTATTTCACCTTTCTGATTCCTGATCCTCCACAGACGGGTTGGTCGTTGGATTTCCAACTTGAAGAGGGAGGATTTGCCATCGAACTTCTGGCCAGAGAAAAAACACATAATATGGAGCCAACATTTGGAAAAAGAATGTTTTCAAGATGACTTGGATAATAGCGCGTTTTGACAAACACCAGATACAGCACTGGGACTTGATCAACAGCCGATACCGCACCGTGACGTCACAAACCAGTAGGTGGCAGTAGTGTTCTTTGATAAACATGGATGCCTCCAGTAAAGCACATTCAAATGAAAATGTACTCTTAATTAAAATTACTTATCATTTATTATTATTTCATATATAAGTACTGAAAATGACCGGTTATTGGTACTTTGTACCAAGGTTGTAAATAAATAAATAAAAAAGGCAATTTAAACAATACAGTTTTATATCAGTTATTCCCTTTCATTTGTTTATTTTTTTTATCAGTCATATAGCATATTTACATTAAACCAAAATTATCAGCCTTTTAATGAAACAAATTTGGTCATTCACTGAAAAAGAAAATACATCTTTTTTTAATGATGACTAATTACTTTAATGTATTAGCAATCAGAGATAAAACACAGCAAATAAATTACAAACAGGTCCAATAAATAAAAATGTATATTTATTTAAAAGCACAATTCAAAGAGTCCTTCTCACCTTCTTCAAAGAAGAATTTTGTTCAATTCATTTCGATTCAGTATATTTCTATAGCGCAATTTCACAACACCTTATCTCAAGGCACCTTGCAGTTCACCAGATCATCCAGTCAAATTGATTCAAAGTTTTCTATCTAAGGAAAACCAGTCGATTGCATCAATTCATTGAAGGAAATTCCTCACACTAAGCATGCTTGTAGCGGCAGTGGAGAGGAAAATCTCCCTTTTAAAAGGAAACTGCTGAGGCCGACTGGGGTTCAAGGAGACAGAAGCAGAGATACAGAAAGAAGCAGAGATACAAAAGTTAGCTGTAAGCCAGCTCCACAGGCAGCCCCTTCCAGGAATCACACAGCCAGGCAGATAAGCTCTGAGCCAGCTCCCCTGTCAGAGTATAAAGAGGAACAGGACTACACTGAAAAACAGGCAGATCTCCAACAATTAACAAATGTGTTGATGGCAGCAGCAGCGCTGATATTTCTATCCAGGATGGGTTCACAGCAAAACAGGACAAAATGAAGCTACTATGAGAAAAAGCAGGGAGAGCATAATGTTAGCATCAGAGTGGGAGAATAGAGATAGAATGAAGCAGAATGATGAAAAAGGGGTCCCTTTGTCCTCCAGCAGTCTAAGCCTTTAGCAGCATAACTATAAAGATAGCTCAGGATAACCTGAGCCACTCTAACTATAAGCTTTATCAAAAGCCTATAGTTAGAGTAGCTTGATACAATTACTTTAGTCTTGACACTCAGACCTCGGCAGGATCATTAGGGCTGACGCAGTTAACGCAGATATGCCCCCTCCCCTTCTGCAGACACTCTGCTTCACCTCTCCAAAATTGTAGGTGACCGCAGACAGTGCCACAGACAGGAGGCCTCTGATTGGTAAAATCTCCATCTGCTCTACACTATGTATATTTCCTGTTTGGTACCTTACTGGCTCGTTTTGTTTGTATGACCGCCATTGTGGAAAACGACTGATGAAGATGGACCAGCTAGAGGAGCGAGGTGCGCGAGAACACTGGGACCCTTTTTCCACCTGGATCCCTGCTTTTTTTGGCCCTCATGTCCCTCCGTTGTCAGACAAACTTGCGTTTTTCCATTTCCTCAATGCCTCGGCCGTATCTAGACCCACAGCTAATTCATGATTTTCCCTCTTGTGTTGTGGCGTGGAATAACATAGTGCAGACCATGCTTCAATATTGGACATAAATCAAAAATATCTGCTGCAAGCTCACTGCGACACACTGCTGCGGGAGGATAACCTGCCCTTTAGACTTAGACAACTCTTGTCGACAACTCTTGATGAAAAAAAATATATATATTTTTTACAGCATTCAGAACATTTCCATTCCATACAATGCAGCAGTGATTAAATGTAAACAATGGGAGAAAATGTGGGAGATAAAACATGGTGCAAAAACAGCATTTATATAGAAGTGCAGAGCATTAATATATACAGTGCAAATATGCAGTATTTTTGGTTTAGTGTTATCAGTGTGATGCAGAGTCTGTGACTTGATTTAGAGTTTTTTCAACAGTTCAGCTGTTTGATGGCGGTGGGGAAGAAGCTGTTGCAGAATCTGCTAGACCTGCATTGAATGCTGCAAAGCCTCTTCCCAGAGGAAGAACAGTCCATGGTAGGGGTGTGAGGGGTTATTGATGATGTTACAGGCTCCTTCTGCACAGGTTACTGTCTTAGATGCTGATGCTGTTTACTGCAGCTCCGTTTCAAGTAAACGTGTTGAGAAATATGTTTGTCCAACTCAAATACTGCATCACATTGTTATGATCCTGACAACATGAGCCTCTTTCCCACAGAAAATAGCACATCAAAGCATGTTTTTTTTAGCATTGGTCAACCCGCTACAATTAGCATTGACTCCCTTCCATTGGCAAAAAAAGCTGGGTCTAGCCCCCCCCCTGTCAACATGGACAACATTTAAGTAGTGTAATATGTAATAAGTGTGCTTTATTGTTATGTTTTTTGTTTCCTGGCTCAGTGGGTTAACGTCCATAAGTTGTGCTCAATGGTGTTCCCACAGCCTGACGATTAGAGCCGAGTCGATTTTAACAAGTCATTTGCCAAGTCATTTGACCCGGGTTGCCACCAAAAGCCAACTGTTCCTGAGTTTAAACAGGTTTTTCAGCCAGTGGGAAATAGTAATGCAACTTTCAAAGCCCCATGAACCAATTAACTTTTTTGATTCAATTTGCCAAAACTCGACACCATGCTTGATATGTTTGATACAGTTTAGAATGGCGGCATCTGCTGGAAAGCTATCAGAATTACAATTGAGTGAGTATCCTAATGTCTGCATTTGAAAGTGTTGGTTCCATGATAATAGTATTAATAATGATTATATAAATACATAACGAAAACTAATAGCTGAGATGTGAAATGCACAACAGCTATGTGACATGTAATCTGGTCACTATGGCTCTGAATTCTAATCCATCCTTGATTACAAGCTGTCTATACATTTGTTTGGCAGACAGATTAACACTTATGCCCCATATTCATGAGTTCGAATCCCAATCGGTTCCTATAGGTATTGCATATATGTATTGTTTTTATTTTGTTGCTAATTTATGTTAATTAGGAAACTTCTCGGCCCATGCGGCCTAATATTTGAGCATGCTGCACCTAGAACTATGTAAACACATCAATAGATTATCCTTTAAATAGTTCTGAAAGGCCGACCTGTCCAGGGTGTACCCCGCCTCTCGCCCGTAGACAGCTGGAGATAGGCACCAGCACCCCTCGCGACCCCACTTGGGATTAAGCTTGTCAGAAAATGGATGGATGGATGGATGGTTCTGATACTTTAAACGATTCGAACCAACTCTGTTGCCCAGTAGTTCCCACAGGTTCTCCACATTCCTCCTGTGGTTCTGACAGATGAAGATGACTGCAATAAAGGGGAAGTATAATTGTTTAGATGTGCCGTGTGAATAAATTTATTTATTCGACACCATGAATGACTGTGGTGGGTAGAGATGTGAGTCTCTATCTATTTTAGATCTATGTGCATGAAGTAAGCTATTCTGAATCAATTCTAGACTAGACCTAAATATAAAATGTATTTTTCTGTATTTGAATAAAACTGTAAACGGGGAAAAAAACTTTGTTTGAGCTACGATTCTCATTCATTTAAATACTTCAGTAGTATTGAAACGCCCAGATCATTCGAATTTACTGTGAAGCTCAGTACTAAATGTTATGCAACAAGGCCTCGTTCACAGTGGTCATGTGACTGAAGTGCGCTTGAAGTGATACTTTTGCTTCAAAAAGGTTGAAGCTGTGTCGAGCAGCCTGACTCGAGCCTAACATCACTAGGGGGAAAGGGCTATTGCATTAAAGGTGAAGAATAAGGATTTCCAAAACGGATAAAGGATAAAGGGCTTTAACTGTATGATTTTTACATGAAAAACATGAATTTTTATTAATGTATTAGACATTTATTAACTTCATTATTTTCAATTTAATTATGATATTAGCTGGGACATGAATCAATTAACTGCACATTTTACAATTTAAGAGTATATGTTTACCGTTAGAATCATTTGTTAGGATCTGTGTTGTTGCTGTGTCTTATCCTTTTCCCTGGTTTCACTAAGGGGCATCTGGAGACTATAGCTGAACCATAGGCTGATTCCCTTCACCTGCTGCTATGCACAGGTGTACAGGGGTTGGACAATGAAATTGAAACACCTCTCATTTTAGTGTGGGAGGTTTCATGGCTAAGTTGGACCAGCCTTTTGGCCAATGTTCATTAATTGCACATTGAACCAATAAGAGCAAAGTGTGAAGGTCCAATTAGCAGGGTAAGAGCACAGTTTTGCTCAAAATATTGCAACACACACAACATTATGGGTGACATACCAGAGTTCAAAAGAGGACAAATTGTTGGTGGCGCATCTGTGATTAAGACAGCAAGTCTTTGTGATGTATCAAGAGCCACGGTATCCATGGTAATGTCAGCATACCACCAAGAAGGATGAACGCCATCCATCAGGATTAACTGTGAACGCAAGAGGAAGCTGTCTGAAGGGGATGTTTGGGTGCTAACTCGGATTGTATCCAAAAAAAAACAAAAAAAAACACGGCTGCCCAAATCACGGCTGAATTAAATGTGCACCTCAACTCTCCTGTTTCCACCAAAACTGTCCGTTGGGAGCTCCACAGGGTCAATATACACAGCCGGGCTGCTACAGCCAAACCGTTGGTCACTCGTGCCAATACCAAACGTCGGTTTCAATGGTGCAAGGAGCGCAAATCTTGGGCTGTGGACAATGTGAATATATTGTTCATCCGGAAGTTATGGTGTGGAGAAGCCCCAAAGAAGCGTACCACCCAGACTGTTGCATGCCCAGAGTGAAGCATGGGGGTGGATCAGTGATGGTTTGGGTTGCCATATCATGGCATTCCCTTGGCCCCATACTTGTGCTAGATGGGCGCGTCACTGCCAAGGACTACCGAACCATTCTGGAGGACCATGTGCATCCAATGGTTCAAACATTGTATCCTAAAGGAGGTGCCGTGTATGCACAATACATACAGCAAGACTGGTGAAAGATTGGTTTGATGAACATGAAAGTGAAGTTGAACATCTCCCATGGCCTGCACAGTCACCAGATCTAAATATTATTGAGCCACTTTGGGGTGTTTTGGAGGAGCGAGTCAGGAAACATTTTCCTCCACCAGCATCACGTTGTCACCTGGCCACTATCCTGCAAAAAGAATGGCTTAAAATCCCTCTGACCACTGTGCAGAACTGTGCAGGACTTGTATATGTCATTCCCAAGATGAATTGACACTGTATTGGCCGCAAAAGGAGGCCGTACACCATACTAATAAATAATTGGGATCTAAAACCAGCTGTATCAGTTTCATTGTCCAACCCCTGTATTAGATCATTATCTGTGGCTTTAAGAGGGGGGCTTTACCTGTCAGCCTCCCCTCTTGAAGTCTTTTGATAACCTATTACTTAAAGACTTAACAATTTCTCTCTGCATTTAACTGATACACTTGGGGAGCAGGGGGTGCCATTGTGCGGCGCCCAGGGAGCAGTGTGGGGTTAAGGGTCTTGCTCAGGGGCTCAAAGTGCAGGCTGTGGTGATTGAACCGCTGAGAAACTAGTCCATGCATTTGTTACTTCAAGGCAATGTCCAAAGGGGGATTCATAACCCTTAATATAACAGAGACAGAAAAACATAAAAATCAAAAATCAAAAAGCATAAAAATCAAAAATCAAAATTCTTATCGCCTGTTAAGTCTTATCAGAATTCAGAATATCAGAATTAATGCTCACATTTAGCTGAACAATTTTTTTTCTGTATACGTTTCATAATAAATATTAACCTTTTTCCATCCCTTTCCGCATGAGCACTGTACATCATGTTCTAAATGTCAATATTACGCAAATAAAAAAAATAGCTGAACTGTTCAAGGCCTGAGTAGCCACATTCAAGGAAGTAGCAATCTTCCTGTTGTTCCAGTACTTCTGTCAGATGGCAGCTTCATCACCAAATGGTTCAGGAACTACTTCAGAGGATGTGTACCCCACCTCCTCAAACTCTTTTGGTGTTGTTGCAAATTGCTCTTTGCTTATATGTGATTGTTTAGGGCTTTTCATAACGACTTCAGACCCAATATCACAACAGAACTTAACATCATACTTCCCACATACGAAGATGTAAATAAAGAAGATGACTGTTCCTTATGTTCCTAACAGAGCACTTCACTCTCAATCTGCAGGTTTACTAGTGGCTCCTAGAATTTCTAAAAATAGAATGGGAGGCAGATCTTATAGTTATCAGGCTCCTCTCCTGTGGAACCAACTACCAGTTTTAGTCCGTGAGGCAGACACCCTGTCTACTTTTAAGACTAGGCTTAAAACTTTCCTTTTATATAAAGCTTATAGTTAGAGTGGCTCAGTTTATCCTGAGCTATCTCTATAGTCATGCTGCCGTAGCCTTAGGCTGCTGGAGCACATAGGGACCCCTTTTTCATCTTTCTGCTTCATTCTATCTCCATTCTCACACTCTGCAGAATCCGATATATCAATCTCTAACGTTCTGCTCTCTCTACTTTTTCTCATGTAGCTTCATCTGGTCTGTTCCTGTTTGGGTGTGACACCATCCTGGAGAGAAATATCAGCTGTGCTGCTGCCATCAACCCCTACATTTATAGATATTGGGGGTTAGCCTGTTTTTAAGTGTGGGCTTGTTTTTTCTGACAGTGACTAACTGGATGTGCTCTCTTCATCCTCTGACATGGGAGCTGGCCAAGAGCTCATCTGCCTGGCTGTGTGTTTCCTGGACAGGGCCGCCTGTGGAGCTGGTTTACAGCTGCTTTTTGTATCTCTGCTTCTGTCTCCTTGAACCCCAGTCGGCCTCAGCAGATGGCCGCTCACACTGAGCCTGGTTTTGCTGGAGATTTCTTCCTGTTAAAAGAGAGTTTTCCTCTCCACTGTCGGTACAAGAATGTGTTTAGTGTGGGTGATTGCTTTCGAGTCAATGAGTCGATGCAATCAATTGGCTTTCCTTAGATAGAAAACTTAAATCAATCTTACTATAAGATCTGGTTGAATTGTCTTTGTAAAGTGCTTTTAGATGTGTTGTGAATTGCGTTATTTCTATAAATTAACTAAATTAACTGCTCAAAAAAATAAAGGGAACACTTACAAAACATACTAAAACCTCAAAACAAACTTCTGTGAAATCAATCAAATCAATTTCACATGTTGGCAATTGGAATAGACAACAGGTGGAAATTATTGACAATTATCAAGACGCACTCAATAAAGGAGTGATTCTTCTACTGTCTAATTATACAGGACACTGACTAAACTTTATGATGCAATATATTTTCCTTTAATAAAATGGAGGAAGGATTTATCTATCAGCTTTGAGCAAAACATCTGGGCTTATATATGTCTAAAAACTTTTAACATGACTAGGTGGGTATGAATGCTTGAAGGGCTTTGTGTCGGGCTCCCTGTCTTGGTCCTGGTCCATGCCATCCCCTGGTGCGGGTTTCATCCAGGGTGGGGGTTCTGCATGGTACGTGTGGGTTGGGGGACAGGAGGTTTTGGTCCTGGTGGCCGCCTGGCTCCTGGGCTCTGCCACCTGTCCCTGGCCCCCGGGCTATGGTGATGCGACTAGTGAGGGAACGGGGGTGCTATTGGAGTCAATGGGGGAGCTGGCTCCCTGGGAGAGCAGGAACCCCCCAGTCCTTTTGTCCCCATCCCCGGACTCCTCCCTCTGCCTGCTCCATCACACTGCCACACATGTAGGATCTTGGGGAGGGGGTCGTTACTAGAGGGTCTCACCTTCTGATGACATCCCCCACCTCAATTTTATATTGCATTTTAGACACTTTCATCTAAAACATTTTTACAACACACATCTATGTAGGCCATTGTCTGGGGGGATGGGGAGCAAGGACACCATGGGGGGCTTATTTTGGGGGCCTCACCTCAGTTGGCTCCCACCACCCCCTCTCGCATTTAGACATTGAGGGTTCTGGGTTGTCGATTTGGGGGGGATGCGCTGGCGCTGTCCTCCGGAGGGGGGTGGACTGTGCCAGACACCCCCTTTGGTACTCCCACTTTTAATTACACCTCAGAACAACACAAGATTTGAGCGGACGTAGGGAGGATCGGGGTCTTCTCACACCGCTGTTCTACGGCTGCGTCCGGAGTCTGGTGCCTGGAGGAGGAGGGCCTTGACGAGGGGCTGTTGCGGGGCCTGTGTGACCTGCCGGGGCTGGAGGGAGGAGTGAATAGGGTATTGAGGGGGAGGCTAGGTGAATTACTTACGTGGATGAGGGTTCGGGGGTCTCTGGCTGGGTGGCCAGTGTGGTGCATGTGGGCCCTGTCCCCATGGTGGCTTTTACTGGGGATCGTCTGGTCCAGGTGTGGGAAGGGGGGCCAGGCCCGAAGCAGGAACTAGACGGGTTAGCGTGGTGGTGACACTGCTCCCTTATGCCCTATCTGGATTTTAGATTCACTTATTAGGTCATCCGGTACTCCCAGTACTGGCCACTGCAGTCACCCGGTCCTTGGTCCCGGGATTATTGGATGTGAGCATTATGTATGAATGTGCATCCGCGTTTTTTTTTTTTATCTGCACAGAGACTGTTTGTTGCGAGTGGGGGAACTAGGGTGGGAAGGCATGACTGAGACTGTATTTTTTATTTTTATTTAATTTTTTTGTATTTGTCAGGTTCGGGTCTGAACTGCTCCCTCTCCCAAGAAAATCTCAAGTCTATGCTAAGTGCGGAGCCCATTCCCCCCCTTTCTGCCTTCCCTCCGCTGGCTGGCGCCTGGGCTTGCCAGTGCACTGGTGGTTCTCTGTGTTTGAGGGTGGATGCCCAGGCGGGTACTGGCTTATTCCTGACAGCTCCTCCTCGGGGCCTGGATCGCTGGGTCCCGGCCGGGGTTCCTGCCAGGGTTTGGGGCACCCCTGGTGCCTCGGGTCCCTGGGGCCCATGGCCAGATCCACTTTGAGGTGGCTGGCTGCCGGTGGAGCCCAGCCACCGTTGTGGTGGCTGGGGGATTTCCTCGGGGTCGTCTCTCCTCCTCCCTTTGTGGGGGGGTTTCCTGGGTTGGCCCCTCCTGGGCACCTCTGCACTTGGGGTCTATTTAGGCGTCTGGGGCTTTGGGTACCCTGGTGCTTGCCTCGGTGCTCTGGAGGGGCACGTCTTCAGCTCTTCACAACCACTATTGAGCATTTTTCCTTTGGGTTCCTGTTGGGCTCTTTTTGGTATCAAGACAATTATTCTTCTTGCCACATTGCCAGACAGGGCACTGTTAAAATAAATAAATAAAGGAGTGATTCTGCAGGTGGGGACCACAGATCACTTCTCGGGACCTATGCTTTGTGACTGATTATTTGGTCACTTGAATGTTGGTTGAACTTTTACAGTTGTGGTAGCATGAGACGGACTCTACAACCAACACAAGTAGCTCAGCTACGGCAGCTCATCCAGGATGGGACATTAATGTGGCAAGAAGGTTTCCTGTCTCTTTCAGCATACTGTCCAGAGACTGGAGTTGCTTCCAGGAGACAGGCCAGTACACCAGGAGACATGGAGGGGGCCATAGGAGGGCAACAAGCCAGCAGCAGGGCCGCTACCTCTGCCTTTGTTTAAGGAGGAACAGGAACACCACTTCCAAAGCCCTGCAAATGGCTCCAGCAAGCCACATATGTGCATTTGTCTGTAACACAGACGTCACAGAGTCTGGAGAAACAATGGAGCGTGATCTGCTGCCTGAAACATCCTTTAGCATGACCGGTTTGGTTATGACACTGAGAACTGGGTTTGCAATCTCTATCAATGGGCTAAATTGGGACAAAATCAGAACGACCAAACACAGCCCAGTTTTCAACATCTATTTCTGGACTTAATCAAGACTATGGCAAGCTGACTACATTTAGCCCAAAAACCAACATCTCAATCACATCTGGTGTTTGGGGGGAAATGTCATGTGACTCCATTAAACATGGCATTAAGGCATTAATGGAGTTCTGTGTGATACCATCAGATGGTCTTCTTAACCTCCTAATAAGTCTCCAACTGTAGCCCACAAAGTGCACCTCAGACGTCATTCCTTCAAAATGTTTTAAGTGGTTTTCAGTCTAAATGGCTCATGAAATTCCAGGATTATTCGTGGTTAACTGCTGACTTTTTCAAAGCAATGTATCTCAGACATAAAATGATTGATCATCTCTCAGAGAACCTTGAACTTTGCAATTATGTCTCTACAGATTTGGCTTTTGGCCTCACGCTATGCTTGCCTATTTTGTCCATAGCAAAGGGCCTCTGGCGTCTTCATGACCCCTGTGGCATTGGACAATAACTGTTGTCAGTTTAGATTTCCGTTTATGAAAATTGATGTTCATTTTGTTCCCTCTACCCCCTTTTCTGGAAACTTTTAAAAATTTCCATTTACAAAACATGTTCTTTACAACAATAATTTAGAACAAATGTAATACAATTAGACATCCCTATTTTCAAGCATGTTCTCTATTACTGCTGTTCAAAAAAGATCTATATTTTAAGAAACTAGAAGGTGTTGGCTTTCAAATGATGTGTCTCACATGTAATTTGGGCTTAAAGTGTCCATATATATATATATATATAAATGTTTTCTCACCCCTCGTGGGGTGGTATGTGTCATCCACAAGCTCGGGTCCTCTACCAGAGGCCTGGGAGTTTGAGGGTTCTGCACAGTATCTTAGCTGTTCCTAGGACTGTATATATATATATATATATATATATATATATACATATAACTTTTATTGCTTTTCTTGTAATTTTATGAATTTTCTCATAATTTTGTGACACTTTATTCTCGTAATTTTATGACTATTATTGTTAGGATTTCATTCTCTTAATTTTATGATTTTATTGTTGTAATAATAACTTGATTCTTGTAATTTTATTACTTTTCTCGTCGCGACTTCATTCTCGTAATTTTAGGACTTTATTCTTGTAATTTTATGACTTGAGTTTTACAAAAATAATGGAACAAAATTCACTCGAAACATAGAGAAGTGCTGTGTGAACTAATCAAAAATGATCAAATCAATAGTTTAATGTTCATCTACCAGATACTGCCAGAGTCACCCATCTACAGAAAGTATGATGTGAGGGAATGTTTCCTGTATTTGTTTGGGAAAGGTCTTCAGAAATAAAAAAAAACTAACACCTTTAGAAAGAAGTTATTCCAGTAGAATTTGGGATGCTGAGCTTCAGGTTTGTTGCAGAATTAAGATAAATCCCAGTAACATGGAGAAAAAAACTGCTGGAAAAATCCAGTGTCCAGCTAAAGATAACAGAGGAGCGAATTCCTGGGGCGGTTGCTTTGCATTGATTGAGGAATCAACGTTTTTGAGTAAAACTCTAGCAGACCTCCTGGGTTAGAAACAAGAAGCTACTCCCTCCTTTACACTTATTTTATATTTTTAATACTTTCCACATTGTTTTTTTTCTCTCTGCAGAAAATGCACTCGTCGTCTTCTGTTCTCTAATTATTCCTCTACAGCTTGCATTTCTTTATATCATGTTGTTTTCCAAAGTACTCATGTCTACTTTATGTTTGTCTATGTTATCACCAGAGCAAATTCCTATAAGTGTAAAACAACAGTAAAGCTTTTTCTGATTCCATTCAGTCAGCAAACAAATATTTGTTGGAATAAAACTAATTCAACAGCAGCCTTAAAAATAAAGCCCCTGCTGTGTTTTTCCTGACTAAATAAAGTCTGCTTTATCTGTCTTTGTGTTGAACTGATTCACTTTTATAAAGTCCTTTGTGCAACCCTCTTTACTTGGGTCGGCTTATCTGTTTTCTTGTTTGCTAACTAGTGTTTCAATGTTCATCTGATAAACGAACCAACAGATAAGCAGCAGCGTCAGCTCTATCAAGTTAGGTAAACCTTTTAAAACACAGTTGCCTAAAAATTATTGAGAAACAGGGCAGTCATCTGACTGAAATGTGACTCGGATGATTTTGCATTGATTTGGAAATGAAAATAGAGTGAGGATGTGGATAAGGATGTGGGGGTGTGGAAGGGTCTGCTGAGTATATAACAAGTCAAACCGCCCAAAAGCAGTTTTCCTGTGACTGTATCGTTATCCATGCTTGGAGCTTAATAAACAGTACTCTCTTTTTTTTATTTGTACCACAAAAAAAATTGTTGTTAAAAAATGGCCATTGAAAAATCTAAAATAGCCATTGGATTTATAGTGGCAGGCATTCTGATGCTGCTGTTTGGGATAATTACAGCAATTATTGGGCCGACAGTTATGAAGAACGAGGTAGAAAAGGTGAGTTTTACTTTTGACTGGGAAGTCTGCTTATTTCTCTATGATAACCTTTATTACAGAGAGTTTATTTTAAGTAAATTCCCAGAAAAGCCTCAGGAAAAAAAATTATGCATTTTTGTTTTAAAAAGCACGTTGGAATCTTCCTCTATATTTTTTTTAAAACATTTAAAAACTGAACTTTTAACTAAATAGACATACATTTTATAGTGGAAATATTATCTAAGATTAATTCACATTCATATTATATTTATTAAATTCCTGATATTAACATTCATTTTATATAATTCATTAAAAACTTTTGTTGTTGCCGTAATTTTAAAAGTACCTACACACATTTTAAAAAACAATTTTGAGGAATGAAACTTATTAGAGTCCCTTTGCTTTACGTTATCAAAATGAATTCTGATGAAACTGACTGCAAGTATCTAAAATCTGAACTTTAAGTCATTTTTTTTTTGCCATGGGCTCATTAAATATTTATTTTGTTAAGTTTAATTTTAATGAAGATTTATGGAAATTTTGACAGCCTAAGAGGTTGATTTATAAACTTACATGAGGTTTACATTAATTATTTGTTACTAAATATTCTCCGAATTCTCAGCTGCAGATATCTGTAATTTGAATTGGAGTGTTTATTTTTTTTTTTTTATTTTGCTAACAAACAAGTGAGCACCTTTTAGCTCCATCCTAGCCAGGTTCAACTGTAAATCCTACTGCCACATCAATTAAAACAAGCTCACTTCTCTACAGTTGGAAACAGAATTTAACCAAAAATCATATGTGTAAATAATTTAAGGTTATAACGATAGTAAAACTTGAATGTAGATATTGAATAATATTTGATACTCGATACCAACTTCCATACCATAGGAAAAAAAAGTGATATGAGCAGTGGTGTCAAAAGTACACACATTTGTTACTTAAGTAGAAGTATAGATACTGCAGTTTTACTTAAGTAAAAGTGAAAAAGTATGTGCTCCAAAAACTACTTAAAGTATAAAAGTATAATGTAACTTTAAAAAAAAAAACAGCCAGATGTCACTATATGAACTGACAGCTCAATTTTTTGACTATTACTAAAAATCCTTTGAGATCGGGCCAAGGATGAGGAAGGGTCTTGTTGGTCTCCGTCTCCCGATACGCTCTCGCCTGTGTCCGACCTTTCAGACATTTCAACATCTTTTTCTGAATCAGACATTGTCGCATGGCATAGACAATTCACGTTGGCAGTTTGAAGAACACCTGCTTGCTTCTGATGATTTCCTTTAGCTAACCGATGAGTGTTTGCGTTATATGAATCATCCAATTACACTAGTTTTCACTAGACGTGGATGGAGCCATTGATCTGCATTGGAAGGAGCACATGACATGACATAAATATTTATAAACATTAAACCGAAGCCAAGAGTAACGTTTGTTTTAAAAATAGAAGGAATAGAAAGTACAGATACTTGTGTGAAAATGTAATGAGTAGAAGTCAGAAGTAGGAAGAAAAATAGGTAATGGAATAAAGTATAAATACCTATAAGGGGTACTTAAGTACAATAATGAAGTATTTGTACTTTGTTACTTGATACCCCTGATTAAAAGCATAAAAAACATATTAACCTCTGAAAATCCACCTGTACCTTTACAACTAACAACTCAGAGCTGCTGGGGACACCAAAAGTTCAAAGCCCCACAGCTGTGGAACTGCTATACTTAGGGGTCTGAAACTTTCTGCAGTTGTGGTTGACATGATGTAGAACATAATACAATGAGATACGCCTATTGTCAAGCATGTTCTCTATTACTGCCATTCAAAAAAAATATATATTATTTTCACAAACTAGAAGGTGTTAGCTTCCCAATGATGGGTCACACTTTAAATTTGGGCTTATAGTTCTTCAGCTATTTGCTTATCCATTAAGAGGTTAACATTGAAAACTCACCATTTTCAATCTAATCATGCGCTACTTTGTCAATAGAATCACAGATCATACTAATTAAAATAAATGCAAAATGAATAACCTAAATATTATACAATACAAGATGTTTAGAATGTTTGGGCTTATATTCTTTTAATGTGAATTGGAGTACGCTCATATATAGTATCAATATAATACAGCTATATTAATACTTTAATAATAAATAATAAAAAAATGCAGATATTTTCCTAAACATGACCGACTATTGTTACAAAATCTATCTATCTATCTATCTATCTATCTATCTATCTATCTATCTATCTATCTATCTATCTATCTATCTATCTATCTATCTATCTATCTATCTATCTATCTATCTATCTATCTATCTATCTATCTATCTATCTATCTATCAAAATTAGGCCATTCTAATTACAAATGAAATGGTAGAAGTTTGAATCATATTTGTTCTTCTTTTGAGTATAAGCGTTTCATTCCTAAACACACGTTTTGAAAGCCTAACCTGCACGGACTACATTTCCCAGAATGCTCCGCGGCGTAGAGGCGTTACTCTCAGAGGGGACGTGGATTTCAGGTCCAAATGGTTCATCCCTAAGGTGATAGAGGAGGCGGTGAGACGTCAGGTTTTAACCCCTAAAAATGAAGCTGTTCTCTTGTAGTCTTCTTTAGCTGGTTTACAGGTCGCTCAGTGCGTGTCGTGGGCTCGCGGCACAGCTGAATAGCGTGCAGACAAAGCTGCTCCGCCGTAAACAAAGCCAGTGGTGTGAAGCTGTCAGTGTCAGGATGGCAGTTGATAAATCCAAAGTCTCAGTGGGGTTCATAGTAGTTGGTGTTCTGATCGTTTTCTTTGGTACCGGTCTGGTTTTTGTGGGTCCAATAATCATCGATGACCAAGTGGTAAAGGTAATGAACCTCTATGTTGTTGTTGTTGTTGTTTTGCATTCCCGTTTAGCATAATAACAGTGGGTATTTTTTATATGCTGATTAACCTGATGTCAAACTTTGAGTCTTAAATAGCTTCAGATAAGCGCGCGTGCAAACGGTACATGATAACACGCGCGTGCAGGACTATTATATACTACAGCCATATAGATTCAGAAATAAAATGAACGCTCTGAAACTTTAAATTGCTTGTTTAATATCCTAATAATAAACATGCTTTACGTAGCACAAAATTAGCTTTAAACTTTCATTTATGAAATTATCATTCAAGAAGGTGTAATAAAAATAGAATTGTGTATATATGTGTGTATATAAATATATAATACACATATATTTTTATATATATGTAATACACGTATTAAATATATATGTGTGTGTATAAATATATATACACACATATGTGTGTATATGTGTATATGTATGTATGTGTAATGTGTGTATATATATATATATATATATATATATATATATATATATATATATTGGGTAAAAGCTAATCTGCTAAGCGATGACATCTGACTGGTTGAGCAGTTATCTCCTCTCTATAGCTCAAACGGTTGCACAACTGAACTTTGCCAGGCCACAAACACGCTTAGTGTGAGCTTATTCCCAAAGTTCATCTTCACAACCACCTCAGCAGATTAGAATTGTGGACTCTAAAACTTTTGTGTAAATATACATTTATAAATGTATTAGGAAGGTTTTGTGTTTTAAGTTACACAATCAATTGGTAATATTCCTCAGTTCAAGGGAGGTGAGGTCATCCAAAAAAAAAAAAAGTTACTTCAATATATAACTATTTTATTATACAGAAAACACAACAAAAATGTAATACTTTATTTAGTTTATAAGAATGGGGGAAAATGATCTGTTCTGGCTAAAACAAAGGATTTAATTAACAGAATAAACTGGAGCAAAGTGCTGGGAGGGTTTCAGGTTCAGCTTTAGCAATAAAAACTCATTACATTACAGTTCCCACTAATAGATGGACATTAAATAACTTTGAGCCTTCCCTTCAAACATCTTACGGTAGAGTCAGTAAGCTAAGCGTCAGTCTAACCTTGCAGATGTGTTTCCCTTAAGCTATTACTTTTTGTGTAGGAAAGTAAATAAAACAATCATTTCCAGATAATAAAAGCGAAAAATAGAAAAAACAAAACAAAATAAAAACTAATAATATATTTTCCATCACATTTCGCCAATGTTAGTCAGTTTTCCCACTGATTGATTTAGAGAATATTTGCAGTCAGGAATATTTCTGCTAATAGACAATGATATTTTTTAGGAAATAAAGAAGTAATTAATACATTTATTTTATAATCTTTTCTCACAGCAATAGCCGAACAAAACGCCCTCCATACTTTAGCATTGCAACTGTTATGCAAGCATTTATTCTTGTAATGTTACAACCTATTTCTCATAATTTTGTGACTTAATTGTAGTAATTTTACGACTTTATTCTCATAATTTTACGACTTTATTGTTGTAATATTATGACTATTCTTGTTCCAACCTTATACTCGTAATTTTATTACTTTATTCTCATAAGTTTATGACTATTCTTGTTGCGACTTTATTCTCGTAATTTTACGACTTTATTCTCAGAATTTTACGACTTTATTCTTGTAATATTATGACTATTTGTGTTGCAACTTTATTCTCGTAATTTTTTTACTTTATTCTCGTAATTTTACGACTTTATTCTCGTAATTTTACAACTTTGTTCTTGTAATTTTATGACTTTATTCTCATAATTTTATGACTATTCTTGTTGCGACTTTATTCTCATAAGTTTACGACTTTATTCTTGTAATTTTATGACTATTTTTGTTGCAACTTTATTCTCGTAATTTTATTACTTTATTCTCGTAATGTTACAACTTTATTCTCATAATTTTACGACTTTATTCTTGTAATATTATGACTTCTTGTAATTTTATTAATTTTATTAATTTATTCTCGTAATTTTACGACTTTATTCTCGTAATTTTACAACTTTATTCTCATAATTTTACGACTTTATTCTTGTAATATTATGACTATTTTTGTTGCAACTTTATTCTTGTAATTTTATGACTTTATTCTCATAATTTTATGACTATTCTTGTTGTGACTTTATTCTCATAATTTTACGACTTTATTCTCATAATTTTACGACTTTATTCTCGTAATTTTACAACTTTATTCACATAATTTTACGACTTTATTCTTGTAATATTATGACTATTTTTGTTGCAACTTTATTCTTGTAATTTTATGACTTTATTCTCATAATTTTATGACTATTCTTGTTGTGACTTTATTCTCATAATTTTACGACTTTATTCTCATAATTTTACGACTTTATTCTCGTAATTTTACAACTTTATTCACATAATTTTACGACTTTATTCTTGTAATATTATGACTATTTTTGTTGCAACTTTATTCTTGTAATTTTATGACTTTATTCTCATAATTTTATGACTATTCTTGTTGTGACTTTATTCTCATAATTTTACGACTTTATTCTCGTAATTTTATGACTATTCTTGTTGTGACTTTATTCTCGTAATTTTTACGACGCTATTATCGTAATGTTACAAGTTGATTCTTGTAATTTTATGACTATATTCTCATAATATTGTGACTTTATTCTCAAAAAAATAAAAATCTCTAATCTTAAAACTCCGTCGTTGGTCTGGTATCAGTTTCAAAACACCAAAGTATACTGGTTATTTTATGACCAGTTGTTTTCAGGAGCACTAGAATGGGAAGTTACAGATCTAGCGCCCCTAGTGGCCAAATGTTACATATTGTTGCTATTAAGAAATAATGTGAGTAACAATAAAAGATCAAGCTGAATTGATTGAAATGTTAGTAATGACATTTTTTTTCTCTTTCTGTCCTGTCAGAACACCATCATTGATCCAAAGAATGACCTCTCCTACACCATGTGGAGGGACCTCCCGGTGCCCTTCTTCATGTCCGTCTACTTTTTTCACGTCCTCAATCCTGAAGAGATCCTGAAAGGAGAGAAGCCCATGGTGGAGCAGAGAGGACCTTATGTGTACAGGTATAACACTCCACCTCTCCACGCCTCGCTCTTACACCTCTGGATGCTTTCCGTCCTCCATTTCCATGCTCCAGTTTTAATCAGGTGGAAGAAAACAAAGCAACCTTCAGCATGTTTGGGTTTATTTATTAGAACATGTTTAGGCTGGAAAGGAAAGCAGTGTTTTTCAGCCTGCTCCCTGCCAGCGTCGCTGCCAAAATACAGATTACTTCTGCATGTTGCTTTCTTGACATGCAGCCTGCAGCAACTAAACATGTTTTATGCTGAATGCTTGGGGAGTGAACAGGTTTATTCTAGAGGTTTACTCAGTTTAACTGTAGGTTTTTTTGTATTTCTTAGAGATGAGCTTTGTATTTGACTTTCTGTTAAGCGTAGCCCAATCTGCCTGGTGTGAGATTAAAGCAAGCTGTTTTTTTGAAACAAACGAGAGCGGCTTGTGTGACCTCAATTTCTGCTGACTGAAAGCGAGTGACTTCCTGTCATGCATGAATGAGACATTTTTTTATTTAAAAAAATGATCCTGCTGTTTTTTTAAGTCATTTAACATTTCTTAAAGAAATAACTTTTCTTAAAGAAATCTACAGCAATAATAAATTTTCCGATATGTCAGAATTTGCAAATAAATTTGGATAAACTGTTTCTACAACCCTCCAGGTCCTGTTGCCCCTGGTAACGGTCCTCTATCTGCTCTATGCAGAGGACATCCTTAGGTGTCTGGAAATATTAGTGAATAAAAATCCAGTTCTGTAGCTTTAAATGCAGCAGGACAGCCAGTGTTGGGACGGTCCATCACTGTTTATGCTTTCTGCATTTAGGGATAACTGTGGAGTGAATTTTGTTACATTATTGTTCTACACAAAAAACACATTTTAATTGATATTTAAAAAAATGTAATCCAGAATTAAAACTGAAAAATATTTTAATTAAATACATTTTGGGGAATAACTTTGCTTTTTTTTCCTTTCAGATTTAGTTTTTTTCCACAAAAATTTGTATTTTTTTCAAATGTATTTTTTAAAACTTTTTGTTTTATTTTATTTTTTTTTTACAAAATTTGTATTTTCACCTATTATTATAATTTTTTCTTAGATTTAATTTACAAATCACTTTCTCTTCACTTCTGGGAACTCCTTTATCTGGACTGAGGTCTGCAGGACGTTAGCAGTAATATTTTTGTAGGTCAATGCGCGCATCAACAATGAGTGCTGGTATTGGGCTTAAAGTGAGGAGAATGTGACATATAAAACAACATTTAAAAAGGAATGCAGTTTTTGAAAACAAAAAACAAAATATAAAATCTGTAAAACTAAAAATAAATTAATAAAAGACATTTTAATCTCTTGCGACAATATGATGAGGATATCATAAAAAAAAAATGCCATGGGAAAAATATCGGTATGGGCAGAAACCCAAATTCTGTGATCGTATCAGAAGTGAGAAAATATAGATCGCTGCATCTGTTATCTTAACCCTTGCAGTCAGGTTCTGTCCAAGTCTGGCACACGGAAGGGAAAGTGCAACAGAACTGGAACAATGTGTTTAATCAGTAAATTGAAAATTATAGAAATTGACTGCTGCTTTATGACATAATGAGCAGGAAGCTTTATATACAATAGATGTCTTTAACAAAGGAAACCACACATGATTCTAACAAAGCTCTTCTTACATTTAAAAGTGGCTCCTTATTGCAGACATGTTGGTTTCTAATTCAGACAGTAGGCAAATTAAAAGCTGAGCACTGAATCAATCAATAAGCCTCTGATTACATTGTCTCTGGCTTAAGATGACGTGTTGTGAATTGGCTCTTTATCAATAAAGTGAAAAACTGGAATTGAATGAGGTACTCTGCAGTTAAAGTTAAACTACATCTTGATTGATTTACTCACGGCTCTGGAAGGTTGGGCTGTTTTGATTGGCTCCTTATCAAAAATCATTTGCAAATCTTCAGACTTGAGTCGGCTGTCGTTTTAAGATAAGGCACCAAAAAACTAGTAAGTCTCACAACTCTGCCAAAAAAAAAAAACGTCATAAAAATGGGCCAAAGTGTTTTCATTTTCTTTCTTGACTCTGGACGACAGATCAAGAATACAGAGAAAGCAATAAGTACAAATGGTTTCTATTTTCTGTTTTTTTCATATATCATATGTCAAATTCGTAGCACAGCTTAGCGGTTTCTTTCTGAAGAGGATATAGTTAAGCTGGACAAAAAAAAAAGCTGAAATGTAAGTCTGAAAAACTGATGTTAGGGGATGATCTTTTATTTCCAGGTGGATCATCTAAATAAGTGGTTCTCCTAACTGTCAATCATTCTGGTGACATGTTTACGTAAGGCTGTCCTACGTGCTCGTCCCGTTAGCTATCTTTTCTGTGCATGCACACTTTCAGGCATATATCTGTGGTGAGCTCCTGTTATTAATAGTCTCTAACTAATAATAATAAATAATTACTTTTTTAATTTAGTGTGGGAATAATAGTGAACACAGTCAGATAAACACAAATCAAATGAACATTTTGCCAAATAAAACAAAAAAACTCGCCATCAGAGCCAACGATCCTTCACACGCTGTCTGCAGACGGGCTGGGATTAGACCTGGCTGCCGTTAGCCTTGAAGGTCCGCTGGTTGCCGCGTTTTTTTTAAATTACACATTAAATCGGTAAATGGACCATATAGTGATACTTTAACTGAACGACGGCAACAGAAAAGAGAACTTTTAACTTAATACTCTGAGATCTGTGAGAGCGCTCCATTAAAAGCTGCCGCTGCCACAGTGCATGCTGGGACAGCTGTCAATCTCAAGAACGGACAAGTCTGCTCTGATGCATGCTGGGTAAATAGGTAGGGGCGAGAACAACATCCGTTCTCAGTCTTCTTGTTCTTGTTAATTGGAACAGTACTAGGGCTGAGGCTGATGACGTTTCACAAGCACAAGAGAACGCACAAGTACACATTTGGAGAAACGGCCAAAGTGGCTACGAAGTGTATGAGAATAAAAGAAAGGCCTCAGAAGAGGCAGATATATCTCAGAATGCTTTGTGCAGACAGTTCTCCTCACAAAGCATTATGGGATTTGCTGTCACAGCGGCCAGGTGTCACTACCCGATCCGTCAAGGAAACATGATCCGTCCTGCGCATGCGCGAACAGAATAATAAGATCCGGATCGCCAAAAAACTACATAAGGGTACTGAAAGTACTTGTTTATATACTAAAACATTAAAGAATGCTAAACTACATTGTAAAGAAAATATTGAAGACTTTTCTGGAAGAAATTGATACGTTTTACATTCTCTCCATTGTATTGCGTGACGTTATCATCGGACATGTAGTCACAGCAGCGTTCAAAATGCTATTTAAAGTCGTAGGGAAATAACTGTTCCAACCATTGCATCTGTTCCAACCGTTTCCCATCTCATTTACCTACTGAAATTAAGGGTAAGTACACTGAATTTAAAGACTTTTTTTTTAATTTCTAGACTGTTTTTCTAGTGTAGTATCTGGTATTTGAAAGTAAATAATGACTGTTCACTGGAACACTGGAAAAAGGATCTAGAAATAAGTAAATGTTTCATAAATTAAGTGTATTTACCCTTAATTTGAGCAGGTAAATGAGATAGTTTGCCAATGGAATGAGTATTTTTACACTTAGAATAAGATAATTAGATAATATGCACTTTAAATAAGACAATGCAGTTGTGTTTTCTTATTTTAAGTGTAAATTGTCTTGTTCCATTGGCAAAATGTCACTTTTTACCTCCTCAATCCAAGAACAAATTAACTTTTTTAAAGAAAAAGGGACCTAACTAGATTTAGATTTTTTCCAGTGAAGGAGAAATGTCTGCATTTTAATCAGGATTTCGGTTTGATTGGGCCTTAGGGCTGCTGGAACATGTGTTCAGAGGCCTTTATTAACAGTCAATATCAGAAAATATTTTTCCTTAATTTTTTGTTTTCTTTGATCTATTTTGAAACAGGCTTTTTTTTTTACTTGACAGAGACTCCTGGACAGGTGTTGAAACGTTTTCAGAAAATAGGCTGTCGGCCTCATACCAGCCTGATTAGCTCGGACCTGAGAGGCTAAATCCTTTCCTCTGACTGCCGTGCACTTCTACCCGGATGTCACTGAAATTATAGAACAATGGTCTTGGGGGTCGTGACCCAAGTGGGCACTGCAGGAGGCGTCGTTATCTTTGGCTTAAGAAAATTAAGATCTCCTTTGATTCATATAAGATATATTAGGTATAGTAAAATTAGCAAACTTATGGAAATGAGAAAAAAAAGAAGTGTTGCCCTTAAAAAGGTAACGAGATGCTGATATGAAGATGTTTTAACTGTGAAGTTCTCTTTAGATTATTATATTGGTCATTGGCCATTAGGTCATTATGTTTACCAGCAGAGCTATTTATAGAGTAAAAAAAGATGTTAAACCAAATATGTGATTGCAACATCAAAATGATTCTTCATTGATTTAATTGATTAGTTTAAATTGGGTCCAAGGTAATCATCCCTCCATCTTACTGGACTCCTAATCATTCTTACTTCCTTTATAATCTTATCTTCTATCATTTGTATCACTTGAAAGAGATTCTGTGTTCTAAATGTACTTTGAACCACAGACTTTAAATCTTTTTCACCATTTCAGATGTTGGAGTATGGAGTAAATTTTGATCCATTATTTTTGCAAGCAAAGAACAAGCTTTTAAATAGAATTAAGAAAAAAAAAACGCAATCTATGAGTAAAACTTAAAAAAGCCCATTTAAAACCCCTTAAGCCCGGAGGTTCTTAGGAGAAAATTCTAGTTGAAATAACATATGTGAATTAAAGCAAATACAGCTCCCAAACTATAAATTGTAAATACAATTGTTTGTATTTGTGTGACAGAAAGGCATTGAGGAATATTGTTCGGGTGGAATCACTACTTAAAATGTCACCATGTCTGATTTATAGGTGATTAAACTAAGAAAAAAAAAAGAAAAATATTAAGCCTTACCAAATTTTTTTTCAAAATAAACACTTCAAAACACCATGAAACTCCATTTGAAACTCTGGATGAAGCCTCTGTCCTTATAGATCTACATCTTTGATATAACTGAAGCAAATTTGGAGTGAATAAGTTGAAACATGTTTGTTCCACCAAAGTTCTAGTGCCAGGCGGAAATTTGAGTTTTGGCACAGTGCCAAATGTGCAAAAATGCATTTTTCCACTCATTAAAAGGGAATCTGGTCAGACAAATATTCTGATTTACATTATTGGAGACCATCTGCATCTTTGCTCCTAGGATTAAGCTGTTGTTTCATTGGAATTTACCAATGATATCACCAAAGTGAATAGAAAATAAGAATACTAGAGCAGGCTTATGTAAGGCATGCCGTTTACTAGTGTTGCACCGATATAGTATGGGGCAGGGCCCCGATCCAGCACTAAAATGGTGGTATCGGTATTGAGTACCAACAAATAGGGCAAGATACCATTTTGAGAGCCAAAAGATTATTCAACTATTGTCACCCATTCCAGGTAGGCAATAAAAACTTCTACTGGATTCACTTTGTATTAGTCTTTTTCCTGCTTCACAAAGGTAGGCAGCAGGTATCGTTATCTGCCAATACTGCACAGCCAGGTATCGGTATCGGGGGCAAAAATGGCATCGGTGCAAGACTACCGATTACATCATCTGAAATGGTCGCACAATTAGCGCCGACACTTCCTTGAAAAGGTCTGAGCCTCTAGTTTCCAGTGATGTCGGCCATCATACCTGCTGTTGCATTACTCCCGCAACGTCATGTGGAATTTAAAATCTTATTTTATTTACACAGCTATAAAACAGAAAGTACTTGTGAAAAAATAATTTTGAAACATGTTTTAGAAATATCAAAGCCGCATTTGAAAGGCATGTGGATGAAACACCACGTGACTGCGTTTTGGCCATTTCTATAAATGGATGAACCTCAGCTGGTGTCAGTTGGGCCCTGTACCTGTAAGGGGTTAAATCAAAAAATGGTTTTAACAGTAACTTTGGTTTTTTTCCCAAATTTGATATCACTTATTTTTTTTATATGTGTTACACAGATTTTATGTTTTCAAATAAAACTTTTTGAATGATAATTTTCAAATAGTTTTATTAGATTTTTGTTTTTTCTAAAATTGTTTAATTGAATTTTAAAAAGAGAAACAAGGCTTTTATAGCAAACAAAGTGGTATGAAAAAATTGTTCTTTGTATTATTAAAACAAAGCAGTGCAATGCTCTTTTTTCTTTTCAATTTAAAAACATGTTGGTTATGTTTATGAATAATGGAAGAGAATTCCCTCCATATCTTGTCCTTCCTGTGTTTCAGAAAACAGTGTCAGAAGGAGAACATCACGTTTCACCCCAACAGCACAGTGTCCTACAAAGAATACAGACAATATTTCTTTGAGCCCTCTATGTCTGTAGGGAACGAGTCGGATGTCATCACCATCCCCAACATGTTGGTGCTGGTATGAGAGAGAGGATACGCCAAAATTTCAAGATGTACCTTTAGTTTCTACCTTTTTCGTAAATGCATCCTCCTCTTGTAGGGTGCAGCGGTGATGCTGGAGGACCTGCCCTACGCCGTGCGGCTGCTGATCAGTGCCACCTTCAAGACTTTTAAAGAAGGGCCCTTCCTGACCAAGACGGTGGGAGAACTGATGTGGGGCTACGATAGCGATCTGGTCGCGTTCCTCAACAAATACCTGCCGGGGATGCTGCCAGCGAGTGGAAAGTTTGGCCTTTTTTCAGAGGTGATTTTATTGATTTTTACTCATTTGTTATATCTTTGTTGAAACAGACGTAAACTATAGAGATCTGTCCTTTCCTTATCTCTCCCCAACCAATGCTACCACACCCACGACCAGCTGGTCGACACTAACTGGCTGCAGTGTTCTTTGGCAGAAAGTGACTTTATCATTGAATCCCAGCCATGGAGTGCTCTGCTATTGTAGCAGAGGGTTTTGTTTTCTATTGTTTTTGCAGTTCCTACAAACAACATTTTAAGTTATGTTTCAATTATGAAAGTAGGAGACTTGAGCCTTGGGGTCCTCCATTTCATTACAAGCACTAAACTATACAATAATTGGCCCAAATGGAAATATTCATCCCTGACCTGCAGGATTTATAGGATATTGCCTCAAACTGCCCTTTTTTCAGCTAGTGGTGGGACTCGAATAAAATGTTTTATTGAGTTAATCACTGGGTCTGTGATTAATTAATTACACATTAATCAAATCATTTACTGTTGATTGAAATGAACAGCCTTTTAAATTCGCTGACGCCTTTTGCTTCTTAATTATTGAAGAAATAATCATAGCAGATGTAAATATTTTATTTTTAAACCAAGCATTTTTTAATCCAGATGATATGATTGATTTTGATAGGCTGAAAGAAAATAAGTAAAACATAATATGTGTTTTTTCACGTACGTGTATGTATAAAACAAGAACACAGAGATGAAATGAGTATAAGAAAGGTTAATCTTCAAAAGAGTGAAAAGAAGCTAATTATTGTTTAGTCCCTCAGTCATTTAGCAGTTTGACAGAAACTATTTATTGTGATTTTTATAGAGTGCATTCAGAAGTTTGTGCTCCCTCATAAATCAAAGGAATAAAATGACATGGGATGTTAAGTGGCAGTAAATGCTTGTTAGCTGTAAATATAATCTGTGCTGAGTGATAAAGAACAAGATCCTGAATGTTAGTCACAAAGAAAACTGCTGCATGCGCGCATGTAATGATCCCACCGCTGCTACGGTTCAAATTGGTATGATTTGCAGATAAGGCGTGGCTAGCTTTAAATTCCTCAGCTTTTGTTTCCTTGAATGAAAATATGTATTTTTTATTTGATACAGGGTTTCCGCGGTTCATTAAACAGGGTTCCCGCAGGTCCTTAAAAAGTCTTAAAAGGCATTGAATTCTTCAAAATAAAACTAAGGCCTTAATTGGTATTAAAATCTCTTAAGTCAGTCTTTCGTTGGTCTTAATTTTTAAAACATCATAAAAAGGATTATTTTTATTACGATTTATTTTTGCAAACTCAAAAAACATTTTTTTATAAAAAAATAAAGGCTTGCCATTATTGTTTCCGTCCCGATAGCGGAACCAATAAAAGCGTTGTTGCGGCCGGGACATTTGGGAGATGCACCATTTACTTTTTGTCTGGAAAATATGAGCAAGTGTAAATGTAACAAAAATTGTTTCCAGCCAAGAGTTTTCTACATGGCTAAAACCAGGGAACATACATCAGGCACAGTGGATTTTGTGCAAGAAGCCATTCAAGCTCAGAACGAAGGGAATTAAGGCAGTGGAGTCGCACATGCGAAGCACGAAACACAAAGCGTCAAAATCGAGTTACTGAGAAACAGCCGGTATTTCTCAGTTTTGTTCCACCCTTGTCTCTGCAACGCCTCCACTTATCACCAAATCAAACATAGAAAACGATACAAAGAAAAATAGCTGCAAAAAAGGCTTAGCACTGGTTATGCTGTGGCTTTAAAGCTGATTCAAAGTTTGTGAATTCAGTTAAATAATTGTTAAAATATATCTGTCATTTGTGTGTTTTTAGCTTTCTTCCTGTATGGGAAGCTTTTCAAAATTTGAAACATTAGTTGCAGGGGTTTATGTTAAAATTAACCTTTGGGTTAAGTTGTCGCAAGCGGGTTTTTCTTATGTTTCTTGTGAATTTGGTCTTAAATTTTTATTTCAAGTGGCATTAAAAAGTATTGAATTTAACTTGCCTTATGCTGTAGGAACCCTGATTAAAGTTGTAGGGAAGCCGCTGTTCCAACCGTTGCATCTCCGAATTTTTCCGAGTGGTGACCGACTTTACACGAGTGAATAAAGTAAATGTGGTTGGTCATTCATCAAGGGGGCAGGATTGTTGTGGCGGAAGGTTCACAAGCAAGTTTGGTTGTCGCCAGTTTGTCTGAAGCATCTTGCTAACTAGTTAGCAACTTAGTGCTAGTAGGTTCCCAATGGGAAATTCCATTGGGACCAAGTAGCACTAAATTGGTGACTTAGAAACGACACTGTCAAGGAACGCTATGGTCAGAGGAAACATGCAAGAGGAGGAGAGTTTGAGTCGGAGGTCGTGGATGAATCTCCGCTCCGCTGTCATACATTTTTTATTTAGAGGAGGAAAGCGGGGAGGAAGATGTTGTGGAAGAGGACGCCAGGGCGGCAGAAGCTTGGTTTGGTGTAGAAGGCTTCCAGCCGTACATGTTTGAGCCCTTGCCTCGCAACGCTGCCAGTTCTGTTAGCTCTACGCCTGCTGAAGACACAGACGTCCATCCCCGTGAACACTGGGACGGAACTCAATGGGAAAGGAAAGGATTCTTATTTCTTATTTCAACCGTTGCGTATATTAGCTGTGACATACACTGTGAAAACACTCATGGGCTTAGAGAACAGACATGGGCCGGTAAATAAGAGATAGAATATGGTGTCAATCGTTTTAAAACAAAAGAGTATTTCATTATCGAATTTCTTTATTTAAATTTTCAAAGCAGCAAGCCATTCTACTGCTACTAAAATACTGTTACTATTACTATATTTATTATTATAGCTTTATTAAATATTATCTATAGCAAATATTCTATATTATGTAGATATATAGTACAAGGGGGGAAGTTGAGCTACTTTGTTCTCTGAACAGCCAGAGAAAACTAAGGTCACACAATCATTTTCTCGGATGTCTTGGATAAAAATAAGAGACTTTGGACAAGTCTGGCTGTAACTGTGTGAATATTGCTTAAAGTTAGCTTTGCTAATATCAGAAAGTTGCTGAAAAATACTCATTAAAAGCACAATAGCTTTAAGTGATTTAGAAATGATCTTTTTTTAATTTAGAAATGTCAGAGTGGAGACTATAAACTTTTCCCCATTCCATTTGGTGACCATTTTCCTGCTTCAAAAAGCATGTATTGAGTTCAGCTGTGAGGAAGTGAGAGAGAGCAAAATTAAGCAGATAACCGAATAGCTCAACTAAGTACAGCTAGTTTGCCATATTCTACTCTTTTGAGATTTCATCCTATGCTATAAAAATGCAGGATTTAGAAATATTGGTAGCCTTATATATATTTTTTTTATATATAATTTTTTTAGGAAACTGTGATAGAGTGACCATGTAAGATCCGCCCCTAACTAGTTTTAGTTGTTTAACACTTTTTCCCCTCTAATATTTTGGTGAATGCATTAAAGGAAAAAACACTTTAAGTAATAAACAAAATCCGTTTAATCACCTTTTTCAGTTCCCCAATTTCAGTAAAATAGAAGGAAAATAAAAGCAAGTTGAAAAAAAAGAAATAAACCATGATAAAAGCAGGTAATAAAGCAATTAAAATGGCCAAAATCAGTGGGTCTACATGTGAACGGATGGTTTCAGTTTGCGTTTATATGTCCATTCATTGAAAGAGTTTTGATACATTTTTTAATTAAAAAAACTTTTCCTGTGTTTAAAAAAAATGCAAAATAAAAAATGTATTAATTTAAATTTTTATGAAAAAATTAACTTCATTGTTAATAATAATTTGTAATAATAAATGACCATTCACAGCTGGAAGGATAGAAAAACATTTTGAAACCTAAGCTTATATATCTAATTTCATTGTAATCCTTGAAGAGAAACAAGAATTATATATTTTTTTCTTATAACGGACATTGGGCCCAAAAATGAAGAGTAGGAACGAATAATTTATAACTGACTTTATAAAGGCTTGATCAAGGTAACTGGCCCATGCCTATTGGTGGGTGGGAGGAAAGGGGCGGAGCTTGGCACCTTATGACCTGTGGTACACACACAACCTCAAACCTGACCGCATTGGCGTTTGGCTTTAACCCTCTCTTTGTCAGGGAGCTTTCTAAAAAAAAAACTGCATGACAGCTGTGAATGTACAATATGCAGCCTTTTTTTATTTTATAACACATCACCTCTTTTAACCTCAACTTGGCATTTTTTAAGTAACCGTTTGTGGCCGGCCGCCTCAGTGAACTCTCAGGACTCGCAGGTGATGGTGTCCTTTCGTGCTTTACTTTGGAAAGACCCTGGAAGCTTGTTGCCTTATTTTGTCACCTCTCAAACATCACCCATAGGCTTCATCTTCCAGACACAAGGTTATTGCGAATACGCACAGCTTCCTCCGTGTATATATATGTATATGTCATGTTTGGTTTAACGTGTCTAACCCACATGCAGAACACGCAGAGGCAGGAGAAAAGTTCAAAAGTTTATTGAGAAGTTTGAACACAATAAATGAACTGGTCCAGAGGGGAACTCGTTTGGTCACGAGTGGGTTCTGAAAAGTACACAGATAAATCAGATCCAGGACTGGTCACGAGTGGGTTCACTGCAGAGGGGGACAGAGGGGTTAGTGGAGGTCCAGGTATTTAGCAGGATGAGAGCGTGCTGGGCAGTACCTGTTTTGGAGTTGAACTGAGCAGCTGAGGGGGGGAACCTTGAGGGTTCAGAGGCAGTCGGCAGGCTGAGAGCTTGGCGGAGGCAGAGCTAGATTTGAGTGCAGGCAGATCACAGATTTGAGTTTCCTTCCAGTATCTTCTGAGAGCGGGCAGGCAGATCTTTGACAGGAATTGTTCTCCAGAGTTCTTCTGAGAACGGACAGGCAGATCACCGGCAGAGGATCACCGGCAGAGAAACTCTTCAGGGTTTCAGGTTACTGGCAGATTCAATCTAGGAAGCAGAGAGGAGAAAACAGATCAGGTTCAGGTTTTCAGGGAGTCAGAGGGTCAGACAGGCTGGTTGGCTCAGGCTTGCTAACCGTAACTGGCAAACACTCTGGCACTGGAGAGAAGTCCTCTGCCTCCTTAAATACGGATCTCCTGATGAGCAGATGAGCGACAGGTGGTGCAATCAGCAGCAATATTTCGCAATTCGGCTAAAAATAATTTTCATCTGCAACAATATTTTTAAACTTCACTTAAACAAATATTTGAAGTAACCAGCTGTAAAATTTTTGAATAATTTTCAAGGAAAGATGTCTACATCATAAGGTTGTCTCTTACTTTTGACCATTTTGATCCGTAAAGACTAAGGCTGCTGTCACACTTTACAGTGTCAGTTATATACAGCATTAATGCTGGGGTGTTATTTACCTAAAGCAGCGTATCCCACTTAACATTTAAAAGCAAAGCAAATATGTGATAAGAGTATAACTGTGTGGGCCTAGCAGGTTAATATTTGCTGGGTAATTAGTGTTGCTATCCTCAAGCTTTTATCTGCAGTTACTTTACATGAGCTGCTTGACCGACAGACCGACCACTCATACAGTAGCTTGGCAACTACAGACCAATACAGTGTTGGTTTGGTCAAAGTGGTGCAATATGTTTAGTATTCATTTCATTTATGTTTTACAGTTGGGAATTTTTCCAAATGGTTGAGTTTTTCTTTTCTTGGAATTCAATTTAGTTTATTTATATAGCGCCAATTTACAACACGTCATCTCAAGGCACTTTAAAATTTAATCAGATCATCGAGTCAGACTTGTTCAAAGTTTTTTATCTAAAAGAAGAAAACCAGCCAATTGCATCAATTCATTGACTCTTCAGCAATCCCTCACACGAAGCATGCTTGTAGCGACAGTGGAGAGGAAAACGTCCCTTTTAACAAGAAGAAACCTCCAGGAGAACCAAGTTCAGTGTGAGCGGCCATCTGCTGAGGCCGACTGGGGTTGAAGGAGACAGAAGCAGAGATACAAAAGGCAACTGTAAAAGGCGGCCCCCGTCCAGGAAACACACAGCCAGGCAGACGAGCTCTGAGCAGCTTCCATGTCAGAGAATGAAAGAGAACATATCCAGTTAGTCACAGTCAGAGAAACAGGACCACACCGAAAAACAGGCCAATCTCCAACATCTATAACCAAAGGTGTTGATGGCAGCAGCACAGCTATTTCTCTCCAGGATGGTTTCACAGCCAAACAGGAACAGACCAGATGAAGCTTCTACTATGATGAGAAAAAGCAGTGAGAGCAGAACTTTAGGGATTGAACTACGGTAACAAATTCTGCAGAGTGGGACAGTAGAGATAGAATGATGAAATAAGGGTCCCTATGTCCTCCAGCAGTCTAAGCCTACAGCAGCATAACTATAGAGATAGCTCAAGATAACCTGAGCCAGTCTAACTATGAGCTTAATAAAATAGCAAAGTTTTAAGCCTAGCCTTAAAAGTAGACAGGGTGTCTGCCTCACGGACTAAAACTGGTAGTTGGTTCCACAGGAGAGGAGCCTGATAACTAAAAGATCTGCCTCCCATTCTACTTTTAGAAATTATAGGATTTGGTTCCATTCAATTTTATTTTGTGTTGCTGATTCAGAGCAAATGTCAACTCTTCGCAAACAGATCCAATTCATGCATAGACATGAACAAAGTTGTGGAGCATTTTCTTGGCCTAGTGGCTGACCGTTCTAAGCAGCGGGTGGGGGAGGGGCAATAGGGTGCAATAAGCCGACTTAAAATGAAGGAGAATGTCATAAAAAAAAAAAAAAATGTGCTGGTGTTTTTTATTTCTAAAGTTAGCTCCATGTGTTTCCTTTTTCTAATTTTGTTTTCATTTCCTGTTTTTTTTTAGTTTAATAACTCAAACACTGGATTATTCACAATCCACACTGGGAGAGATGACATCACAAAGGTCCACAAGGTTGATTCCTGGAATGGATTAACTGAGGTAAGCTATTAAAAAAAAGTAACCTTAAATTGTATTTTTTTGTTTTACTAATTATCTTCTTGTCCTACCTACGTGGATTCCCTCCGTCCCATCAGCTGAAATACTGGAAGACGCCTCAGTGTAACATGATCAACGGGACGGCCGGGCAGCTGTGGCCACCTTTCATGACTAAAGAGAGCACTTTAAATTTCTACAGCCCGGACGCCTGCAGGTACAAATACTTTCTCCACATGTGCCTCAAATCTTCTGCTGACTTCCTGTATAATTTCCTGTATTATAATTTATTGTTTTTTTTTTAGATCTTTGGAGCTTGTTTATCAGCGGTCTGGGGAGATGCAAGGCATCCCTCTATATCGATTTGTTGCACCTAACACCATGTTTGCTAACGGGACAGATTACCCTCCAAATGAAGGCTTCTGCCCCTGCAGGCAGTCTGGCTTGCTAAATGTCAGCAGCTGCCGCCACAGTAAGAACATACCGTTGCATTAGAAAGCTCATTTATTCATGTTGTCTTTACATTTTCAATTTCCAGATGTTTTGATTTGATTCACTTTTTGTTTTCTTTTAATTACAGGAAAGGATATGTCATCACAAATTAATGTTTTAGGCAAATTCATGTAGAGACAAAAAAAGGATCCAGATTCCGGTCAATTATTTACTCCGTTTCATGCCAACAAGGAAGCAGAATGAACTTTATGTAATTCTGTTCGTAACAATAAACCCTGGATAAACTCTTTATCGCCTAAATGGCGGCCATTTAGCCGTGCTGCATGACGCAGCAGCGTAACTTCTCTGGTGTGTTTGGAAAGCAAAGATGTGTTGATGGAAACATGGAGGGCTTTACACAAAATGTTTCCAATATACATGATAGAAAATATGCTAGCAGTTAGCACAGTAGATTAAAGTTATAGAGAAGCTGCTGTTCCAATCGTTGCATTTCCGAATTCTACCGCTTGGTGCAGGACTTTATATGAGTTTATAAAGTGAATGTTGTTGGTCGATTATCAAGGGGGCGGGATTGTTATGGCGGAAGGTTCACAAGCAAGTTTGGTTGTGGCCGGTTTGTGGGAAGGATCTTGCTAACCAGTTAGCAACTTAGTGCTAGTAGGTTCCCAATGGGAAATTCCATTGGGACCAAGTAGCACTAAATTGGTGACTTAGAAACGACACTGTCTAGGAACGCTATGGACAGCGGAAACATAACCTCGTGAGACCATCCTGATCTCGCGAGCTTTCAAGGTTTCACTCACAGATCAGTCTGGAGACTCTCGGTTAAAGAAAATTTGGAGCCGTTCACCAAACGAACGTCCAATCAGCGTTGGCTTTGAGGCGGGTTGAGGTGTGACGCAACGAGAAGCGCGACAGTTCAGTCTAAAGAACATGGCGGCTTCAGCCGATGAAACTAGCGTTAGCGTGGCTATCGAGCAAGTTTTATCGGAATTACAGAGTATTTCTTCACTGAAAGAAGAGCAAAACACTGCTCTGGAGGCTTTTCTCAGAGGAAAAGATGTTTTTGCTCTTCTCCCGACCGGTTTCGGCAAGAGTAGCCTGGCTTGTGGTTGTGTTTTCGTCGTCGCTCTGTTAGTACGTCATATGCTTCGTTGATCTGATTGGTTTATTTGGCCTGCCTATCACCAACATAGGCCAATCAGCTAACCAGTATGTTCGCCCCCTACCAAAATTACTTCAACGGAAGGTTTCCAGATGGATATGCTGAGCAAATCCAGCTGGCGGAGTCAGGTTAGCGGAAACATGCAAGAGAAGGAGAGTTTTGTGTTGGAGGTCTTGGATGAGTCTCCTCCGTCATCCATTTTTTATTTAGAGGAGGAAAGTTGGGATGAAGATGTTGTGGAAGTTGCGAACCTTCCGCCACAACAATCCTACCCCCTTGATAAACGACCAAGACCCTACGACTTTAAAAAGGTTTGCCGGCAACCTGGTGGGTTTTAAGGTTAAAATAATCGTAAAACATAATTTCTACGTTTATTAAAAGAAAAATAGCTCTTTTTTTCCTTTTCTTTTTTCCTTACATGCCACTCTGTTGTAAAAATTCAATTCAGATATTCTTTATAAAAAACACAAGAGCTTCTAAGACAGATATTCAACGCTTTTAGCCACTATTAACAGCCATTGTAGAGGGTCCAAAGAGCCACATGTGGCACTGGAGCCGCAGGCTGCAGCCCCTTGCACTAGTTCATCGACACTGACTGGAAACTGAGATCCTTATTTGTTGTCACACTTCCTGCTGTATTTTACTTTTGGTTTACAGTATTCAGGTCTTTGTGGTTTTTTTGAAGTAACTGCACCGTCGTTTGTCACTTCTAGACTCCCCCGTCTTCATCTCTCATCCTCACTTCTTCAATGCCGATCCTATGCTGCTGGACTATGTGTTGGGTCTCAGCCCTACTGAAGAGGAGCATGGCCTTTTCATTGACATTCACCCAGTGAGTTCCCTCTCACACCCACACTTTAAGGGGATTCATCATAAACGTTGTACTGAAACGGTTAAAGCTGCAAAAGGAGGAAGGATGGAGGATTGTTTTGTTTTGTTTTTTATGGTTCTGCTCAATTTAATATCTTCAAGCAGGATATAGGAAAAACCTTTGAGGGATTTGAGTCAAAACTTCGCAGATGTGCCTGAATTCCTAGTTCTTGGAAATCATCACAGATGGCTGTGCTTCTCCTTTACATTGATAATGAAAACCAATGCAACGTTTCCAGAACATATATAGAACATTTTTAGGAAAAACAGACTTTTCTTAAAGGAATAGTACACCCAAAACATGATTAGCCTTTATTTTCTACTCACCCCCATGCTGAACAACACTCTGGAGTACTTTTTTGATATCTCAAATGCATCTGGAGATCTGGGAGGCTTCTTGCTGTCTGCTGACATTCAAATAATGGAGGTCTATGGTGCCCGAGGCAGAAAGGTCCATAAAAGTCCACAAAAAACGTGTCAATATTCCTCCATACTGCTCGTCCAATGTATTCCAAGTGTCCTGAGTGGGTAGCGTCCATAATTTACTCGAAACAAAGTCATTTAGAATGTTTTTAGAGCATAAACAGTAGTGTATAGGACTTCCTAAAAGCGCGCGCATGCGAGTTCACGAGTCTACGGAAACCGCGGCAGACCAAACCAGATGAAAGTGCGCATTCAGCTCGGCAAAGAACTCATGCTCTTCCTCAACAATGAAGTCCTCAGACATTCTTCTTTCCTTGTTTCTTTCTTTGCACAGGTAAACAGCACATTTTTTCTTCTACGCTTGCATTATCGGCAGAGCAGAAGCTGAATGCGCTCTTTCATCTGGTTTGGTCTGCCACGGTTTCCGTAGGCTCGTGAACTCGCAGGCGCGCAGGCGCACTTAACATAAAACTCTAAAAGTGTTTAGAAATATAATTGAAAATGTTTTCATCTGTAAAAATAAATAACAAAATTTTAATTCTGGGAAAAAAACATTAAAAACTCAGATAAAACAGTAAAGTTTTTTTTATTTCTAGACTGCTTTGTTTTTTTTTTAGTATCCATGCACATTTTTTCCTTCTAATTTTTTTCTAATAATGGAGCGAAATCCACTCCATAAACAGCTTTACTGTGAGCTTCACCAGTCTACTGCCCACTAATGTTATTATTTTACTATGTAGAAATAAATAAGTCAGGGAAACATGAGATTTCACTAGAAAATACATTTCAAACAACACAAGAGCCAACCTCGTATCTCTGCACCAAATGGGCAGCTCACACAGGAAGTAGAGATCCTCAGTAATCCACAGTTAGCAGGAATCAAATTCTGTGAGGTTGCCTAAAAACTTCACTAATAAATGAACTGAATAAGTAGTTTGAAGGGAAAGGTTTGAGTTCTGCTGAAGTAAATTGACCAATTCAGTTTGAATTAGCTCAACATTAAAGGCTACTGTTTACATTTATGTTTAATACAACTATTCCTTATTTGTGGACCTTAATAATGTTGTTACAAACGATTTGAAAACAAACAGTGCGAAGAGCAGTGTTGCCAACTTAGCGCTTATGTAGCTATATTTAGTGACTTTTCAGACCCCTGTAGAACATTTATTTCAAAAAAGCGCCAAATCTAGCGACTTTTTTCTGCTACTGGACACTCTGGCGACAACATCTAAAAGTAGCGAACTCTGCTCTCCAGAGCAAGTAGATTGGTAGCCCCGCCTCCTGCTGTCCTCTATCTTGTCTGCTGTCAGGATTCATGCAGCTATTATTTCATCCAAATGAAAAATGGAGAACAGATAAGCAGATCATGGTTTGTCTACAGTGAAAAGAAGGACTGGGTTATTTACTTTGGCCGTCACCTTTTTGGAAACACAGGAAGAAACAATCGGCTAAGCAAGCTTAGTGCTTGGAGAAAATCTTTTATTCCTTTTGAGACAGCATGAAAAGTCAGCTGAGTACAAAACATAGAGAGGAAAACAACAAGAAAAGGGACAAGAAGAGAGGGACACAACCTAGAACAAATAATGTATGACTATTCTATTAAAATTTCTGCAATTCAGAGGGCCCCATGCCTGTTTTTGCCTAGGGCCCCACATTTCCTAATTCCGCCCCTGCACTGAATCACGTAGATCCAACATGGTTTTGTTTGTGTGGATTAAGCTGCTGTTGTGTTATTATTCCTAAACGTACCATTTCACTGTTTTGAGCTCAAAAATGCTGATTAAGCATAAAAGCTTTGATGTCCTTGAGGTAAGAGATAAACTGATTGTTTATCAGGAGTTAATGGTGTCATGGTCACCTGCTTTTGCTGCTGAAAGGAAAACATTTCTCAGAACATTAGGCTTAAAATTCAAATTTCTCTCTTTCTGTTTTCCATACAGCTGTTCTTATGATTTGAAGTAAACGTTCAGGTGATTCTAATATTTTTATAACCATTTAAACCTTTTGATGGACAAAACATTTCGCAGCTGGGAAAAGACCCGAGGCTTAATTTACTCTGTATGTTTGTTTTCATGGTAAAGTCAACAGATTACTTTTGATTACACCGTTTTACTTCTGTTTGATCCACCCTTCAAGTCGTAAGTAGTTTCTGTCCCACTTGGCTCCTTATTTAAGGATCGACTGCTCAGAGCTATTGCTGTGATGTAACTCTACCTAAACCTCGTGCGGCGTATCTTTTGGCAGTGACAAAGAATCTGATAAGGTAATTGGGAATTGGGCTATTTGCTTCTAATTGCAGCTCTTTATGACCTGGGAGGTCGTAAAGAACGGTCCGTTTCCAATAAAACGATAAGAAAGAAAAATCCAGCTTGGATAAGAGGGCAGCTTGTGCACAAAGATAAACCCTTTGGCAGATGGGTTCATTGTTTATTCAAACCTTGCTTTTCTGATCTGCCCTGGAGTTAAGAAATAAAGTAACACCAGCCAGCTGAGTATTTATTTTAACACGGTTTCTGGGGGTTATTAAAAATCATTAAAAGTCATGAAGTTAGAACTTTTTAAATTAAGGCCATTGGCATTAAAATTAATTAAATGTGATTATTGGTGGCCTTTTTCAAAATATGTATCTATATATATTTCATATACAGCACTAATAACACTAATATATATATATATATATATATATATATATATATATATATATATATATATATATATATATATATATATATATATATATATATGCATGTCTGTGTGTATGAAGGTATATATATATATGTATATGTGTATGTATGTGTATATATTTCTATGTATGTATGTGTATATTTTTATATATATGTCTGTGTGTATTTATATATATGTACTTGTTGAAGGCATTAAAATTATTTCTAAGAGCATTAAAAAGCATTAAATTAGAGTTACTCATTCCTGTATAAACCCTGTTTATAAAGTGGGTCTGATGCGCATTTTGTGCAGCTACCCTATCCTTTCTTTGCCTGTAACAATGGCAGCTATATTTACAGAAGAGGATTAAGGCCACTGAAAAAAAAAAAAAAAGTTAACTGATTTTTTAATTTTATTTCAGTTTAATATGGGAAAAATCCTGACTTTTTTCTCAAAATTCTGAGTTTAATCTTAGAATTCTGAGTTTAATCTCAAAATTTTGGATCTTAATGTAGATGGGCACCATGAAGGAAGCCCTCAGCTTCACTGAAAAAAGATGTGAGTTGTTTGAGAGGGCCAGTGACACATTGGTGGAAAATGATGGAATAAGGCAACTTTTTACGTGCCCGAGGGGTCCCCTCATTAATGGAGGAGCAGAAGGTCATTAAAACAAGAGAGCTAGTCTTTAAAACAGACATGGCTATGGCTTGATGCTAACATGTTTGTTAGCTGTCAGAATTCTGAGATTAAAGTCAGAATTCTGAGAATAAAGTCAGAATTCTGAGATTAAAGTCAGAATTCTGAGAATGTTACACTAAAATAAAATTTAAAAATCAGTTAACATTTTTTTTTTCAGTGGCCCTAATCCTCTTCCGTATATATTTGCTGTGATCAGTGGGTAAAAAGTAGTTTGAATCTATTTTGAAGTGAGAAAGTCCACCTGAAAACATGGTCAGTGCATTGAGTTCATCCAGATTACCATCCTGCCTTAAAATATTATTTCTGTGGGAGCCGCTCAGACCCCCGTACACCGGTGGAGCCCTGTCACTAGGATTCCCATTCAACAGCAGCCTCTGGCCCGGTCGCCTCCTCGTAGTTTGTCGCGGCAGCTGGAAGGCGGTTTTGATGTATGTAATCCAACTGCAGGCACGAGGATAATAAAAGGGAACATGTTTTTCGCAGATTTCTACATTTTAAGTTAATTTAGGCGTTAATAAACTGTTTCAGAGGAGCAATCATAGCGCTCTGCATCGCTGCATCAGCGCTGCAGTGTTTTGAAGGCCTGGTTTCGAAGGGTGGTCTGAAGGGAGAGGTTTGGTTGTGTATGTTCAAAAATGTAGCTTGATGGAACCGTTTTTCCAAGATCTCCTAAAACCCCTTTAATACTAATACTAATAAAAAAACACTTTACAAGTTCTAATCAATGGATGCAAAAGATCAGTTAAGTTTAGATTAATTTATTATTTGATACTTAATAGTCACTGCTGGGAAGGTAATTGTTCTTTAGAGTTTAAAGGTCTTGGAAAACTATTATTTGTTTGTTTATTGTTTTTTAAAGACTAAATGTTTCCAGCTTGTTCTTGGTTTTCTTTAGAGACATGATGTGTTGCTTTTCAGAGACATTTTCAATTAGTGAGGCAGGTTTTTTTTTCTCTGTTTAAATCTTTATATTTTCCATGAATTAATTAAATTGTCACTTGTAAACATTTTTTTTTTTTTTAACAATTGAGGTTATATATGTGTTTTATTACTATTGGCTTAATCTGAAACTGCTATCAGTGTAGCGGGTTCTGGGGGGGGCGCTTACCTCGAGGGTTCATTGGGTTCACACGCAAACATAACTCAGGGTAATTTAGAGAAATCAGTTTACCTAACATGCTTGTTCTTGGTCTGTGGGAGGGAGGGGGAGTGTAGGTGTGTCCCCATCCAGCAAACCCACATTGTCTTTACAATTACAAAAATACCTTTTAAAATCTATACATTTAAAATAAAAAACAAAGCAGAACCAAAGTCAAATACCTTGTGTGCTTTCGAAAACTGCCTATAAACCCGATTTTGTTTCTCTGTCCTCAAGAACCTCCTGATAGGTTTTGTAACAGATTTCTCAGTTTGATGGACAGCTTTGGTTGTTTCTTTAAGGTCATTGCTGACGTCTTTTCCCCCTTTATGGGTCGTTCACACAAACCAAAACGCTTTAAAGCGACGTGCTGTTAAGATGTTTACTTTTACCCCATCCTGGTTTGGCAATAAGGATTTCCTCCCTTTGTTTAATTGTTTAATATTTCCATGGACATTGTTCAGTTGTTTTTTAATGCGCATTTACAGATAATTGTAATTGCACATGCATTTTATTCCCCTTTTTGAGTTCTGTTTTTTTTTTTGTTGTTGTTCTAGCTCACAGGCGTCCCCCTGAACGTGTCCATCCGCCTGCAGCTCAACCTCTACATGAAGAGAGTATCAGGAATCACGTAAGGCTTGGGGATCAATTTTATCAGCCGCGTTTTATTTTGATATCCTGTCAGCAGTTTAAATGAAGGACATGTGACTGAATTATATCTTTATAAACCTGTTTTCTTTGCAGTGATGTTTGAAGTTTTGTATTCTTTGCTTTATAGAGAAACAGGCAAGATTTCAGAGGTGGTGATGCCCATGCTGTGGTTTGAGGAGGTGAGCAGTCATTAAAAGAAAACGCATACAGTGCCTTAGAAAATTCTACTGCTTTTTCAATTTGGGGAAAATTTAATTAGAAACTTTGGTGTATGTTCAAGTTATGCCTAGATTACTTGCTTCATTTATATATAGCTAATTAACAAAACGCCATCTTAAGGCAATTTATAGAGATGATTCAATGAAATCATCCAGTTGGGTTGGTTCAAAGTTTTCTGAGGAAAACAGGCTGATTGCATGAAGTTGTTGACTATAGTTACAGGAGTTGTTCCTCCTGGATCAGGATGTGGCAAAATAAGTAATCTGCTTGCATTATGATGTTGAACACAGCAATCCCTAACACTAAACATGCATACACTACCGTTCAAAAGTTTGGGGTCGCATTGAAATGTCCTTATTTTTGAAGGAAAAGTACTGTACTTTTCAATGAAGATAACTTTTAAACTAGTCTTAACTTGAAAGATATACACTCTATACATTGCTAATGTGGTAAATGACTATTTTAGCTGCTCTGGTTTTTGTTGCAATATCTACATAGGTGTATAGAGGCCCATTTCCAGCAACTATCACTCCAGTGTTCTAATGGTACAATCTGTTTGCTCATTGGCTCAGAAGGCTAATTGATGATTAGAAAACCCTTGTGCAATCATGTTCACACATCTGAAAACAGTTTAGCTCGTTACAGAAGCTAGAAAACTGACCTTCCTTTGAGCAGATTGAGTTTCTGGAGCATCGCATTTGTGGGGTCAATTAAACGCTCAAAGAAAAGAAAACGCAAGCAGGCTCATGAGATTTCTAGTGTTGCATTTCAATTTGTTTATTAATTCAAACCCCATGTTACTGGCAGAAATTACAGGATGTGGTTAAACATCCTCCACACGGAAGAACATTTATAGGACTTCATGGTAGTAAAGAATTTTACGACTAAAGCCTTTGAGTAACAAATGCATGGACTACTTTCTTAGCATTACCCATGGAAATTATTATATAATTTATTTTTTCTGCAATATTCTCAAGTAGAAGTAAATTATTTTTTATAAGGACCTGTCATTTAAATCCAATATCAATTATTGTGCAAGCATAATCCACTTCAAAAAATTCAAATCTTTTCTTAAAATAAGTGCATATTTTCTTGGATTTAGGGGGTAAGCGAGACACTTTGGCAATAGAACAACACAATTTACATTTAAAAAAAGAAAAAACAACTGCATTGTCTTATTTCAAGTGCATTCTGAACTTATCTTATTTTAAGAGCAAAAATACTCATTCCATTGGCAAATCTTCTTATTTACTTACTCAAATTAAGGGTAAATACACTTAATTTAAGAAATCTGTACTTATTTCTAGATTGTTTTTTGCAGTGTTTAAGGTATGATCAAAATGCTCACATGGTTTAATCTCTGTAATATTCCAGATACCATGTAAAGGTTTGTTAAAGAACATTAGTGAGCAAAAAACATCTTAAAAACCAGTGGGCAGAGCAGGGACAGAGAAGCTTAAGTTTTTCGAAAGATGGATGTAGCTCAGTAGAAAAGAGCGCAAAAGAAAATAAAACAAAGTATTAGCCGAAAAAAACAAAACCGAAGCCTCAGTTCATGTATTAGAAGAAGGATTTGAATTATATAAATTTAAAATTTTGTTTTCATCCCAACGTGATGCAGATTTTGATGAAAAAAAAAACAAAGAAGAGAAAATGAGAATCAGTTTCCATCCATTTGAGCAAATGAACGAGGCCATGCAAATCATGATTCATCATATACTGAGGTTGTGCTTGGCTGTAGTAAACAGGAAGTAGAGCTAACAAGCTAGCGCGGATCACAGATCAGTAGTGGACCGAGATTTTAATGAATGTGTTTCAATTAGGCAAATTGTACCTACTTTATCATTTCAGCCAGTATTAGTGATGGTTCATGGCATCCGGAGACGCATTGAGAGAGAAGCAGTGTTGCCAACTCCTCAGTAAGGAAAGTAGCTATTGGCTGTGCTAAAAGTCGCTAAATGACGTAATTGCCTAATTTGCATAATCTGCCACAGGAAGTGATGTGCATGTTATTGATGCTGTGGGAGAAATAATGTCGTTACAGAAAGACAAAAAGTGAGTAAAAACACTATATAATAGTGTTTATAGAGCTACTTTTTTCAGGGTTTGATTCCCACTCTTTTCTGTATTGATTAAGTGACTGACTGGTGGCTGCGTGATCAATTTGCGCCGTCAATCCCGGCGCATGCACGCTTCATTTGCAGTCTGGACACTGAGGGTAAACATCCTGCGGCTCTGACAGCAGCGCTGAGAGGGACTCCTGTGGGAGCGGGAGAACGGGGTTGGGATGGGGGAGGCGCCTGACGGCAGCAGCTGCAACAAGAGTAGGAACGATACATGCTTTCACGTAAGAGTCTCCAAAAGCCGCCAGTGACACCGTAAAAAGTCGCCAGATTTGTCGCTAGTCGCTTTTTGAAAAATAGTCGCTGGAGGGGTCTGAAAAGTCGCTAAATATAGCGACAAAGTCACTGAGTTGGCAATACTGGAGAGAAGCATGATTCTAATGCTGCATTCAGGAAGCCAGCAGTTGCGGTAAAACTCTACATCAGTCATTCGCTACATAATAACCTTTTTCTAAACGTTTTTCTATCTCCTCTTAAGTGCATTTACGGGGTTTTTTTTAAACGGACAAAAACAACCACAAGTAAACATAAAACTTATAGAGGACGATCTTTTATTTCCGGGTGGATCATCTAAATAATATTGTCAATCATTCTGGTGATATGTTTACGTAAGGCCGTCCTACGTGCTCGTGCAGTTAGCTATCTTTATCTGCGTATTTGCATTTTCAGGCGTATATATCTGTGGTGAACTACGGTTTCTGTCAGCCATTGAAGCTTATCTTTCTCACAGCGGTTCTTTGAAAATGGCAGAGGGTCATAAGAGAGAAAGTGTCTACGAAGTCTATGAGAAAAAAAGAAAGGCCTCAGAAAAGGCAGATATATATCCCAGAATAGCTCCTCGCAAAGCAAATGGGATTTGCTGTCACTGCTGCCCCCTGTCACTGCCAGGCGTGGGTGACTAATAACAAAGATGGCGCAGTCACCGAGCGCTGGAGGAGCAGTTACGTGACCAACGGAGCAGAAAGCAGTGATCATCTGTTCCAACGGTCAGTTAACTGACTTCACTATAAAGTCCACTATATAATCCCCGCTCTATATAGTGATTGGGGGATTTAGGAGTTAGGGCAGACATTCAGACTCAGTAAGCTTGTTTGAGCTATGAGTACAGCAACTTTTAAACAGAGCGTGCACGAGGAGAAATGGGCTCGTGCATGCTCTCGCACAGGTTTAATAAGCGTTCCCCCTACAGGGTTGTGCATGTGCATTATTTTTTTTAAGGTGGAGAGGGCGGCTGTTTTAGAAAAACTGCGAAAATCCTCCACAATATCTTTAATGCGATGCAAAAAAAACAAAAAAAAATGTCAATAGAAACATAGTGTTTAGTCCTGTTTCTCTCCTAGACAGGAAAACTGGCTCAGAGCTCGTCTGCATAGCTGTTTCTTTCCCAGACAGAGGCGCCTATAGAGCTAGTTTACTGTTACCTTTTCTACCAGAAAAAAGTATTTATAGATCAATGCTTCTATGTTCCTTTTGTACGTCTCATTCTGTCTCCTTGAACCCCCAGTCGGCCACAGCAGGAAACCTGGTTCTGCTGGAGTTTTTTTTTTCTGTTAATGGGGAGTTTTTCCTCTTCACTGTCACTCCACACATGCTTGTTAATGAGATATTTTTGCAAAGTCTATAACAGGAAGCAATCAACTGGGTTTCCTGTAATGGAAAACTTTTAATCAACCTGACCAGATGATCTAATTGACTTGTTTCTGTTAATAGCCTTGAGGTGACGTAGGTTGTAAATTGCCCATATCTAAGTAAACTGAACTGAATGGAATAAAAACAGTTACAGTCAAAACCGTAAGTGAATATCTTACATTTTGCATTTAGTTTCAGCTTCTACTGTAAACTTCAACAATTTTCTGCCAAGTGAAACCATGTTTTATAACTTACATGCATCATTTATCTCTGAGCTAAATCTGGAGTAAAAATGTTTTTTCTTCCTGCTACCATAGAATGGGTACATCGATGGGCCGATCCTCTCTACGTTTAAAACCCAGCTGGTTGTTCTGCCTGCTGTCATGGAGTACATGCAGTACATCTTCATAGCCCTCGGCCTGCTAACCATTGTAGTGGCTGTTTTAGTTTTCTACAAGGTCAAGGTAGGAACCCCCCTCAATATGCTGCTGCTGCTGCTGCTCTGCATGTGGCTCATTTAATGGTTTTAACCATGTTTTCTCACGAGCAGATGGGAATGGAGCAGGAGAGACCATATTGAGGATTACTGAGCCTAAAAAGGCTTTTGACACAATTTTTCCAATAAAGGCCACATATAGAACCAGAAGTTTAAAGCAAATGATTGGCTATAAAGGATATATTTACATCTCAGGTGCCATTCAAACGATTCACTGAAGACCTCCAGTCACTCCTGCTCCTCCCTGAATCCTGCTTTGTGTTTCCTCACGCTAATCTTTGAACCCTGCTTTGACTGACGAAAGTTAAAAAGTCCAGATCTGTTCCAAGCTGCCGTCTGTTGAAACCCTGCTGCTCAGTTCTGCTTCCTGCCCGTTTATCTCATCCCTGTTGACGTGTGAATAAGAGCTTATCAGTTATGGCGGAATTATCTACGACATCATGCAGCAGTGTTAATCAGTGAGGCCAAAGTCGTCAGGATGACTTATCATCCGTGTTTCACACTGCTGCGCTCTGATTGGACAGCTCAGAATCAGTTTGGATTCTACTTCTGTTGATAAGCTGGTGAATTGTTTGTTTAGAAGTTGCTTAAGTAATTTTTTACATCACCGACTGTTTATTGGATGATCAAGAACAATTTTAGTGACCTAATCATGTTCGCAAGTAAAGTGTCAGGTTTATCTGTGTTTTTCAATCCTCTGTGTTATGAAACAGATGATATATTGTTGTAAAGGGCTATAAATAAAGCTTTTAAAGGTCAATAAGTAAAAGTTAGAATTCAGTTAGTATAGAGGGGATTGATTGCCCTCCTTTACATTTCACTGAGTTGTTAAATATTTTCAAATGTCTGACTAAAGTTCTTAATTTGCTTGCAGAGGTCTAGTAATAGCGCAATGACTTCTCCAGTCTTAACGAACTACGGGGTTTGTACAGCCGCCTCATGCAAATCATCAAATTCAAATAATAGATTCCGATTTTAGATGCTTTCTGTAGGAACTTAATGATCACGATTTTTCAAGACGGGTTTGTTTGAAATTCTCTTTCCGAATCATTGCATATGTCTCTGATTGTCAGGTAATTTAGGTCTTCAATCACATTCAATCAAAATCCTATTAAAATTTAAACAGTTTTTCGGATCACTTTGAACATCAGATTTTTATTAATGAATGGTGGAGCGATGAGCCTTCAGACTCACTCTTATAAACAGTAGATTTCATAAAGACTGGGGTCCCAGTAGCTATAGACATGGTTTTCTTTGGAACAGCAGATGAAACTGAAATAGATGTTTGTAGGGATGGGTCATGATCATTTAGAACAACAGCTCTATGGATGACAATAACAACAAGATCTGTTTGGTTATTGATCTATAACAACAATGTATTACATTTAAATAAATCTTTTTTTTTTTTTATGTCACCTTGGATCTGATCGAGTTCAAAATAATTCCAAGACCAAGAATGACAAATAATGGTTACGGGAAATGTTAATATTTTGTCTGATCTTAGTAAATCCAATGGTAAATTGTTTCTTGTAACATCATTCAATGCAGTTCTATTGATCCTCCCTGGATCATGCTTTTTCTCATAATTAAAATTCATAGAGGCATACTTCCCATGCAGAGGGTTTATGCTAGGGGCATTTTCTTATGGTGGAAAATTGATAAATCTGGTATCTGGGTGTATTTGGCCCATAGAACAAACAACAGGACAAATGGAGCTACTATAAAGAGTAAAAGCAGAGAGAAAAGACTTGGATTTTGACCCCAAATACTGCAGGATTTTAGATGAAAAATGTTCACTATGTCCTCCAGAAGCCCAAGCCCATAGCAGCATAAATAAAGTGATAGCTCATTATAACCTGAGCTACTCTAATTATAAGCTGTATCAGAAATGACTGTTTTAATTAGTGTTGCGCCGATGCCATTTTTTGGCCCCGATACCGATACCCGATACCTGGCTGTGCAGTATCGGCTGATACCGATACCATAATAATGTAAAATAATTGCCATCATGGCTTTGTCGAGCTGCTGCCTACCTTTGTGAAGCAGGAAAAAATCTAATACAAAGTGAATCCAGTAGAACTTTTTATTGCCTACCTGGAATGGGTGACAATAGTTGAATAAACTTTTGGCTCTCTAAATGGTATCGGTGCCCTATTTGCTGTTACCAGAAATACATGACGGTGAAATTATGAAACATATTCATACCAGTATTAAATAAACATTCTTCAGCAAATTAAAAAGTTAGTTGGGGTTAGTAGAAAGTGGAAAATGTTTTTATTTTTCTTCAAGTGGATCCTCGGTTATATGAATTAATCTTTAGGAATTCATGAGAATTGATTCAGAATAAAAGAAAAATAAACTTAAATAAATTAAATAAAAACAAAGCCCAAGTATAGAACATTTGTATGTTTAAGCTGGTAGTTTGGACAAAAGAATGACTTGTTTGTGCCAAGCAATAACACCGCAGTTGTTGCCTGATATTGGCGGTGCTGTGCTGATTGTTCACAAAACACAAGATTAGCCCTGAAGTTTCCTTTGTCACTGCAGAAAGTGACATTTCCTCCTTCATCATCTCAAAAAACCTCATTTCTGTTTGGGAAGATAAAATCTTTGACTCCTGTGGAGTTTAAGTGGTTTATTACGCAGGTCATAAACACAGGGAAACCCTGAAAAAGAAAATGGGTAAAGGGGAACACTGGAGCACATCCTAAGGACCTAAGGTTCCTATGACCAATCTCATTTGTACATCATTTCAGTTTTTTGGGGGGGTTTATTTGGGGGTGGGGGGGGGTCTCTTATCTAACCTGCTTTTAATTTGTCTAAATACTAAATTAGCTAACTAATCATTTCAAATATTTAGTTTTTACATTTACACAAGTGATATCTTAATTGATATGGAGTTTTTCTACAGCTCCCAAGATTGTGTTGGAATTCCATGTAACTAATCACGTCTTTAATTTAATTAACCAATCACTTGTCCTCTTAATCCTCTGCATGGCCGCTCGATCACTACAGAAAACAATCCCTGCATGGACTATAACTGAAATAACTATTCCAATCATTACAGTGTTTTTTTTTCTTAATATCTTCTAATTGGCCCATGTGTAAGGTAATTTGATCATCTTTTAGGAAACCAGTAATGAGCAGGGTAAAGACTCACAAGGCTTTGAAACACAGGAGAAAAGTAGCACTTATTCAGGTAGGTCTACACTCAAAGGCATACATGTCACAGACAGTACATTGGGAGGGATTGCTGATGCCAGACTCCTGCAGAGGAACTAAACCCCCTGTGTCTGACTCGGTTCTTTTGTGTCATTGTTTCTGTTTTTGTGTCTGTTGTCTTGTTTGATTGTAGCATTTCTGCAGGTTTTTATCGTTGGACCGACCGAATTACTGTCATATTTGTTTGAGATTTTTCTTCTAACTTAAATGAATTCATAATGTATGCGATGCAACTGTTCAAAAACCAAGAAAATGGGGGACCATGTAAAAAAATACAGGCATGTGTTTTTTTTAAGTGTAAAAATTTGATTAAACTGTAAAAACAAATTTAAGATACCAGCACAGTAGGCTCTGTGGGAAAAAAATTGTGAAAGAGACAACACATATATTATTATATTATTTAACTTTAATTTGTTTCCATTTTGATATATAATATATTACAAAGTGCTTAAAAACACCAATTACTCTGGTATGAGTCGACAACATTGGCAAACACCCCAAGATGGGTGTCAAAAGGATTTTTTAGAATAAAATGAGCAAAAGTCAGAACCTTTTGAGGTTTTATCATGTTTGTTTCTCTGTACAGGAGGGACTACAATTTATAAAAATAAAGAATTCTGAAAAGTCTTTGAAAGTGAAATATTTGCTGGTGAAGATTCTCAGTCATCCAGGTCATAGTCAGTCCAAAAAAGTTAAAAAATAATCCACTGGACCTCCAAGTTTGAAGACGTTTCGCTTCCCATTCAGGAAGCTTTTTCAATTCAAAATGTCAGAAATAGTGTTGAGTTTGAGGCTTTATAGAGGGGACCAACAAAGCCTTGTTTTTGCTTAGAAAACATGCAAATTGAAACGGACGAAGTGGTCCACCCCTTTGGAATAGAAGTCATTTGTCTTGTGGATTGTTTTTTAACTTTTTAGAAAAGTGAAACATTCCTCTAGTTTATCACAATCATTGCTAAATAACTTTCTTTCTATTCGTCACATAGGGAAAGACTAGTGAAGGTGCCACTGTACCAAGGGAAATCACGAGCACTTCAACTGGAGAACGAACCCCTCTGCTACAAGTCAAGAAACACTGATGAACTCCCAGAAAAAGGACCCAGCTTGTATCGTGTTCTGAGACACAGACTCAGGATATGGAACAAGATGCCAAAAGCCATGCTATATTGGAAAGTTTACAAAACACTCAGCCCAAGATGCGACATGTTGGCAGAGTGAACGGTCTTACACATTTTAAATATCCTATTTTTTTCTCTCTCACTGGTCATCTCAGCTATGCTGGACTATTTTAGATTTTTATGACTTCTTCTGCTACAGCAGTGGATTATAAACTGCTGTGGATAAATGATTTGGTTTTGACCACAAGGGAACTCGTTTTATTTTCAGCCAGATGTTTAGTGTTTTAAACACTGATGGGCTTTTATTATTGGGGAAATTTCAGGAAATTCATCATGGGAATTTGTTTAGTCCAGTTAATTTCCAAGTTGTTGTATTTTTCTATGCACTGAGGATTCTTATTAGAAAGTGAGCTTGTTTTTAACCCTTACCACAGTTTTGCACATCCAGATGTGACAATCAGCTGAGAGGAGGACACACACTCCTTCTTATTTACTACATACGTCTTTTATAAGAGTTTAAATGTGTTTGTTCAACATGATGTGGATAAAGCTGTTAGCAGTTCAGCTGACAATGCTTGTTTAAAATTGTTTAAATGAAGAGAAACGTATTATGGAAAGAATTGCACTGATGATTGATATTAGTTTTGACTGACAAGTGTCCAAGATTTTCACTCCTCCTAAACTTCTTTTCTCATTTTCAGTGGATGTCAACTTCTAATGTCTTTTTTTTCCCATTTGTGGAAGGTTGAAATGTGAATAAACTAATCTTTAAGAAATACATTGTAGAATTTATTCTTTGAAGCAAAACAGACTAACTAACTTTAAGGTGAATACAAGCCTTTCACCAAGAAAAATTCAATTTTTCAAAGATTACTTTCAACCAAAATCCTCCAACCATTTTGATTGGTTTAAAAAAAAAGAGCATCTCAAAGCGATCCTTCGAAGTCCATGAAAATGAGGAGACCGGAAGAGTTTTGGCAGTGGATTCAAACAGGTCTACCCTTTGACGGGTTTTACTGCCGTAGGCTATGTTGCTTAGCAACCGTGACAGTTGACATACAGAGCAGGAAAAGAATGAATACCGAAGTTTTCAAAACAGTTTGTTTATTTCTTTTTTTTTATTGAGTGGAATAAAGTTGCCAACCACTGGGAGCATGAACAAATAAAATCAAATTTAATGATATAAACCTTAGTCAGTTAAATAACATGCTGCTGTCATTCTGCACATCTCTGATGTTGCTTCTATTTTCAAATATCCATTACTGTAAAAATGTCCATAGCTGCATATTGGTTATTTGTTCTCCAGGTGCATAGTTTAATGTTGTTGAAACACTTTACAGTATTTTATTGTTTATATTTTAACTCTTCCCTATTATGTTATTCTTATATATTTATCTAAGGTCCCCATTTGTGTGACCATTTTCAATAATCTTTTTGCTGCTGTAAATTTGACCATTGTGCAACAATAAAGAGATTTTCTGTTCTATAAAAGGGGAAATAATGTGAATTAAGAAGCAGTGTGATTTGACTGAGATCGCATGTGAAATAAATTATGTCACAAAATAAATGTTTCAAATTGGCAGCAGAACCACAAATGTTGGTTATCATGCAATAAAATGTTTCCTATTCTTCCATGCTAATGACAGAACCCATAGTTTCATACACTAATAATTCCACAATAAAAGTCCTTTAACCCATGGATGCCCATTGTTAGATTAGATTAGATGAGCTTTATTGATCTCACAGCGGAGAAATTCACTTGTCACATATTGGCATAGTAATTAAAGAAGGTGCAAAACAAGGAGGAAAAAGGTGCATTAAGAATAAACAATATATATACAGTATATCAAGGTATATACAGTATATCAAGATAAATAAGGATTAAGGTGCACGTGTTTTCATAGCTAAAGGTATCATCAGAAGCAAGCAGGTGTTCTTTAAACTGCAAACGTGAATTATCTATGCCATGCTACAATGTGGGACTCAGAAAAAGATGTTGAAATGTCTGAAAGGTCGGACACAGGCGAGAGCGTATCAGATGGAGACCCATAAGACCTCCCTCATCCTTGGACCAATCTCAAACTATTTTTCAAAATAGTCGGAAAATTGAGCTTTCAATTCATATAAACTGTTGGGTTTGTTAGGATATATTGCCACAATGGAGCCAAATTCATTTGATGAACAATTTCAAACCATCCCCCTTCCCTTTGCACAAAGAGAACAAAGGACGCTCCTGAGACTTCTGGAAAATTCCAGCCAAAGGAACAGTTAGCTCAGGCATGGACCAATCAGCTGACAAGAAGGCTGAAATCTCAACAGGAAATACCCCTGTTGAGATTTAAGGGAAAACCCTTTTTCAATTCAAAATGTAAGGAATAGCGTTGAGTTTGAGGCTTTTTCAGTAGCCCAACAAAACTTTGTTTTTGTTTTAAAAACATGCTAATAGAAAGGGGTCCACTTTTGAAATGGGGGTCATTTGGCTTCTTTGTTAGCCTAATAACTAATTTTCTTTTTTTGAAAACAGAAGGAAATTCAAGGTTTCAGAACACAGTTAGAAACTCTAACATACTACATCAGACCCTATTTCAACAAACGTTTCAACTGCTCAATTAAAGAGACCCCAGGTTTAGCTTCTCTGCATTGTCCCAAATATAAACCTGGCAGAACTTAAAGGTATAGAAGACGATCTTTTATTTCCAGGTGGATCATGTAAATAAGTGGTCCTCCTAAATTGTCAATCGTTCTGGTGATATGTTTATGTAAGGCCGTCCTACTTGCTCGTCCCACTAGCTATCTTATTCTGCACATGCGCACTATCCCAGAATGCTTTGCACTGAGAGCTCTACTTGCAAAGCATTATGGGATTTGCTGTCACAGCAGCCTGCTGTCGCTAGTCGGCAGCAGCAACTAAAGCCTGGTTTATGCTTAGAAAACAAGGTCGTGACCGTATATCGTGCCGCAGAAAGGAGGCCTCTGATTGGTCATTTCTACATCCGCTGTGTATTTCCTGATTGGTACCTAATGGCAGAAACTCTGGCTGTCGTGCCTTCCACAACGGCTGGCACATCTCAGACACTATCCCAGACACTGTGCAGGATGCTAGTTCGTAGCTCTGTGGGACGGTCTGTTGGTTTGCACCCGAAGCCAGTCTATGGCCAGTCTTTCGGGAACACTAACTAACTAACTAACTAACTTAAACTGCGCGTGGTCCCGCGTTGGATGAGGGGTTGTAGACGGAGAGCAAGCTCTTCAAACCAACACACGGACACCCACAATCCTAGCTAGTTCGTGATTGTCCATATTGCTTGTAGCCTGGAATAACAGTGCAGACCACGATTCAAAACTGAGCATAAATCCAAAAATATGTCATACCGTGTCATACCTGCAACAAGCTCCCTGTGACAGGAAAATAACCATCCCTTAATAACCAAGATGGTGCAGGCACTGCACGGTAGAGAAGGAGTTACGTGACCAACGGGGAGCAAAGAGTTATTACCATCTGTCCGAAGACAGTTCGCTATAAAGTCCCCTTTATAGTCCCCGTTCTATATAATGATTGAGGAATTTAGGGGTTAGGGCGGATGTTTGGACTCTGTAAGCTTTAATGAGCTATGAGAACAGCAACTTTTAAACAGCGTTCAAAAGGAGAATTGGGCTCTTGCATTTTCTCACATGGGTTTAATAGGCGTTCCCTCTTGGGACCGGGTACAGGGTCGTGCATGTGGATTTGAAAAAAAATTATGTAAATCTTCCACAATACCTTTAATGAGATGTAAATGTTTTTGCTTTGTCTATTTTTCTATCTAGCTATCAGGCTGACATGTTCACATAACCCTCTCCTTTTATCTGGGCTTGGGACCAGCATCAGGAGCACATAGTACTGTGATCCTCATGGCAGGATTATATGTGTGTGTGTGTGTGTGTGTGTGTGTGTGTGTTGGTGTGTGTGAGTGTGTGTGTGGTGTGTTTTAAATATTTTGGCTTTTTTTGTGCTTTTTAATGTTTTTTTTATGTTTTTTTGTGTTTTTTTATTGTTTTATGCTACAATGTTTAAATGAAAAGTGAAAAGAGTGGTTGTAAAGTTAGAAAAAGTTAGAAAAGGTGACACCCTAGATGGGTGTCAAAAAAAAAGAAGAGTGAATTGAAGCTTGGAGAAACCGATGGTTTGGTTGGAGGAGGTTTCATGAGGTTTCAATGTTCCTTTTTAGAGCGTTTAAAGAGATATTTCAATTTTCTCCCAAACGTTTTCTTTGCAGGTTTTCCTTGTAAGTTGTTGATCTTCTCTGGCTGATTTTTCAGTTCATCCTCTTTGCTCTCTGTTGAAATATTCTCCTCCTGTAGCTCTTCCAGAGCGTCTTTGGCTGCTAAAATGGTCTGTTGAGGGCAGGTGTTCTCTGATTGCCACTCCTGCCTTTCATTGAGTAGACCATCTTTCATAGCTGCTTTCTCATTCCTAAGAGTTTCCTGCTGCTCCAGGAGTCTGAGTCTTTCCTGGTCCCAGAGATTTTTTTGTTTCTCCATATCTTGCTCCATTTTGACTAAAGCAGCCTTTATTTTACAGCTTTCCCGCATTTTCTCGACTAAGGATGTCATTGTTTGTATGTGTTTAGCCTTCTCAGCACCCAAAGTCATTTCTAGTTCAATGGCTTTTTTAGCAGCATCTTGATGGCATTGGTTCATTTTCTGCTGCTCCAAATGGAGAGCGGCTTTCTCCTGTTCTGCCTCAGCTTTCTGTAACTCCAGCTGTTGTTTTAGCTGCTCCACCTCATCTCTTTGGTGTTGGCTGGTCATGAGTTGGGATTTTTCCAGCTCCCACTGTTGTTTCTGGTTTGCTAAAGCTGTCTCTGTTTGGATGAGAGCAGCTTGAAGGGTAGATATTTCCTCTGTTTGCCTGGCTAAGCAGTCCTCTGCCTCTTTTGCTCTATTTTTCACGTCAGTCAGGTTTTTCTCCAGCTCTTCTGCCTTTTCTATGGCATCTTTATGGTCTTTCTTCCTCTTGACCAGCTCGTTGTACAGCGCAGAAACCTCAACCTCATGTGTAACTTTCTGCGACTCCAGCTGATATTTCAGCTTTTCTACCTCGGCTGCATCTTGTTTGTTGGTGAGAAGCTGGCATTTTTCCTGCTCCCACTGCTGCTTTTGTTCATCAAATTCTTTCTTCATTTGGAGCAGAGTAGCTTGTAACACAGACGTTTCTTCCATCTGCTTGGCCAAACAGATCTCATTCTCTCCTGCTTTGTTCTTCTCTGACATCAGATTAACTTTCAGCTGGTCAGCCCGTCTGATGGCGTCCCGTCGGCCTTTATCTGTCCTGATTTGTTTGTCATGCAAAACAGCAAGTTCGCTCTCGTGCTCCATTTTCAGATTCTCTATTATCTGGTTCATTACTTCCTCTGTTGAATCATTTTTCTCCGGTAAAACATCACCTTCACTAGATTTTAAGCAGATCTCAGTTTCCTGCAGCTTTTTCTTTGCAGCTATTAATGCAGACTCAAGCTGCTTTGCTCTCTCCGTTTGTAGCTTGTTCAGTGTATGCATCTTAGAAAGCTCGCTACCGTAAAACGTTACGTTTCCTGACAAGCTGGCATTTTGTTGTTGGAGTCCTGAGATCACTGTATCTTTGAAGATTAAGGACTTTTCAGCGTCTTCCAGCTTTTTCCTGTCAGCGGTTAACTCATTCTCAAGCTGCGTCACTCTCTCTTTCATTTGTTGGTTCTCTGTCTCTAATTTATGACACTTGTTACCAAGATATCCTATGTTTCCTAATAAGTTGGCATTTTGTTGTCGAATTCCTGAGATGATATTGTCTTTGGAGCCCAAAGTGGCATAAAAATCCGACTCTGGCAAAGTAATAAGCGGTGTGGTGCTTGTATCAGCGGTTGGTGTCCTAACCAGGGCCGGCTGCGATGGGGTCACCACAGGATTGGAGATACAAACTTCACTCCAGGAAGGTCCAACTGCTCCTAATGCGATGTTTTCCAGCTGGCTCTGACCTTTCTCAGGCTGGGCAAAAGTGGGGTTTCCAGTATTGTTTGGCATTATCTGACCAAATCCAGGAAAATCTTTCACACCAGCTAATGGCACAGAGTTTGACTGACCAGAGTTGGTAATGTTGACGGAGGAGTTTGTAAGTTTCAGGGTTTTTTCCAGATTCCTGAGTTCCTTCAATGTAGATTCCATTTTTCTAAAGTTTGCTTGTTAGTTTTAAACACAAAGATTTTTCTAATGACTGATTTGTCTTCACAGTAAAACGCGTAACAGGGTAAATCACTCGAGAGCTCTGACCACCACAAGCAGTTACACAGACTGGAATGGAATGTGGAATTTCCTTATATAAAGACCAAACCCACTGATGATGTCATAGAGACTAAAGGAATGATGTCACGGAACACTTGGCCAAGTCATGTGTTCTTAGTTCTAAGTGTGGGCGGAGCCCTGAGTTAGGGCTCTGCCCACACTAAGAACTAAGAACACATGACTTGACCAAGTGTTCTTAGTTCTTAGTGTTGGCGGAGGGCCTTTAGAAGCCATATGGAATAGTGAACATTTTCTTTTTTGCTGGTATGGGTTGTTGATGCAGATAGATCTTAAAGAAATGTAACTGACAAATGAGTATTTTTCTGGATTAAAAAATGTTGATTTAATCTGATATAAAATGACGCTTTCCTCCCTGCCTCTAACTCCCTCACAACCGCATGAGCACAGAGCAGTCAGGTCTTGGTGTTGGTGATGGTTGGCCTTGTAGGCATTAAGGAAGCAGTATCCAATTCAAATACACTTTAGACACAAAAATTTTAACCATTAACAGACATTACCCCAGAAAGACAGATGTAAACCCCAGGAAGGTAGCCTAGTAAACTTGCCCCACCCACCAAAATCATTTTTGCCTGCGAGTGGTCTAGCCTCGATCAATAGCCCAGGCCGTAGAACTAGGTGGCCAATCATAACGCAGAGATGTGCTTTGAATTTCTGGATGCAGGAAGGGGTTTTGAGGGTGTGATGACAAAGCTGCGCGACGCTGGAGAAAGCACAACAAGGAAGATGGTAACAACTATTGAACAGTCCTCATTTGACTCAGCTTTGGAATCAGTTTTGGAACAATTAGACTTGTGGTTTTCATTGAAACGTTAGCAGGAAGAGGATCTATGGGTATTCATTTTTAAGAAGGACGTACTCGCCATTTTACCGACAGGCTGTTTGTTTACACTCCCCCACCAGCTTTTTATCATGCTAACCACGTCACAGTCCGTTCCATTCATTGATCAGAGCGTTGGCCAATAGGCACAGACATGGTTTGAAAGACAAGGGGTTGTTATCATCAACAATCCTCCAATGTCTCATTCATCGGGTCCAGACTTAATTACACATTTATTCATATAAAAAGGGGTTGTTGTGCAAGTTAACCAGAAGATAATGAATATATTAATAGCTAGAACTAAAAGTTATAGTTATTTAATAGGTTATTCAAATCAAGGGTAAAACCATCCATCGATCCATCCATTATCTGACACGCTTGTCCCAATTGGGGTTGCGAGGGTTGCTGGTGCCTATCTCCAGCAGTCAATGGGCGAGAGGCGGGGTACACCCTTGACAGGTCGCCAGTCCATCGCAGGGCAACACAGAGACACACAGGACATACAACCATTCACTCACACACTCACACCTAAGGAGAATTTAGAGAAGCCAGTTAACCTAACAGTCTTGTTTTTGGACTGTGGGAGGAAGCCAGAGTACCCGGAGAGAAAAGGGTAAAACCAATGAATGATTATTAGTTTCCTGGTTATACCTGCAATTTGCTTATTCAGCAGGTTGTTAGTCCTTACATAAATTATGGAGTCCTGAATGGAATTAAATTTGTTTTATTTATGTTGTACCAATTTATAACACATCATCTTCAGGCACTTTGCAGAGACAACTGGCTGTTAAGATCCAGTTGCTTAATAAACAGCATAAATTGTCTGTTTATTAGATTTTTACTCCTCTGCATCCCTTTACACCAAACCCAGCTACATGAAGGTTTTTGACTCAACCTTGCAGCTTTTACAAGATAGCTGCATCAGGTGAAGGTTGGATGATATGATTACAATAAACGAAGTGAATTAGTCCATTTGGAACTGAACTGAAACCACCTCCTCCAAATGGTCTCAATATGGTTGTTTTGGCCTGTTCCCCAGTTCGATTATTGTATTCACCCCATCTGTCTCCTTAAACCCCAGTCGGCCTCGGCAGATGGCCGCTCACACTGAGCCTGGTTATGCCGGGGGTTTCTTCCTATTAAAAGGGAGTTTTTCCTCTCCACTGTCACTGCAAGCATGCTTAGTGTGAGGGATTGCTGAAGAGTCAATAAGTCAATGCAATCAACTGGTTTTCCTTAGATAGAAATCCTTGAATCAATCTGACTGGATGATCTGGTGAACTGTAAAGTGCCGTGAGATGGCATGTGTTGTGAATTGGCGCTATAGAAATGAACTGAAATGAACTGAATCAACACAAACTAACTGCACCAGGAAGGAAAACATACCAGATGGACTAAACACACCATGTGTAAAAACTCCCAATAAATGTTATTATTAGGAAGATTGTGATAAAGGTCATTAACTTGACCAGGCAAATGTATTTATCATTTTTTTAATCGCTTCTTTTTATTTTATGTATTTTTACCTTAGGTATATACAGGGTGAGGGTACTTTTAAATTGTCGTCGGCGATATATCAAAAACACTTATTGGCTTATATTTGTTTATTTTAACCTGCATGCTTTTTCTTTTTTCATTCAGATTGAGACCAATGTAACCTGTCCATCCATCCATCCATCCATCCATCCATCCATCCATCCATCCATCCATCCATCCATCCATCCATCCATCCATCCATCCATCAGAGAATTGGCAAATCTAGCCCTTCATTTAACTATTATTTGAAAGGAACAAGAAAAAATGCTGCCAGTTGGTTTGACAGCGCTGCTTAATTCCATTTATTTATATTGAGCCAATTCAAAACATGTCATCTCAATGCACTTTACAGAGGCAATTCATTTAGTTTATACACATAAATAGAAAAATTAGGGTTTTCTATCTGAGGAAAACAAGCTGATTGCATCAGGTCATTAAATTAGCTGGATTCACTTCTCCTGGATAAGAATGTGGTGACAAAAGATGTTCACTTTCATTGTGTCTTTGACTGCCTTCTAGCATGATGCAGTGAAAGGAAAAATATAGAGGCAGTGATCCATAAATACTCTCTGTTAGAGAATGTAACAGTAAACCTGCTCCGTAGGTGTTTCTGTCAAGGAAAGAAACAGTTAAGCATATGAGCTCTGAGAAAGCTGTTTTAGTTAAAAGGGTTAAAGAGCACATTCATTTAGTCACAGGAAAAGCTCAGCCAATAGCGCTGTCTAACAGATAAACACGCACAGCTCTATCTAATGTAAGTTGTTTGTGGCAGCAGCCCATTTATTACCCTCCAGAAGGGTGTCACAGCTGATCAAAAACAAACCAGATAAAACTACTATGCTGAGACAAAGCAGACGGAACATAGAGATAGTGGTTGGACTAACAAATAAAGCAGAATTGGTGAATAGAGATAGAATAAAGCAGAATGATGAAAGGTTGTCCCCAGGTCCTCCAGCAGCCTAAGCCTATAGCGGCATAAAGCGATATGGTTTAATTAGGGTTTTATATTTGAGAAGGATAATCTTTATTTCTGTTCTTGACTGACAGGAAGCCAATGAAGAGAAGCTAAAATAAGATAAATGTGATCTCTATTTTCTTTCATTTTTTCATTAGAACTCTGGCTGCAACATTTTGGATCAGCTGAAGGCCTTTAACTACAGTCTGTGGACTTCTAGATATTAAGCAAAAAATAAACCATGGGTTCTTTTTTACATTATCATCCAAGACCAATTACTGGTATTCATATAAGGTGACTGACTAATCAGCTTCTTTTTCTAAGGCTTTGATCCATAGACATTAACTTCTGTTTGTTTTGTCTGCATTCAAAAGCAGAAAATGTCAAGTTACCCAAGTTTTTATGTCTTCAAGGCATGTTATTGGTTAGCTTCATCATTCATGGAAGAATACAGCTGAATATCATCAGCTTTGCAGTGGAAATGAATCCCAAGCTGCCTGATAGTTCTACCAAATAGAAGCATATAAACCGCCCCAGCACTGATCCCTGTGGTGTTCCACAGGTAACCATGGAGCCTGAGGAAGATTTATCAATTTAAAACCAGATCATGCAGTCAGAGTGGTTCAAAATTTTCTGTTTAAGAAACTGATTTAAGTACTGATTGCATCGACTTATGGACTCTTCAGCAATCCCTCACACAAAGCATGCTTGTAGCGACAGTGGAGAGGAAAACGTCCTTTTAACAGAAAGGAAGCCTCCAGCAGAACCAGACTCAGCCATCTGCTGAGACCAACTGGGGTTCAAGGAGACAGAAGCAGGAATACAAAAGGCAACTATAAACCAGCTTCACAGGCGGCCCCATCCAGGAAACACACAGTTAGGCAGACCAGCTCCGAGCCAGCTTCCATGTTTTATAACACGTTATACAGTATAGCCAATTACTTGAAAAAAGGACTGAACTGATGTTTTATATCAAAGAATAAAGTACTAAATATTACTTTTAATGGGGAAGCAGTTTCTGACATTTTAATATTAAGGAAAAGTGCTGGGATATTCTATTTTGGGCCACAAATTTTGCCGAGCAGATAACACTGACTACTACTTATAGGTCTGTTTATTTAGTCTTGTTAATAGAATAAAATAATTGAATAAAATATAAATTGTGATTGTAGATCCCAAATGTTTTTTTCTCTTTGACATTGCTCCAAAAACAGCATTCCTACATTTTAAATGCAACAATAAAAAAAAAGACAAAAAAAAAAAAAAACACATAAAAAGACACAGATAAAGGCAGCTTTAAGAAGTTTGTATGAGGACCAGTCCTATTTCTGTCTGTTTTAGGTCGATATTAAGAATGGAATAAATGGTTTGTTGGTATAAGTCTCTGTGGCAGCGGGCTTTAATGCAGTCTGTCAGCAGCAACTATTCTAACTGATGAAAGAAGGAGAAGTATCTTCTTTAATCAGGGTGGCCTCCTCTGGAGTACATTTTGGTCCATTATTTTTGAAAGAACAGAGAGTGATTTGTAAAATGAAATAAAAAAACAAATACAATCCAGAAATGAGCTGGTGAAGATTCTCAGTCATCCAGGTCACAGTCATTCCAAAAAAATAGAAAAAAAATCCACTGGACTTTGTTTCAAGTTTAAGGATTTTCGCTTCTCATCCAGGAAGCTTTTTCAATTCAAAATGTCAGAAATTTAATTGAAAACGCTTCCTAGACGGGAAGCAAAATGTCCTCAAATTTGGAAACAAAGTCGAGTGGATTGTTTTTTAACTTTGTTGGAATCCAGAAATGAAACCGATTCAATTATTCATTTACATTCCACTGTTAAAATGCCTTTTTTTGGTATTAATAGATGGCAGTCAGAGCTATAAAAATCTCTTAGCTGTGAATATCTGTTCCAAAGTGACTGAAAGGCTCCACCTGCTGGCCTTTGATGATGAATAACATCATCCTTATAGCACAAATATTTGCTCTTGTTGATATTCAGTTCCAAGAAGCTGTAAAAAGAACTTTCAGCCATTTGTTCACTGCTAGTCGGTCCTGGGGGCCATGTTTGCAGATTTAAAAAGTGACATCCCTTGAATGTTACAGGAGTTGCCTAAAACATCAGCAGGAGACAGAATACAACCTTGAAGGATCCCTGTGTTTAAAAACAGTTTATTTTCTAAAAAAAACAAAAACAAAAAACAATCCAATAATTACAAAAAAGACCGATTATGGCCTGTAATCACATTTAGCTGAAATCCTTGTATGGCTGCTTAAAGTGTGACGTCAACATCCCACTCCACACTTTAATGACAAACGGGAGCTGATCCAGTTTGTTACTATCTATTTTAACTGGTTACACCCTGTTCTCTTCATACATTTACAAAGGACTAAAGTAAGCACCACTGCTCTGTAACCTTTTAAGATGGGTCTCATAGGGATGGGGAGGATCACAGATTCCTTCCTCTGGTTTTGGGTCAGAACTGGAACCCAGAAGCTGATGAAACAGTCTTGTCAGAGACAGGGGCAGATTTAGCAAATTTGGGGCCCCAGGCAAAGACAGAAGGGGACCCTTTGAATTCACAAGACAACACATAAAACAGAGCCATTATACAGATACAAATTTTAGGAATAGAAATGTTAATAGAATAGACATAACATTATTTGTTCTAGGTTTTGTCCCTCTCTTGTTCTCCCTTTTCTTGTTGTTTTCCTCTCTATGTTTTTGTACTCAGCTGACTTTTCATGCATTCTCAAAAAGAATTAAAGATTTTTTCCAATAGCTAAGCTCACTTAGCTGATTGCTCCTTCCTGTGTTTCCAAAAAGGCGACGGCAAAAGTAAATAACCCAGTCCTTCTTTTCACTGTAGACAAGCCATGATCTGCTTATCTGTTCTCCATTTTTCATTTGGATGAAATAATAGCTGCATGAATCATGACAGCAGACAAGATAGAGGAGAGCAGGAGGCGGGGTTACCAATCTACTTGCTCTGGAGAGCAGAGTTTGCTGCTTTTAGATGTTGTCGCCAGAGTCTCCAGTAGCAGAAAACGGTCATTAGATTTTTTGAAATAACAGTGCTACAGGGGGGCTGAGACACTTAATATCATTTTAGCGAAAAGATTGTCCTCTATACTATATACTATTTAAGGCTTTAAATTCTGTGATATTGAGCTGATTGCATCAGTCAGCGGGGTTTTACTCTGAGGTAGCAGTCACAAATAGCACAATTGGAGGCTACTTCTTCTAAAGGGCAAGAGAATCTTTTCCAAGGAAGATACTGTTAAGTCAGCCAATGATAAACAATTAGCATTGACTATCTTAATGTAATATCCATATGTGTCCGTCAGATAATGGAATCTTGAGTCTTTACACTGAAATCTGGCTTTTTAAGATAAAGAACTTTGGATATCATTGGAGAGAGAATGCAGATTTCTAACCATCAGAAAGTTTTCATTTGTATTCTCCTCCTTTCTGTCTGGCTGTGAAGTTGTTTAACTCAGCTGCATTTAGTGGGTTAACAGCAGGTGGAGCCAAAGACTTGATTGATTACATGTTGCAGAGGTTGTTATAATCTAATACAGGTGGTCTGGAAGTAAAAATCATCATGAAGGTGAAGGAAGGAGAGGGATGAAGACCTTAAGCAGACATTCTGTGTGTTTCTTCTTCAGCTCTGTTACAGATGCCTATAAAGGCACTTCTCAGCCACATGAGACACATTAGTACCAGAGGTGTCAAACGTATTAATGTTTATCACTCAGTGTACTTATAAGTATACATCCTTTCGTTTAAAATCAGTTTTATAAAAGTTTAAGATTAAACTTTAGATTTTGACTCAAGTAAAAGTACCAGTTACACCTAAAGAATAAAATTAAAAGTAATGCTGCAAAAAGGACAGATGCTTTACTGCACTACCCTATAAAAAGGAAAATGTTTCAACAATTCTAGATGATACCTTCATTCATACTTAATTTTCTTAGTTTTATAACCAATGGTGACAGTGTCAAATTTAACTTTGCATCATCTTTAAAAACTATTTATTTTGGTATGTAGTGAACAAGTGCTGCACATCAACCACAAAGGAATGTATTTCCCAGATTAAACAAATTATTTTGATTTGGATTTTTTTTAAATACCAACAGGCCATAAAGAAAATAAGCTTAAATATAACAAAACTAACAAGTCTATATTTAAAATGTAATGAGTAGAAAGTAGAGGTAATTGCAAACAAATGTAAGGAGTAAAAGTAAAAAGTTGCCAAACAAAATAATTACTCCATTAATCTACAGATATAGCCAAAATGATCAACAAATCTACTTAAGTAAGGTAACAAAGTATTTGTACGTAAATTATTTTACACACTGCTCAAGAAAATTAAAGGAACACTTTGTAAGCACATCAGATCTCAATGGGGAAAAAATCATGCTGTTTATTTACACTGATGTGGACTGGGTGATGTGTTTGGAACAAGAGGATGCCACATCATTTGATGGAAATGAAAATTATCAACCTACAGAGGGCTGAATTCAAAGACACCCCAAAAATGACAGTGAAAAAAATGATGCGGCAGGCTAGTCCATTTTGCTGAAATTTCATTGCAGCAACTCAAGATGGTATTCAGTAATTTGTATGGCCCCCACGTGTGTGTATACACGCCTGACAACGTCAGGGCATACTCCTGATGAGACCAAGGATGGCATCCTGGGGTATCTCCTCCCAGATCTGGACCAGGTCCTCACTGAGCTCCTGGACAGTCTTAGGTGCCAACTGGTGGCGTCGGATGGATTGAAACATAATGTCCCAGAGGTGTTCTACTGATTTAGGTCAGGCGAGCGTGGGGCCAATCAATGGTATCAATTCCTTCATCCTCCAGGAACTGCCTGCATACTCTCCCCACATGAGGCCGGGCATTGTCGTGCACCAGGAGGAATCCAGGACCCACTGTACATACATTGGGTCTGACAATGGGTGCAAGGATTTCATTCCGATATCTAATGGCAGTCAGAGTGCCGTTGTCTAGCCTGTATAGGTTTGTTCGTCCCTCTAAGGATGTGCCTCCCCAGACCATCACTGACCCACCACCAAACCGGTCATGCTAAACGATGTTAAAAGCAGCATAACGTTCTGCACGCCTTCTCGAGACCCTTTCATGTCTGTCACATGTGCTCAGGGTGAACCTGCTCTCATCTGTGAAAGGCCCAGGGCGCCAGTGGTGGACTTGCCAATTCCGGTGTTCTTTGGCAAATACCAATCGAGCTCCAAGGTTCCGTGCAGTGAGCACAGGGCCCACTAGCGGATGTCGGGCCCTCAGGCCACCCTCTTGAAGTCTGTTTCTGATTGTTTAGTCAGAGACATTCACACCAGTGGCCTGCTGAAGGTCATTCTGTAGGGCTCTGGCAGTGCTCCTCCTGCTCCTCCTTGCACAAAGGAGCAGATACCGGTCCTGCTGATGGGTTGTAGACCTTCTACGCCCCTGTCCCGCTCTCCTGGAGTAACTGCCTGTCTCCTGGAATCTCCTCCATGCTCTGGAGATTGTGCTGGGAGACACAGCAAACCTTCTGGCAATGGCACGTATTGATGTGCCATCCTGGAGGAGTTGGACTGCTGTGCCACCTCTGTAGGGTCAAGGTAGCGCCTCATGCTAACAGTAGTGACAGTGACCCTAGCCAAATGCAAAACTGGTGAAAAGGAGTCAGAAAAGATGAGGAGGGGAATGTCAGTGGCCTCCACCAGTAAAGCCATTCCTGTTTTGATGGTCGTCTCGTTGTTGCCCCTCTAGTGCAGCTGTTGTTAATTTCATTAACCCCAAAGCAGCTGAAACTGATAAACAACTCCCTCTGCTACTTACCTGACCAAATCAATATCCCAAAATTTTAATTAACTTGATCCTATACTCTGATTACAAAGTGTTCCTTTAATTTTTTGAGTAGTGTACTTGACACCTCTGACTAGTACTGAAGTAAAAGCTTATGTAAGTTTAGACAACCTGATATTGTAAAGCCACTTTTGTATTACATACTGCTTTATGCTTGATTGAGCCCACCAACATATGAGCTTTGACTAGAAAGAAAGCAAACAACAATAATTCCATAGAAATAATCAAGTAAAAGTCAGACATTGCTTTTCAACCATTCTTTAACAAAACGATAAAAAAAAAGATTGTCATGAAAAAGAAGATGATACCCCCATAAAAGCCTGAAAATAATATGACCAAAGGGACACGTTAAATAGAAGTGAATCCAATATTTTTTATCACAGGTGTCTACAATTTTGCAGTCAATCAGTGGGCCTGCATATATGCTACAGGTAGTCAATAAGATGTTTGGGGACATGGTGTGTACCACATCTAACATGGACCAGAGGAAGTGTAGAAAAGAGTCGTCTTGGTATATAATAAAGAAATTATATACAAGCATGCTAAAGGAAAGGGTTATAAGACAATTTCCAAGCAGTTTGATCTTCCTGTGACAACAGATGCATATATTATTGACAAATCTAGGATCCATGGGACTGTAGCCAACCTCCCTGGACTGGCTGCATGAAGAAAATTGATGTCAAATCAAAGAGATGGATAATATGAATGGTAAAAAAACAGCCAAGAAAAAGTTCTAAACATATTGAAGGTTAACAATAGTGTATTTGCACCAACAATTGAGCCAATGTGGCTCAATCGTTGAGGCAAATACACTATTGTTGAAAACAAATAATAAATAAGCTGGACTAGAGTCTGCCAGACTACATGTTGATAGACCACAAAGGTTCTGGGGAAATGTCCAATGGACAGATAAGACAAAAAATTTACTTTTGCATATTTACATCAGCCCTATGGATGGAAAAATATGGCATGTCAAGAGAACACTGTCCCTACTTTGAGACATGGAAGAGGCTCTGTTATGCTCTGGGCTGCTTTGCTTCATCTGAATCTCTGCAGGGTTCAATGAGATCTCAAGACTATCAATGGTCACTAGAGAGAAATGTGCAGCCCAGTGTTAGAAAATTTGGCCTCAGCTGCAGGTAAAAGGTCTTCAGCAGGGTAATGACTGAAACACACTGCCAGAAAAAACCAAGAATGGCTAAGAGGAAAACATTGGACTATCCTGAAGGAGCCTCTAAGAGCGCTGACCTAAACCCATCTTTGGAAGGAGCTTAAAAGACCGAATGGAACAGGCAGCTTTCAAACCTTTGACAACTGGAGTAGTTTGCTGATGAGGAGTGGAAACAACATCTGCTTGGGAAGGAGCAGAAATCTCAATGACCATAAAACTACCAATAAGGGTACCGTTATTTTGGTTCTGGCCTTTTTCACGGGTTTATCTTCATCAGTTATTCTTCTGAAGCATGACAGCATGACAGCAATATCTGAATTTCATTTGCTCATTTTCATAGAATTGTTATTTATAATTACTTTTGTCAGATTTAAGTTATTTTAGTGACTATTGTGTTTTTTTTTTCATTAAATGAGTACCATACCAATAACATCTGTTTGAAATTGATGTGTTTGTATAAATGAAGAACTGCATTCTACTTGGATGTAAAATAATTGCCATCATGGCTTTGTCAAGCTGCTGCCAACCTTTGTGAAGCAGGAAAAAGACTAATACAAAGTGAATCCAGTAGAACTTTTTATTGCCTACCTGGAATCTGGAATTGCCTATCTGTGCTGCTTCCATCAACACCTTGTTTATAGATGCTGGAGATCAGCCTGTTTTCCAGTTTAGTCCTGTTTCTCTGACCGTGATTCGCTGGATGTGCTCTCTTCGTCCTCTAACATGGGAGCTGGCTCGGAGCTTGTCTGCCTGGCTGTGTGTTTCCTGGACGGGGCCGCAATCAACTGGTTTTCCTTAGATAGAAAACTTTGAATGCATTTGACTGTATGATCTGGGTGAACTGTAAAGTGCCTTGAGATGACATGTGCTGTGAATTTGGCGCTATATAAATAAACTGAATTGAATTGAATTGAGTGACAATAGTTGAAGAAACTTTTGGCTCTGAAAATGGTATTTAGTGCCCTATTTGTTGGTACTCGCCGATACGGATACCACCACTTTAGTGCTGGATCGGGGCCCCTCCCGATACTGATATCGTTATCAGTGCAAAACTAATATATATATATGTGTGTGTGTGTGTGTGTGTGTGTGTGTGCTAGGGGCTGCTCAGTGGAGCAGTGGATAGCAAGAAGGTTCTGGGTTCGACTCCTGCTTCCTCCCACAGTCCAAAAACATGACTGTTAGGTTAATTGGCTTCTCTAAATTCCCCTTAAGTGTGAGTGTGTGTGTGAAAAGTTGTTTGTCCTGTTTGTCTCTGTGTTGCCCTGCGATGGACTGAACAATATAATATCTAATTTAACTTTCTAAGCTGAATCAATGAAATCAATTATGATTTTAATGACACTCGTAGGTCCAGTTGGTGTTAGCATGCATCATTATGCACTATTATCATGAAAGAATAAGATAAATATGATTAAACTCACAAGAGCGTTAGTTAAGCTTCTAAAATATTTGAAAGTATCATTTCTAAATGAAAGCAGCAACTGAAACTGTAAACGCAGATGAGATTTCGTGTTTGCCTGATATTTTGGTGTCTTTGCACAGAAGGCAGATTGCTCGACTGCTAATCCATCTTTTTGAAGCCCTCACTAGATTATTTTCCTGGCAGCTTTTTTGCTTTCTTCTTCATCAGAGCTTCCAAGTGCTTAACAGATGTCTTACTGTGAACCCTGCAAGGTTGAACTACATTACTGGAATGTATTAAAACAAAATAAAAAGCATATTGTATAATGTGTAGAACTCTCTTGGTTAAATAATGGTCTCAATTTAAAAGTGAATGTGTTACATGAAGGTAAATGTTCATAATATGATCCAGGGAGGCTAGAGAAGGCAAACATTTGTGTTACTACTTACTGATTAATTATGCCATTCTTGGCAGATTAAAATCAGTTAATCTGGATTCATAGCTAAAAATGTTCCAAATCCACTGAATACATTTACTTTTACCCAGGAATCCCATGTGTACACATGTTAATTTCACATGTGAAATTCATGGCACTTTTCTGGAGGGGGATATTTCCCATCTATAATATATCGATACCAAGTTATCTGTATCAGATGATTCCATCATGATGAGATTCATACTTTAGTTTCAGATTCACTTATTAATGCACCACTGCTGTTTCGGCAAAAATGCAACAGCAGATGAGAAAACATGCAAATGTTTGTTCATCTATTGTTTTTGTTTTTCATATAAAAATCATGTTATCAAAATGTTAAAAATTCTGAAAAATGTTAAAGCCAATAGTATACTTAAAAAGTCAGAAGTTTAATATCATACTTTGACATTAAAAAGTATTAATATTGATATCGAAATTGGCAATACCGGCCCGTGATTACTTTATAAATAATGAAAATAATAAAAACACCATCAAACAACTTGAACCTTTTATTTTTTTTAAAGATATAATTACATAACTTTTCAGTAGTTTACATATTTTGACTAATAAGCTGAACTTAACTGCATTGCTTGATAACAATTAGAATGCTTTTATTAACTGGGAACCTGTATGTATGATTGGTTTGAACTCAGTGAGTATCCTGCTGTGAATTAAAACTATTTAAATAACCAAATTTAATGAAAACAAAAATCCATTTAATTGGGTTATCTCGGAGATTAAATATGTTCAGTAATCTAAAATATTCAAATGTGACAAAAAATAACATGACATGCAATTTTATACATATACATATATTAACAGTTATAGTACAAACAAATAACATCATTGTTTTACATAATTAAAAGTACATTACAAAGACTTTGTAAAAATGGTCCTCAGAGCTGACAGAGCCTAGTTATTTATAGAAAGAACTATGATGATAAAATAATAAGGCAGACTGAACTTTTTCGACTGTAACTTTCATCGTATATATAAATATTTAAATATTCACCGCTTTTAAAGGAGAAATCCGGTCAGCAAGGAACAATTAATGGATCATTATTTATATCTAAAATTGATACGATTGCAGTGATTTAATGAATTTAAGGTTAATCGGTAAAAAAAATAAATAATAATTTTCCGTCACAACTGCTGAGTCTGGGAGCTGCCATTTTTGCCTGACTATAGTAACCCCTCCCTCCTTCCATCTTCCGGCAGTGACGTCTCGGTGCGGTAAGCCTAGCGCCATTCTCCCCGCTTTACAAGCTAAATCAATGGGAACTACTAGACACATCTGCAATCAACAACAATTATTGAAGATTTCCAGAGGACTTCACCATTGGAATTCACCAGAGCTGTAGTGAAGACAATGCCCACGTGCATGGCAGTTGGATGCTGGAATACATCGGGTCATAGTGAAAAAAATTAGTTATTTCGCCTTTCTGATTCCTGATCCTCCACGGACGGGTTCGTCGTTGAATTGCCAACTTGAAGACGATGGATTTACCATCGAACTTCTGGCCAGAGAAAAAACACGTAATATGTAGCCAACATTTGGAAGAAGAATGTTTTGAAGATGACTTGGATAATAGCGCGTTGTGACAAACACCAGATACAGCCCTGGGACTTGATCAACAGCCGATACTGCACAATGACGTCACAAACCAGTAGGTGGCAGTAGTGTTCTTTGACAAACATGGATGCCTCCAGTTAGAAAAAATAAAATTATTGTTTTTATTATTTTACTGATTAATGCTAAATTAATTAAATCACCTCCAATGTGTTAGTTTTAGGTATAAATAATGATCCATTTGTTATTCCTTTCTGACCGGACTTTAAAATGAGTGCCTGCTCACTGTTAGGTCCATTGTTTTACCACACCTGCCTAACGTAGCTAGGTCTAGCTAATTTGACTTCATTTAAAGCTGTAAAATTTGGTTGTCAAACATAAAATCAGGGTTTTTTCATTGTTTGATATATGGAGGCTAGGCGGAAGTTCAACTGAAGAAAACTCATTGCTCTTCTACCTCAACCTGCGACAAAGCCAATCAGCTTTAAACCACACCTCTACGAAAGCCAATCAGCATCCAAAGTTAATCTTAAAAGGCCTCTGATACGCAACTATCGGACGTGATCCGCACACGCAGGTTACCATTCATTCATCCTGTCCGCTGAACTGCTGCTAGTTTTACTCACATGCCTGGAAGATGTCTAGTGCTACTACCACAGATGATCTCGCTCTCCAAATGGAATTGAACGATTCAGATTAGCTAGAATGAATAGAAGGGGTAGAGCGTAGACGCCTGTGGCCCGAGCTGCCGGTCACAACTCCAGTCCGGTGTGCGGATGACTTCATACACACTCTGCTTTGTTTTTAAAAATATAGATATACAAGATATAACCGCGGATGTCTGGGGGACAGTGATTCGCCTACATGTTAGGAATGCTGGCATACTATAAAGAATAAATTATTAACAGTTTAGTTTGTGTCTTCAAGTCGTTGCTCAATGGAAGATGTTGCTTGGATATTCAGAACAGTTCTAAATGACACAAAACTAATATGGGTGAGTAGAACATGATGTAATAACGTAGAATCAAGGGGCTAATGAAAAAAAAAATGGTCTTCTCCTTTAAGTGAGACACAGATTCTTTTTCAGCCAGAAAATGATCATCAGTGCACATCTAAAAACTGTAATTTATTTTTACAATAAACTTTTTCAATAAAACTATCCAAAAAAAAAAAAAGAAATAGATCCAAAAGAGCAATCATTTATAGTTTCTGTGTCGGAGCATATAACAAGAAATTTAGTTAACATTATATCTTCATTACAGGGGCCATAACAGGAGCCAGGACCAGTTCTACGTCGGCTCTGGTCCCTGCTCGACCAGCCATTAGAACCGGCCATTAATTCTAAGTTAAATAGCCAGTTAAAAGGATGCTGGGAGCCTTGGTCTGATTGGACGGTTTTAGGTTCAGTGCAGTAACTCCAAAGTTGGGATTCCCCAGGCTGCTTTACCAATTTAAATTCAGAATGTCACTCAGGCAGCTGACCGGTCAAGTTAAGCATTCAACAGCGGTCTCTGCATCCAATGTTGGCTCGTATTTCTCATCCAATACTAGGGAAGCTAAACCTCCTCTGTAAATTCCATAAACTATTGGTAAAATATGCATTGGCAAACTTCATAAATGTAGTCATTACACTGCATTAAATATGTGCTAAAATGCACCTGATTAATAAGCTGTTTATTTGGCTCTCAGAAGTGATCTCTCTGCTGTGGAGCAGCAGGACTCTATTTATCAGCCTCTCTATGAGGAATCCATGTTGAGCCTCGAGCCTCCGTCTATTGAGGTAAGCATTGAGAATGTAGAGCCCTGATTGGATAACACGCCTAAATACGTCACTGCCAGTAAATCTAAACCTCTTATAGGTTCTATAGAGCAGGGGCGGGTCGTGAAGCTGGGAGCTCGATGCTAATTGGCCAACACACTGAAGCAGGTTTGACTGACAGTCGCCGAAAAGTCAGGAGCATTTCCTCATGAATCGAGAGGAAAAAGCGATCATTCATCTTGTGCTGAACTCTTTTCTTGGTCTCTGAACCTTATTATTCCAGAGCGTTTCATGGCAGCATGTGTTTTATGTCTTTGTTAATGCAATACGTAAGGTTTGGATTAAATTAACACCTTTGAGCCTCCACTGTTCCAGAGGGCAGCGGCCGCCACTGACGTATTGTGAAAATTAGGTCAAATTATATTTGCCTTTTAATCTGAACCCATTTTAATCTGATTGAGCAATTTTAAGGATATAAACGCAGTGATCGCACCGTTTAAGACTGCACTGGACAGAGCATGTGAACGGAGGGAGCACCTCGCAATTCCCGCTCCCTGTTCGCTTATTCGCTCGCCGCTTAAAGTTGCACCAGGACACTCCGCTCAAAATCCACTCCACGCTCACCATAATTTTCCTGCCGCTCCGGCGAAATCACTCCCCACTCGCAAAAATTTTCAGGAGATGGCAATATCTGACATTTTTCCTTCATGTAATTATGCCAGGGCTTCTGGGACACAAAGCGTTTGATTTAATGATGTGACCGATACATGTGTATTGTCTTATTTGACATGGGAGCTGGCTCGGTGCTCGTCGGCCTGGCTGTGTGTTTCCTGGACGGGGCCGCCTTTTACAGCTGCTTTTTGTATCTCTGCTTCTGTCTCCTTGAACCCCAGTCGGCCTCAGCAGATGGCCGCTCACACTGAGCCTGGTTCTACTGGAGGTTTCTTCCTGTTAAAAGGGAGTTTTTCCTCTCCACTGTTGCTACAAGCATGCTTAGTATGAGGGATTGCATTTGAGTCAATGAGTCGATGCAATCAGCTGGTTTTCCTTAGATAGAAAACTGTGAATCATTGTGACTGTATGATCTGGTTGAACTGTAAAGTGCCTTGAGATGACTTGTGTTGTGAATTGGCGCTATATGAATTAACTGAATTGAAATTATTTAACTTGCTATTAAATGATCGCACTGTTTAACAGCTGTGAACGTAACACCTCGCTCCATTCATGTTGCCCCGCTTTTTGTATTTAATTATTATTTTATTTTACTAGATAACATTAAAAAATGTCACTTTGCAGCACATTGGAAATGAGATAATAGCGTATAATGCATGTATGTTATCCATTTTCAAAAACAAGCTCTTACCACAACAATCACTTTATGCAAACTCACTCTGTATTGTTAAGTATAATTAGAGTATGTTTTTATGATATTTTATCCCAGTTTTTATCACACAATTGCACGGCTGGTGCAACACATATTTTTTAAGGAGAAAAAAATCAAACTTACATCAACTAAATCTTATTTTACAAATGATACACTTCAACATTTTTAATTGACGTGAGCTCATCGGAACGAACTGTAGCGGAGCTCTGCGCTCCACCATATTTCTTCCACTCCGCTTACATGCTCTGCCACTGGGCCAATTTAAAATATCCTTGGCAAGAGATTGGATAGACTCCAAATAGATCAGCAGTCAATCAAAAGGCTGGATAGAAACACAAAATACAAACATTTGCATGTTAACCTGTAACGTTGACATTTCTTTCTATGTCTGTAGCATTAAACTTTAATAACCCTGGTCCTAACAGATGCAACTTCTCCCTTTTACATTCATTGTTTCACCAAAGTCTCATGTCATGCTATGTCCCTTTTTCCCATCTGTGAACTTCTATATTTAGCTGAGCCCGTGACCTGGCTGCTGCAAACTGAACCCTGTTCCACACATTGTCAAAACAAGGGGCTAATCTTGTCCAACAGGTGCTGGCTCTGTACCCGTGGGCAGTCTGTAGGCAATACACCAACCCCGTCTTTAAACAAGTTGACTTTACACTGTTGCCAAGCAAATAATAAGGGTCCCTCTCTGCTCATGAACAAAAGGGATAAAGACGCTAAGCTGTGGAGTTGATTAATGATGAATGACACAGCAGATGCGTGTATACAATATCTCTCAGGTCTCATACACAACCATATTGTTTCATGAGATTAATCAGGGATGAACATATTACAGCCATGTATTTTACATAGGTCTCTAAGTACCGGCTTTCTCCTGTGACAAATTGGAACATCTCCACACGTTGTCCCGGTTTGTGGAAACATGAGAGGTTTTGGGCAGAGTGTCAGAAGCTGAGCCGTTCGTTGTGACATCCACATGAGAATGAAAGTCCGGATCAACAGCTGTCGCCTTGGTTGCTGCAGTTGAAACAACCGTCTCCATTCAGCTTGCACGGTATATGCTGACCTGGAAGCAGAGAGGGTAAACATTTTTTTGAGGGGGAAGATATAAATACACCCAGTCAGAGTAGAGTTATTTACCATGGACTGAAGATAGATGGCAGCGTTCTTCAGCTCAATTTCACTCTGAATTTCTCTTATTCTATCCAAAAACTTCCAAAACAACCAAGTTCCCTAACACGTTGGGTTTCTGTATGAAATATAAACAAACAAAAAAATTAAACCCCATTTTGATTTAGAAACAGCACAAAGACATGTGACGTCTTCATGTCTTTGTGCCTCCATGCAGGGGTCCAAAACATCTTGCGTGGTCAGCCAGGTCAACAATTTACCCTAACGACCCCCCTTTCAGAGGCATAGACCAGTATTGAGTATTGCAGGCTAACTAAGAACCCAAATGACTCCCCATTCCTAATGGGTGGACCCGTTCTTCCGGTTCAATTTGCATATTTTCTAAGCCAAAACTTGGATCTGTTTTTAGTCCACTCTATAAAGCTTTGAACTTTAGGCTATTTCTGACATTTTTAATTGAAAAAGTTTCCTGGATGGAAAGCGAACCATCTTCAAACTTGGAAACAAAGTCCAGTGGATTGTTTTTTTTTTTTACTTTTTTGGAAAGTCTTAATGTGTATTAATATAATTGATGCCAGGGATACAATGGAATGAATGAAATATATAACTATCAAATAAAGACAGAAGCAACTACTAACACTTTGATATTGAAATACTGAATGTAAATAGTTACATGAGTCAAGGTTTTACAGATTTTAAGCTATATTTATCCGGCCATTCGATTAGAAACATTGGCAATCCCCAACATGTGTACTTATGCATTCTCATGAACTTGTCAAACGTCATCAGTCTCACCCCTAGTAACCTTCTCATTCACAAGAACAGCAGACCGAGAACGGACAAAGTCCAGGGATGTTGTTCTTGCCTCTTTACCCAGCATGCATCAGAGCAGACTCATTCATTCTTGAGATTGACAGCTATCCCAGCATGCACTGTGGCAGCTGCAGCTTCAAGGGGAGGGTTAATTGAGCTCAGAGTGTTAAGTTCAAAGTTCTCTTTTCTGTTGCCGTTGTTCTAGAAAGGTATGTTTAAAGATCATTTGAGGTGAGAACATTATACTTTAAAGCACCAAAATTTAAAAAAACAATTTCTGAAGTTGAGAGGACCGTGGCAACCAGCGGACTTCCGAGGCTAACAGCAGTCAGGGCTAACGTTAGCCCGTCTGCAGTTGCCCTCTCTCTGCATAGCTGTGTCAGGGTTCTGTGTGCTGTGCTGATTCTGTACCACAGGTGGTTGTTGTGGACAGGTGGGAGTGGCCCCACACCTGCAGCTCGTTGGGGCTGCTCTGCTGGAGCTGAAGAGGAGCTTTCAGTCAGCTGAAGCACGCCAGAGTGTTAAACCACTGTGGTAGGCCTAGGCCTCTGTCCTGTCGATGGATCTTCATTAACCTGATGTTTCAGATTCCTGGTTCTAACTTGTCTCCTGTCTCCCTCAGTTCTTTGTGCTCTGGATTGCTCATCTTGCTCTGTCTCCGTCAGACATGGGCAATGTGGAGTCAACAAGTCATCTCCATGTCATGTATTTGTTCTTCCCAGCCACTGAACCAGGTTAGTCCAATCTTCACCGTGAATTAACCTGTGCAGATTGGACTCACCTGGTTAATTGGCTGGGTAGATTAAATACATGACATGGAGATGACTTGTTGACTCCACATTGCCCATGTCTGGTCTCCGTGCTCTGAAGGCTGGTCTCTGAATCCCTGTTGCTGATATTTTGCTCTGGTTTTCCCCTCAAGCCCCCTCGGTGATACCAAGTCAGACAAGAGAACTCCTTTCCTGGATTCACACTGGTTCCTTCAGCTGCTCCTCGAACCTGCCTGTGCTGCGGTGCCGCCTAAGTCGCACCTGTCGCTCAATCCCCCCCTCCCATCCAAAAGCTGTGAGTTACAGAACCCTTTCCTCCACTCACCCTCCCCGGATAGGTTTTCCGTACCTGTCGGTAAGCGAATCGACAACAACGCAGATTCCCCTAACTTCCTTAGTTTGAATCAGTTTCCTCTTTCCTCCTGCAGAGCCCCAAACACTGACGTTCCAAACCTCGCCTGCGGCTCCCATTCTGAACCATTCATTGTTGTGTGTAGCCTAAATAAACATCTTAAACCGCTTCTTGTTCTCCGTCTGTTTTTCCATGTGGGCCAAACACCTTAAAACCATGACAAGCCGTGTGTGAAGTACCGCTAGCCCTGACGGCAGTTTTTTTGTTTTATTTGGCAAAATGTTAATTTGATTATTGTTTATCTGACTGTGTTCATTTTTTTTCTCCCCATGAGAAAAAAACAGGAGGTGAAATGCAGCTCCAGACGAGCTGATCGTGTGGTGATTTCATCAGTACGCTTCTCTTCCAATATTGACAATAATGACCCATATTTATGCTGCGTGCTCCCGGTCTCCCCAAGTACATACTTTCCTGTGTTCTTCTCAAGAACATACTCTGCGAGGACATGAGTCCGTACACATGACGTCAATGATGTCAAGAATCTAGATGTTGTTCCAGAGGCTTAAAGTGACTATGAGGAAGAGGAAAAGAGGGATTCAGGTAAATCTAAAGGTGCCATGGGAACTGCTAATCTACTGGGATATTTGTGCACAAGTGTCTCTCAGGTACACAGAAGGGTTTTGGAAGAGAAAATGTCGAGTCAGTATATTTTTTGTGTCTGAATTGCCTGTCTGATGGTCTTAGAGGAGATTTAGCAAGAAAATTTGTTAAAACTAATTCTTGGAATCAAGGTATACAGAGTACTATCTCTAAACATAGCATTTAGATTTTTTAAGTAGATGGGCAGAGGTTTTAAATTTGCCATGTAGGTAGACCTCCCAAAATCAAGAAAAAAAGTCTCTTGGTTGTGTGCTCTAAACCCCAACTGTAATTCGACACTCAGGGATGAATGCAAGAGCGGGCAACAGAAATCGGTTTGTCCATTCATAAGCCAGAAAGATCAGGAAATCGAATGAAGGAAAAGGTAATAGTGTTTTTTGTCTGATTTCCCCAAAGTCTTTGACCCAAGTTTGCAAATTGCAGTCGCTGTGGAAACAGACCTCTATCACAAACAGGGACAATCTCCTCCCTTCCCTTGGGCTTTAATATACTCAAAGCCTTTTCTTCCTTCCTAACTCTTGCAAGCACTTCACTGCTGACAAAAAAAAAAACAGGAGTTTGGTCTGTATTAAGTCTGACCTGGTCCCGGTGCATGTTGGACTTTGGCGAGGCTACCTCCTGTTAGGAGTTAACATAAAAAGGAAGTTATTATATTTCCTTATATTAACTAGAATTTTTTTTTTTTTGTCTTTTACCATGCTACATTGGGCACCTTTTTATGGAGTATATTTTCAATGGACTAAAGCTGGACACTTTGCATAGAGACGATGGAGCTGAAATTCAGCAGTTTCAGGAACTGGGAACTGCCGAGTTTGGGGAGTGCAGAAACAAGTCAGGGTACAATCTAGTGTTGCCATTTTTTGACCCAGATACCCCATAGCTGGCTGTGCAGTATTGGCCCATACCAATACCATACAGATACCATCTGTTTAAAATTGATGTGTGTGTGAATCCAGTAGAACTTTTTATTACCTACCTAGAATGGGTGACAATAGTTGAATAAACTTTTGGCTCTCAAAATGGTATCGGTGCCCAATTTGTTGGTACTCAACGATACAACCATTTTAGTGCTGGATCGGCTCCCCGCCTGATACTGGTAACGGTGCAACAGTTGTACAATCCTGTGCCGTGAACAAATGAACATTTAAATATGATTCTTTCTGCCTCTCTGTTATGATGCTGAAGACACATGTAAAGACTTATCCATCAGGGGGTGTGGGGACACCTGGACCCCAAGTCTCTTATGGTTCAAAGCTGCTGTGATAACAGAGGGTATCCTAATGGACTTGTCCTAACACTGTTGTCACCAGTCCTGTTCGTAACATTTGTGGAAAGAATTTCTAGGTGCAGCTAGGGGTGTAAATAATAATTGTTTTGTATCAATGCATCAATCCAACAGCCGACGATCCGATGCATCGACACCGCAATGGTTTGGATTCATGTTTTTCTTTCCTCTGGTCTATTTTTATCCATTTGCTCCTGAGCATAATTCTGAGTCCCGTGCTGCGGTGGCGCTAAACCTATTTTGCCCTCCTATGTTGCTCCCTTTAGCCACTACCTTCTTTCCGCATGAACACACGACACACGACAGACATGGCGGAGGTGAAAGAAGAGGTAGGCAAGGAAAAAGATGATGACTTAAACACCCTTTGCAGGTTCAAGTCATTTGTGTGGAAGTATTTCAGGTATCGTGAGGATGGCAGAAAACTGATGAAGGATATGGCTATATGCAGAACTTGTCATTGCGTAATTTGCTACTGTGGCAAGACATCCAATTTGTTTGCTCACCTGAGAAGATGGTGTCCAAGGCGAAGACAAAAGCACAGCCCTCTACATCGCCACTGACAAAATTCCCTCAGAAATTTTCACACAGCTGTAAGAGGGCTAGGAATATATCCAAGGCAATGGCGTTCTTCATATGTACAGAGATACGTCCCTATTGCGTTGTGGAGAACGAAGGCTTCCGATACCTGCTCGACACTCTGGAGCCGAGGTATCGCATTCCCTCACGACAGCAATTCAGCCAATCATTGATTCCAAAGTTATATGCCGAAGTTCGTGATTGTGTTATTCAAGAGTTGCAGGAGGCACAGCATGTAGCTGTAACATGTGACGGTTGAGCTTCCTGCACTACTTCCTGCCACCTCTTTCACCATGGCTGGGAAATGCACAATTATGTGTTACAGATGCGTGTGCTGGCAGAGACAAATTCAGGAGTTAACATCAGACATGTCCTATGAGCTGCATGTGAAGAGTGTGGTCTGAGTGACAAAGCATCAACCCTCTTCATAGATAATGCATGTAAAATGAAGAGGGCTGGGGAAGAGGCCGGGATGTCACCCCACATCACGTGCTTCACACAAAATCTGTCCACTCAAGGTTGTCTCAGGATCTCAGCCACCAACAGGCTTTGGGGACGAGTTAGGAGAATTGGGAGTTTTTTTTCCATTGCAGTGCAATTGCCACTGCAGTGTACAAGGAAAAATAAAAACTGCTTTATCTCCTGTGCCAGAAACTTAAAGCGGACGTAAAGACAAGGTGGAACAGTTCATTCGAGATGTTAGAGCGGTTTCTGGAGCAACAGCCTGCAGTGACGGCAACCCTCCTGGACAAGAAGCTGAAGAAGTGACATTCACACTCTCATGGAAAGTGACCTAACCACAGCAGAGCAAATGATTAGCTTGTTGGCCCCACTGAAAGCTGCCACCACGCTCAAGTGTGAAGAAAAGCAACTTACAGTGTCAATAATCATTTCAAATGTGCACCAGACGACACTCATTTGATCAAAGACTCATGAAATGAGTCATGGCTGAGGATCTCTGAGAACGGTATGTGGACGAGGAACCATTCTTACTCCGAGCAGCTACGTTGGACCCCAGGTTTAAAAGCTCCCGTTCCTGAGTGATCAAAGAAGAAACCCAAACCTTTGAAGGCATTGCTGAAGTAGCAGTACAGCTGAAGGAACAGAGGGTAGGTTGTTTCTCATGATATACTTTTGAAAATACAGTTAAACATTTATTTATCATTATTAGTTGTAGTTACTAGTTGTAGTAGTGGGTGTGGTGTTGCTGAGTTTTAAGGTAATACATTGAACTGTTGTGTGTCGTTCTTATGTAGTGGTAAGTTGGTACTTATGTTAGTTTATGTTACAGAATGAAACAGAGGCCCAGACCCAGAAAACACCTCCTTATGCCCAGATGTGTGATTTGTGGAAAACTGAGACTATGGAAGGTTCTACAAATATTCAGATACATCATAAAGATCCTACTTTAACCTACTTATATCACATATACTTCATAAATATTATATAGATATTATATTATACATGCACATTTTATATATTTATACACACACACACACACACACTTATGTATATATACTAAAACTGTACTATATGACTAAAGCCTACTGTCATATTATACTTTCACTGTAGCTATACTCCTTTTCTTGTCTTATTTTTGTTTAATTTAGAGACACCCCCTGTTTCCAAGAAAACAAAAGTTTTGGTTGACTTGTTTGGTGACTCCTTCAGCACTGAGGACCAAAGTGTCAGGAAGAAAACATCCAAACAGCTAGCCAATGATGAAATTAGGCAGTACAGATTGCATCTCTGAGCCTGGGTGGTAAGGTGTTAGAATGGTGGAAAGCTCATCAGGCCAAGTTTCCTCTCCTGGCCAACCTGACCAAGACCTACTTGTACATACCTGGTACAAGTGTACCGTCAGAACGCGTGTTTAGCACAGCAGGTGACATTGTGCATTCAGAACGTAGTGTTTTGTTCTCTGAGCATGTGGACCAGCTGATTTTTTTAAAGAAAAATCTGTCAAGAAGCCCAATTGAAAGTATTGAACTATAACAATGCTGTAGTTTAATGTTACAGCTTCACTAACTGTTCTCTTTTCCTCAACACTTCAGTATAAAACAGAAGCATTGTTACTTTTAAGTGAATTAAGTACATTCCCACTTTTCTGTTGCTAGTAGACATTTTGACTAATTTTGCTGACTTGGTGGAGTTGTGGAGTATTGTTATTTCATAGTGAATGAAGTGCAGAGGTATTTTTAGTTAACATTTGCTGTTAGTGCACACTTGCATTCATTGCACTGATTTTGTTAAGTATTGCTATTTTATAGTGAATGTATTATAGGCCTATCTTTGTTACTTAATCTGCTAGTGCACTTATGCACTCATTGCTATGGTTTTGTGGACTATTGTTATTCTATTGTGAATGTATTATAGGCCTATCTTTGTTACTTAATCTGCTAATGCACTTATGCACTCATTGCAGTATTTTTTGATGCAAGGCATTTCAGAATCTATAACAAAGAGGCATTATTATTTTTCAATGAATGAGGTTTTCATAGGCCTAGGTTGAGTACAACTTTGCTACTTCTGTTATTCGCGTTTGTTTCTCAAATAAAATGAATAATGATATTACAGGTTTCATTGATTTATTTCCAATTTGAAACATTGCCTAGCCTGTAAGGTAAAAAAAAAAACTGTTAATAATTAATCGAATCGAATCGTATGGTGGTGTATTCTTGTGTATCGAAAATAATCAAATCATTGGTCAGGAAATTGATACTGAGTCGAATCGCCATGATGGGTGATTTACACCCCTAGGTGCAGCCCAGGGTCTGAGGATGAGAATCAGCTTCTCCAAGGCCATGGTTCAGGCCTGGAAAAAGTGCTTCATACCCTTCAGGTTGGAGGAACGTTCCTTTCTCAAGTAGAGGATGTCAAGTATCTTGGGGTCCTGTTCACAAGATGGGAGAATGGAGTGGGTGATCGATAGACGGATCAGTGCGGCTGCCGCTATAGTGCAGAAGCTGTGTCTGTTGAGGTTCCAAAGAAGTAAGTAAAAAACAGACCACTTGACTTTGTTTCCAAGTTTGAAGACTTTTTGCTTCTTATCCAGCAAGATTTTTCGATTCAAAATGTCAGGAATAGCGTTGAGTTTGAGGTTTTATACAGTAGCCCAACAAAACCTTGTTTTTGTTTGGAAAACATGCAAATTGAAACGGACGAATGGGTCCACCCTTTTGGAATGGGGGTCGTTTGGCTCTTTTCTTAGCCTGCAATGCCCCATATCTGTCTAAGTCTCTGAAAGGGGGGTTGTTAAAGGGAACTGTTTGCCTTGCTGAACAGGCAAGTCTGTCGAGGTGAATAGAGAGCTGAGCCTAAAGCCACAGCTCTCAATTTAGCAGGACATCTATGTTCCTTCTCCCACTTTAAAGTCATTAAATCTGGATCTTAACCAAAAGAATGCATTTCACATCTGAGGTGTGAATGTAATTAGGTTAAAGCTGGAAGGTAGGAGGGTTTGAATCTACTACAGCCTGTAACCCTAACTATTTAAATCAGTTTCATTGGAAGAGTTTCACAAATGTGTGTCATGGGTTCATGTTGTAATATAATTAATATAAGCTCAATTTATAAAGCAACTCCTTGCTTTTCCTTCCTTCTACCTACTGGCTTTTAATTAGCTTCATAACATATACCTCCGTCCTTTTTACCACTAACTCAACTTCTAAGGCTACGTTCACACTGCAGGGCTTAATGCTCAATTCTGATTTGCGTTGCCGTTCACATTTCCAAATATATGCGAATTGTATGTGATCTCCTCTGTGAACTGCATTCATACAACCTAACTGTCCTGCATGCACAGTAGAGGACGCAGTGAGGTGCTGGAGCACATCTAACAATCTTTTATAACCTTAAAACACAATCTTTTCAATGTGGTTAAACATAAATACTACTCTTCTCATCATCATCCACAATGGTTATTGTTTTTCTTGACGCTTCTGTGTAGCAAGACGCACAACAGTGACCTTTGTTAAGTATTAATGAAGTTCAGGTTGGATGAATGCAACCTGATCAGATATGAGTTGGATTCAGGACCACATAGCCAAGTGGCCTGGGTCACATGGGAGAAAATCCGATCCATGTTTTTCATGCTGTCTTGAAAAGATCAGATGCAGGTCCCATATGGGCAAAAAAATCGGTTTTGGGTCACTTCAGGTTGCTGTGTGAACGTAGCCTAAGTCAAACCCCGCCCACCACGTGCTATGCAGATGTCACTGGGCAGCCAAGATTTTTGTGACTGCGCTGGCTGTGCACACCAGCAGGGACAGTCAGACATCCGCAGATAACAAAAAAGGCAGGTCGGAAATAAGGCGGGAGATAAAATCAGGGACAATTTTTTCTTAGAAAAAACACCATTAAGAATAGATCTGCTTTTTTACCTGCTGTTTGGATTATTCATCTTTCAGGGACAACAAAAGATATAAAACCTACAATGAGATTCGTTATTTCCTTTCACTTTTGTTCTCGGTTCTTACCTCTGAGCCGGCTGTGTAGAAACCACTGTGTTATGACTCCCCTTGAGCTCTAATGAAAACGCTATATCTCTTAATATCTGTACAGAGGTACAACTGGGCTAAAAATAGTCTGACCAGGAGCAAAGGCCTGTTCAGAGGAAGCTGCTGTGATGCACAGACATAGAAAGAAGCATTTCGAGCTCTTATAACCCCAATGGGAGATACATTTTCTGTAAACTGGCACGAGTAGCTGGTAAAAGCAGTACATAGTTCATGTTTAGGAAGATATATTTTTGTTCTTACACAGACCTGGGTTTGCAGGTAACGAGGGGATTTAAGCTCCAACAATTCCTCTTTGTTGACAGTAGGAGCACAGCAACAAAATACCTGCTGAAAGCCTGCTCTGAACCTGCCGAGATAGAAACACCAGGGATATTTCTCAGTGGGTCGGATTAATAAACAGAGAGGATTGTGCACTCATACCCAGATTACAGCCAACTCATATGAAATAGAAACAGATAAACACCCACGCTGACAGACGACTCGCCTTTTGGACGGTAAGCAGCTCACCCTGACAAACCCACCTGCTGTTTAGGCAGTAGTAGATGATGGGGTTGTACATAGTGGAGCTCATGGCCAGCCACATGATGGTTAGGTAGACCTGCTGGATGTAGCGCTCCTCAAACAGTTCAGGGAAAAACTGGTGCAGCAGGAAGTAGACGTGGTAGGGCAGCCAGCAAACGGCAAAGGTGCACACAACCACGATCATCATCTTCACCACCTAGCAGGGGAAGCATGCAGGCTAGGTGTATATAATCTGCTTAATCTTCTCAGCTGTTATGTGTCTACATTTTTTACAGGAGGATTAGGACGACGTTGTGTTAAAAGATGTTGCGCAGTGATAAAGGCTGTGCTGTAGTTTTGGGTCACCTTGCGCTTGGCCGTGAGTTGCTCCGCGTAGTGGTCGGAGGAATCTCCAGGAATCTCGCTCGCCCAGAGTGTGACCGCCACCGTCATATACGCCCATCCCATAATGCACAAAGGCAGGAAATAGATCAGCACCGTCACACACACATAGTAGCTGCAGCAACATAAACAGATATAAAAAAAGAAAGCATATCACATCTGAAGGAAGAACTAACACTGCAAAGGCCTGTTATAATTTATCCATATATTTTCCGTCATGCGTGTCCCAAGCGGGGTAGCGAGTTGTGCTGGTGCCTATCTCCAGCTGTCTACACCCTGGTACACCTAGGACAGGTTGTCAGTCCATCACATAGAGCCAAACAGGACAAACAACCATTCAGATACACAAACTCACACCTAAGGAGAAATTAGAGAATCCAATTAACCTAACAGTCATGATTTTGGACAGCGGTAGGAAGCCGGAGTACCCAGAGAGGACCCACGCATGCAGAGGGAGAATATGCAAACTCCATGCAGAAAGACCCTGGATTTGAACCCAGGAACTTTTTTCTGCAAAGCAGCAGTGCTACACACTGCCCCACTAAACAGCCCAGCTGTTATAATTCAATATTTTTTTTATTGTTTCTCCGGAAAAAAAAAAACACACACACAAAAAAAAAACGTTAACGCTTTCTTTTACAGTACATTAATAACAATAATAAGGTAATAACAAGGTAATAATATAACAGGTCACACAATAGTATTTGGTAACAAAAAAAAAACTTTATTTGGTAATTACCCCAAAATTAAGGTATATCATTTGAAAGTAGCTACCTGCATGTAATTATTACAACTGTATGTTACTATGCAACAATGCAGACTTTTGGTGTGTAAATACCATTAGATTACCACTTAACAGTTTCTATTATTTCTTTGTAAGCCATTTCCTACCAATGGCTTACAAAGTAAATTGTAACTTGTGATCGGGTAAATAAAGCATTATAAAACTGAACTCCAGTTACATATAAATAAGAGTTTAGTTAAGAAGATCGGATTGCTGTGTTCTAGGTTTGGTTTTCTGTTATATGCCAAGTAATAAACTGCATTTTGCTAGATAATAACAAATTAATTTATTGCTGTCGGTGAAATTACTGAGTTACCTGGTAATAACGGTTTGAAATCTAAAAAGTCTGACGTTACCTTGTCCGCCTAAAATTCTCTATAAAGTGTTTCTTGTTACTTAGTAATGTATTGTAACTTGCTATGTTAGTAATAGGGCTGGGTAAAAAAATCAATTTCATCGATTTTGAATCGATTCCTTTACATTTTTGATGTCTAGGGAATAAGATCGATTAGTTTTATAGTGACACGCGTGACGTTCACATTCAAATGAACAGGAAAGATGCACTCAACATGACTTCAAGCCAGACAGCTGCAAATATAGCAAATAGTTTGACTGAAGACATTAACAAATGGGGGCTGACCAGCAAACACCCTGTAGTTGTTACAGACAACGCTGCAAATATGGTTTGTGCTGTGGATATAATGCAGCTCATGCATGTCTGCTGTGTCACGTCTGCTCGCTCGAGTGAGGCTTCACTTTTTCCCTTTTCACAAACAAGTTTGCACTTTTGAGACAGTTTTGTTCACACCTCAATTTTAAACAGTCTGATTTACAAGTTTGTACTTTGTGGTTAATATGACAAGAAAAAAATAAAATACATGAGTATTTTGAAACACAGTTGAACCACATTATTGTAAAAACAGATTGAATCGAAATTAATCGATTTAGAAATGTATGAATCAAAATCAAATCGATTCAGGACTTTGGCGAAAATACCCAGCCCTAGTTAGTACCATGTTATCACATGGTTATTGATGTACTGTAAAAGAAAGCTTTACCAAAAAAATCCTCTATTTGAAGAATTTAATTTTGATTTCATTTATGACAATAGACCATAATTTGCCCAAATTATCCCCCAGTTTGAAATTTTAGTATTTTAAAGGAATAAGAGGTAGGCGTGGTCAAACGGCTCTACAGTGTCCCCTAAAATCAGCTGGGTCAAACCCTAAGTCGCAGAAAATCTAACTTTGGCAGACACGTTGGTCCCCCATAGTCATGAAATCATAGTCAAAGTCTCCTAACATCATATCCTAAAACCAACAGGAAGTCTACCAAGTTCGGTCAAAGTTTGTTTAGCAATTTTTTATTTTTGTAAAAGCTGAACTTTAACAAACTGCTACGGATTTTGAGCTTTTAACTTCTGAAAAAATGCAATCAACTCATGTTCACTAAAACGTGATAAACAGACAGAAAAACATTTCTGGTCTAATGAATATCACTTTGAGCTTCAACGTTCAAATGGTTGGGTCAGATGGTTTGGTAGGTCTGGTGTGATGGTTGTAAACCTCCGAGCTCTTACTAACCGAGCATAACTTTAGGACTGAAAGAATTAATCAGATTCATTTATTCATATTGTTGAAATAATTAATTTGGTAATCAAATCAAATGATTTGCTGGACTATCCAGCCTCTAAAACATTCGCTGAAAGAATAACCAACTCAGTTCAGTAATTATTCCCAAACCGTTCAATCAACGGTTTAAAGTTATGTTTTTCCTTTAGTTTTAGGTTCAGGTTTTTATAATCCTGTAAGGTGTGAAACACCTTTGCTACAAGATTATCAATCTCTTAATTAAATAATAATCTACAAACAAGTCAATTAACAAAATGTTATGAGTAAGTAGTTGAGTTTTAATTTCATATTTGCACTATTAAGAATTTATTTAAAATGTGCAATAGTTGTTTATCAGTAAATAAAATATGCTTTTTGAGAAATGTTAATTTTCTTCAAGTGTTTCTTTTTAGATTAATAGGAAAAAAAAATAAATAAAGAGATAGAAATAATAGATTACTCAAATAACCCTTTACTGTTTGCTATGTTCATCCCTTGTGATGACACTGTTAGCTTTGGTTTCTTCCACATATCATCTAAAACTGGTCTTATGAATATACTGTAATTATGACTTAGGTTCTTTTATGGCTTTATTACTAATTGTAAAGCTCGCACCCATCACTGTGAGCTGTATTCTCGTGTAGGGTGGTCTGCCTTGGCTACACAGAGGCTTTGTCATTGGTATAAATTTATATATAAGGCTATTCTTGGTGCGCTTCCATCTTATTTATGCTCACTTCTTATGAAAAAAAGTACTGGTCATTACTCTCTCCGTTCGCTGGCTGTTGTCTTGTTTTTTGTCCCACGTGTCAGTACTGAGCTGAGGCCTTTGCTTACTCTGCTCCCTTTAAATGGAATTTGCTGCAAAATAACTTGAAACTTAGTAAATAGGTTCCTTTGAATACTTTTAAGCTGAGAATGAGATGTTTTGAGTTGGACTCCCTCACATGTCAATGTTTTAATTGAAATTTTATTGTAAGTGCATATTTGGCTTTTATGTGTGTGTCTTTGTAAGTATGTAATGATGTGATGTAAGTTTGATGCCTATCTTGGCCAGGTCTCCCTTGCAAAAGAGATTTTTAATCTCAATGGGTATTACCTTGTTAAATAAAGGATAAAAAAAAAAAAATATAATAATAATAATAAATAAAATGGCCATGGGCTCTAATAAAAAAAAAAAAAAGAGGACTGGGACAATCATATCATAGATGTAGAACAAATCTGCAGCAATTGTGTGATTCCATAAAATCAACAAAAAGAATAACTAAATTAAAATCTGGGTTTTACAAACACAGTTTTACAGATTTACTCAGTTTATCCTGTCTTCTCACTATAATTATGCTGCTATAGGCTTAGACTACTGGAGGACATAGGGACCACTTTTAATAGTTCTATCTATATCCTTCTTATTCTGCTTTATTCGTTTGTTCAATTCCTAATACTATGTTCTCCCAGTTTTTCTAAATATATTAGCTTTATCTGCTCTGGTTCTGGTTGGTCAGACCACATAAAATGTGATGTAAAACCCAAATAACTTCTCCTTTGCTAAGACATACATTTTTTGTACATACTTTTTGTCAGATCTTTGAAGAAAATAGAAACAATAGTTTATATGCTGCCTTTTTAACACATCCACACTGCAAAAAATTTAAATCTACATAGGTCATTTTTTTTTTGCAATAAGTTATTTTTTCTTGAATTGAGGAGGTAATTGAGACACTTTGCCAATGGAACAAGACAATTTACATTTAAAATAAGAAAACCACAATTGCATTGTCTTATTTTAAGCGCATATTATCTAATTATCTTATTTCTCGACTAAAAATACTCATTCCATTGGCAAATTATCCCATTTACTTACTCAAATTAATGGTAAATACACTTAATTTAAGGCATTTTTTTCTCATTTTTAGATGGTTTTTGCAGTGCAGTCATGATTCTACTACATTAAGGAGACATGTACGATCCCAGGCTCCCTAACCTACGGTGATATTTGATTTGGAACAGCCCAGGAACCATCAGCTGGACTACAAACAGTATTATAAATGTTTGGAAATCAAATCCCTAAGCTGCTGCTGTTTTGAAGAGCGAAACAATAAAAAGGGTGTGTCACTTTCAGCAGGAAATAACATCAGATGCCTATCTGCCTGCTGCCACTTTGCTTTTTAGAGATTTAAGAGAGAAAATTAGCGGACATGCCTACATGAGTCACACAAACACTCTCAGCAACAGTATCTTAAACTTTATTACACAAACTCCTCACTAGTGGCACTGCTGGAAATAGAATAAACAAATTTGAATAACATTGTGTGATTAATTCTGACTTATACAAAGTGCGTTAAGTGTCCACATCATGTCCGACTTCAGAGGCATTTGACTACAGATAGGAGGATCACATAAACTGAGGCTGCATATTTAAAATGATCTACAAGGTGTGGATAACTTTAGATGTTAATCTCATGATCTGCAGCGAGGAATGAAAACATATTAGGAAGAGTTACTTAAATAATTGGGAAATAAGAGGGTAAATGAAAGAGGTTTAGAAATTTTCTCTTAGTTTTACTCTGAAATGCCAACACAGGAAACATTGGTGACATTTGAGGACATTTTTGTTTTTCTTATACAAAGTGTCAGATATATTTGATATATTAGAAAAATTGTCCACTTCGGGCTTGTGTTCCTGCTACATGCAGCAATTTAGGTCTGGGACTGGATCATGTGAGAGGATGCTCCATTAATCATCAGTCATCATTTTGCTTCATTCTATCTCTATTCTCCCACTCTGCAGAATCTATTAGTCAGCTGTGCTGCTGCCATCAACAACCTTTTCTTTTGTAGATGTTGGAGATCGGCCTGTTTTTCAGTCTAGTCCTGTTTCTCTGGCCGTTGCTGGGTGAATGTGCCCTCTTCATCCTCTGACATGGGAGCTGCCTTGGAGCTCGTCTGCCTGGCTGTGTGTTTCCTGGACGGGGCCGCCTTTTACAGCTGCTTTTTGTATCTCTGCTTCTGTCTCCTTGAACCCCAGTCGGCCTCGGCAGATGGCCGCTCACACTGAGCCTGGTTCTGCTGGAGGTTTCTTCCTGTTAAAAGGGAGTTTTTCCTCTCCACTGTCACTACAAGCATGCTTAGTGTGAGGGATTGTATTTGAGTCAATGCAATCTACTGGTTTTCCTTAGATAGAAAACTTTCTATCAATTTGACTGTATGATCTGGTTGAACTGTAAAGTGCCTTGAGATGACATGTGTTGTGAATTTGCCCTATATAAATATACTGAATTGAATTGAAATTGAATTGTGACTGGCTTGATGTGACCTCTCCATCCTCTGACATGGGAGCTGCTCGTAGCTCGTCTGCCTGGCTGTGTGTTTCCTGGATGGGGCCTTTTACAGTTGCTTTTTTTTAAAAAAAAAAAAAACGTTTTGCAAGTCAGTTTGGCCAAGATTCCATTCTGTCTTTTTTTTTCGTATTGCCGTGCAGAAATATTGCAGCTGCTGAAAGATGTCGGAATAATGTTCTGTGTACCGTTATGGTAACTGTACTTTTTCAGTAAATGAACCTAGTATTTTATAGGTTCAAAGAGACACAAAATCTCGTTTTTATTCATTCCACTGGTAATCTGTTTTGATCAAATAGAAGTAAAGGCCTGCCTCTAATTCTGGCATCCTTCCATAAATGGCCTAGATGTACCTGAGTGAAATAAAGGTCCCGTCCTATATTAGAGGATTTACGGTAATTTAGTAGCCCACTGAAGAATAAAAAATTATTTTTTTAAGTCAACTTTAATAGATATTCATTGGAAAATCATCTGATCTGGCTCTAAGCTGTGCTCTAATCACCTTTTCCCGACAGAGATATCTTCAGAGTGTTTGTGCTTCAACCTTAACAAGCTGGGACAACCAGGATTGAGTGTTTCCTGGATGGGGCCACCTGTGGAGCTGGTTGACAAGTTCCTTTTGTATCTCTTCCTTTTTCTGTATGTCTGCTTCTGTCTCCTTTAACCCGAGTTCAGGAGGTTTCTTCCTGTTAAAAGGTAGTTTTTACTCTCCACTGTCGCAACAAGCATGCTTAGTGTAAGGAATTGCTGAACAGTCCATGAGTCGATGCTATCAACTGGTTTTCCTTAGATAGAAAACTTTATGATCTGGTTGAATTGTATCTATAAAGTGCCATGAGATGACATGTGTTATTAATAAACTCAACTGAATTGATTGAAATTGAGAAAGAGACACCGTTTTTTTTTTGTTCAGGTCTCAGATAGAAAGTGGGAAATAACAAGCACTACCCTTACTCTGTGAAACGGGGCAGTTAACCATACAGCAGCTGGTAAACCTGTAGAGGACTGTTTTCATTCCTATCGGCAAAATGTTACTTTTGCCAAAATATTGGCCTTAAAACAATACTTGGATGCCAGTTGTTGGTTTTAAACTACATTTAAAGTCACCTAAACTTTAATTTAAAAACCAAAACAAGCCCTGATGTTTGTGAAATTAGAAAGGCTAATGATTTTTATAGTTTTCACATAAGACAAATATTTATTTCCTTGATATTAAAATTGTATTATTTCCACAAATACTTTAGGAACCAGTTTTCTTTAATAGGAAATAAAAAATTATCTAATTAAACAAAGTTAAATATGGAAGCGACAAAAAGATAATAGTGTAGAAAAAAGGCAATGCCAGCTCATACACTCACATCTTTCTGAAGTCAACAGTGTTGTATTCTGGCCAGTCTATGAAGCAGACCGTGCGTCCGGGCAGCACTGCTGTCGAAGAGTGGAGATACTGAGGAAAGGCTAGGAGCAGAGCCAGCACCCAAATCACACCAATCACCATCCGAGTCTGAGTGGAAGACAGCCTCTGCTTCAGAGGGTGGATTATAGCCATGTATCTACCAAATATAGAGACACACACAAAACATTATGGAGATTCTCTGAGTAGCCTCACTAAAAGCAATCCCATGATGACCTACTTTAAAATGCTTTATATTGTTAGTAACAAGTTTTCCTCCCAGCAGGACACTGTGCTGCTACCATCAAAACATGGGAGCTGGCTCGGGGCTCGTCTGCCTGGCTGTGTGTTTCCTGCTGAGGGCAGCCTTTTACAATTGCCTTTTTTTTATCTCAGCTTCTTATCTATGATTGCTTCTGTCTCCTTGAACCCCAGCCGGCCTCAGCAGATGGCCGCTCACACTGAGCCTGGTTCTGCTGGAGGTTTCTTCCTTTTAAAAGGGAGTTTTTCCTCTCCACTGTCGCTACAAGCATGCTTAGTGTGAGGGATTGCCTTCGAGACAATGAGTCGAAGCAATCAACTGGTTTTCCTTAGACAGAAAACCATGAATCGATCTGACTGTATGATCTGGTTAATTGCATCTGTTAAAACCAAATAACCAAATTTAGGAAAAGTTAAACAGGACTGGAACATGGAGCACAATGGAAAGATTTGACCATGATATTTATACAAATGACGGGTATACAGGGAGAGGAGATGGTGAGAATAAAGGAATCAGGGGAGGCAATCAGAAGAAGCGAAAACAGCTGAAAGTGTAACCAAAGGTGAAGGGAAAAGAGTTTGCTGAAAAGGTCTGAAGCCCGAGTGAAACCTTGCTAATGTAGCCAGCATATGCCGGACATCCCAGAATCTCCTAAAACACTGGCATACACTGAACTTCCTTCACTGGTCACATATTGGCCTAGTAATTAAAGAAGGTGCAAACAAGTAGGAAAAGGTGCATAAAGAATAAACAGGCAGTATACAATATAAATATAACAATATAAAGTATTCATAATGAGTGCTGAACTTATGTCCAATGACAGCCTAACTTATGCATAATGCACGGCATCATAATGCTCATGAAATTTCATAAGCCAGTTTCCTGAGGGGGGCAGCGATGCGCCGGGAAACACCCGGCCTGCATAAAAAGATGTCTTTGATCGCGGTATTAAATTACCTGCTGTTTACCGCCTGCCAAAAAAAAAAGAATAAATAAAAAGAAAAAAGAAAAAGACAGCAGCTTTGCTGTAGCAGCAGATTCAGCGTCATGTCTGCTAGGTAGTTTATTGGTGGTGGGCGTGAACGCAGGGAGGAGCCATCACCCTCACCTTCTCCCTCACCCTACTGTATCACGGGGGATGAAGTCTGGAGGAGAACTGATGGTTTCCTCCTGTGAACCCCCTTTATACCAAAATAAAATACCTCCCATACGCCATTATACACGAATTATGAGTAACTCAAACTTAAAGTATGCCAACAATCAGATAACTTAACTGTAACTTATGGCCCACGTATGGCATACGTCGGCAGACGTACGTAATATCGATGTGTGCCAGCGTATCTCAGGGTGCTCATAATTTATACAAAACGTGCCCATAACTTATCCAACGTCTGCCAGCATTTTGCAAGATTTTTATCACGGGCTTGAGAAGAATAAAAGAGTAGCTACACCTTTTAGTCATAATCAAACATTTAAAACCAAATAAGAAGCTGTGAATGATAAAATCAGCAAAGTTAGACTAAATTTAATGATGACGATCACTTCTTCATATCAGCTTTCTCCATGGCCATCATCTCCAGATTTTTTCCCTCATACTGAGGGAACATCCAATGAACATACATAAAGTGGATTTAGCATATTGTTTAATGCTTTAAAGAGAACACACCTGTCCAGAGCTATGGCCGTCATGGAGTAAATGCTTGCAAATATGGCGGCAATGGGGAAGAAGTTGTGGAAACGGCAGTAAATCAATCCAAAGTACCACTCATTGTGAACGGCATAGGCAAAGTTGATCACTGTGTTGAATGCTGACATGGCAGCTTCAGCAAAGGCAAGGTTCACCTGCAGAGGAAAGAAATACGTTATTATGATTCATACACCGAAAATAGTTTATAACATCAATAAAAAAAAAAAACCCAGTTGTGAGCATGGTAAGGATCCACAAAGATTTATAAAGGTGAGTAGATTCCTCTGTCACTACATGTTAGTCCTGATAACTGTCCTTTTTGGTTAAATACTGGGAAAAAAGTGCATTCTAAGGTGAAATAGTATAATGAAAAAAAAAGAAGCAGACAAAATTAAAACACTTTGTGAATTTAAAGGTTTAAAATTTTCTTTCACATTGCAACAAATAGCTTTAATAATAATCCCACTCATTTGTATTACGATATCTCTCTCTCTCACCCTATAACTATATATATAAATATAGATGGATGGATGGATGGATGGATGGATGGATGGATGGATGAATGTATGGATGGATGGATGGATGGATGGATGGATGGATGGATGGATGGATGGATGGATGGATGGATGGATGGATGGATGGATAGATAGATAGATAGATAGATAGATAGATAGATAGATAGATAGATAGATAGATAGATAGATAGATAGATAGATAGATAGATAGATAGATAGATAGATAGATAGATAGGTAGATAGCAGACATGGATCATTTCCTCAAGTGTCTTTGTGTTGACCGTGCTCCACGTCGGCTTCAGTCTTAGATGCTGAAACCAAACAGCGGCTCTTTCACAGCAGTAGTATTTGTTCTGGCTTTTAATTGAATTTATCCCAAGTTGCTGCACAGCTAATCTACACCACATCTTGAGATGATGCCAAATACTTATCCCCCTTTTCCAACTAATTAGTCAGTAGGAAGTGTTGAGAGAGACAGGCTGGGCAGAGAAGATGTATTGTCATTTGTAAAGTCCTTTGAATTGAGAAGGCGGTTGGTTGCCGGCAGTCTGTCCAGTTCAGGGAAGCAAAGCAAGGAACCATTAACGATGAAGGAGGGTGCAGCACATGAGGCTGGGGTGGGGAGAGACTGAGTGTCTGGTCAAACCCAAGAACGCACTAGTTCAGCTTGTTGACCTAAGTTAACTACAGCCTGGCAGTTCTGAATGTGACCTGAGATTGTTATAAGAAATTTCCAAACAGCGCTGACGTTGAAGCTGGTGCTTCATCTTCTCTCTGTAGTTGCGCTTCTCATCAGTTTTTCCTCATTTCCTTTAAGAATGAGTTAAAGGCTCTCCTCCTTCAATTAAGTCGAGCATTTATTAAAAATACACGCAAATGTTAAAGTGCCAATAGAAATGAATACATGTTTGAATAAATAAAATAAATATTACAAAAGCATAATAAATAGGAGAGATATACATTTATGTCTCAATATATCATTGGTTATATCATAATATAATATATCATATCAATGGTTTCTTTTATTTATTAGCTTTATTGTTTGTATATTTTATAGCAAGTCTATGTATTTATTAAGGGGAGTGGCAGCCTAGTGGTTTAGGGTTTGGGTTCCAGAGATTCTGAATTAAAGCCCCACTCCCACAGACTGCGACTCTGTGTCCCTGAGTAAGACCTTTAGCCTCACACTGCTCCCTGTATGCCGCACAATGGCAGCCCACTGCTCCCCAAGGGGATGGGTTAAATGCAGAGAGTTAATTTCATTGTTCTGTACTTGTGACAGTGTAAAGAGAATAAAAGCCAGGGGGAAAAAAGCATTTATTGATTTTTTTTATTAATTTCTATATATGTCAGAGTTGGTCCTCCACTGTGTTCCACCTAAATCAGCTGCTCAATCTTTCTTAGATGAGCAGCTACTACTCATCCATAATTGCTGGTCCAATTGTTTGCATTAGCAGGTGTTGAACTGCTACAGTTGTTTTTTTGCTTTTTTGCAAATTTAGAGCAACCCTCTTGTTTAAAACTGAAACGTGTGTGTGTACCTGTCTAGCCCTCAGAGTGAGGACCATTTTTCCAACTTCACCATCAAATTGTGGACCAGTTGTTGCAAAGGGAGGATATTTTGCCTGGACTCACGTACTAATTTGCTAATGGTTAGGTTCAAGGCTATGGTGGGGTTCCTTTACCTTTGGGGTTCTTCTTAAAGAAGTCCGGTCAGCAAAGAATAATCAATGCATATTACCTAAAACTAATAAATTCACGGTGATTCAATGATTTTAGCATTAATAAGCAAAACAATGTAAATTATCATTTTCGTTGCGATCACCGAGTCTAGGAGCGGCAATTTTTGCCTACATATAGTAACCCCTCCCTCCTGCCATCTTCCAGCAGTGACATCACGGTGCGGTAAGCCTAGCGCCATTCTCCCCGCTTTACAAGCAAAATCAATGGGAACTACTAGACACATATGCAATCAACAACAATTATTGAAGATTTCCAGAGGACTTCACCATTGAAATTCACCAGAGCTATAGTGAAACTGACAATACCCACGTGCATGGCAGCTGGATGTTGGAATACATGGGGTAAAAGTGAAATAATGTGTTATTCCACCTTTTTGATTCCTGATCCTCCACGGACGGGTTCGTCGTTGGATTGCCAACTTGAAGAGGGAGGATTTGCCATTGAACTTCTGGCCAGAGAAATAAAAAACTTAATATGTAGCCAACATTTGGAAGAAGAATGTTTTCAAGATGACTTGGATAATAGCACGTTGTGACAAACACCAGATACAGCACTGGGACTTGATCAACAGCCGATACCGCACCGTGACAATGTCACTAACCAGTAGGTGGCAGTAGTGTTCTCTGACAAACATGGATGCCTCCAGTAAAACACATTCAGATGAAAATTACTTTTAATTAAAAACACTGATCATTTATTGGAAAGTATATAATAATTTCATATTTAAAGTATTTTAAGACGTTTGAATCAAGAATATGACCAGACTTCTCCTATCATTTAGGTAATGAATGATGAACATTTCAGAAGAGATTGTTGTAGCCAAATGTGAATTTTGATGATTTGCATTGATGGGTATATTTTAGTGTGTCTTTTTTGGTGCTGTTGTTATATAATATTTTATATGAACTTCAACTGGAAAAGCAGACTATATTTTATTATATTTTTAATTGTACATATACCCTTCAAATTATCTATTGATTGTGTATTTTTTTTGAGCATACACTTTCATTTTTATTATTTCACTACAACCAATCAGATTTTACACAGAAATCCACTGATTTTGTTAAATCACTGCATCTCCTGAACGTTTTTCATTATTTCAGTCACTGTAGGAAGCACTTATTTTTTGAGAGGTTTTACAAATAGGTGAAATTTCTTCACTCTCATTTCAGCCAGAACTCACCAGAAAGTAATTGGTGACAGTCCTCATGCGTTTATGCGCCAGAATAATCCAAATGACCACCACGTTTCCGACCACAGACACCAGCACGATGACCAAATAAGCAACGGCCCACAGCGCGATCTGCCAAAGCGGCTGGACGAACTTGTTGAAGCCGTCGCTGCAGTTTGCGGAGACGTTCGCGCCGCTACAGTCTGAGGCGTTAAAGACTTCCTCCATCTTCATGTCATTACCGCATTATCAGAGCTTCCAGTGTAAATATAAACTCAGATGTTCATGTTTGAAACCAGGGACGTGGCTCCGCGCGTCTCTGCTGGTTTTACGCAGCGCGCGTGCAGCGCTCCGCTGTTACCAGTGGCACCAAAGGGCTTAACGCAGCAGTACACCATCTACTCACGCACTTATAGTCACCTCCTCTCCTCAATCAACAACCATGATCCATGTACACTCTGTAGAAGCTCCTCCAGGTTATTATTGCTGCCAGAGCAAAGTAAGCAAACCTGATGTATATGGACAAATGCGGTCTAATCCCTGCAAACTTAATCTGAGCCAGTTTGATTAGATTGTTTTATATAATGACTTGTTTTAATGTTATAACAGAGCAAGCGAGCAGGAATAAAAAAATCGTAAAATAAATTTAATTTTAATAAAAAAAGGCAATCTCCTTGCCTGAAAAATCAGTTTTCTGTGAACTTAAAGGTGTCAGGGCCGGACTGGGAGATTGCTTCAGGCCAGGACTCGGACTGACATGACTGATTTCTTAGGTAGTAAAATAAAATAAGTCTGGGATCTGTTTTGCTTTCTGAGGACCCAACAGAAAAATTAAATAAGCTTTTATCAATTAAAAATTAAGCTTTGAGTTCATGTTCTGCTGTGACCCACATCCAGAGGCGGATTTAGAATATTTGGGGCCCTAGGCAAAAACCGGCAGGGGCCCCTCTGAATTGAGAAGACAACACATAAAACAGACCCATTATACATATAGAAACTTTTTTAATACAATAGACATTCATTATTCTACATTTTATCCCTCTCTGCTTGTCACTTTTCTTTTTGTTTTCCTCTCTATGTTTTGTACTCTACTGACTTTCAACATATTCTCATTATCAGTTTGTATGAAATCGTATGAAAAGTTATGCACAGTATTTCGTACGTTTTGGACGTTTTTCCTCGAAAAAAAATATCAGTGCGCATGCGCAGGCAGACAGACGAAAAAAGCAGATCCGCGGACGGATGTAAAACTGGGAAAAACAGTGCAATAATTACTTCTTCATGTCTCTAACTACGTTTCTTGATGTTTTGTATCTTAGGGTTAAGGTCAGCGTTAGGGTTAATTTTATGTTAAATTCTATGTTATTGAATGGTGCGTAAGATGTGCATGCACAAGGATATCTTGTCTCGAGGCAAGACGTAAAAATACGACGAAATAAGATGAAAAAAACGTCTAAAACGTACAAAATTACAGTGCATAACTTTTCGTACAATTTCATACGAACTCATAATGGGAATACACTGTGACTTTTCATGCCGTCTCAAAAGGAATGAAAGAATTTTCCAAGCACTAAGCTCACTTAGGTGATTGCTCCTTCCTGTGTTTCCAAAAAGGCGACGGCAAAAGTAAATAACCCAATCGTTCTTTTCACTGCAGACAAGCCATGATCTGCTGATCTGTTCTCCATTTTTCATTTGTATGCATACCTCCCCCCAACCCTTTTTATTTGGCTGAGACACACTTAATATTAAAAGCATTCTAGTGGCATTTTAGCAAAAGGATTTTTATCACAAACATAATTAATGTGCACAGATAAAGAATAGTTGTATTAATAATACATGTAAACACAGTTTTATGGGGCTCCCAGGAACTTGGGGCCCTAAAAAATATAGATTTGTCCTCCATGATATATTAATTTATCCTATTTACTCACTATAAAAGTTTTCACTCAGTCTGTTTCACCTTTAACGCCACACAATTCTCTGCAGGATGGTGTTTGTAGGCCAGATATACCTTCTTCCCATAATAAATTTGACTCTGACTACTTTTCCATTGTTGTAAGTAAGGGGAACGAACACAGCTCATGCAGAACAGGGCAGAATACTGTGCCATAAGGGCTGTATGATGAACTGTTCACTCTTTGCAAAGATATGAATAAATGCACCTACTGAGTGAAATCCATCAATCTCCGTTTAGTTAACTAGGCTGAATAGTTGAATACTTTTTCCTCACTACACTGTATGATCTGGTTGAAGTTTAAATGCCTTGAGATGACGTGCTATGAATTGGTGCTATATAAATCAACTGAATTGAATTGAATATGCACTATGTTCTTAGATCAAAGACACCTCATTCCATTCCCAAATCTTTGCCACGCACATAATGAAGATGACTTCCTAAAATCCCACTCTCAGGCAATCTGTCCGAGGTGGAAAAAGAAAAAAGTAAGTACCGTTACCTTCTAATTTAAGGACCTTTGATGCCAATCCACTCCTGAGTGTTTCTTTATCAAAAGTTGCATAAAACCTGATCTTGATGTGGGTCTGGAGTAAAATGTTTCCATTTTTTTCATAACAATAAATCAAAATGAATCAAAGCCATAAACCATGACGAGTTAACACTCAAGGCAAATGATGAACATAGCTGATCATAAAGCTGTCGGTTCCTAAAATTCCTTCAGTGTCTCCATCACTTATCAATCTAATTATTCAATCAGGGTCTCAAGTCCTCTTTGGTCTCCATGTTGTCTGATGGCGTACAGACGCAGAATCCACACAGTGGTCCCCCATGTTCACATCACAGCCAGCAATCCGTTCCTTCCGGATCCTGCGACACAAAAGAGAGTTTAATTACTGTTCTTATCAAGATCAGCACTGCCTTTTTACTGAATAATTCATCATTTACTCAAAACTTAAGTGCATTCACAACCAGATGTTCTTATACACAATTACTTTAATTTTAGCTTTAAAGTCACCACTAAAAGTATAACATTTAAATCATCTGTTTTCTGAATGATTATTATACAGAATGTTTCAGATTTTAATCAGAAAACATCACCTATGTTTAACCTTTCAATGCCTTGCAGTTGAAATCATCCTGTCATCCTGTGGTTGTTTTAGCTCATTATTCTGATTATAAACTCAAACCATTACATTTAATACACAATAATCTTGTTTAATGATCATTGAAGCTGTAAAAACCTATAGATATTAAGAAAACATTTATGCATTCTAACATTTGAATTATGGATAATCTAAGGAACATTGTAAAACTATTCTGAGCCCTACAGCTCATTAAAGCAAACTAAAGTTACAACTGCATTTTTTGTTTATTCTTATTAACTCCCCATTGAAATTGATCAAAAGTTTTTAAATTTTTTAAAAATAAATAGTTGAGCACTGATTCCTCCTTTGTAATGGGGACCAGGAGTCTCATTACCCCATGAAATATGATAAATAATTTTGTGTTATCTAGTATTAAGTTTGAACAAATAGTTGGGTAGTTTGAGTTCTATATTTTAGTTTTGTTTGGACAGTTTTCCATGCATTCCTGTGAAGCAGAAAGACTGGCTATCCTGCCTGTGCAAAGAAGTGTAAACATGAATGTCAATTATTTTTCCTTAGTTTCTGTTTCTATTACCTTTTCCCGGTTTGGCTCGTCAGCAGGGCTGGCAGAAAAATGTAGAAGTGCTCCAGGTGCTGCGATGCACTTGAAGCAAACCAAAATGATCAGGAGGATAGTTTTGGTTGAGTGGTATTAAATTCAATGTTTTTTTTGTGATTGGTGTTGTGTCTACCACTAGGTGGTGTACGAGTAGAGAATAAAAAGACGAGTAGAAGAAGTGATATAGGAAAAAAGAAGAAGACCTTATGTTACTGTTTTGCTGAACGAGTTCTTAAATAAAGCTGTTAAGAGTTCTTTGCCTACGTGAGCTTCTACCTCGTCCTGGATACTACACATAACAATTGGCGACGATGACGTCTGTACCCATGCCTGCGCCGTTCCTACCCTGCAGTGGAGAACCTACGGTCCCGTTTTCCATGTGGCGGAAAATGTTTGAGAACTACTTAACGGCTATTCATGCTACTGGCAATTCCTGGTCCGATGCTAGACGTCGTGCTCTACTAATTCATGCACTTGGCTTTGAAGGACAACGTTTATTTTACACCTTGCCTAATGCCGGTACTTCATATAATGACGCTATGACGGCGTTGGAACTACAGTTTACACCAAAGGTGAACGTTGTCGTGGCGAGACACCAATTCCGACAGAGAACGCAGAGGGCGGATGAGACTGTGCCTCAATACGTGGCTGCTTTACGCGAGTTGGCTATCCCATGTGCTTATGGAACCATGGAGGACGAGAAGGCGTATGCACCGGAGGTGAGAGACAGGCTTTTACTGGAAGGCTCTTTAACGCTGGACAGCGCTGTCACGCTGGCATGTCAAGTGGAACACGCTCTTCAGTCGTCCAAACTCCTCAGTGGAGCTACAGCTGTTCACACCGTTGCCCAGCGCAGACCTACTCAACGCAAGGAAAAAACCACCAAGCTGCTTCTAAAAATAACCACACGCGCCCCGCGTGGCAAACACCGCGCACCTGTTATCGCTGTGGATCCACAAGTCACCTGGCGAATGCAAGAAACTGTCCTGCAGCCGTGGCAAAATGCAACAGCTGTGGTAAGACTGGACACGTTTCTAAAGTTTGCCGCTCAGCTAAACAAGTTGGGGAAGTAATTCCTGAAGTGGTTGTGCTCATGTTAACCGCAAATGAAGTTAACACTACTGATAGACTGTTTTGCAATGTGAACATTAAAGCTGCGTCGGGCGAGTCAGCTGATTGTGAATTACTGATTGATACGGGGTCCTCAGTTTCTATCATACCAGAGACTCTGTACAACAGACATTTTTTTGAGTGTACTCTCACTGCACCTCAGGTGAAATTAGTTACTTACTTGAAAGAGGATATTCCTGTAATAGGATGTTTGGAAGCAACAGTTACCCTTCATGACAACGCTGCTCCTGCTTCTTTGTATGTAGTTAAAGGCGGATCTGCATTACTCGGAATGGATCTGATAAAAGCACTAAAATGGACATTTAGCTCCGATTCAATCTGTGCTCCAACCCATGAACATGCTTCTTCTGGTGCACCTGTGTTACTGACAAAAACGAACTCTGCTTCTATTGGCTGTGTTGCTGGGTTTGTGCACAAAGTTAAAGTACTTGAGGATGCAGTTCCAGTTCGGCAAAAACTTTGCCGCCTTCCATTTGCAGTACGAGACGCAGTGTCGGAGGAACTAGATTTGCTGTTAAAGGAGGGAATTATCGAATGCATTGATGCTTCTCCCTGGATTTCAACTATTGTGGTCACAATGAGGAAAGAGGGCAGACCAAGATTGTGCGTTGACTTAAGGGAACCTTATAAAGCTACAGTTGCTGACAGTCACCCTTTGCCCCACATGGATGAGCTTTTAAGTGAGCTCAGGGATGCCAGTTTTTTCTCCACCATAGACCTGGTATCTGCATACCATCAGCTCCTGCTACATGAGAACAGTAGGGATCTCACAGCTTTTATTACGCACAAGGGGCTTTTCCGTTACTGTCGTGTTCCCTACGGGTTGGCCTCTGCTCCATCTGCATACCAAAAAATGATGGAAACTGTGCTTAAAGGACTGCCTGGTGTGCACAATTACTTGGATGATGTAATTGTTTCAGGATCTTCCTTACAAGAACATGACAAACGACTGCATGCTGTGCTCCAGCGTCTTACGGAGGCAGGCCTGACACTTAACATGCAAAAATGTGCATTTAGACAGTCCAGCCTCAAGTTTCTTGGTCACATCATTTCCAAAGATGGCATCCTTCCTGATCCAACTCATAGTGCAGCTGTACGTGATGCACCACCACCACATGACCTACAGTCTCTGTGCTCCTTCCTTGGTTTGATCTCCTGGTACAGCAAGTTTCTCCCTAATTTTACCACATTAGTGGAACCAATGCAGGCTGTGCTAAGAGAAACTGCTGACTCTGGTTTCGTATGGACTGAAAGGGCTGATCAAAGCTTTAGGAAATTTAAAGGATCTTTTACTGAACAGTCCGGTTCTGGCTCTTTTTGACCCATCCCTCCCAACCATTGTCACCACAGACGCTTCAGATTATGGCCTGGGTGGTGTGTTGACCCAAATACACCCAGATGATGTTGAACGAACTGTAGCATTTGCATCTCGTACGCTGACCTCTGCAGAACGGAAATACTCCACAGTTGAAAAGGAGGCTCTTGCTTGTGTGTGGGCCGTGGAAAAGTGGAGGTCTTATCTCTGGGGCCGACGTTTCACGCTAAGGACTGATCATCAAGCACTGACGACATTACTTGCTACTAAAGGCATTGGGCGTGCTGGAATGAGGGTCGCACGCTGGTCTGCGCGTTTGCTGTGCTTCACCTATGATATGGAGTACAGGCCTGGATCAAAAAACCAGGGTGCAGACTGTTTGTCACGGCTACCACTTCCTATGGACTCCACCCTTATTGATGAACCTGACATGGTTGCAGCCGTGGTGTCAGCTCTGTCTGTTGCTGAGTTCACTTCTGCTTCCTCTCAATGCCCTGAACTCACACTTCTCCGTGGACAGATAGAGAAAGGCTGGCCAAAATGCAAGAAGGATGTGGACCCTGTCTTAATGCCATACTTCCACATCAGGAATGAGCTTTCTGCATCTCAGGATCTGGTCATGAGAGGTGAACATCGATACATTGTTCCTGTTGCTTTACGTGCTACTGTCATTCACCTGGCACATGAAACACATCAAGGCGTTGTACACACAAAACAAAGACTTCATGATCTCTACTGGTGGCCCCAGATGGACAAGATGGTTCAGTCAGTTATTTCTACATGTACGACATGCCAAATGAACGACAAATCTGCTCAGACTGCTCCTGCTCCTCTACAACCTATTGAACTGCCGAACAGACCGTGGGAGAAAGTTGCTCTGGACATTGTGGGTCCCTTCGAAACTGCTGCTTCTTCATGAAGATTCGCATAACATTAGTGGACTATTACAGTAAATGGCCAGAAGTAGCATTTGCTCATGCTGTAATGACTGATTTCTTACAGAACTACAGAGCAACACCACATAACACAACTGGAGTATCTCCATCAGAACTACTTTCCAGATTCAGAAAAAAGCAGGATTGGCACTACAGTACGAGAAACAGTTAAACAGAAACAAGAAAGGTCTAAACAATACACTGACAAGCGCCGTGGAGCCAAGACACCAACATTCAAACCTGGAGATATGGTGAGGGTAAAAAGACCCCATCATGTTCGCAAAGGCTCCTCTAGATTTACTCCACTGCTGTGTGTTGAAAAGCAGATTGGAGAAAGTAGGTATGTACTCAGTTACAATAAAAGGTGGAATGCTGCCAGACTTTCACGATACTCTGCAGGTATTCCATGTAAAACAACAGAACCAGAGGAAAGTGACCTATTGGTTCAAAGGAAGTGTTAGAACTGCTGCTCAACCAGTGTGGCTCAAGGACTTTCAAACAGGCTAAAAAAAAAAAAAAAAAGTAAATGGATACATAAATGAGTGTGTTACATGTTTTGGGTACAGGTGAACTAATTCTCATGGTACAAAATGTTTAAATACTTGGATTTTATTTCTCAATGGTTACATTGGTAATTCTGTTTCTTAGTAACTCCAAATGTTAAAGTACAGGGTTGCTAAATATATTTGATTGGTTTTGTTGCTTAGTTAAGTAACCACCTACTTTGATTTCAGCTAAAGTTATACTTATTACATAAAAACTGTTAAATGAGGTTAATGTTCAGTGTTATGCTACACGGGTACATGCAAGCTTTTCAAGTAAGGGGGTAATGTTGTGTCTACCACTAGGTGGTGTACGAGTAGAGAATAAAAAGAGGAGTAGAAGAAGTGATATAGGAAAAAAGAAGAAGACCTGATGTTACTGTTTTGCTGAACGAGTTCTTATATAAAGCTGTTAAGAGTTCTTTGCCTACGTGAGCTTCTACCTCGTCCTGGATACTACACATAACAATTGGTTTTAGATTTTTTTTTATTGTATTGATTTTTATGTATGTAAATATTTTGTTGGATGTATAGTTTATTGTTTTGGTTTAGGTTTGTATGTATATTAAGATTTTTTTTTTTTTTTTTTTTTTTTTACAGTATCCTGTCTGGCGATGTGGCAATAAGGATAATTGTCTTGATGCCAATAAGAGCCCAACAGGTCTTGCTTTCACAAGTGGAGCAGTACGGCTATCGCCATACTGTTCCGCTTTATTTATGCATATAAATAGCTTTATTATAATTCATGCAGGGAGGATTAGAGATTATATGGGCACTGCAATGTAAGTAGAACAGGAAAGGAAAAACAGAAAAAATGAGAAAAGATGAAAGAAAGAGGAGAAAAAGGGAGATAACAATAGAACATCCTTCCTTCATCTCACCTTAATTGAGTTTGGTATAAAATGCTGTTTGTTCTTTTTGGTGGAAGAAGGTGTTGGTCTGCACAAGCTGGAGTTCAATAAAGTCACCAAAACCTCAGTTTTGTCTTGCCTCTCAATTAAACATTGGGCCTCCGCCGGTCAGGCTGACACCCTTTCCAAGTTCCTTCAGCAGGCTTAGTAGCTTTGAATTTCAATGTATGAAAGAACATTTCTCCTGTGTGGACCTTTGTGTTTCCTATATGTGAGTGTCTATGTGTGTGTGTCTATGTGTGTGTGTGAATCCTTCTGGGAGAACCTGGTCCGCCTTTTACAGCTGCTTTTTGTATCTCTTCTTCTGTCTCCTTGAACCCCAGTCGGCCTTGGCAGGGTTACATCATACATCATACATTTTCAACACATCGCATCTGAGAGATTTGTGTTTTGTCTTCCTGTGTTTTTGTCTTCTTGGACGAGCTGTACCAAAACTTACCTTGATTTAATTCTGACCTTACACCTTGCTCCTCTCCTTCCCCTTGTAAACCTCTCCCTCTTTGGACTGGTAATCCTAAAATGGATTGTATTTAACAAGGTAAATATATACAGTTTTGCTTGAAAGTTAAGCCACACTCCCGATGAAGAAAAGGGGAAATTCACAAAAGTAATTCTAATAACAAGAAACTGATAAAAAAATATATATATATGAATAAAAACATAAAATTATGCTTTGATAGATTGAAATATTGATTTGAATTGTGATTTTAAAAATATTAATGATTTAAAAAGAAAAGTCCCAGACACATTAGCTCCTAGCCTAGCACCTAGCTCAAGAACATTTGACCAACAAACCATCAACAGGAGCAGAAATCTGAGTGAACATGTAAGAAAACACCTGATTGCAGTGATTCCCTCAAAGTGTTGCTCAACATTTTAGCTGGTTTACCAGTTTTTTTTTTTTGGTTTGTTTATCATCAGTATTTCTTTTGAACCACAATTCAAAATTAAAGGCACAATTTTCAGTTAATTTAGACCCTTTTATATGATATTTTTCTTATCCAAGTACTGTATAGTTTTCAGACTGTTCTATATTCAGTTTGTTTTTGTTCTACTTTCTTTATAAAAAGAAATTTGTTCTACTTTTAATTTAAACAGCACATACAATAAAAAAAAAAAAATCAACAACCCATCCTCTATGATATGTTTCAATTTAACGGGGTTCAGCACCCCCAAAACTGGTCTAAAGGCTTATATCTATCATGGCGGTGAACAACAAGCTCAACCAGTATAGGTAATTAAGCCTGTCATCAGCTTACCAGGCCAAACTGCACGGTAGCTGAGCAGCTTGGTGGAAAAACAGATGCATGGAAATACGCATGAATCAGGGCTTTTGGGGCCTCAGTCCCTCTGCGACCCCATGTCTGTCTGTCGCATCTCATCAGTTCTATCAGACTCCACTGCAGGAAAACAGGAATTCAATCTCATTCCTCACCTGCTCCCCTCGCAGTTGCAGAATCTCTGACCACAGCGCAGGTAGTCCGTGCTCATGTTTGAACAAGTGCAGAAGAAATGATGTGGAATAGAATAAAAGAGGTAGAATTCCCCTGATAGTTACTATGAGTCTTCCTAATTAGTCTGTTTATCTGTCCGAACACCTGTGTTCACAGATAATGAATAAAATAAAAAAGTGAGTAGGGAAGTGTCGACTCTATGGGGGGTAACATCTCTTGATGGTTGATGGAGAGGGGAGAACAACTGAGCAGAGGGAATAATTATTTATATTACAGATGCAAAGTCACATTATATGACATATTTTTTTATTTATACGCCAGTAACTCACTCTGCTGAAAGTTTTCTCTGAGAAATCATCTAATTCTATTATTATTATTATTATTATTATTTATTAACACCTTGCTTTTGATGCACTTTAGCCATTTGTATATGATGACAATAACAAAAGAGGTAAGGCACTGCATGGCCTGCATGCAGGAAGTAAACAACGAATTACCCTAATGTGAGATTTAGCTTCAGCCAGTGAGATATGGAAATAAAGAAGACAAAAAATGTATTCAAAGAAGAATAAATGTGCAACAGCTCTGGGAACACAGTCTGAACGTTTGTTTTCACTGAAGAGGAAGTTAAAGCTGCCGAGGCGTTCAGATGTAGCCGTTAAGTTGATGCATGTGTCAATAATGTGTCATCAAAAATGCGTATGCTTAGTCTATAAAGTCTAATAAAAATAATATTATAAGTAGATAGATTAACTGATTGATTGATTGTTTTTTATGTTGATGTTGTGTCCCTGTTTGTGTTGCTCAGAAACAGGAATTTTCTTTTTCCTTGATGACTAGAGCTTAGAGTTTCTGTAGATTGATTTAACTACCAATAGGTAGATTTGAACACATCGAGCATTCACTTTATTGGTGTCATGATTTTACTAAGGTTTAGACCCAAATGCAGAAGACCAAACAGGGAGATCAGGGTAAAGGTTTAACTTCAAGGTTTATTGAAGAGATAATTCAGGGAGAAGATTTGCGCTGAACACTGCTCAACCGGAACTGAAAAGTGAGGGGAAGACACAGAGTTTAGTTCAGGCTCAGTGGGAAATTTGACTCGTGAACTTGGAGAAGAGGATTTGGTTGCTGACTCACGTTTCCAGAGAAGTTGATGAATCCTTGACTCCAGTCTGTATGCTGTAGTTCCAGTGTTTGTCTGATTCAGTGGAGGGCGGAACAGGGTTTACCCAGAATGCGATTGTTAATAGGTGAACGGAGAAACTGACTGCCACTCAGATTTCCTGCGGTACTTGAACGGGTAGTAGTGGAGAATAATCCCTTTCACAGTGCGAAGCTCAAACGATCTCTTGGGGAAAGTGGATCCAAACCTCCTGTTTGAACCCCAGCTCAGTTTGAAGCTCCGTTGATCCTTCCAGGGAGAGAAAGTCCGAAAAATCCAGTTAGCAGGATGACTTTCCCAAACTGGCAAACACTCTGGCGTCGAGGTAGTGGCAGTCAGCAGCTTAAGAACACTCCGTTAACAAAGTAACCATCAGCAGGTGTGTGAGGAGGCGGACCAGAACCAGGCGCCTCCTGGTGGAAGAAGGGAGACAAACACAGAAAACACAATTGGGAGACATTGCCGGACAATCTCATTCCATTTAGTAGTCTCCATCTGACTTTTTAGATAGGTATTTGATGCCGCCAGCAAATGGCGCCAAATCTGCTTATGTCTTCTTATTGCATCTGGTGCTGAAATTCTATTTAGACTCAAAATTGACCATTAAAACGCTATCAGGAAGGATGCTTGGTGTTTATAACTGTATTTTATCATAATCAAATGGTGTTGTGTGTTTTTTGTGTCGGTATAAAACATGTCCCTTTAAGGGGGAGGTTCAGTAATGTGATGCATTAATGAAGCTGTCAACATTTGCTTGAATAAGTTAATATTCTATCCTACAGAGAAACATTTCAAGAGAAATCCTAAATGTTTTAGAGTAATTAGGGTATAATTCAAGGTTTTTCAAGGTTCATCTGTTCTTTGAAAAAGCTTCCATACTCGTTTTACAAAAAAACATGATTAAGATATTTTTCTTATTAAAACATCATCATTATAAAAAAAAAAAAAAAAAAAACATGTGACAAATTAGACTTAAAAGTATAGAGGACGAATCTTCAATTGTTTATACTCCATTCGTCCATAACGGTCCACAGATTAATAATAATCGAGCACATTCGATAAAAATATTCCATTATGAGAAAATCGTTCACAACGCCCGGTTTTTAACATCAGAAAAGTTAGCCTGTTATAGTTAATGCTTAGAATCTTACTAATATTTGCTTCCTAACACTTATTTCCTCAGTTGTTTGCCCGCAATGTTTGGTATGTTACTTTATATCGCATTCTTACCTACAAGACAAAAGTGTCCACATGTTTGTACGACATGATTTGAGTCCGGGACAATCTCTGAAATCTTACTTCCTCCCCTTGCCTATCAGCCAATAACGCAGCGAGTAGAGCGATATTATGCCTCATAGAGTCCTGCTGTTATTGGTTGAGACCACAAGGGCTGTTTGGCTTTGTAGCCAATGAAATAAGGTTTCAGAAAAGCCTAGACATGGGTGGGTTATATAAAGCAGAGCTGTGTTACCGGTTTGAGTAAGAGTCAAACACACTGCTGTGGATGGAGCCATGCGCACAGCTCCAAGCTGAGTAATAACAACGGTCCGATTTTTTAAACACTTTTTACACTGATTTTCTTTCATTACAATGCCTGAGGCACTGGGTCGTATTTCAGCTTGAAAAGCAGCAGTTTCACAATTTTTTTATTGATATTTATGTTATTGTAGGTGTGAAAATGTTCCATTTTGTCATATACAATGATGCTGAAAAAAAAAAGTGGAAAAAACTTGCTTCATAAATGTTTTGTGGCCATCAAAATGCTTCAAATGGGTCAAATAGTTGAGTAAAAGCATTTGGCAGAGATTTGAAGGCGCTGTTTACACCAAAGCCCTACAGCTCTGGGACTGTCGTAGCTAGAGGTCTGAAATTTTCTGCATTTGTGGTTGACATGATGTAAAACACATTTAATGCAATGAGTCATGCCTATTTTAAAGCATGTCTATATTACTGCTGTTCAAAAAAGACCTATCATTGTCGAGAATAAAAAACAGCCAACTTTGAGTGTGTTTCACCTGATGCAGCTTGGATTGTGTTTTACTCACCCAGTTTCCATTTATGTATTCCAAAACTAGTAGGCGTTAGCTTTCAAATGATGTATCAAACATGTAATTTAGGCTTACAGTTCCTAAGTTATTTGCGTTTCCATTTGGGTATGCAAAATAGGTGAGGATCACTTCAAATTAGGTAGGATTTAAGAGCTATCCATTCATCCAAACTAGGTGAAGGATTAACAAAAAAGTCTCGGGGATCTCTAAGCCCTTAAAATTTTTATGATATCCTGTAGGAAACTCTGGGAACATGGAAACTTAATGAACTTCCCTATCATTATTATTTGTATTGATTTCTATTTATTGATTCATTATATTCATTAATTTATCCTCTAATAATCATTGAGGATTCAAATGAATGTTTGGGAATTCAGAATGGACACTGAGTAGAGACAAATTCACAGCTACAGCCTACAGTAAATCTGCTCCTTCACTCACAGAGAGGTTATGTGTCCTTTGTGCTTGAAGCCAGTTCTTGTAGCCCAAGTCCAAGGTCAGCTGCCATATTTTATGACTGACTTTTTATCCTGAAGGTTCTAAACAATCCAACTCAAACAGCAACGTGAGAAATATAAAGCGCAGCTCACAAAAGGAGGAGAAGGCAGTTTTATATTTTCCATCAAAAGCACCTCTTCCCCATTTTTTTATTGGTTCACATGCCTTTATTGCAATGCTACTATTTCTCCTGACACTGTTGTGTTGCAATAATGCAACAATTTTAGAATATATAGGGTATTGTATGCTGTGTGACAAATAGTTTAAAATAATCTTTAATCATTCCGGAGACAGAATTCATTTGAACAAGATCTCATTGTGTCTTTCTTCGAAAGCAGCAGAAGCCGAGGACAAAAAAAAGTTAAATCAGCTGCTTTCGCCCTGAGGTGTCAATAACCCAGACAAGAGAGGAAAAGCTGTGTGAGGGAAGCCAAGCTGACACAGTCACATTGAATTATTCCACAGAGGACTCTTCAGACTGAGCATAAAGCATTCTTTATCTGATTAGTGGACTGGTTAACCATACAGCAGGAGTCGGTACCAGAGTTTGCTATTCATCCTCATGCAGGATTCAAAGTTATAATTGACCTATGTGAATATTTCATTGAGACTGACATTTTAATGCTATGGTCTTTCATTAAGTGAAGTGAAATGTGACACTTCTGAATATTGCCTGTCCTGCTTGCAAAAAAATATGCTAAAGTTGCAAAATGGGGGATAGTATGCAAAATTAAATGTCACAACGGAATTACATGAGTCTCTGTAAAGTGCCCTTTAGAGGACGTGTGTCAGGTTAGGTGGAGGCTTTGAGGACCCAAACACACAGAAGAGGAGGCAGATGTGAATTTTGCTGATTTAATAAAGACTAACCGAGAAATCCAGAAAAAAATACAAAAATACTGAAAACCAGACAAAATCAAAAAACGTTAGGGAAAATACTTGAGGGAAGCAAGAGACTAGGAAGACAAAGGCTGAAATCAAATTCAGAGGCTGCTTTCCTCCGAAGGCCAGATTCGTAGGCTGATTATATCATAGCGCGGCACCGAGCCTAGGTTGAACTCCTCGTTACGCCTACAAATGCGTCCATCTTTTTACCTGACTTTAAGGATGGGTCTGGTGTATCCTATATAGCCTTAGGTATCCCATGATTCATTGCGAGTCTAAGTAACCCGGCTACTCCGTGATCAGAGATAAAGGGTACTTGGCACCAAACAGTGGTGAATATTGGAAGTGCAGTTTAACAGAATACCAGTGTGTGAATAGTTCCATCTGAAATGATTGAAAATAGTTGTTTTAATGATATTTCAGTCAGATATGTGGCAGTGAATGTTTGATTTATCAAAAGGTTTTTATCTGTTACTGTGTGAGTTTGGCTGTAAAATAGATGTTGGAGATCGGCTTGTTTTTCAGTGTAGTCCTGTTTCTCTGACTGTGACTGGCTGGATGTGCTCTCTTCGTCCTCTGTCGTGGGAGCTGGCTCGGAGCTCTTCTGCCTGGCTGTGAGTTTCCTGGACGGGTCCGCCCGTGGAGCTGGTTGACAGTTGCCCTATGTATCTCTGCTTATGTCTCCTTGAACCCCTGTCGGCCTCAGCAGTTGGCCTAGTGGTTAGAGCAGTGCACTTGTGCTCTGAAAAGGTTGCAAGTACCCAGTTCGTTTACTAGCAGCCTGCACTCTGGGTCCCTGAGCAAGACCCTTAAACCCACACTGCCCAGGATAGCAGCCCACTACTCCCCAAGGGGATGGGTTAAATCCAAAGGTAAATTTCTCCAATGTGAGATCAATAATGTTCTATTAATATTATTATTATACCTTGGTGTTCACCTGGACAACAAACGGCACTGAAGGCACAACTGTGAAGCTGACTGAAAGAGACAAAGCAGATTGTATTTCCTAAGGAAGTTGGTCTTTGCAAAAACAAGATGCACATCCTCTATAAATCTGTTGTGCAGCGTGTGATTTCTTCCTCCATCATCTGCTGGGGTAACACCATCAAAGCAAATATTTTAAAGAAAAAAAAGGCTGGCTCTTCATGAAGTGAAAAACATAATGGACAACAGTGAACATCCTCTTCAGAAGAATGTTAAACAATAACAATTATTTTCCAATCCTATTCCACTTTTTCTACATTTTAAAATTTGAATGTGAGCTTGTTTTGTTTACAGTATTTGTTTCTCTGGCTGTCGACCTGTTAGACAAGGCTGGGCCTGAAGGTTATCTTAATGACACCAGAGAAGAAGGAAAGGGGTCCAGACTCCCTTTAGGTTCAGTGTTACTTAGAGGTAAAGTTGAGGAATCTCTCTGTACCCGCTCCTGAGAGGGAATGACTATTAAAAGTGTGCAAGAGCGTGCACAAGCCCATTTCTCCTCGTGCACGCTCTTTTTAAAAGTTGCTGTTTGCATCGCTCATACAACCTTACTCTCCAAAAGAAGATTTGTAATTTTTCCACTATGTCAGTGTCGCTTCCAGTAAGTAAAAAAGGGGACGAACAGTGTTGGGCACGTTACTTTGAAAAATCCATCCATCCAGATTTCTCCCTCTCTCCATATAGGCTATCATTTGATCGTTCACGCTCTCCATAGTTCTCCTGTGGCGCGAGCACAGGGCGACTGTTTCGCCTTGAGCGAGCATGCGCGTTTCCTGTCGGTAAATCGTGCCGCCTGCGCTGTGCGGAGATAGCGGGGAAACCGTATCTGATGGGGAAACGCAGCTCGACGTAACACCGGTATTTCCATCTGGAAAACACTGTTTTGCTGCTGGAGTCTTCCTCACTCTCCATCTCTCTGTGTCTGCTGTACGTTAACACCCACCATCGGAAACACCCACCTACCCAACTGACAGATGTAATCTCACTATACATCAGCCATTCTCATCCTCCCCTCTCTCAGGACAAGGTGCGCACGAGTCCTATCATGAAAAAAGGTTCATTGTGCGACCTGAGTAACGCGCAGTAACGGGGTGTCTGCAATGGTAACTTATAGTTACAGTCAAAGTAAATAGTTAGATTACTCATTACTAAAACAAGGTACTTCACCTTTAACATTTACCTGTTTGTTGTTTTGGTTGAGTATTAATAAATTCAATTCAATTCAATTCGATTCAGTTTATTTATATTGCGCCAAATTCACAACACATGTCATCTCAAGGCACTTTACAGTTCAACCAGATCATACAGTCAAATTGATACAAAGTTTTCTATCTAAGGAAAACCAGTTGATTGCATTGACTCATTGACTCAAATACAATCCCTCACACTAAGCATGCTTGTAGCGACAGTGGAGAGGAAAAACTCCCTTTTAACAGGAAGAAACCTCCAGCAGAACCAGGCTCAGTGTGAGCGGCCATCTGCTGAGGCCGACTGGGGTTCAAGGAGACAGAAGCAGAGATACAAAAAGCAGCTGTAAAAGGCGGCCCCGTCCAGGAAACACACAGCCAGGCAGACGAGCTACAAGGCAGCTCCCATGCCAGAGGATGAAGAGAGCACATCCACCCAGCCACGGCCAGAGAAACAGGACCACACTGGAAAACAGGCCGATCTCCAACATCTACAAACAAGGGTGTTGATGGAAGCAGCACAGCTGATGTTTCTTTCCTGCCAAACAGGAACAGACGAGGCAAAGCTACTCTGAGGAAAAGCAGAGAGAGCAGAACGTTAGAGATTGAACAAACAGATTCTGCAGAATAGGAGAACAGAGAGAGAATGAAGCAGAATGATGAAATGGGGGTCCCTATGTCCTCCAGAAGTCTAAGCCTATAGCAGCATAACTTTAAAGACAGCTCAGGATAACCTGAGCCACCCTAACTATAAGCTTTATCAAAAAGGAAAGTTTTAAGCCTAGTCTTAAAAGTAGACAGAGTGTCTGCCTCACGGACTAAAACTGGTAGTTGGTTCCACAGGAGAGGAGCCTGATAACTAAAAGATCTGCCTCCCATTCTACTTTTAGAAATTCTAGGAACCACTAGTAAACCTGCAGATTGAGAGCGAAGTGCTCTGTTAGGAACATAAGGAACAATCAGATCTCTGATATAAGATGGAGCTTGGCCATTTAAGGCTTTATATGTGAGAAGGAGGATTTTAAATTCAATTCTTGATTTAACAGGAAGCCAATGAAGAGAAGCCAGGATAGGAGAGATATGATCTCTCTTTTTAATTTTCATCAGAACTCTGGCTGCAGCATTTTGGATCAGCTGAAGGCTTTTAACTACAGTTTGTGGACTTCCTGATAGTAAAGAATTACAATAGTCCAGCCTTGAAGTAACAAATGCATGGACTAGTTTCTCAGCATCACCCCTGGACAGGAGATTTCTAATTTTTGCAATGCTAGAAGGAAATTCTAAGAACCTCTTTGATCTGGGATTTAAATGACAGGTCCTGATCAAAAATAACACCAAGATTTTTTACTTTATTATCTGAAATCAGATTAATCCCATCCAAATGAAGTGACTGGCTAATCAGCTTCATTTTCAGAGACTCTGGTCCAAAGACTATAACTTCTGTTTTGTCTGCATTCAGAAGCAGAAAGTTAAGAGTCATCCAGGTTTTTATGTCTTCAAGACATGCCTGTAATCTATGTAATGGGTTAGCATCATCTGGTTTAATAGACAGATATAGCTGGGTATCATGAGCATAACAGTGGAAATTAATCCCATGCTGTCTAATAACTCTACCAATTGGGAGCATGTATAAAGTAAAGAGAATTGGTCCTAGCACTGATCCCTGTGGTACTCCACAGGTAACCTTTGAGCGTGTTGAAGATCTATCATTAACATAAACAAACTGAATTCGATCAGATAGATAAGATTTAAACCAGTCTAGTGCTGTTCCTTTAATTCCAACAAAATATTCAAGTCTTTCTAAAAGAATATTATGGTCAACTGTATCAAATGCAGCACTAAGATCCAACAGGACGAGCACAGATACAAGTCCATTATCTGAGGCCATGAGAATATCATTAGTGACTTTCACCAGAGCTGTTTCAGTGCTATGATGAGCTCTAAAGCCAGACTGAAATTCTTCAAAAAGTTCATTATGGTGTAAGTGGTCGCAAACTTGTTTGGCAACTACTTTCTCAAGAATTTTGGATAAGAAAGGAAGATTGGATATAGGTCTATAATTAACCAAGTCATCTGGGTCAAGAGACGGTTTCTTAAGCAGAGGTTTAATTACAGCAACCTTAAAAGCTTTAGGTACATATCCCTGTAACAGAGATAGATTAATCACATCTAAAATGGGGGAGGAGATCAAAGGGAATACCTCCTTAAATAACCTGGTTGGAACTGGATCTAACATACAAGTTGAAGGCTTAGATGAAGACAATAATTTTGCTAATTCAGAAAGTTCAACTGGATCAAAGCAGTCTAAACCCAGTTCAGATTCCATGACTACCTCAGGTACAATCGCGGATAGAGGAGTGCTTATGATCTTATTTTTAATAAGATCAATCTTATTTATAAAGAATCCCATAAAATCATTGCTGCTAAGAGCAGGTGGAATGGACGGTTCAACAGAGCTATGGCTCTGGGTGAGTTTGGCAACTGTATTAAAAAGAAATCTAGGATTATTCTTATTCTCCTCTATTAATGAGGAGAAGTATGTTGCTCTTGCTTTACAAAGGGTCCTCTTATACAGCAGTAAACCATTTTTCCAGACTAGGAAGGACTCCCGCAGGCCTGTGGAGCGATATTTTCTCTCCAGTTTTCTAGCATTTTGCTTCAAAGTACGCAGCTCTGCATTAAACCAAGGAGCAAGCTTTCTATTTTCAACAGTTTTCATTTTCAAGGGAGCTGCGTTGTCTAAGGCAGTACGCAGAGAACTAGCAACCCCATCAACAAAATCATCAACCTGTAAAGGGGAATAAGCTATGCTTTTGCACTCTGCAGCACTGCTCAGCGACACAGAGGAGAGAGAAAGTGAAGCAGATTCTTTAAAATTTATAACTGCACCATCTGATAAAGATCTACTAAAATTGAACCTTCTTTTGGGGGAGGAGAACTCTGTTAAAGTAATCCTGAAGGTTATTAGAAAGTGGTCAGAGAGGACAGGGTTGTGAGGAAATACTGTTATTTCTTCACATTCTATGCCGTATGTCAGCACAAGATCCAAAGTATGAAGATGAGAATGTGTGGGACTATTCACATTTTGAACAAAGCCAATAGTGTCTAAGATAGCATTAAAGGCTGCTCTTAAGCTATAGCCTTCAATGTCAGCATGGATGTTAAAATCTCCCACTATGATGACCCTGTCAGTATTTAATACCAAATCAGAAAGGAACTCTGAAAACTCATCTAAAAATTCAGAGTAAGCACCTGGCGGACGATACAAAGTTACAAAAAGAAGAGGTTTTCTTGCCTTGAAATTTGGATGAGGGAAATTAAGGGTTAAATGTTCAAAAGAGTTGTAGGTATTAACTGTTTTGGGAGTAATCAGTAAGTCAGACTGGAAGATTGTTGCTACTCCTCCTCCTCGCCCAGAACTTCTGGGTATGTGAAAATTTAAATAGCTTGAAGGAGTTGCCTCGTTTAGGCTCACATAATCCTCTTGCTGCAGCCAGGTTTCTGTAAGGCAAAACAAGTCAATGTGATTATCACAAATCAAGTCATTAACTAGCAGACTTTTAGAGGAAAGAGATCTTATGTTAAACAGACCGCATTTAATTGTTTTAACTTTTTCCCCAATTGGAGTTATTTTGATTTTAATTAGATTATCATGATTTACTCCTTTGGGAATCTTTGCTAATTTATTAGATTTTGGTCGTGGGCAAGACACTGTCTGGATGGAGTAAAGAGTGGGTAACAGTAGAGAAGCTGCAGAGATGTGTGTTTAACTACAACTCTGCTTCCTGGTCTGCACCCTGGGTGGTCAGGGTTTTGGAGGACTAATAAATGTGGCCAGATTCCTAGAAAGAAGAGCTGCACCATCCAATGTGGGATGGATGCCGTCTCTCCGAATCAGACCAGGCTTTCCCCAAAAGGATTGCCAATTATTAATGTAGCCCACGTTGTTTTCAGGACACCACCTAGACAACCAGCGGTTGAATGACGACATGCGGCTAAACATGTCATCACTGGTCAGATCAGGGAGGGGACCAGAGAAAATTACGGAGTCCGACATTTTTTTGGCAAACTTACACACCGAAGCAACACTAATTTTAGTGACCTCCGATCGGCGTAACCGGGTGTCATTACCACCAGCGTGAATAACAATCTTACTGTATTTAACCTTATCCTTAGCCAGTAGTTTCAGGTAGGATTTGATGTCGCCCGTTCTGGCCCCCGGCAAACATTTGAATATGGTCCCTGGTGTCTCTAATGCCACGTTTCTGACTATGGAGCTGCCAATCACCAGAGTGGGCTTCTCAGTGGGTGTGTCACTGAGTGGGGAAAACTAGTTAGAAACGTGAACGGGTTGGTGGTGACCAGTGGGCAGAGATCCACGACTACGCTTTCTGCGTACAGTTACCCAATCGCCTGGCTGCTCAGGCATTTTTGGAGGACAGCTACGTGGGGGGCCTACTTTAACTCCTGGATGTTCAACAGCCTGAAGCCTGGATTCTAACTCTGTAACCCACGCCTCCAAAGCTACAAAAATACTACACTTATTACACATCCCATTATCACTAAAGGAGGCAGAGGAATAACTGAACATCTGACACAGAGAGCAGGAGAGAGGAGAGGAAGAAGGAAGAGTTGGAAAAGAGTCAAGGGAGGGAGAGAGAGAAGCCATAGCAATGCTAAGCTAGCGCTAGCCTAGGCTAGCTACTCCTTGCTATCAGAAATAAAACTGTGTGAAACTGACAAGTGCTCAGTAGAAAAGTGCAGCAGAAGGTGCTATGTTTTAAACTAGCAGTGTTGGGCACGTTACTTTGAAAAAGTAATTAGTTATAGTTACTAGTTACTTCTCCCAAAAAGTAACTGAGTTACTAACTGAGTTACTCCACAATAAAAGTAACTAGTTACTAGTAAAAGTAACTATTGCGTTACTTTTGCGTTTCTCGCCCCCGTAACCCTCACCACCCAGCCCACACCTTCTTGCAGTGTGTTTCCAAAGCCAGCTGAATAGAGTGGATGACAAAGACCTGCAGAGAGTTTTGCATTTATTGCAACTCAACGTAAATGACATCAGGGGGGAACGCCATGTGAAGTTTTTTAACAGGGCATTCAGATCTGGTGAGTATATATATAGAAATTAATAACTGGGGATGTCTAATTCTGAAATCCTGTGTGTTTGGGTTGTTATAGATACTGCAACATCTATCTATCTATCTATCTATCTATCTATCTATCTATCTATCTATCTATCTATCTATCTATCTATCTATCTATCTATCTATCTATCTATCTATCTATCTATCTATCTATCTATCTATCTATCTATCTATCTATCTATCTATCTATCTATCTATCTATCTATCTATCTATCTAGATGTATACTCTGTGTGTGACATAAAATATGGATCTCCATCCCTGCCACAAAGGCCATCAAATAATGTTTAAAATAAAAAATACAGTAGGTTGAGAAGGCAGAGTATCCATCCATCCATCCATCCAGATTTCTCCCTTTCTTCATATAGGCTATCATTTGATCGTTCACGCTCTCCATAGTTCTCCTGTGGCGCGAGCACAGGGCGACTGGTGCGCGCCTTTAGCGAGCATGCGCGTTTCCTGTCGCTTGCGCGGTGACTCTTGCCGCCTGCGCTGTGCGGAGATGCAGAGGAAACCGTATGTGATGGGGAAACGCAGCTCGACGTAACACCGGTATTTCCATCAGGAAAACGCTGTTTTGCTGCTGGAGTCATCCTCACTCTCCATCTCTCTGTGTGTGCTGTACGTTAACACCCGCCAGCAGAAACACCCACCTACCCAACTGACAGACGGAATCTCACTATACATCAGCCATTCTCATCCTCCCCTCTCTCATGACAAGGCGCGCACCTCTGGATGAGCTAAAAAAATAATCTTTAATATCTCTTAAACAAAACAAACAATATTTTTTTCTGCACAAATCTGCACTAACGTTGCACTAACCATTCAGTCTATTTGCAGAGTTTTTGGACGTGGGTGGGGTGTCAGCTTCACGCAGCTGCGCACGAGTCCTATCATGAAAAAAGGTTCATTGTGCGACCTGAGTAACGCGCAGTAACGGGGTGTCTGCAATGGTAACTGCGTTATAGTTACAGTCAAAGTAATTAGTTAGATTACTCGTTACTAAAAGAAGGTAACGGCGTTAGTAACGCCGTTACTTTCAACGCCGTTAGTCCCATCACTGTAAACTAGTCAGTTAGAGTTACTTAGATACAGAGATATCATAGAGAAAATAACTTCAGATGGAGTTCCTCTGGACAGCTGCAGCAGCTGCACACTCAGTTAATCCAAACAGGAAGTGAACCTGAATAAATGGCGTTAGTAACGCCGTTACTTTCAACGCCGTTAGTCCCATCACTGGGGACGAACACGTAAGACAGCCTTAGGTAAACATATCACCACAATGATTGACAATTGGGAGAACCGCTTATTTAGATGATCCACCCTGAAAAAGAAAATCCTTCTCTTCACCTTTAACATTTACCTGTTTGTTGTTTTGGTTGAGTGTTAATAAATGCTGTTTGAATGAAGACCACCAATCTCATTCTTATTAAAAGAAAAGTCTGGTCAGCAAAGAATAATCAATGGATCATTATCTATACCTACAACGAATTTGTTCGCAGTGATTTACAGTTTTTCTCAAATGCTAAAACACAAAAGCCAATCCTCTAAACCAAACGACCAGTTGTCTAAACACATTTACTAAATCTAGCCATCATTTTCCAATATCATAAACACATTTCACATGAAGACACAATTCACAAAACACAATCCTCCATTCACATAAGTCTTAACACATTTTTCCTTGCTAAAACACAAGTTGCAAAAGAACTCTGCTCATATTCTCAAATGAAAGCTCATGTGATGAAAAATGCTTGCTACAGTCAACAATATTTGAACAAAATGAACACACCTGGCGTCATTCATTACACAAAACGACTCAAAATTGAAAACACCTGTTGCTAATGCTGTGACCACATGGACACAATGGATGAAGGCAGAGTCAGGGGAAGAGGTAATCGCGTCAGAGGAGGGAGAAGAGCTGGCCAAGGAGGAAGAGGAGCAGGCCAGGGAGGAAGAGGAGCAGCACAGGTAGGAAGAGGAGCAGGCCATGGTGGAAGAGGAGCAGGCCAGGGAGGAAGAGGAGCAGGCCAGGGAGGAAGAGGAGCAGGCCAGGGAGGAAGAGGAGCAGGCCATGGTGGAAGAGGAGCAGGCCAGGGAGGAAGAGGAGGAGGCCAAGGAGGAAGAAGAGGAGGCCAACAAGGGAGAGAAGGTCCAGGAGGGAGAGCAAGACAACCTCGTACCATCATTACGGACGAGATGCGAGCAACAGTCATTGACCATGTCATTGTCCATGGCATGACAATGGCCGAAGCAGAACTAAGAGTCTGTCCAAACCTGAGTAGGTTCACCGTGGCCACCATTATCAGGGCATTCAGACAACACAACAGGTATTGTACTCTATTGCTTTCTTTGTCACAATACAATCTTACAAGACTGTGAAAGTAGTCTATTACAGTAGTTTCAAATCAGTTGTTACTGTATTGTAAAACATGTCAATTGACGACACGTTTCTTTCTTTACAGTTGAAAGAATGCCACATAGAGGTGGGCGGGTTGCCATATTTACAGCGGCACAAGAAACCCCCATTGTGGATATGGTTTGTGAGAACAACCTCATCAGACTCCGGGAGATCAGAGACAAAGTCATTGACGATAATGTGAACTTTGAGGGCATTGATGATGTCAGCTTGGCCACAATAGACCGAGTTCTCTGGCGCCAAAAGATGCGGATGAAACAAGTCTATAGGGTTCCCTTTGAGCGAAACTCTGCACGACACAAAGACCTAGGTTACGAGTATGTGCAAGTAAGTATACATCCATGTTCACAGTACAGTTAGTAAACATACTGTTTTGCTCAGTGGCCTACATTACTTCTGGACAATACTGTACGTAATATGCTACCTGATTGACTGTTGCTCTGAACACCTGTGCACTTTCACATTTTCACAGAGGATATTACAGTTGGACGCGATGGCCAGACCTCATGAGTACCTCTTCCTGGATGAGGCTGGCTTCAACCTGCACAAACGAAGGCAAAGAGGCCGTAACATCATTGGCCAAAGAGCCATCGCTGAGGTTCCTGGCCAACGGGGGGGTAATATTACTCTTTGTGTGGCTATGGGTTTGGAGGGGCTTGTCCACCGGCAGGCTTACCTTGGGTCTTACAACACCCAATGTCTCCTAACCTTCCTAGAGGAGCTAAAAGATATTCTCCTAGACCGCCAACAACACCATCCTGGGCCCGAACAACCCATTTATGTGATCATTTGGGACAATGTATGCTTCCACACAACAAACCAAATCAGTGAGTGGTTCACCACCAACAGTAACCACTTTTTAAACGTCTGTCTGCCACCCTACTCCCCTTTCCTGAACCCTATAGAGGAGTTCTTCTCATCGTGGAGATGGAAGGTTTATGACAGACAACCATACACTAGAGAAAACCTCCTAAGGGCAATGGAGCTGGCGTGTGTTGACATCCCAGTGGAGAACTTCCAAGGATGGATCCGCCATTCCAGGGCGTTTTTCCCACGGTGCCTGGCAAGAGACAATATAGCCTGTGATGTGGATGAGGTGAAGTGGCCTGATGCAGCTCAGCGACATGATGCCGCACAGTGATTGTGGTGTAAATACTGTAAAATGAATAAAAAAAACTTCACACCCTGATCATGTTTTCAAGAGTACTGTTGTGTGCAATAGATTCTGCTTTTGCAGTGAGTTGTGTTACAGTAGTGTACAGAATTTACTATAGATTTATACCCTTCATAAGAAGATCCATAATTGTAAAGTTTCTAAAAATATGCATTAGCAGTAAAGAAACAAAGAACCTTCTCACAAATTGAGCATTGTGTTTTCAATTGTTTTGCTGTAGTGTGTAATGATGTGTATAGTGTTTACATTTTTGAAAGCTTCGAGCTGCTCTTTTGGTGTGAAAGTTTGAGTTTTGAAGGGAGAAGGTGTGGTTGTGTTTATGTAGCTTTAGAAAAGGGTGTTGTGTTTAGACATTGAAGAACCACGTTTGTGAAATGTGTTTTAGCATTTGAGAAAAACTGTAATGAGTTTAGCGTTATTAAAAAAAAAATGAAAACAATAGTTTTCATTGATCAATGAGTCTGGGAGCGGCCATTTTTGCCCAAATATAGTAACACCTCACTCCTGCCATCTTCCAGCAGTGACGTCACGGTGTGGTAAGCCTAGCGCCATTCTCCCCGCTTTACAAGCAAAATTAATGGGAACTACTAGACACATCTGCAATCAACAACAATTATTGAAGATTTCCAGAGGACTTCACCATTGAAATTCACCAGAGCTATAGTGAAACTGACAATGCCCACGTGCGTGGCAGCTGGATGCTGGAATACAACAGGTAAATCTGAAAAAAACATTAGTTATTTCACCTTTCCGATTCCTGATCCTCCACGGACGTGTTCATTGTTGGATTGCCAACTTGAAGAGGGAGGATTTGCCATTGAACTTCTGGCCAGAGAAAAAACACGTAATATGTAGCCAACATTTGGAAGAAGATTGTTTTCAAGATGACTTGGATAATAGCGCGTTGTGACAAACACCAGATACAGCACTGGGACTTGATCAACAGCCGATACCACACCATGACGTCACAAACCAGTAGGTGGCAGTAGTGTTCTTTGACAAACATGGATGCCTCCAGTAAAGCACATTCAAATGAAAATTACTTTTAATTAAGAACACTTATCATTTATTGAAGAGTATGTAATAATTTCATATTTAAAGTATTTTAAGTACTTTTAGTACTATTATTCAGTATATTTTCATATTTAAAGTACTTTGAATTCTGAAAATGACCAGACTTCTCCTTTGAAAGATAAGCCTTCAGATAACAGTGTTTTCAGTCAAAAGCTTCACCAGATCTGTTGCCAAACAGACTGCTATCAAAGATAAGAAAAAGAGTTTTGGTGGCTTTTTAATAAACAAAAATGTGGATTTTCATAAAGGTTTCTTTGATGCTTTAACTCATATTCTTCAAACAAACTAAATTAAAGCATCTCTAGAAACATAAGTAGTCAGTTCATGACTTTTTTAGGGAATGTCTAATTCCCCAGAAGGGGGCTTGCACTCCCTAATTTTTCTAGTTTTTCTGCTAAGGCGTTTACCAGGATTCTTTGCAACACTAAATAAAAGCAGTTTGACTTTTCTGCTCTCAGGCTTCATCTGCTCATAATGAAAAGGAGAGAGGAGCCATCTAGTGGAAAAACGAGCTAAAACAAGGAAACCTGCTAGAAATGTCAGGCCCATAAGTTTGTTTGTTTAAGAACCTAAAAAGTGCTGACGAGAATAGACCTAAATAATAAAACGGCTTCCCTAGTTCCCACAAACATTATGCTCAAAGTTCAAAAGTTGTGTTCAAAAGCAGGGAATAAATGTTTTCACATTTAAGAAAAGTGTCTCTCTAAAAATCTTTTATGAAATTACACATAGAGAACCACTACTCAACCAATTCAATGTGCTTATATTATGCATGTAGAGAACATATGTATGTAGATTTATTAGCAAGGGCAAGAGATTTTACTGATTTTTTGGGGATAATACGGATTTTGAATTAATGAATGAATAGGTTGAATGATTAGGAATTTATTCCAGACTATTTCAAACAGACAATTTGACGAACAACAATAAATTAATAAACTAAATACACACGAAAAAGACTAGTAAGCATCAATCAGCGAATTACTAAACAAATACCAATTTCCAAACTTACTAAATTCACCTGAACATAAATAGAAACAAAACCATCCACCAGATAAACCTGTTAGTAAATACAGCCAGAGAACTAACATTGATTCATGTAAATTGTCTGAAAAAGAGAATGAAGAATTAACCATATTATTCCTACCCACTCCCTCTTATTAAACATAAACCTAAAGTAGAGTAACCTTCCTGTAAAACTTGTTTTTTTCTTCCAATATTCACACACAAAATATATATATATATATAAATATATACACCATTATAAACATATATATATACACACAGACACACGCATATATATATATACATATATATATGTATATATGTAAACAAATATATACATACCAAGGCCAAAATCCACACTTACACCCTTGTACATTGGCACTCAGAGTACTGCGACCCCCCAATTATCAGTGCCACATCCCGACACCATTTTGTTCTTGTTAATTTCCCAGTTGTTACAGTGTGATTATTGTAGACCAGGGGTCAGCAATATGCTGCCCAAGGGGCCCTCAAGGACCACATGTGGTCCCCTCAGAGTCTTCTGAAAACAGAACAACTCACCAGTGGGCGAAGTTTTAAATTTTATTTTATTCTGTTGCTCTTCTTTTTTAATCATTTATAGAGCAATGTCTAAAATGAAATTAGTAATGAAAAGAAACATTAAAAATATCTCCTTGTGGTTTCACAGGTCAGTATCGGTATCCCTTCCTATGAATCAGTACCCTTGAAGTGGCCCTCTGCCTTAAAGACGTTGTTGATCCCCTTGTAGACTGACCCTAAATTGCTTTTAGTGCCTAGAAGTATTTGGCTTTCATTGGTCACTGCCTGGCCATCATATCAAAATGTTCTGGCTCCACCAATAATCTCCGGCTGTCCTTGCGTTAAATGTGAAGAGATTGATGGTCATAAACTCACATGAAAGGGTGTTAAATTACCCACTATCTCAATGAATAATGAATAAACTATTCAAATAAGCTGATATCAATCTTTTGTTGCAAGGCAAGAGCATTACTAACTGTCCCACCATGCAATCCCATTTTTAATAATTTTATTCTTTGAAAAAATATAGAAAATCCTACAACAAACATTTTAATCTGTATGCACAGAAGAAAATCTAAATTCCCAATAATAACTTTGTTTATTATAATATACACTCATATCTATGTTCCTTATTAAAAATTCATCATTATTGACAATTTCTATGAGTATCTGCATCCTTTTATTTCTATAGCTTGCTGCTAAAATCCCTCATTATGGACAAATAATTCTATTCTACGTAAAAAAAAAAAAAAAAATCCTCCATTCCATAGCTTTAGCACATTGATGCAACAAAGCTTACAGAGTTACCTTCAAAATCAATGGTTCCCTCATTATAAAAAGGGAGGAAAATGTGAATGGATGTCTAACTGAGTGAATCGATTGGACTCCACATCCAGTTCCTCCAATAACAAACACAGATACACAAACATACCCTGCAGGAACATCCAGCACTCAATACACAGATTTTCTGGGCAGTCTGTGTCTAGTTGCAGCATTATTTTCCTAATAGATGCATGTGTAAACTGCTTTTATTCTACCACTCTGCACAACTGACTGATAAAAAGTCCTGAAGTCAGGTCGTCTCAGCTTCATCGATCATACAAGGTAAGAAATCAGTCAAAAACACTTTAAAGGTCTTTAACAAAGTATTGATTGTGTTTATTTGTCATATTTAAACAACTGTTTTAATATGGAGTGGGTAAACTTTTACCTTCATCAAATTTATGATAGTGTTTGAAGATATATAAAATGTACAGGAATGACAGCAAAGTAATGATATGTAAGAGGAAACATTCATTTTTATTTGAGGTTTGTCATTAAAATGTGTCAAAACATGTAAATTAACTGCTCAGTTTCAATATTTTAAGCTTGATGAGTGACAGAAACAGTCGTCTGCTGTGGAATAAATGGAAAATATCTAAAATAATATGAAGCTGATCACATGTCTGAAAATAAAGTTTGGCACATATCAGCAAGTTTTGTAAAAACATGGAAACCAAAACGTGTTTCCATCGTGGCTCTGAGAATTTTTTTAAACTTGGAAAAGTATGGAGTTAATGTTGTTCCATTATTGTTGCAAGCTAAGAACGTGTTTTCTAATTGAAGTTTGAAAAAAAATGCAATACATGAAAGTAAGAGTAAATTTGCTTTTTTTCCCTTTTTGTTTAAACTTTTTTTATTTGCAAACCAATAGAAATTCATCTTCGCTCCTCCATCCAGAGGAAAGCGTTTCATTAAAAGTGATGAGAATGTGATCTGTAAAACACATCTTAACAGGAATGCAGTTCATAAAAACCCCATTTGAAAAACTGAAATTTGTGAAAAAAATATCAACATTTAAAAAATGAAGATATGAAATATGAATATGAAAAAATACGTTTGAAAAAACGAAATCTGATAAAAATAGAAAAGTTTGTCTCATAACCTTTCTTTGGTACAAAGTGTTTAAAGCTTAAATTCTTCTTTTTGTTTTGTTTTTTTCATTTCTTTTACAAAACATATTTTTGCTTACAACGGTTATGGAACAAAATTGACTCCATAAAAGGAATATGTAGTCCGAAGACAATGAGAAGAGCTGCTTTTATGGCAGGAAAAGCTACGCGTAAAATGTTAGAAAGGAGAATAAAAAAGAGTTGATTCAGGAGATAAAATTAAAAAACAACATAATAGTTGATTTGGATAGATTTGACATAAAAGATAAAGAAAAAAATCACTGTATCGTCATATATGGTAGGTAAATCTTCAGTTAACGATCATAGGAGAGACAATGAAAGCTCCGATTGATTGTCTGACCAGATTAGAGACACGAGTCTCTGAACAGCCAGGTGTTATAAACTAATGATGGTTTCTGTTCCTGAGTTAAATCCCAGCTTTGCTTTAAGACAATCATAATGTTAAAATCCTAATGCTGGGCAAACAGTAATGACTCATTACTCTGTGAGCAGAGGGGTGTCCACATGAGCGCACTCGTGTCTCTGTCCTTCACAGTCAGTGATCAGGCTTCAGGAACTTTGAAGCGATGCGAAATGACACGTATTGATCAGCCTAGAAAACTATTCCAATTACGCATCAGGACGACCTCATCAGAGGACCGCAGCTGTCAGGTTTTGCTGCACTAACAACAATAATATGCTTTGAAACTGAAAAGCTGAGACAAATTTCCACTTTGTCTAAATTCTGTTTTGCCTAAATCTGTTTTAAGCTCATTAACAATTTCGAACACAAACTAGTTTTTCAGTGGGGTTTATAATTAATTTGGAGATAAATATTGATAACCTAATCCTATTTCACATAATATTAATGATATTTATGCTTTTTCCTAAACAGTGTTTTATGGGTTATTTTCAATTACTTTAGTTCTACACTGCTAAAAACGATCTAGAAATAACTCAATATTTCTTCAATTAAGTGTACTACCCTTAATTTGAGCAGGTACATAAAATGATCTGCTAATGGAATTTATACTATTTACAATTAAAATAAGATAATTAGATAATAAGCACTTGAATTAAGACAATGCAATTGTTTTTTCGTATTTTAAATGTAAATTGTCTTGTTCCATCAGCAAAGTGTCTCACTTAACTCCTAAATTCAAGAAAAAATGCACTTTTTTAAAAGAAAAAAACTACTTATTATTTAGATTTACCTTTTTTTGAATGTAATCCCTATTTCAGCCATTTGAACCTTATAAAACAGACTCTGATTAAATCATAAATAACTCCAAGTGAGGTTATGTTGGAAAATATGACTGGCTGGAGCTGTTGGTTGGTCACTGAGATCTTACGTGGAGCTACAGACTGAGAGGGAGCGACTACATCTTAAACTTCTTCAATTTTCTTATTACTGCACCAACATCTGTTACTTTCTCACCAAGCTACTGACTCATTTCTTGTAGTCCATAGTATTTCATCCTTTATGTCTTTACTCATCTCTTTTAGGCACTGAAGAGATAGAAGTTGGAGTTTATTAAATTGAATGTGTACACGTCTTTAATACAGATAACGATTTCAAACAGGTGCAACAGTAATGAGAGGAGAAAAGGATGACTTCTTACTGAACAATTATCAGACCTGTGAGAGCTGGATGTCTTACTAGTTGAAAGTTGAATAAAATAAAAATTAATTACCCCATAAAATCATACATTGTGATTAACTGGATTTTATACAGGTAACACAATCAGGTATATGATTGTGTATGTGTTATACATATGATTGTGATATTTATACATATATAAATATCTTTAAGGAAAACCAGCTGATTGCGAGGACTGATTGACTCTCTGCAACCCCTTGCACTGAGCATGCATATAGTGACAGTAGAGAGGAAAACTCAGTTTTAACAGCAACCTCCAGTAGAACCAGGCTCAGTGTGAGCGGTCATCTGCCGAGGCCGACTGGGGTTCAAGGAGACGATATATGGAGGAAACTAGCAGAGCCCCCCTAAACCAGAGGATGGCAGAAGTGACTATTGACAGCTTTAACATTGGACTCAAAACGTCATGATCCAGATGTAAGTTTTAGCTAATTACTGCCTGGCAGAGATACATTCTTCTAGTGCTTTTCTAGTATGTTAGGGTTCAGATCTGAGGTATTTTTTGAGCTTGTAAAATGGACGCAGAAGTTATTCACTTTATTTTTATTACATGGTATGTTACAGCCTTATTTCAAATGGAAAAAATATATATTTTGCTCCTTCTCTCTCTGTCGTTGCGTCCTTGGACAAGACTCTTTACCAACATCGCCTGCTGATGGTGGCGGGAGGGCACAGTGGGGCTCATGTATGGCAGCCCTGCTTCTGTCAATGAGCCCCACGTCTTCTAAGGCTACAGCAAATGTGGCATAAGATGTTTGCAGAGACAATTTGGTGCTAATGGACAGTTTATTGAAAAGACAATTTACAGTGTACCCCCAATTATATTTTTTTATTTTTGACTCAATGTTATGTATGCGTGTGACTGTGAAAACATCCGATCAGCAGGGGCCGCTGCATCTCCCAGGTATCCGCTGCTGGCGCGTGCAGTTGTGGAGCGAGTAAGACGTCAGACAGCGTGATCAGAGATGAGACATAGCAAAAGTGAACTGATGTTGTTGTTCATGTTTTCACAGGTAAGAGAAAATGTAAAATTCATAAGATACAGATGTGTAAAGATGACACATGATGTGGGAGAACACTGGATAACGTATTGCCGTGCGACTTTAGGTTGGTCTCAACAGGTTGAGCGAGGTGCTAACATTAGCACGCGGCTAATAGCTTAGTGTATAACCGGAGCTAACCGACAGTTGCTCAGCTCGCGGTGCTGTGATGTTAGTGTTCGGTGAGTCAGTTCATGGGCTCAGTACTAGACTGTTACTATCTTTAGGTTGTTCTCAACAGGTTGAGCGAGGTGCTAACATTAGCACGCGGCTAATAACTTAGTGTATAATCGGAGCTAACCGACAGTTGCTCAGCTCGCGGTGCCGTGATGTTAGCGTTCGAAACATCAATAAAAATTAAATATGCTGCACAGTGAAGACCCCTTCTTCTTCCACGTGTAACATATTTTTGGCGAGCCAGCCAGGAGGATAGGACGCTGGTGGATTTCAAGCCCATCAGCTCCCCTTCCTCTACCCAAGAGATGAGTCTTCTTCTTCATTTAGTGGAGAAATGGAGGAAGTCCAGCTTCTGCGAGACCGTGTAAGTGCAGCCTTATGGCAACTGAAAGAGGGACCTCTCATGCGTGTCTGCAGGTCGTTAGAGTGTGATGGCCTGGACAACAGAGAGCCTGGAAGTTTGCCCCGGAGGATGTTGATTAGGAAAGCAGAAGATGTGCTGGATGAGATAGAGATAAGTCGTAGTGATGATGACGTTAAAGAAGTCCTGAATGATATCTTGATAGAAATGGAAAAACAAGACAAAAAACATGAGATTGTTCCACAGAAGAGTCAGGGGGAGAGGCTTTCTCCACCACGTCACCTACACGTCACGCCAGCGGTGGGGGCAACCACACATGAGGAGCACTCACCACGGCACCAACTCCTCTTTAAGAGCCCAGAACCTCCACTCAAGAGCCCAGCACATGCGTGGCCTGAGGTCACACTAAGGAGAGAGTTCAAAATATTTGGACAAATAGGAGAAAGCGGGCAGAAGGATAAGCTGTCCTACCTCAGCCTCCTCAGACAGATTGAGATGGGGACAGAAAAGGGGCACGGGGAGATGGAGATAACTGAAGCGGTGATCAGGGCTGTGAGTCCAGGACTGCCATTGAGAGACATGTTGGAGATAAAACGCGGCCTTACACTCCCCGCTCTCCTCACCATCCTGAGAGGTCATTATAAGGTTGATAGCTCCACAGACCTTTACCACCAACTCATTAGCCTGTCCCAAGAGCCCAAAGAGACGGCCCTGAATTTTGTGTTCCGTGCCATGGAGGTAAAGGAGAAGTTATTGTGGAAAGCTGAGAATGGGGATGCTAGGGAACATTACAGTCGAGCCACCATCCAGCGGAAGTTTCTCAGGTCCATTGAAACAGGGTTATGAAGTGACGCTGTTAAGTTTAACATCTTACCTCACCTCAATAATGTAAGAATCACAGACGAAGAACTCATAGAGAGAGTGAACGAAGCGTCAAAGCTGGAAAATGAACGACAGGAAAAACTAAAGAGGTTTACTGCTGCTAGAGGCTCCAGGGTGCATGAGCTCAACTCTGATGTTCAAACCGACTCCATTCTGTCCAAGAGTGCGCCTACATCCAAAGAATCCAACACAATGGTGGTTGTCAAAGCGATGAAAGGCAAAGAGACCAAAAACGAGCAGATCTTGAGCACACAACAGATGATCGAAGAGCTGCGCACTGAAATGAAACAGATGTTGTCCGCTGCTTTGGAAGCTCGCCCTCATCCTCCTGGGGAGAGACAGCGCAGCAGAGGTTGTCAGAAATGCAGAAATGAGGGGGTACGTGAAAATTGTACACACTGTTTTAAGTGGCCACTTCTCCCCTGGTTGCCGGGCCCAGAGACCGTTGCAGGGAAACGGGCCAGGACCACTGGGGCGGGATCACCAGTAGTCCAGGATCGAGAGTCCCAAAGTCAGCAGAGACATGTCCACTCTTCTTCGCCAGGGACAGTGCGCAAAGACAAAGAAGCGGGAGTGAACACAATCCAGTACCTCCCCACCAAGCACCAATCACAGCTAGTGGGACTGGTTGGAAGAAGGTGCATTGTCAACTGCTATAAGGACGATCACCCCGTAAAAGTGTTGTGGGACACAGCTGCTCAGTCCTGCATCATCAATGATTCCTGGCGTAAGCAGCATTTGCCCCACACTGTTATCAGGTCTGTCACAGAACAACTAGATGATAACACCCTGACAGTTCTGGCAGGCAATGACACCCTGATCCCCTATGTGGGCTGGGTTGAGGTCAGCTTTCAGCTTGAAGACGACAGAGACAAATTGCAAGTTCCGATCCTGGTGTCCAGCGACCCAGCAGTTGCCAGTGACCCCATAGTGGGTTATAACGTCATTGAAGCTGTAATTAATGGGAAGGAGGCAAACACAAGAAAAGAGCAAAGACATCTGGCTCAACAAGTAAGTAAAGCATTCTCCATTACTGTGAAAACAGCCCAGGATGTGGTCAAGTTAGTGCAAGGTGGCTCCGAGCCAGTTACTGGGGTGGCCCGCACTGGTGGAAAAAGAGTGATCCTGCCAGCGAATCAAATGTCCACAATCTATGTTAGAGCCCATTTGAACACACAAGCGCAAGGACGCGACATGCTGTTCACACCGGACGTGCTCCATCCCCCACCTGAAGGTGTGTCCCTCACTGAGGTGCTTGTATGTATTCCCCAAAAGTGATTTGTGTATATTCCAGTCCCCATGACCAGCACCACTGACCACAACATCTACCTGGACCAACACAAGATTATTGGACATTTGGAAACAGTAAAGACAATGTATTCAGTAGGCTCTCAGGCAAGCGAGAACAAGCAAAAAGAGACGCTGAGCCTGACACCACCAGAGAATGCCAGGGTGGAGAGGCCCAAAGAATGGGATCCACCAGTGGACCTCAGCAGTCTTCCCGAGGCACAACAGAAAGTTACCAAGGCAATGCTGAGGGAGGAGTGCGAAGCCTTTGCATACAACAGTGATGAGATAGGCTGTATTCCATCTTTGAAGATGCACATCACACTTCATGACACTAATCCAGTACAGAAGACTTACATGTCAGACCCAAGACCCCTTCATATGGAAGTGAAGGAGTATCTGCAGGATTTGTTGAACAGGGGCTGGGTCACACCTTCGCGGTCTCAATATTCATCACCCGTGGTGTGTGTCCGCAAGAAAGATGGAACCCTCCGCCTCTGTTGTGACTACAAAGAACTGAATAGTAAGTCAGTGCCCGACCGCCACCCGATCCCAAGAATACAGCACATGCTCGACACGCTCGGCGGAAGCTCATGGTTCTCTGTCCTGGACCAAGGGAAAGCGTACCACCAGGGCTTCCTGGATGAAGAGAGTCGGCCTTTAACCGCATTCATCACGCCCTGGGGGCTGTACGAATGGGTACGTCTTACTCGGGTAAGACAAATATGTCTGATTCTAAAGAGACTACACTCCCCAGTAGGGTTGGCAACTCCCTGATAAAAATAGATACCTGTGAGTGCCAGCTGACCCTCCTAGCTTTATTTTATTTTTACCCCTGCATCCCCCAAAGTCTGTGAATTTATTTTTAACTGATTATTTGACTCAAATTTGCATTGAATTAGATGCATATTTGCGAGTGACATGAACACATAAAAAAATATATATATTATCCAGCAATTCAGTTTGAATATAAAATAGCAGACTTTGCTGAATAAAATAAGTATTATAAAATGCCTTTCCTGCTTAACTTCAGACTGTAAAAATGAATATAAAACAATAAATAAATATTGCACATTTTTGGTGCAACAGCAAACTTGTGCAAACTTGTAAACATATTTGTGCCTTTAATGCAATGACTGTATGCTACAGCTGTAAAAACAGATGTGTTGTCAGCTCATTCGTCACAATGCAGGGCCCAGGAACAACTTTACCATAAGTTTTGTATCTAATGTGGCCTTGTTCTTCATTTTCCATTAAATGGAAAGGGGAGAACAGCAGAATTTTGGTGGGGACATGTTCACAACAGTCCTTCAGATAGTTACGCCTGTGCTTGGTTGTAACAAATGTTTACTGAAGCTACTGTTGCCCTTTTATCATCCTAAACTGTTGGGATCCTCAGGCTTGCCCACCAGAGGGTGCCGAGGATCCTCTTCTGCTCTTTGTTATTTTTTCCTTAGGGCTGGAGTTACTGTTGGGATCTGGAGATTACCCTCTGCCTCCAGCAGAGTGCGCCGTGGGTCTTCTGGAGCTGGAACCTTCCAGCACACCTGATTTCCATGTACTCATCAGGAGACCTCCACTTTATAAGCTCCTGCCAGAACTTGCTTCCACGCCGCAGTGTTGATCTTAGTTGGTTAGCTTCCTGAACATTCTGTTTTAGATTGAGTCTTGTTTGTCTCTGGGTTGAGATCAGATTCTACTCTCTCCTTTATCTGTGCCTCACAGGAATCCTGTCTCCTCGTGAAGCTCTGGATGAGCTTAACCTCCTGTCTCCTCGTGAAGCTCTGGATGAGCTTAACCACCTGTCTCCTTGTGAAGCTCAGGAAGAGCACCCTCACTGGAACCCAGTCTCTGGTCTGCAGCTCTGGGAGAGCTGCATCACAGGAAACCAGTCTCAAGCCTGAAGCTCTTGGAAAGTCTAACCTGCTAATCTGCCCTGGTGAGCCTACCCGAAGATTTCCTACGTGGATGAAACCTGACGACTTCTTTGTGGAGTTTCCCTAGAGGTTCCCATGTGGAAATTCCCCTGTAGTTCTCTGCTGTGAGCTGGAAGCTCAGCCTGAAAAATCCTTCGTGTTTTCCCCTGTTGTTCTCTGCAGTGAGCTGGAAGCTCAAACCCAGGACTGCCAGGCTAAGCCTAAGCTAGATGCTTAGCCTCACATGAACTCAGCTACCAGCCATCTTCCGTTCCCTGCTCAGACCCCAGTGAACCAGCCCCCTGCCCGAACTGTTCCAGTTAATTATCCATGTGCTTGTGTCATTTAATAAACTCTTTGGACTTTTACCAGTGTCTCCGTGTGTGTTCTGCATCTTGGGCTTTACTCTCAGAAACCCAATCATGACAGAACACTGCGGCCAAACACAAAGCCCAGCAGATCACCTCCGTCGTTGGACTGAGAAACAGGACGCTCAGACTCTTGATCACACACAAATCCTCCATGAGTTACTGTTAAAACAAACATTTGCTAGCCACTTCTACAATGCTAACGCCACGTCAGCGGCTCGTCCTGTCCCGAATCCACTTCCGTTTCCTGGGTCACCGGCAGTGACGTCATCTCCTAGTCAAGATGATAATCCTCCTTTCTGGTCTGAACTCTACCCGTCGTTTTCGTCACCCGGTCCTTCTCTGCCTGAGAGATTTTCAGGTAATCCAAGTAAGCTCAAGGGATTTCTTTTTCAGTGCCGATTATTTTTTAGTTTCCATGCTTCTAAATTTCTTTATGCTAAGGATAGGATAGCTTTTGTTATTTCTTTTCTGTCTGGTGAAGCTCTTGAATGGGCGGAGACCAAATTTCCGCCTAAACTTAGAGAAAACTGTACACTCGAGAATTTCATTCAGGAGTTTGAAAAGACCTTTAGTCAGGTCACTAAGTGTTCAATTTCTGGTAAACTTCTGAACATGAAACAGGGTAATAGGTCCGTCGCCGAGTTTTCCTCCGAGTTCCAGGTTAGAGCAGCCGTTTCCGGGTGGAGCGAGTCTGCGCTCAAGTCCGCTTATCTCTTAGCTTTAAATGATTCTATCAGAAATAAGCTTTTATTTTACGTCGAGCCAGCTACCCTTGAGGACCTCATTGAATTAGCCATTGGATTAGACACAGCATTACAAACCAGTTTCAGTTCGTCTCCGCGCCGGGTTAGTCTCAGTTCTCATATTCTAGATCATCATTTAGCTCCATCCGTTAAAGGACTCAAGATCGGCCCATCAATTTCACTGCAAACAGTTAGAGTTCCCCGCCAGCCTAATCATACACCTGAACCCGTCACTGTTGTATCTAGACCTGTTCCCTCGCCTGTTAATCGAGCTCCCTACATCCATGAGGATGATCTATGGGATTTTTTCTATGGAGATAGAGAGGAGATCTTCCCTTTCGAGCCACCACATTCTGTTCCACGTCAGCCAGATCCAGAGCCTAGTCCAGTAAACAACCCAGTTAGTTTAAAGCCTGACCCCGTGCCTGATCCTTTAGCTCCATATCCAGTAATCCCTTCTAGAACTCTTAGTCTTCAACTGGTTAATTTGTCTCCAGATCCAATCTGTAAACCTGCTAGCCTAGCTCCCAAGACCCCTCGGCGTAAGAAAAGGCGTCGCCTTAAATCAGCTCTGTGCCGTCAAGGGACCCCTGGGTCAGCTCTGTGCCGTCTAGAGACCCCTGGGTCAGCTCTGTGCCGTCTAGAGACCCCTGGGTCAGCTCTGTGCCGTCCAGAGACCCCTGAGCCTGCCCTGTGCCGTCCAGAGACCCCTGAGGTTAAACTTATGAGGGCTTCAGAATTTGGAGTTGGTGAAAATATGCCTCCAAGAGCCTCTCAGCAGGGGCCACAAACCGCGAAGTGCCCTCTACAGACGCTTCAAGCCACCTCAGAGACTGAACATGTGCATCCATTGGTGGTTTCTCCAGTTCCTGAGGTGGAACCACAGTCGGTAGTTTCTCCAGTTCCTGAGGTGGAACCACAGTCAGTGGTTTCTCCAGTTCCTGAGGTGGAGCCACAGTCGGTGGTTTCTCCAGTTCCTGAGGTGGAGCCACAGTCGGTGGTTTCTCCAGTTCCTGAGGTGGAACTACAGTCGGTGGTCTCTCCAGTTCCTGAGGTGGAACCACAGTCGGTGGTCCCTCCTGTTCCTGAGGTGGAACCACTGTCGGTGGTTTCTCATGTTCCTGAGTTGGAGCCACAGTCGGCGGGCGCCCCTGTTCCTGACCGGGAGCCGCAATCGGCGGGCTCCCCTGTTCCAGACCCGGAGCTGCAATCGACGGGCTCCCCTGTTCCAGACCCGGAGCCGCAATCGGCGGGCTCCCCTGTTCCAGACCCGGAGCCGCAATCGGCGGGCTCCCCTGTTCCAGACCCGGAGCCGCAATCGGCGGGCTCCCCTGTTCCAGACCCGGAGCCGCAGTCGGCCATCTCCTCAGAGCCTGCTCCAGAGCCGCAGTCGGCGGTCTCCTCAGAGCCTGCTCCAGAGCCGCAGTCAGCGGTCGCCACAGAGCCTGTTCCTGAGCCGCCAAAGAGGGGACGGGGTACCCCGTACCTACTGAAGGTTGGGCGTCATCCTCCTGAGAAGCTGCTTCGCCTCCGGCCCCGCTGTCGGCCCCACGGCAGGCCACCTGAGACTCTGTCCCACTGCCGATCCTTCGGCCGGCCACCTGAGACTCTGTCCCGCTGCCGGTCCCTCGGCCGGCCACCTGAGACTCTGTCCCGCTGCCGGTCCCTCGGCCAGCCACCTGAGACTCAGTCCCGCTGCCGGTCCCACGACCGGCCACCTGAGATGTTGCCCAAGAAATTTTCGGGGTTTTCTGTTGTTTTCATCCACCGTAAGTGGATCGTTTTCTGTTCTGGACTCTGTTTTTGTTTTTGCCCTCCTGGCCTGTTTTCCCCTTCGCCCACTCTGGGTGGGTTGTTTTTTGTTTTCTGGACTCTGTTTTTTGTTGTTCCTGGCCCTCCTCGCCCTAGTGCCCCCTCCGCCCGCCCTGGGTGGGTTGTTGTTGTTTATTATTATTTTTTGGACTTTTTCAGGGGGCGTCTGGAATCCGCCCTTGAGGGGGGGGCTCTGTTGGGATCCTCAGGCTTGCCCACCAGAGGGCGCCGAGGATCCTCTTCTGCTCTTTGTTATTTTTTCCTTAGGGCTGGAGTTACTGTTGGGATCTGGAGATTACCCTCTGCCTCCAGCAGAGTGCGCCGTGGGTCTTCTGGAGCTGGAACCTTCCAGCACACCTGATTTCCATGTACTCATCAGGAGACCTCCACTTTATAAGCTCCTGACAGACCTTTTTTCCACGCCGCAGTGTTGATCTTAGTTGGTTAGCTTCCTGAGCCTTCTGTTTTAGATTGAGTCTTGGTTGTCTCTAGGTTGAGATCAGATTCTACTCTCTCCTTTATCTGTGCCTCACAGGAATCCTGTCTCCTCGTGAAGCTCTGGATGAGCTTAACCTCCTGTCTCCTCGTGAAGCTCTGGATGAGCTTAACCACCTGTCTCCTTGTGAAGCTCAGGAAGAGCACCCTCACTGGAACCCAGTCTCTGGTCTGCAGCTCTGGGAGAGCTGCATCACAGGAAACCAGTCTCAAGCCTGAAGCTCTTGGAAAGTCTAACCTGCTAATCTGCCCTGGTGAGCCTACCCGAAGATTTCCTACGTGGATGAAACCTGACGACTTCTTTGTGGAGTTTCCCTAGAGGTTCCCATGTGGAAATTCCCCTGTAGTTCTCTGCTGTGAGCTGGAAGCTCAGCCTGAAAAATCCTTCGTGTTTTCCCCTGTTGTTCTCTGCAGTGAGCTGGAAGCTCAAACCCAGGACTGCCAGGCTAAGCCTAAGCTAGATGCTTAGCCTCACATGAACTCAGCTACCAGCCATCTTCCGTTCCCTGCTCAGACCCCAGTGAACCAGCCCCCTGCCTGAACTGTTCCAGTTAATTATCCATGTGCTTGTGTCATTTAATAAACTCTTGGGACTTTTACCAGTGTCTCAGTGTGTGTTCTGCATCTTGGGCTTTACTCTCAGAAACCCAATCATGACATAAACCACTCTGGATATTCTCCCCTGACCTCTGGCATCAAAAAAGCATTTACGCTCACTTGATATTTTCTTCTTTTTTTTTTTATCATTCTCACTAAAACCTAAAGACGTTTGTGCGTAAAATCCCAGTAGATCTGCAGTTTCTACAGTACTCAGACCAGCACGTCTGGCACCAACACCAATGCCTCATTAAGAGTCATTTAAAAAACCTGTCTTCCCCACTCTGATGTTCTGTTTGAACACCATCAGATCGTCTTGACCATGTCTATATATGCCTAAAAGAACTGAGTTGCTACCAGGTGATTGGCTATTATAATATTGTGTTAATATGCAATTGGACAGGTGTACCTAATAAAATATCTGGCGGTTGTAAATTGAATCAAATTCTTGTTCTCTGCGCTGTAGAAGAGGGTGTAGTTTAAGTGAAGAGCACAGTGAACAGAGCTGATTGGCTGAAAAATAAAACCCAAGACAGAGACTAGCCAAGACTTAAAGTTATAGGGAAATCATATTTAAATGTCAAATCATTCTGGCTTAAACATGTATATAAATGTACTCTTTATCAGACAATATTGTCCACAAATTTAGAAAATTTCCATAAAAAAAAAAATAAATATCCGTCTTAGATTCTGTGTTTTTTTATTTTTTATTATCTTATGCAGGCCAGTTAGTTATACATCAGCCTGAACACCTAAATTTGGCCAATAATATATTAACGGTCATCTGTCAATCAATTTTTTTCGGTCAAAGTATCTTGATTCATATGTCGCAGCTAATATACACAGCAGTTGAAATAAGAATCATTTCCTTTCCCATTGAGTTCCATCCCAGTGTTCACGGGGATGGACGTCTGTGTCTTCAGCAGGCGTAGAGCTAACAGAACTGGCAGCGTTGCAAGGCAAGGGCTCAAACATGCACGGCTGGAAGCCTTCTACACCAAACCAAGCTTCTGCCGCCCTGGCGTCCTCTTCCACAACATCTTCGTCCCCGGTTTCCTCCTCTAAATAAAAAATGGATGACGGAGGAGACTCATCCACGACCTCCGACACTAAACTCTCCTCCTCTTGCATGTTTCCTCTGTCCATAGCGTTCCTTGACAGTGACAGGCCTTTAAAACTCCTTTTACATGTATGCGTAATACATCTATTACTTACTTACATTAATTATGTTTTTGATAAAAATCCAATCACTAAAATGCCATCAGAAGGCTTATAACATTGAGTGTGTCTTAGGGACCACCTTTCAATGTTCACTACATTGGATCAGTCCATTTACCGTGCAGATCCAAATACACAGCGAACCATTTGAAAACAGACGGCGCGAAGAGACGAGACAAGCAGAGAACAGAAGAACATAGAAGAAAGATGAAAAGAAGCTACCCTAGCAGTACTATAAAGAGGAGAAAGAAGGAGGAAAGTAGAAAGCTGATCTCAATGTTACCGAAAGTGACTGACTTTGGCTTCTTTACTGCGGCAGCGGCTAATTCCAGCAGCAAAACCCACAATAAGCAGCAATCTCAGATTCAAATTTGACACCTATTGAACAAGAGATGAACAACTAGTGAGCATGAAACCATGGAAGGGGATGTCCCCATATATTGATATGTATATATTTACTATAATGAAGAAATCAATTATTTAGGATGTTTTAGGTGGGTTTTTTTTGTCTCATGTTGAAGTGGAAAACATCAGGGTTTTGAGTGTCCTTTCTAATTGAGAACTGAGAATATTATTTCATTCAAATGAAAAAAAATGAGAACAGATAAGCAGATCATGGCTTGCCTACAGTGAAAAGAGGGACTGGGTTTATCTTCTTTTGCTGTCGCCTTTTTGGAAACACAGGAAGGTTCAATCAACAAGTGAGAATGGGCTTAGTGAGAGACAAAAGGTAGAACAAATAATGTATGTCTATGCTATTAAAATGTCTGTATCTGTATAATGGGTCTGTCTTATGTGTTGTCTTCTTAATGCAGAGGGCCCCATGCATGTCTTTGCCTAGAGCCTCACATTTCCTAAATCTGGTTCTAATGGTACCGACTGAGTAAAAATGGGATAAAAAGACGTCCAGACGACGTTGACATTTGGTCGAAAAGTGAAAAGCCGTCATTTTCAGATCATTGTAAAGACGTTTAAAATCAGTTTTTCATCGTCTTTTCAGCGTCTATTATTGGACTAAAGTGGGACAAAATCAGACCAACCAAACAAAGCCCAAATATTAAGTATTGCTGGACTAAGTCAAGACTATGACAGATTAGCCTAAAATCCAACATCTAAATGAAGTCTGGTGTTTGGGAATCCAAAGCTGACTTCTTTTCATTCTATTTTTGTCTTCTGAAGATTTTTAGGGTTCTGGAGGGTTGCTGTTTTTTTCCATTGAGTTTTCCCTTTTGTCATCTATTGATTCGTCGTGGATGTGATATCACATGTGTTACCATGTGGGCCTGTAGGTCCTAAGGCACAAGTCAGAGTTACTGTCAGAGCAGGAGGATTCCCTAAACAGACTTAAAGGGTTTCCACAGAAATACTGACAGCTAGAGTATAATGCCCAGTTCGGACACTTCATAGTAAAAATTGACGCATCATATGTCAGAATTAGGAGATGCGAAGTCATAATCTCGACTTTCAAAGTCATAAATCTAAGCAGTCTTATGAACATATTTCAAAATTAAGACTTAGTATCGTATAATTATGACTTTAAAAGGTGAAATTATGAATTTCAATCTCATAAGTATAGCGTACCATGTGCAATTTCTATTTTTTTAAGTAGAGGACATGGGCTTCCTTAGATTGCAAGATATCTGAGGATTGAGGCTTAGTGTGACAATTGGTCAAAGTACATTCAACTTTATCTTTCCCATGTTAATTTCTCTTTTGGTTTTAAATTGTACATTACAGGATGGACCACAATGACTGGCAGCGGGGAAGGAGTAGAGGCCACAGGCACCATGATGACGATGATGGTGAGTCCAAATGAAGTTCTGTGTTTAGTTTGGTTACAGGAGACTAAATGAAGGAATTCCAGCTGTAGCTTTGTTATTGAAAATTGTAAAACAAATTAAGGCATGATGTCAACTATGTGTAAAACATCTACTGGTTATTTTTGAGGGTTATTTAATCTTTCTCGTTGCATATTTAATAAGCCAGAGGTGGATAAAGAGGACAGTGAGGCAGATGAACACAGAAACACCAGAGGTATTAGTGAAAAGACCAGAGACTCATGTAAGACAGAGGTTCCCAAGCTTTTCCAACCCCCAAAACAGCTCTAGCTTCCTTTGGCAAACTAACATACAATTACTTTTATCCCAATTTCATTATTGTTACAATTGTTTCAATTCAGAATATAAACAAATATTTTTTTCCAGATTTTACTATTGTATTTCCACCTGAATAATATACACTAACTAAACATCACAACTGTGGATCTGTGGACCGCAGTGGCTGCAGGGTGTTTGGGGTACCACCCATTCACTGACACTCTGGGGGGAGAAACCCAGGTAAGTGACCACAATCATCTGATGGGAGATGATTTTCAGAGTGAGTCACTTACCTGGTTACACAGTTCAGTCCATCCTCTCAGAGGAAGGCAGGATACTGCCAAAAAAGCTGTGGCACAGAGTGTCCCTGATGCAGCAACCTCAGTAAGAAGGCAGGAATCGGATCCAGGTAAGGGAAAACAGATCAGACAGGAGCAGTTCTGGAATCCAGGAGGTGCAGCCCGGTCAGGAGTTCAATCCAAACAGGAACAGACAGATCCAGGGTTCCAGGTATCCACAGAGCATTCAGGTAGGTTCAGAGTTCCAATAAGTCCAGTAACGAGCTCAGACAGAAATGCACAGATGCAGACAGGCAGGCTCAGCAGTTGAGGGACAGAGACAAGGCATGGTACTAGGATAACTGGAAAACTTTAAACTGTGCTCCTCCTTGGAGCCTGGACTACGGGACTTTAAACTGGTCTCATCCAAAACCCAGGACACGTTCAGGAGACAAGACAAACACTAAAACCCTCTAAAACCACTGGCCTCCGAGGACGGGGACATAAACCTTGGAATAACTCACACTAATGAAACAGACAAACAACAACTAAACATCAGACAATGATCTGGCCCCGATAGCTGGGATGAGCCTAATATAAAGCAGAACAAGCAGGTGGAGGATATGAGTGATAATTAGAGACTGGGCAGAGTTAGGCAGGCGAATGACGTGAAGAATTAAGGTCAGCTATCAGGGCAGATCATGACACCAACATAACATCTAGAAGTCCAGCTAATCTAGTTGGGAGTTAATACTGGAGGTAATAAACATATAGTGGTTCATAAGTTTTATAATAAAATGGATATTGGTTTGGAAAGTTTCTTCTGCCTAAATTCCCCCAATTTTTGCCTTCATATTATTTGTATTTATTTATATTCTATTTTTTTACAGTCTTTACCTGAATTCGCACATCTTGGTTTGTCATACATCATTTAAACAGTAAATCAGATGATATGATGTTATAAATCCATATGTTTATTTTGCTTGCAGCAATAATGGGACAAGATTCACTCCATTGAAATTTCTTTCTAACCATAAATGGAGAGATTTGAACCGATTATGAAATTCCAACATTAGAAAATGTGCTTTAGGTGCTAAAATGTAGCAAAATTAAAATATTGGATATCCAAATGTTTTTAACACATCTTGATCATGTTAGATGTTGATTACCTGTCATTTTACTACTTCCTCTGGTCTTCATTCTATATGAACATGCACTCTTCTGATATCATTTTCCTGTGTTTGACAAACTGATCATAAAATTAGGAAAGGAAGGTGGAAAAAAGCAAAGTGTAGAGAGGAGTGGTGTCTCTTTCTGCACAGCTCTGGGAGGAGAATAAAGGAGCCTTGAAGGGTAAATTGATCCCAGGACCACAGTTTCAAGAGGCGGACTGAAGCCTCTTAATAACATGCGGATCATTGCATCTTTTTCTCTGCTTCTACGCACCAGGACAGAAATCTATGTAGGATCTGACATCACACAAGCAAAGTTCTGGATGGCCATTTAGGCTGTGGATACAGATACTATCCTATACAATAGAGCAAATACTGTACTTCCTCTATGCATGTAATAATTGACTATAACATACAAGTTTAATGTTTTCATCAGAGTGGCAGAAATAGGTTTCCATAGAGACAGAGCTCATTATAGGAAGTAATGGTTGGTTTAGGCCCAATGAAAACTGGGCTTATGAAAATTGAGAGTTAAAAAAAACTGTTACAACCCTCCCAGGAAAATTTAATAAAAGCAAACAAAGAAAATCAAAAATAATAGATTTAAGTACAAAATATGAAATGATATATTTTTTATAATTTGATTATTTACTAATATTCTCCTTTTTTCCTTGTCAGAGGCCCAACCATTCTACATCGGTGTTCCAGTTTCTCACAGACGGAAAAGACGCAGGCACCGCTCCAACACCAGCGACATTGACCGTGACTCACGACATTTGCACTACGACCACCATGCGCACCACGAACGCTCCCACAGACAATACTACCATGACAAGGAGGAGTGCTACAATGACGACGGAGGCAGCACAGGGCAGCATGAGCACCTTGATCCCACAGGTTAGTAACCGCAGTACATCAGAGATCCAAAGAGAAACACCTTGAAGTGAGACATTTGAAAACCAGGTTCCTCTAGAGAGGTAGAGGCTTTAACCCTTTAAAGCCTGGACTATAAAATAATTGACAGAAAAAAAAAAATCAAATTAGTTTGTCTCTGAACTTTCTGACAAATGAAAGAAAAAAAACATACATTTTGTATAATTGAAAATTTATTTCAACATTTGAATCTTTAAGTTAAAACTTTAATTTGAAAATTTATTTGAATCTATGTTAATTAATGAAGCATTTCTGTATAATCTTTTATACGTTCTCTCTTTGCTACATTTGTCTGATTCACTGCACAAATGGTCTAGAAATAAGTGAAATTAATCTTAATTTGAGTTGATAAATAAGATGATTTGCCAATGGAATTAGTATTTTTACTTTTAAAATAGGATTATAAGATAATATGTGCTTGAAATAACACAATGCAATTGCTTTTTCTTATTTTAGATGTAAATTGTTTTGTTCCCTTGGCAAAGTGTCTCACTTGCCTGCTCAATTCAAGAAAAAATGCACTTATTTTAAGAAAAAATGACTTATTTAGATTTTAATTTTTTGCAATGTTGGGTAAATCAAGGTTTTGAAAAAACGAAAATATCACACAGATAGTGCAGAGGTCTTAAAACACTCATGTACCAAATATGATACCCTTGGCTTTAAAGGGTTAATTTTAAGATAAATAATGGACCAGTTATGACCATTTTGGACAAAACCATACAGACTGGAAAAAATCTGCTCTGACAATCTTAGCTGTGTCCAAATTTTCAACCCGTTTTTTTTTTTATGGTGCACTAAAACTGATCTACTGGATCTACAGATGTTGCAGGGGAGTGAAACTGTCCTGCTGTACAGCCTTGTCTCCCTTGTTGCTCCCTACTTTTGTCATTGAAATAAGGAGAGCGGGCCAAGCCCCCAAACATTTTCGAGGTCATGGAACCCCTGTTGAAGACCTCAGCATTAAAGGATAAGTTAACGTTTTTTGATCACTTGCTTACCCCTTAAAAATGGAGTCTCCCCCCCGTCCCTCAGTGAGGTCTAGATCTATAGTTTAGGTCAAGATCTATATCCAGCCATTCAGCAAAGATCCTGCTGCATGGCTGTACATCTTATTTTAGCATTTGACCAATTAAATGGGCCCTTGAATGATATATTACCTACTGTAAACTGAGTTGAAAAAAAAGTTAACAAGTCAAGAAAAAAAGGTAAAAAGCTAATTGAAAAGTTAAAATGTAAAGTTAAAAAGTTAATAAGCCTAATTAACAAATGTATTCAGGTTTATAAACTGAAAAATCTAAGTGCCAGTATCATCATTAATGTCTCTAAGGTTATATTGTACCAAAGAAAACCTTTCTTTCACTCTCAGAGTGTTTGTCATGAATTTCTTATAGAAGCACTTTTGTTATTTCTCCTAATATATTCGGGTAAGTTGGCGTTTCTTGTTACACTTGTCCTGGATTCCAATGAAATTTGGATTTTTAACGTATTTCTCTGAGTGCCCTATAAAGGGTTAACCATATTTGTGAAGTATTTCTTATAAAACAACAAGAAAATCAAAAATCAGCATCAAACCTGGTGTGACCTGCTCTGATGTTTGCTGTTTGTACTCTAATCTGCATAGATCTACTACTAGAACAGTTTGTAAAAAGGTAAGCACTTCTGTGTGAATATTTTGCAGCAACAGACCCTAAAGTCTGAAAGCTGTAAGCAGATTAGAGGTGAGGAAGTCCAAGCTGAGTGTGCATGTGAGTGAGTACAGTATGTGCTTGGAAGCTGAAGAAACTGTCAGTGTTTATGTGTGATACGATTTTTTTCTGTGATAAATAAAACGCTCATCAAAACATCATTAAAAGTGTGAGAGCGGAAATTTGATGATGTTCTTCGTAGAGAGACATGTAAACGTAATGCAGAAGGAGTTCAAGTTTTTGTGGAATGTGAACACATGAGTGTGCATGGGAGGAGAGTACTAGAGGGCCCTGTGGTGTGAGTCGACCCTTTTAAAAAGCCTCTGGATTGTTGTTGCTTTGGAGATTATTTTTTTTGTTCTTTCCCTGAATAACTGAGAGGTGGAGGAGCTGCTAGGATAAACCTGAGGGAGGAGAGAGTTAAAGGACGTATGTGAGAAGGTGAAAGTTACTTTTTTGATCCATTTAATGAGACCTGAGCTGAAGACTGGGAGCTAGAGAATAATTTTCCTGAAGCAAACCAGAGGACGTCTCTCTTCTTCAGTGTTTGGATCTTTGCTTGAATCCAGTGTGAACCCTATTCTCTATAACATGACCTCTCATCTGAACCTACCTTGCTCCAGAACAGGTAATCATGCACCTCTGATTGTGGTGATAAGGTCCATATTAATTGCTAGAAATGTACACTAAAGTAGGTATGTTTTTCTTTTACAGTCATTTGATACCTTCCATTGCTTTTACTTCTGAGTTATGACCTGGAACAGTTTTTTATCTTGCCTTTAACTCAATTCAATTCATTTTTTCTAGCACAAATTCACAACACATGTCATTTCAAGGCCTTTACAGTTCAACCAGATCATCCAGTCAAACTGACAAAGTTTTCTAGCTAAGGAAAACCAGTGGATTGTAATGAAACATTGTCTTGAATGCAATTCCTCACACTAAGCATGCTTGTAGCGACAGTGGAGAGGAAAAACTCCATTTTAACAGGAAGAAACCTCCAGCAGAACCAGGCTGAGAGCGGACAGCCTCAGCTACTTGATTGGCTGGGTGTTGGACACCACAATCCATTGCTAATGTCTGTGACCTGAAGTAACCCTTCCCTTTTTTACATTGAATTTAGACGCTGAATTTAACACAGTGAAATTGAGCCTGTTGAATCTCAGTTACTGAAAATATTGAGTTTGAATTTTGAAAGTCTACATTTTTTATATGCTGCTTTGTTTTTAACACTGAAAAGTCAAACTAAAAAAAAAAACAGGTATTGAAAATGTATTAACTGTGAAATATTAACTATATAGATATAGTAACAATGAATTTTTTTTGGTTGAAAATGTTTTTTGAATATATTTTAACACAGGAAGAGTAAGTACAAACATACAACATTTATATTTTAGTGACATTTTTAATTTAAATCCCAGCGGCAAAGATTTACTTCCATATCCCTCACACTAAGCATACTTGTAGCGACAGTGGAGAGGAAAAACTCCTTTTAACAGGAAGGAACCTCCAGCAGAACCAGGCTCAGTGTGAGCGGCCATCTGCTGAGGCCGACTGAGGTTCAAGGAGACAGAAGCAGAGATACAAAAAGCAACTGTAAAAGGCGGCCCCGTCCAGGAAACACACAGCCAGGCAGACGAGCTCTGAGCCAGCTCCCATGTCAGAGGATGAAGAGAGCACATCCAGTTAGTCACGGTCAGAGAAACAGGACTACACTGAAAAACAGGCCGATCTCCAACATCTATAAACAGAGGTGCTAATGGAAGCAGCACAGCTGATATTTCTCTCCACGATGGAGCCACAGCCAAATAGGAACAGACAGTTACTGCTCGTAACTGTCTGTTCCACATGTTTAGAATTTAATTTATATTGTTATCAACATTAATAATTTACTTTCCCTGATATTGTGCAATAATGTAGGTATAAGATTTTTTTTAGCCAAAAGGACGTGTCAAAACCAAGGTCCATAGTTGAGCTGTGGACACCTAAAGCAATTTACTTCAACTGCGACTTAGCTTTGTAATTCACTGTTGCTGTTTCTTTCTGGAAATGCAATATCAACATGTAAGATAGTAGCCCTTAGGACTGAATCCCACTGTTTTAGAGATTTGCTTAACATTCCAAAAATGTGAGAAACTCATTTCTTAGTTCTACTGATGGTGGCCAGAGAGCCCGGTGGCGCCAGTGTACGGCAGCCTACTTTCTGTCAGTGAGCCCCAGGGCAGCTGTAGCTACAGTGTAACTTGCCACTTGTGTGAGCGAATGGGTGAATTACTGAATGAAATAAAGTAGTGTTTGGTCAAGTCCTCTGATTTAAAAAAGCACTATATAAGTACAGGCCATTTACCATAGTGAGAAAACGGGCAGCAACGTTTTGTATAAGCTGCAGCTGTTTGATGGACTTTTTAAGACATGCAGAAAATGCAAACTCCATGCAGAAAGACCCCGGGCCAGGAATCAAACCCAGAACATCCTTGCTGCAAGGCAGCAGTGCTACCCACTGCTTCACTGAGCAGCCACCATGAAGACACTGTTTCAGTAATCAATTCTACTAAAGATGAATGAGTTTTTTTCTAGATCCTGCTTGGACATTAGTCCTTTAATCCTGGAAATAGATTAATTGAATAGTAGATTCAACCTTAAACCTCGATTTAATAAGGAAAGTGTGAGAAGAATCAAGATGCTCCTCTTATCTTTTGGTTTGTTCCTTTAATAAACATCACTACATTAGGCTTAGATTTAGACAGATTCTATTTATTTTTATTTTATTTTGCCATCTGCTGAGGCTGACTGGGGTTCAAGGAGACAGAAGCAGAGATACAAAAAGCAGCTGTAAAAGGCGGCTCTGTCCAGGAAACACACAGCCAGGCAGACGAGCTCTGAGGCCAGCTTTCATGTCAGAGGATGAAGATAGCACATCCAGTTAGTCACAGTCAGAGAAACAGGACTACACTGGAAAACAAGGTTGATTTCCGACATCTATAAACAAAGGTGTTGATGGAAGCAGCACAGCTGATATTTCTCCGCTGGATGGAAACACAGCAATACAGGAACAGACTAGATGAAGCTACTATAAAGCAGAGAAAACATAAAGTTAATCGCTGATGAAGGTTCTCAGTCATCCAGGTCATAGTCATTCCGTAAAAATTCAAAAAATATCCTTTATATTGGAGAATATGCTCTGATCTTTATATTGGAGAAGCCAAACAACCTCTCCACAGACGGACAAGACTCCCCAGTACACCTACACCTTGTGGACAAAGGACATTCTTTTGAGGACCAGAATGTCCATATTCTGGATAAAGAAAATAGGTGGTTTGAGAGGGGCGTGAAGGAAGCCATCTATGTTAAGAGAGAAAAAACAACTTTAAACAGAGGTGGTGGACTCAGATTCCAGCTTCCAAAAACATACAATTCAATCATAGACATGATCCCTTCCAGATATCACCAAACCCCCCACCCCATCACAGAGGAACGAGGGACCTACCCGCTCCAGCCGGTGAACAATACCTCCTTAACGACCGACCCTTAACAATCATAGACAGGTTTCACGTATTACAGGAGACAATCCCCCCCTTAATGTCAATCCCCCCTTTAACGACCGACCCCTAGAATCATAGACAGGTTCAGATATTACAGGCTAACGATGGAACTAAACGACCCATTCATCGGTTACCATTTGCATGTTTCCAAGCAATACAAGGCCTTTTCCATATAAGACTCAAACTCACTGCGGATCCAGACATTTGAATTGAGAAAGCTTCCTGGAGAGGTGGCGAAACGTCTTCAAATCTTGAAAACCAAGTCCAGTGGATATTTTTTGAATTTTTACGGAATAAAGTTAATCGTTGTACTAAAAAATCCTACATAATTGGGAAATAGAGATAGAATAAAGCTGAATTATGAAAAAGGGTCCCTACGTCCTCCAGCACTCTAAGCCTATAGCAGCATAACTATATAGATAGAGCAGAATATACTGAACAACTCTAACTATAAGCTTTATCAAGAAGGAAAGTTTGAAGCCTAGCCTTAAAAGTAGACAGGGTGTCTGCCTCATGGACTAAACCTGGTTCGACCAGAGAGGAGCCTGATAACTAAAAGATCTGCCTCCCATTCTACTTTTACAAATTCTAGTTACCACTAATAAATCTGCAGATTGTGAGAGAAGTGCTCTGTTAGGAACATAAGGAGCAATCAGATCTCTGATATAAGATAAAGCTTGGCCAATTAAGGCTTTATATGTGAGAATGAGGATTTTAAATTTTACACTAAAAGGAAATCAATTAAAAGAAGCTGATGGGAGAGAAAATGTCTCTTTTATTTTCATCATATTTATATTATATTCTAAACATAAATTGTCTCATTCTGTCAGTAAATTTTCTTTCCTCCCTGCTTATAACATAATAAAAAAAAAAAGAAAATTGAACTTGCCCTTATTTTTTGGCAGTGGATGACAGAGATCACATGAATGTGTACTCTGACTCTGAGCGGGCCAAGTATTGGAAAGAGTGACAGCTCTCGTGGACATTGTATTGACCTAAAATATGCTGTATGCTAAAGTTAAATACATTCAGCTTTTGGTTTACCAGAAACTGGAGTTGATTAATTAAAAAGAAATACCTCCATAAATTTAACTGTTAATTTTTTTTTCATCATCAGCTTAGATTTTTGAAATTGATGAGTTTTCTTGTTGTTTGTTTTTTGTGGTGTTAATAGACACACATCGATGCACATAAACAGCTGTGAGTCCACCACAGCCTCCTGGGTTAGGATGTTAATGGAGATTGATCAGCCCAAAACTAAATTAGGAAAAAGGTGTTGGGTGATGGATCTCACATGGCTGCCCGACAGTTATTAGAAGCACACGTTTGTTTGGTAAGGATGAGGCTAACTATCTATACATAGCTGTTTTTTAGTATGGAGGGATTTTTTCCATTATAGTTGCAAGCCAATAAAATGTTTTTCAAATGGAGGTTAAAAAAGAGAAATTAAGAAGTGAAAGTTTGAAAAACTCAATAATACAAAAATGCTGTTTTTCAAAATTGTTTTATGACACATTTTATATTTTCCAATGTCATCTTTGTTATTTCTCTTATCAGACTGAGTTTAAATAATTAATAATAATAGTTTTATTATTTTGAACTTTACTTGAAGTCCAATAAAAATGTTGTCACTCAGGTCCATGCAGAGCAATTGAAATGCTTCTTTGCTTCTCACTCTAACAGGAAAGCCCGCCCCAGAAGTGAAGAGAATGTGATCTGGTAAAACACAATTTCAAACAAATGAAATCTATAAAACTCAAGCTGAAAAAAAAGCAAAATATGAAAAAAGTAAAAATATAAAATTCGTAAAAAAAAAAAAAAAAAAAAGTAAATTGGATAACTGCAAAATTACCTGTAACCCTTTTTTGATTAGAACCTTGTTTTCAAATTTCTATTTCTTGATGGAAACTTTTCAAAATCTCAATTGACAATTTATTTTTTTCAATTTCCCATTACTAAAATATTTTGTCTTGCAAATATAATGGAATAAATTAACTCCATAGATATCAACATATTCTCATTATCAGTTCGTATGAAATCGTATGAAAAGTTATGCACAGTATTTCGTGGGTTTTTGACGTTTTTCCTCGAAAAAACATATCAGTGCGCATGCGCAGCCAGTCAGACCAAAAAAGCAGATCAGCGGACGGATGTAAAACTGCGACGGACGAGCTTTCCACAGTGCAATAATTACTTCATGATGTCTCTCACTAGGTTGCTTGCTGTTTTGTATGTTAGGGTTAGGGTTAATTGTATGTTAAATCGTATGTCATTGAATGGTGCGTAAGATGCACATGCGCACTGATATCTTGTCTCGAGGCAAGACGTAAAAATACGACGAAATACGACGGAAAAAAACGTCGAAAACCTACGAAATACTGTGCATAACTTTTCGTACGATTTCATACGAAATGATAATGAGAATACACTGTAGATATGGGTATTTACTTAATAGATGTGGGAAAATAGCAAGAAAAGTTCACTTAATTGTAATGCTTTATCTGGTCTGTTCCTGTTTGGCTGTGACTCTATCCCGGAGAGAAATATCAGCTGTGCTGCTGCCATCAACACCTTTGTTTATAGATGTTGGAGATCAGGCTGTTTTTCAGTGTAGTCCTGTTTCTCTGACTGTGACTAACTGGATGTGCTCTCTTCATCCTCTGAAATTGGAGCTGACTGGGAGCTCTTCTGCCTGGCTGTGTGTTTCTTCCTGTTAAAAGGAATTCTTCCTCTCCACTGTCGCTACAAGCATGCTTAGTGTGACGGATTGCCTTGGAGTCAATGTGTCAATGCAATCAACTGGTTTTCTTAGATAGAAAACTTTGACTGTATGATCTGGTCGAATTGTTTCTGTAAAGTGCCTGGAGATGGCGTGTTGTGAATTGGGCGATATATAAATAAATTGAATTAAATTGAATTAATGTGCTGTGGTAATCTGTACTGCACTGCTGGAAAGTGTAGTTTTTAATAAACTTTTTTTTTAAGCACATACTGTACAAGAACCTTAGAGATTGATGCCTATTTCACAAAGGTGACCATTTAATGAATGAATGAATCATGAAGGTTATGCAGGTATCCTCTGGCTGAACCGTCGATTTATAGTGTTGTTTGCAAACAGAGTGTGTTTGTTTTCCAGTGTCCCCTGCTGCAGAGCGTCTTCGCCACATACTGGGTGAGGATGACGCCACTCCAACACCGACCATTTTCACTGAGATGGACACGTTGCAACAAGATGGAGAAGAGTTAGAGTGGAAAGAGTCTGCAAGGTATATTTACACACACAAAAAGAATAGTTACTTAATAATACAGGAAGGTACCAAGGCGGTTATTCCATTCAGATTACAGGACCTTTTATAGGGTCCATAAATCCCATTTGTTTTCCTGGGGCTGGCATGAAGCAATCTAACTCTACAAGTGACTAAAACAAGAGGGAAAATTATGTAAGGGCCTTGCTAATTGAAACACTAATTGATAGCCTGTGGCTAGAAAATTCAATCTCTCTCTTAAAAAATAAAAACCCCAAACATTATTTACTGAGTTCATCATCTATCTTTAGGTGGGTGAAGTTTGAGGAGAAGGTAGAAGAGGGAGGAGAACGATGGAGCAAGCCTCATGTCTCCACGCTAACCCTCCATAGCCTATTTGAGCTCAGGACCTGTCTGCAGACAGGAAGCATCCTGCTCGACCTGGAAGGTTACTCACTGCCACAGATCGTTGGTGAGTTTTTACACCATAAATGTCATACTTCAGATTTTTTTCAAAATTTTGGATTCTATAGAGCTGTAAGTCCTTAAAACAAACCTTTATCAAATGTGTTTCACTGCAAAAACTGACCTGAAAAACAAATCATTAAATATGTTTGTGTGAGGGTAAGGATGATTTGCCAATATCATGCTATTTTTTCCCCTTAGAATTAGATAACTAGAAATTATGCAATTGAAATGGGATGTTTTTTGTCTTATTTTTCACGTAAATCATCTTATTCTATAGGAAAATTGTCTTACTAACTGCTTAAATGAAGGGAAAATGCACTTATTTGAATAAAAAGGGACCTACTAAGATTTATATTGCTGATTAAAACTCAAATAGTTGACTGTTAAAGTAGTATGGTCCCTTTAACCCTTTAAAGCCCGATCCAAGAATAAAACAAAACAGAAACTTACTTTTTTTTACTTTTTACTTTTTTTTGGTTTGAAGTCCTTATTTGGCCTTTTAACAAAATACGTAAAAAGAAAAAACAGAAATACATTTTTGATATTAATAATTTATTACTATGCGATAAGTCAAGATTATCTTTTGTGTAGTCTTCTGCCCTCTGTTATCAGGTATATCTGATTGTGTACAATAGGATTTTGAACAAAGTTTTTACCATTAAATTATGCAAAAGGTGTCAGACGCAAAACATTTCAGAAACTGTATGTATCAAATCTGATACATTTGGCATTACAGGGTTAAGCACTAGCTTCTTGAGCAGCCAACATTTGCCATTTATTGGTATGGCCTTATTTCAGGTAACCTGTGCAGATTTTAGACTATTAATTTATTAATATGCAGTTCCAAATGTTCAAATATTTCTTATATTTAGCACTGGAAGAACAATCTAGAAATAAGCAAAACATTTCTTAAATTAAGTGTATTTACCCTTAATTTGAGTAGGTAAATGAGGTAGTTTGCCAATGGAATTAATATTTTTATTCTTAAAATAAGATAATTAGATAACATGCACTTGAAATAAGACCATGCAATAGTTTTTTTCTTTCTTTTAATGTAAATTGTCTTGTTCCATTGGCAAAATGTATTTTTTACCTCCTGAATCCAAGAACAAATGCACTTATTTTTATAAAAAAATGGCTTATCTAGATTTCATTTTTTTTCCAGAGAGGATAAGCATTTTGAGTACTAATCGGTTACTAACAGCGTGAAACATTTTTAGTTAATTAAGTGAGTGGGTTTAGTATAGCCTAAAAGGATGCAAATATTGCACTTTTTATGCTCTGCTAGAAAATGTTCAACTTTTAGGAAGTTGAAAAACTGGGTTAGATTTTTTATTTTTTGATGTTCGTAAAATAATCTGAATACTAACTACTAAACTTTTTGCCTCAGAGGAGATTGTGGATCGCCAAATCACCGATGGCCTCATTCCTCCAGATCTGAAGGAGAAGATCATCTTTGTGTTGCTCAGAAAGCATCGTCACCAAACCAAGAAACCGATCCATCGCTCCCTGGCAGACATGGGAAAGTCCTCAAACACGCCCTCTAGTAAGGATTTGTGTTGGTTTGAATTTTCATGTAATTAATCAGCAACGTCTTTGATGTAAGGGCTTAGTAATCTTCAGCCCCATAACCTCCCTTGTTTTCAGTGAGCACAATCTTCAGCATTTTCCCCTCATTGTAAAATCAGCTCTTTACTCATATACATGTTTGCTGCCTGTCTGTCAGACCGTAGCCCTCAAGTCAATCTGACTCGTAGTACTAGTTCATCTTCCGGGATCCACCGTTCCACAGAAGACCTTCGTTCTCGGCCGTCAAGCACCCTCAGCCGCCTGCGTGAGTCTCAACACATGGCATCAACACATATAAGGCCCATATACTGTACTCTGGTGATATATGAAAGAGTATAGAAGTACTGAGGTGTAATATGCACATAAATGCACCAAAATATTCAGAATCATTGGTTTTGCAATAAAAGAGGTCCTTACTTTGTTCATTAAGTAGGACAGTTGGTGCTTATTACACACATTGAATTGTGCATTGCACTATAAAGCATGAGTAGAGTAGCATATTCGGCATACTGTATATCCACTATTATCCGAATACTTCTGCTGCAGAAAACTTTCCCAAACATTTCCGAAGCTTTACATACCTACAGTTATTCAGTTAGTATCTACTCATCCAATTATTTTCAGACACCAAACACTTAAAAAGACAATAAAATGCCTAATGATTATTATATTGCTCATGTGATTGCATGCAATTTGCGTTGCTAAGATTTGTTATGAGTTGAAGAAAATATGTTATTCTTGTTTTGTTAACACTGAAAAAAATGAAACTTAAAGATCATCGGTAAGCAGAAAAAAGATTTGAAACTGAAAGTATATTTAAAACTGTAGAAAAAAGCTTGATTTGCATCAAGTCATTGACTTTGTAGGATTTACCCCTTCTGGATGAGCATGCGGTGACAGTATACATTCCTTTGCTTTATGTAATTGAATTTAGAGCAAGCCCTCAGATTGAGCATGCATGCAGCGACAGTGGAAAAACTCCCTTTTAATGGGAAGAAGCCTCCAGAAGAACCAGGCTCACTATCAGCGACCTTTCTCTGAGCCTGACTGGCGTGCAAGGAAACAGAAGCAGACATACAAAAGGAACATCTGATCTATAAATATTACAAAATGGGTTGTAACAGTAATCCAGCTCTATAGTCTAGAAATTCACAGCCAGTTTTAATGGCAAAACAATGGAAAAGAGAACGTAGAGTTAGTCACAGTAAAAGCTCATAGCTATTTTGAGGAGAGAAACAGGACTAAACACTGAAAAAGACCGAACTCTATCATCTGTAAGTTAACGTATAGATGGCAGCAGCTCAGATGATCCCTTCCTCAGGTTGGTTTTATTCTCTGTTTAAATGATTGTTTTTTTTTTTTTTTTAAACTAATAAGGTATACATTTTTCTTCAAGTACTCTACAAAAACTGATTTGAAATACATAGAAATGTCTTAAAATAAATGTATTCAACCTTGAATGAGCAGGGTAAGATAATAAAATGATCAGCCCATGAAATGATTATCTATGCAATTAAAATTCAATAAAAAGATGTTGTCCATTTAACGAAACATGATTGAGTTTTTCCTATTTTTTCCCCATGTAAATAGTCTTACTCCAATGGTATATTTTCTTATGTAGCTGGTAAAATAAAGGACACATACAAAATTAACAAATTTATTTCAGTTTTTACAGTGTGCTTTGCACAATCCTTTGAATTGCATATGTTTTGAATAATAATTAAACAAAATGTCAAGGCTCAGAACAGGGGATCCAGTATTCAAGGCAAGACATATAGTGGGATTACTCAAAAAGCATTTATTAAAACAACAGATCTGCAGATCTACAGTAGCAGCAGCTATGCGTCTAAGGCAGGAACCTCTAGAGGGGAGAAACACAGGTTAGTGACCAGGATAATCTGATGGAAGATGATCATGAATGTGTGAGTCACTAACCTGATTTTACGGTTGAGTAGGTGCCCAGAGAACAAGGTTGATTCCAGGTGGTTGACTGACAAGAGGCAGCAGACTCTACAAGCGAGTTACAGATGCTGAAACCTTGAAGGCTGCAGAATGAGCAGGAGGTCAGATCAAAGCAGATGAAGGAAGGCAGGATAATCCAGGTCGAAGTCAGGAAGCGAAGACAAGTCAGGCAAACAGATCAGAACAGGGACAGGCAGGCTCAAAGGTCCAACAGCAAAACGGGCCAGGATCAGGAAATCAGAGCACAATCAGTAATGCTACAAAACTCTCACACCAAACACTCAAGAATAATGCAGCACTGATGAGTGGGAGCCAGCAGCTTAAGTAGAAGCTGGAACAGGTGGATCAGATGAGTGGTAATGAGAAACTGGACGGAGCCTGGCAGGAGAATGAAATTACTAATCAAGCCAGTCATCAGTGTCAAGACACAAAACAGTTGTTGTGTCTGCTGCTCTGTTGATTTTAAAGCCCTGTGTGCACCTGGTATTAGATCAGTTTTATGATTTACTAGTTACATTTAATTCAATTCAATTTATGTATATAATTCAGATTCGTAACAGGCCATCTGAAATCACTTTACAGAGACAATAAACTCAGATTGGATAAAGGTTTCTGCCAAGGAAAACCAGTTTATAATATCCAGTCGTTGACTTACACACATGCTCCTCCTGGATGAGCTAGTTGCAACAATTTTCGCTTTCATTTTGTTGTTGATGCTTCAGCAATCCCTCACATTGAGCATGCATTTAGCGACAGTGGAAAAGGAATTCTCCCTTTTAACAGGACGAAACCTCCAGCAGAATCAGGCTCAGTGTGAGTGGCCATCTGCTGAAGCTGAATGGGGTTGAAGGAGACAGAAGCAGACATACAGAAAGAAGCAGAGATAAAAAAAAAAAAGCAACTTTCAACCAGCTCCATTGGTGGTCCTGTCTACAAAGCCAGGCAGAGATTTTGCTAGTCAGCTCCCATGTCAGAGGATGAAAGAGAGCCCATCCGGTTAGTCACAGTCAGAGAGACAGGACTAAGGCAAAAATCCATCATCTATAAACAAAGGTGGTAAGCCTAGCTTATATTTCAAGAATTAAATAAGGAGCAGAAGAAGCTACTATGTCAGGAAAAACAAGAGAGAAAATAACATTAGTTGAATTTGAAAAATACTTCAGAATGGGAGAATAGAGATAGAATAAAGCAGAATGATGAAAAGTGGTCCCTATGTCCTCCAGCACCCTAAACATAAAGCAGCGTAAATATAGAATATAGCTCCGGATAACCCAACTATTTTGCATGAAATATGGGAGAGGTGCAAGACCTAAGACAAAAGCTGGTAAGTAGATCAGGAATATTGACTAAATCTGTTATGAGTATGCTTTTATTCATTGATATAGCAATCATAAGCCCTTCTATGAAGCTGATCTTCTGTTTAATGCACCATCTTGAGGTTTGGGTATGTGAGTTTGTACGGATGAAATGACCTGGTCAGGATACAGAGCATCCCACAGCACACATGCTATACCTCTAAGGAAATGAGTGTGCTCTTTCTCCACAGATCCTTCCCAGAGCCGAAGCATGAATGATATTTCAGACACACCCAGTACAGACCAGGTGAGCCTTGTTTTAAAGTATTTTGTATAAATCTATCTAGTTGGGGTTTTTTAGCACCTCAGCCTGCACAGGTCGTTAATACCTGATTAAACTTTTAACTTCCAGTCTTTTTTTAAGGGATTATTGCTGTTTGTATCAGAACCGTTTTGCTACAAATCCAATAATAATCCTCTTCCTGATGTTTTTAATGCCTTAAAAACAAAAATGTAGATTAGGCCAACTAAACAATTCTGTACTTTGTCACATAACGACCTCAGACTTTATTGTAATTATGTGAACTATATGCTGTGAATAACAGAATGTGGTGTATAATTCCAAAGTAGATGAAAAATATACTTAGTTTTGAACAAAATGAATAATCTGGAAATGTACTTTCAGAGTTCACCTCTTAGTAAATAGGATTCTAGCTGATTAAATGTAGCATTATCCAGTATTCCAGTTAAATCTTCATTTCCAGGGAAACTGTCAAGAAACAGGAGAAAAGTTGAGTAGCAGAATGTCCAAAGTGACACTGGAGGAGCTGCAGAGACTCCGAGCTCTATGGAGGGAACTTTGTTCCACTATTTTTGCAAGCACAGAAAATGTTTTGTAAATGGAAATCATAAAAAAGGGTTAGGAGAAATATTGGTAAATGGCCTGTACTTATATATCGCCTTTATTCAAGTTAGGAGAATTGACCAAAGTGCTTTACACTACATTCATTCACCCAATCACACACGCACTGATGGTGGCAATCTACATTGTAGCCACAGCTGGCCTGGGGCTCACTGACAGAAGCAGGGCTGCCGTACACTAGCGCCACCGGGCCCTTTGACCACCATCAGTAGACAATGCAGGTGAAGTGTCTTGCCCAAGGACACAACGACACTGAAAGTCGGAGCCAGGGCTTGAACCGTCAATCCTTCGATTTCAGGGCAAACTCCCACATCCAATGCCGCTGTCGGCCTTAATATCGTTCCTAATGGGAGCAACTTGCTACACACTAAGAGAAAAACGTAGCCCATTTAAATAAGGCCATAAATAATCAAATAAAGAAAATTAGATCTTCTAAAAATGTACCAACCTCTTCTCTCCATGGGCCGGATCTATCAAAGGTTTGCGTGTATAAAAACGTGAGCTATTTCACTGCGCACGCTAAAAAATGTACAAACTGATCTATCAACAGCGTGCTAAAAGGATTTGCTCTTTAAAACGTGCTAAATAGCGCCTCTTATCCATTTAGTACTTTTTCTGCAATGAATATGCAATATGGGGCGTTTACACGCACAAGTGCGTCTTGTGGGAGGAGAACATGTAAATATATTAATTTAGCACTCGCAAAGTGATTTATCAACCCTGAAAGCAATTTTGCTAACGGTATCTGACTCTATATTTAACACGTTTCAAAAGAAGGTGCAAATGGTCTGTATGCGTAATTTCGCACACATGGCAGCGGTTATTGTCGCAAGAAGGAGACATCGAAATGAAGCAAGGAGACGCAGAGAACGCATTTTTTCACTCCGTGTGAATATTTTTGGAATGAACGAGGAAACGACCATCAAAACATATCGTTTATCCAGCATTGCCATTTTGGAGCTGTTGGGGGAACTCCGAATGGATTTGGAGCCAGCCACAAGGAGGACCCACGCAATACCAGCTATAACAAAACTCCTTGCAACATTGCACTTTTTTGCATCTGGGTCATTCCAGCGTACGGTTGCAGCGAGAGCTGGAATCTCCCAATCTCGTTTTTCAGAAGTGCTGTCTGATGTTCTAAATGCCATGTCGCCCTGACGCCCTAACGGAGAACCCCGACCTCTGCGCCTGTGGAGCAACATGCCAATGCTGCGGAGATGTGTACGCGCAGTCATCTCATCCACAGTCCCATTGTGAGCCATTTGGTATGTGCATTTTTCTACAGGCCAATACAAAACACCTGTTTTTTTTTTTTTTTTTACTGCAGTGAAGTAGAAATTCAGCCACATACCACCTTAGGGAATAAAGGTAGCCAAGGTTTATTTATTTATTTATTTATATATATATATATATATATATATTTTTTTTTTTGGAGGGGGTGGGGGTGTCACTGTAAGATTAAAATTTCTTAATGCACTAGTTTGCACAAACTACTTTGCCGCAAAACACAAAACGCGCAAAACCATCATTTAAATAGGGCGTCTCCAACAGTTTTGCACCTGCCACCAGTTACGCAATCGCTCTTGTTAAATCACCCGCAAACCATGGTTCAGCCCCTCGCGCAAAATTCCAGTTTGCGAGCGCAAATTACTGCACGCAAAATTGGATCTTGATAAATCCGGCCCCATGTGTACAAGACTGGTAATGTCCTTAAAAATCATGATGGCCAAATAATAAACACTTTGAATAGAGCAGAAAATGTTGTAATACAGGTGACCTTTCTTTTACATTATGAGTTAAAATATATATTCTATAAACCTTTGTTTTTTCAGATTTAACAAATCCTCTTGTGTTTACTACAGTTTTGATAAGGGAAGGTGTGTGGTAGAGCAGTAATGTGGGGGGCCCATAAACAGAGGTTGGTGTGATCTGTACAGTTTTCCAACTCGAGATCTTCACTGCACCTCTTACTCCCTTTCCTGTATGCCATAAAAGCCACAAGTGCCTCAAAAATTACGCTTTTTAATGAAATTACATGTTTCCACGTATTTACGCTCTGTTTTTCAAAGGAACTTTACTTATATTAAAAGGGCTTGAATTTATTTAAGTATTTCCTTTTTGTGCTGAAATAACCTGGTGATTCTCCTTTCATGATAGGGGTGTTTTGTTTGTGATGAAAAAAATGGAACTAAGTAATCCCTTTTAATCCACACAGTGGGGCGGATTAAAATGGGAATTTGTTAAACTGTGCTTTACGCACACGCAGGTTTAGACCTATAAGTCACTGTTGATTTGTTCAGACAAATATTTTGAATTTGTCAGAACTTGATTACATTTTAATATTTCTGGAAAATAAACACATCTAGGTATGTACCGGTAAGTGAATCGGCTGGTTTACTACTGTCCCATATTAAGGTGCTATCTTTATAAAGTCCCCATGGTTACTAATTGTATCACCTATGCATTGATCCAAACTCCACTTGTCGGCATAAACTGCTTGGGTTAACTTCCTACATAACCTACATATGTTCCAGCTCTGTTGTTTTTTGTCAGAAATTATTGTTCAGTTGGAGACACTGAATCATCTTACAGTCTGGACAAAACATACCTCAGTTTTGTGTTTTCAATGCGCTGCGGATTGGTAAAATGTCAGAAAGGAAACAAAATAAACAGATGTTGAATAAAAACAAATAACTATGGAAAGTAACATTGCAAAAAGATTTTCAGATGCATTAAGAGATCAAAACCATTAATGCTCCAGCACTACCAACCCTACACTGGAAAATCGATCTTGAAATAAGTAAACATTTCTTAAATTAAGTGTATTTATCCTTAATTTGAGTTGGTAAATGAGATAGTTTGCCAATGGATTGAGTGTTTTTACTCTTAAAATAAGATAATTAGATCATATGAACTTGGAGTAAGACAATGCAATTATGTTGTCTTATTTTAAGTGTAAATTGTCTTGTTCCAATGGCAAAATGTATATTTTATCTCCTCAATCCAAGAACAAATGCACTTATTTTAAGAAAAAAATTACCTATCTGGATTTAGATTTTTTTCCAGTGTAACAGGTCTTAATTCTTATCTAGGTTTTGACTGATTGTGGTTTCTGCACCTGTTCGATGTGAAAAGGGGTAACATTACTTATTGCTGTTTTGGCTGGATGGAGCTAGCCTTACAGGACCGTAAACAACATGTTGACGTCTGTTAGGGTTATTATTCTGTTACACACTAATATTTCCTGCCTTTTGTGTGTCAGAACTACAGTTTTTCCCTAATAGTTTATTATTGGGACAGTTCCTCTGTCCGGTTAAAAATTCATCTTCATTATGCACTTTGTAAAGGTTTGGAAATGAAATGAGAGTGGTGTCCTTGACCTAAGAACAAAGTGTAATATGTAATGATGTGATGATGTGGCAGACTGGAGTTGTATAAAATGCTTCTTTAACTGTGAATCGTGGCCACTTCAATGAGATGTGAGCCTAGTTGGTAAGCAACTGCTTTCTATAACTCTGAGCAAATCTCTGGTCTGAGTAAGATTACAATTTCTGTCAAAACCCGTTGTCATGTCGTATGGTCATATAATAAATACACATTATGAAGTGTTATTTAAATAGTTGGTCCCCAGTGATCTATTCTCCAGAAAAGAACCAGAGAGACAAAACAGAGCCTTCTTTAACAAGTCCTTGTGACAGTATTTTATTTTAATTTATTAAGATTCCACACTTTACAGTGTTCAAAATCAGAATCAAGTTTATTGACAAGTAGGTTTGAACTTACAAGAAATCTGACCTGGTCATGATGTTGCAGACAAATTAGGTAGATATACAGAATACAGGATCTATAGTTATATACTATTTAAATATACAATATACTATATCCAATATATAGTTTATAGCTATGTATTGCAGACACAGTAGGCTATGCTCAATATAACGCAGGAGGTCTGGAGATGTGACTTTGGTGTAGCTTTTAGGTCCTGAACGGCGGAGGGAGAGAGGCAGTGTCAGGGTCTCTGGGGTGTCTGGGCCTTGTTGATAAGGCTGGTAGCGGATGGGAAGAAAAAGTTCTAGTAGCGTGAGGTTTTGGTCCTGATGGACAGCAGCCTTCTCCGAGAGGGAAGTGACTAAAAAACTTTTTAGCTGGGGTACGAGGGATCAGCCACAGTCTTCCCTCTACGCCTTAGAGTCCTGGAGGCTTACAGATCCTGGAGAGATGAAATATTACAGCCAATCACCTTCTCTGTAGACCAGATGACACGCTGCACTCTGCCCTTGTCCTTGCCGGTCTCACCAGCGTACATGATGATGATGCAGGAGCTGAGGATGGACTCAATGATGGAGGAGTAGAACTGCAACATCACTGTCCTTGGGAGGTTAATTTTTTTAAGCTGCCACATGAAATACATCCTCTGCTGGGAGTTCTTGGTGAGGGAGTCGAGGTTCAGCTCCCACTTTAGGTCCTGTGAGATTTTAGTCCCCAGGAAGCGAAAAGACTCCACAGTGTCAATTGTGGAGTAACAGAGGGTGATAGGGATAGCTGGGGCTGAGTTCTTCCTGGAGCCCACAAACATCTCCACTGTTTTTGGAGCATTGAGCTCCAGGTTGTTCTCCCTGCACCAAGGGAGTTAAATCCAATGAGAGTGGTGTCGTCTGCGAACTTCCAAAGCTTGACAGACTGATGACTGTTGGTGAAGCTGTCGGTGAACAGGGAAAAAAGTAGGGTAGCAAGAGCACAGCCCTGGGGGGAACCAGTGTTGATGACCTGTTAGTCTGAGACACGTTTTCCCAGCTGCTGCCCCTTGTCAGACAGGAGTTTGTAATACATCTACAGGTGTAGTCAGGCACACTCAGCTGGGAGAGCTTCTCCTGAAGCAGTGCTTGGATGATTGTGTTGAAGGTACAACAAACAGTAGTCTGGCGTAGGTACCTGCGGAATCCAGGCAATCAAGGATGTAGTGGGGGGCCAAGTTGGCAGCATTGTCTGTAGATCTGTTGACTCTGTAGGCAATCTCGAGGGGGTCAGTAAGCTTTCAGGTTTGAAAGCACAAGGTGCTCAAAGGACTTCATAACCAAGGAGGTCAGAGCGACAGGTCTAAAGTCATTAAGTCCTGTGGTCCTTGGCTTCTTGGGAACAGGAATAATAGTGGAAGACTTGAAACAGGTTGGAACATGACTTGTCACAAATGAGGTGTTAAAAGTGTCTGTGAACACTCTAGACACCTGATCAGCACGGTACTTTAAGGTGCACGAAGAGACAGAATCGGATCCAGCAGCTTTTTGGGTGTTCTGTCTTCTGAAGAGTTTATTAACTTCTCTCTGGTTTATGGAAAGAGTTGTCACTGTAATGGGTGGAGGGGAGGAGGGTGGGTCTTCAAGGTGGGTATTGTGAGAGGTGTCCGAGTCCGAGGTGGGGGAGGTGTCATGAGGGGCAAGATTGTCCCTTGGTCTGTCAAAACAATATACCTCCAGACAAGACTCGGCGGCACATCTACACCTCATGGACAAAGGACATTCTTTTGAGCACCAGAATGTAGTTTGATAGGTAGTTGAAGGAAGCCATCTAAGTTAAGAAAGAAAAACCTTCTTAAACAGAGCGGTTGGACTCAGGTTTCAGCTTTCAGACACCTACAATACGAAATACGTATTACGAAAGACAATACGAAAAAGGGACTTCCTGGTAAAATAAAGGTTAAATAAAAATACAGCAATAGAGTTGACTCCTTTCGCTAACATCACAACCCACATCTCCATGCAGGGGAACAGAACACCTCACCTGTTCAGCCAAGCCAAGCAAGGCTTTTTTTTTGGTCCACTTTATAAAGCCTCGAACTCGACACTATTTATGACATTTTGAATTGAAAATGCTTCCTGGATGGGAAGTGAAATATTTTCAAACTTAGAAAGAAGGTCCAGTGGATTTTTTTTCTTTCCTTTTTTGGAATGACAGTAGAAGTCATTCTGGTCGTTGGCTAAGCGTTGGTTGTTCATGGAGTTGGGAGGTTTCGGCTTGTAATTTGTGATTTCTTTAAGCCCTTTCCAGACAGAAGCAGAGTCATTGGCTGAAAACTGCAGCTTCTCGTTGTCAGCTTCTCAGAGTACAGTAGTTTAGCCACTTTCACAAGAAATTTCACGTCTTTGAATCTGTATTTTTCCCCACTCTTCCTTATCCAACCTTCACTTTCTGAGTTTGGCGGTGAACCAGGGTTTTTCGTTATTGTAACTCACCCTGGTACGTGATGGAACACAGCAGTCCTCACAGAAGCTGATGTATGATGTCACAGCCGCTGTGTACTGATCTAGACTGCTGGTAGTAGCCCTGAATACATCCCAGTTACTAGAATCCAGACACACCTGAAGATCTTCCGCCCCCTCACTTTTCCACTTGTTTGATGTCTTCACTACGGCTTTGCAGAGCTTTAGTTTTTCTGCTTGTTAGCAGGAATCAGGTGAACCATGACGTGGTCGGATTGTAATTGTAAAAGAAAACAGAGCGCACCAACACACTAAGGCAGCCGTCTGCAGTTTTTATTTCTTTTTATATTTGCATTTTTCATTGTAAAATGCTTACTGTTGTGTTTTTTCAGACAGTTTTAAGATCTGTCCAGGGACAACAGATGAAAAAAAGCCTTTTGGCTAATTCTGGTGCATCTACAGGAATGCTTTTCAATGTACACTGTCCCTGTCAAATAAATTAATAATTAAAAATCCTATTTTCACTGTTTTGTATTTTTATCAAAATGTCTCAAATAAAGTCTATAGTTACAACTAATAATAGATATCTTTAGGAATATCTACAATACCCAACATGTGGGAAGCCCTGTTCTTACGAGGATCTTTTCAGTCTGATCATTTTTCTGATGGTTGGTAGCAATAATTTTACCTTTTGAGTCTATTATATGAGTAACAACTCCAATTGTATTTTCATAGTTAGCTAAATCAAAACCCAGCTTTCCCAGAGAATGACGCATTATATAAGCTGGTGAAATCAGGTGATGTTTGCGTGTTGCATTGAGAAATATTAAAGCTAAAAACTTCAAAGCAAACTACAACAAAGCATGCACATGTGACCCACTGAGTCAAAAATAAGTATTTGTTCCCAAAAGCTGGCTTTGCACCTCTTAATTTCTTTTGTTCTTTCTATTTTTCAAAGTCATGGGATTAGGTAGGGGACATGTTGACAAATACCGCCTCCCTCCCTTCCTGCCTCCATCTTGTAATTTGTACCAGGAGCAAGATGCAAAGACAAGGAGTAAAAGAGGACCAGCTGGTGTACTGACTCCGAAAGCAGTATTAACAGATTATGAGGAGATTTTAGTTTAAGCGCCCACTGCTCCACTGCCACGTGCTTCTTGGCTGAAAGGCAGAACTTCATGAAAACAAAACTGCAGGACACAATTATTATATTTTATTTGTTTATTTTATGATTTGCGCTTGTTCAGAAACAGAGCAGAGAAAGTCTAAGAGGTATGTGACTCTTCAATTGAAGGAATAGCCATTTAAAAATCAGTGGGGTCTGAAAAAATAAAATCATCAACCAGTAAAGGTCTGGAGACGTTTTTATCCATCACTTTAAACGGCATTTAACACTGAAAAAAAATGCATCCATGTTATACATAACATTTTTAAATAAATAACAAATGGAGCTTTTTCAGCTAAAAATAGTAACAGATTGTAAGATTAGCCAAGTTAGTATTATAACGGAAGAAGCTTGAAAAAACATAGTTTGTTCTTCTTTACTAAATTAACATGTTTTTTTATTGTGCCGACAGAATCGGACTGCAGAGTTTCTTCATATCTAGAATGTGTGTTTCTGGCATCATTATATGAGTAAATAGGTTCATAAATATTTTTAAACGGAGCACAGAGAGAAGCCGGGATAGCTGAAGATTTAAAGCTCAACCAGATTTACTTGGATATGCAACATGCAATAAAATATACTGTATCTCCAAGTTTACCACAAAGTTTACAAGAAGAAAATATGCTATGCTATATTTAAAATGCAGCAAATTCCAATATTTTCCTGGATGGAATTGAAATTGTACTTCTAGGGATGCATGATATATATTTTAGCATTGGCAACGGTTCTTATTAATTATTTTCTTCATGCATTGATGTTTTGAGGCCCTATATGAGTAATGAAATAAAAGGCATCTCTCTAACATCTGTAGTATAAATATCAGTGTGTTGTGGTCAAAAATAGTAAAGCATTCAATAACTATATGTTTGAGCTCATTTTTGGAAAATTAGCCTAATGAAAGTGTAACTGTAGGTCCATGAGCCCCCACTTGAGTGTCCCCACCGACTTTCATCACAAAGTTACAGCCTTGCAGTGAGGGTAGCCTGGACACCTGTGGCCCAGTGCTTCCCCCCACCTGCCAAATAATGCCTGGTCCGGCCCAGCAGGATGACCTTTTGACATGTGATGACATGTCTATCAAATATTTAATAGCTGTGTCAGTTGCCACTATCTGGCTTTATGGGATTCAGCATTACTGCCAGTAGATGGCGCCAGGTCTGTTTATGTCGACTCACTGTGCCCAGTGCTAGGGTTCTATTTATGCTTAAAAACACAGTCAGGATGAACACTTTGAAAGTTTACTTACCCTTTCATTAAAGACAGAGGAAAATCCTATCCTAAAGGAAAATTCTGTTGAGCAGCGGTTTGAGGTAATCACTCATATCACATTTTTTTCTTTAATGTTCAAGAAATTCAGTTCACTTCAAAATTTCACTTTAAAATTCTTTTTTAAAATAAAAATTCAAAATTAATATGTTTAAATCATCATGTAATAAAATGTTATTTATTATTACCCTTTTCAATTTTGTATTATTTGGATTTCTAGTGTGAATTTATTTCTTTGATGAGACTATTTAAACTTTCAAGCACAACTGTATATACTGTAGCCATTTTGTTGTTACTACGGTAACTGGATTTTGGTGTTTTTGGTATAGGAATATAATGTACTATGAATGTTTTACCTTAACCTTTTATAGGGCAATCAGTGAAATAATCCAAATTTCAAGCCAATGGTGTTGTTGGAATGCAGGATACCTTATTACCTTTGTAACATTAAAAAAATATGGATATTGTGACGGCAAGAATAAATGTCAATGTAATCACAAGAAAGGCAAACTTGCCCGAATATATTAAGAAAAATAACAAAAGTGCTTCTATAAGAGATTCATAAAAAACACTCTAAGAGTTAAAGAAACACGTTTTTTGGTACAACATAACCTAAGAGGCATTAATGCTGATACTGGCACTTACATTTGTTAGTTTATAAACCTGAATATAATTTTTAACTAGACTTATTAACTTTTTAATCTTTCAATTAGCTTTTTACCTTTTTTTCTTGACTTATTTTGCTGTAGGTAATATATCATTCAAGGGCTCATCTAATTTGTCGAATGCCAAAATAAGATGTACAGCCATATAGCAGTATCTTTGCTGAATGGCTGGATATAGATCTTGTACTTCTAGACTTATTCAAGTGACCAAAAATATTAACTTGCCCTATAAAGGGTTAATATGGGTTACCTTCAGATTGAATCCCCTTCAAAAAAGCCTCCAGTTTGAATACCACATACAGGTGCTGGTCATAAAATTAGAATATCATGAAAAAGTAGATTGATTTCAGTAATTCCATTTAAAAAGTGAAACTTGTATATTATATTCATACATTACATACAAACTCAGATATTTCAGATGTTTATTTTGTTTAATTTTGATGATTACAAATGACAACAAATGAAAATCTCAAATTCATCATATCAGAAAATTAGAATATTGTGAAAAGGTTCAAAATTGATGGCCCCTGGTGCCACACTCTAATCAGCTAATTAACTCAAACCACCTGCAAAAGCCTTTAAATGGTCTTTCAGTCTAGTTCTATAGGCTACACAATCATGGGGAAGACTGCTGACTTGACAGTTGTCCAAAAGACGACCATCGACACCTTGCACAAGGAGGGCAAGACACAAAAGGTCATCGCTAAAGAGGCTGGCTGTTCACAGAGCTCAGTGTCCAAGCACATTAATAGAGAGGCGAAGGGAAGGAAAAGATGTGGTCGAAAAAAGTGTACAAGCAAGAGAGATAACCGCACCCTGGAGAGGATTGTGAAACAAAACCCATTCAAAAATGTGGGGGAGATTCACAAAGAGTGGACTGCAGCTGGAGTGAGTGCTTCAAGAACCACCACACACAGACGTATGAAAGACATGGGTTTCTGCTGTCGCATTCCTTGTGTCAAGCCACTCTTGAACCACAGACAGCGTCAGAAGCGTCTTGCCTGGGCTAAAGAGAAACAGGACTGGACTGCTGGTGAGTGGTCCAAAGTCATGTTCTCTGATGAAAGTAAATTTTGCATTTCCTTTGGAAATCAAGGTCCCAGAGTCTGGAGGAAAAGAAGAGAGGCACTTCATCCACGTTGCTTGAAGTCCAGTGTAAAGTTTCCACAGTCAGTGATGGTTTGGGGTGCCATGTCATCTGCTGGTGTTGGTCCATTGTGTTTTCTGAGGTCCAGGGTCAACGCAGCCACATACCAGGAAGTTTTAGAGCACTTCATGCTTCCTGCAGCTGACCAACTTTTTGGAGATGCAGATTTCATTTTCCAACAGGACTTGGCACCTGCACACAGTGCCAAAGCTACCAGTACCTGGTTGAAGGACCATGGTATCCCTGTTCTTAATTGGCCAGCAAACTCTCCTGACCTTAACCCCATAGAAAATCTATGGGGTATTGTGAAGAAGAAGATGCAATACACCAGACCCAACAATTCAGAAGAGCTAAAAGCCACTATTAGAGCAACCTGGGCTATCATAACACCTGAGCAGTGCCACAGACTGATCGACTCCATGCCACGCCGCATTGCTGCAGTAATACAGGCCAAAGGAGGCCCAACTAAATACTGAGTGCTGTACATGCTCATACTTTTCATGTTCATACTTTTCAGTTGGCCAACATTTCTATAAATCCTTTGTTTTTATTGGTCTTCAGTAATATTCTAATTTTCTGATATGATGAATTTGAGATTTTCATTTGTTGTCATTTGTAATCATCAAAATTAAACAAAATAAACATCTGAAATATATGAGTTTGTATGTAATGTATGAATATAATATACAAGTTTCACTTTTTAAATGGAATTACTGAAATCAATCTACTTTTTCATGATATTCTAATTTTATGACCAGCACCTGTATGATTGGCAGAAAAAGGAAGAAGAACCAGGAAGCTAGCAGAGCACCAGTGGTCTTAAAATGCTTACCCTAGTTACAGTAATAACAAAAACGCCCTCTTCCCAAGTGTCAGAAACACCTTTGTGGTGACAGCTAAACTTTCTTCAGGAAGAGCACTGCAAAAACTATCTAGAAATAAGTAAAAATTTCTTAAATTAAGTGTATTCACCCTTAATTTGAGTAGATAAATGAGATAGATTGCCAATGGAATGAGTAATTTTACTCTTAAAATAAGATAATTAGATAATATGCACTTGAAATAAGACAATGCAATGGTGTTTTCTTATTTTAAGTGTAAATTGTCTTGTTCCATTGGCAAAATGTCTCTTTTACCTCCTCAATTGAAGAACAAATGCACTTATTTTAAGAAAAAATGACTTATCTAGGTTCAGATTTTTTGCAGTGAGAATACTGGATGTTCCCCTGTGGTCACTCTCTTATGCTCTTTTCTCCCTTCTTACAGCTAAAGAATAAGTTCATGAAGAAGATTCCTCGTGACGCTGAGGCTTCCAATGTCTTAATTGGTGAAGTGGACTTCCTGGACAAGCCGTTTGTCTCTTTTGTACGCCTGGCTCAAGCCACCACACTGGGAGGCCTTACTGAGGTCCCTGTACCTACCCGGTGCGTATATTACTGTTTTTACAATAAACTAGAAAATGTTTTGGAGTTCATGAGAAACAAAAAATTTACTCCGGTTCCTTCAGGTTCCTCTTTATCCTGCTGGGTCCTCAAGGTAAAACTAAGTCCTACAATGAAATCGGCAGAGCCATCGCAACTCTAATGGTGGATGATGTAAGAAGCTAAACCTCTGTACTTTATGCAAATAATCCAATTTAATGTATTGGTTTGACCGTGGTCTTTGTTTTGATCAGCTGTTCAGTGATGTTGCCTACAAAGCACGGGATCGTGATGACCTAATCGCAGGAGTTGATGAGTTCCTGGATGAAGTGATTGTCCTTCCACCAGGAGAATGGGACCCCAAAATACGTATTGAACCTCCAAAGAAGGTCCCATCAGCAGAAATGAGGCAAGTCCTGGAAGATTACAATGTGAACCAATGGTATCATGTTCACAAAATGATCAATTCTGCTTTTACCATTGAGTGCGATTGGTACAGTTTAGATGCAGTCGATATTTAGGATAAGCTGTTGTATGAAGTAGTTAATGATGAGTTTATGACCTATAGTCTCTATACATTCACTTTTTAGTTTATAGACCGAATGTTGTTCCATCACTGTCACAAGCAATGAAATAAAAAGGTTCTCTTTATTTCAGGAAGTCAGTACTCAACCTAAATGAACTTGGTCAGATGAATGGCTCGGCTGGTGGAGCCGCTGGTGGAGAGGATGATGAGCTTCCTGTTCAGCATGAATTGGGAGAGGAGCTCAAATTCACTGGAAGGTATTAAAAATAAAAAAATAACAAAGAAGAGTGGCATGCTCTATCTTGAATGTTTGCATTTATTGACCAAAACTAAAGAAACTGAAAACATTCATAAAACTTTCAGTTAAAGTATTTAAAAAATGTTTCTAGAATATTCTTTACATATAGTTTTGAAAAAACTATGAACAGTACAGAAAACCAAAAAGGTCCAAGAAGAAGCTTGGAAGTAGAACATGAGCTATGAATAAATAACTTGAACATCACAATATTAGGGGGAAAAGAAAAGTAATATAAATCCCTCTGACCAAATCGCACAGGTTGCATTATCAGTTGAAGGCATAGTGGCTGGACCACACTGTCATATCTTCCCCCCTCTTTCCACAAGCAACATTTCGTGCTCTTAGCAGGGTACCACCATCACTACCTGGAGCTACTATAATATCTATCTATAATATATAGATCTTTATCATCTGCAAAGTTATGATTACTATTTATAATCTGGGATTGTGGGAACTTGTACATATTAAATACAAGGGTCCCCAGGATTAAACATTGGGGTACTCCAAATGTAAAACCTGTCTACTCTGAAAAAAAGTCAGCTATTGAAACAAAGTTCCTGTTCGTTCCGTAGAATTTGAACCAGTCGAGAGTTTGAGGTCTGACCCAGTTCTACAGTTGCTTCGATAGCATATAATTGTCAACAGTGCCAAATGCCGTGCTGAAGTCCAGCAGAACATCACCGTGGCTGTTTTCCCTATGTATGTGGATATTAATGAACACTTGACGAGGGCAGTCCCAGTGCTATGGAGAGCATGAAAGCAGGACAGAATATATTAAAGTGGTTTGTCATTATAAAAAGCTATTCAACTTAAAAAAAATCTTTTTCAATAATTGTGCTGATGAATGGAATGTTTGAGATTGAACTGTAATTTTGCAAAAGGGATCTATCCAGATTTTACTTTTTTAGACATGATAACTTCTGTTTTTAGAGTCTAGAGGAAAGCACCTGAGGAGAGGGATGTGTTTACTGTTTGGATCAGGTCGAAAGACAGATTTTTTCTTAAGGAAGATTGTAAGGAGGATATCAGGATAGCCAGAGCACGCGCTGATTTATTTGAAAAGCTGTTATTTTTTTCCTGGGTTTAATAGTTTTGTTGGTAGAATACAACTATTTTCTACCTTTTTTATGTCTGGATATGGCATCATTATTAAGTTTGGTGTGGATGAGCAGATTAACCCTCTATTTTAATTCAAATCAGTGCAGATGAAGACAGACCCCACTGGTAGCAGGCTGAACTGGCTGACTGCAGACAAGATAAGTTAGGTTTTGAGCAGACTGGATTATGGCTAACTGGCTAGAGGCTAACGTAGAAGATTGGATGCTTGTAGAACAAGCTTGTGGCAGGCAGAAACAGTCCAGATGTGACCAGAATCAGAAGTAAATTCAGGGAATTCAGGGAGGGCTAGCTGAGCACAGTGACCCAGAAATGCAGGCTGTCCACATAGAGAGGGCAAGGCGAGTGCACACTGATACTGAATTGAGTCTCAGGCTAGTAAGAGACATTCTGGTGGGGAGTAACTGAGAGAGTCAGGTATGAATAAGTAAGTAACAGCTAGAAGGAATGTGTAATGTACAGGAAATGGGACCCAAGATACTACACAGACAGGTTAGTAAAATGCAACGGACATATCTCTCTTAGAAAAAGAAAATTCTTTATCTGGATTATAATCTGGATCATGACAAAAATTTTATGGATTGTGCCAGGGCACGAGGCACTCCTCTTGTAAAAATATCATTAAAATCCATAATAAATTTTCAAGTTATCCTGAACACAAACATATTGATAAGCACACAAATACAAACTCCTAAAAACATAACCTCCTTAGCAGAGGTAAAACCCTAAAACTTTTAAAAACAATGCAGATGTAGCAGCTTGTTTCTGTTCTGGTTCACCCTGAACTAAAATAAAAAAAGCAATAGAGCTTCACAATAAGTAAACTGTTCCATACTACACTAATGTTAATTGTTTTGTTTTTTCTTAACTTTATCCTGTGTGTTTTTAAAAGATTTTGTGGTGGACTGTGGCTGGACATCAAAAGAAAGATCCCATTTTACTGCAGCGATATCTACGATGGCTTCCATATCCAATCCATCTCTGCAGTGCTCTTCATTTACCTGGGCTGCATCACCAACGCAATTACTTTTGGTGGACTGCTGGGAGATGCAACGGATAATTACCAGGTCCTAATGAATACGCAATAAGATCTAATCAATGTTGAAACTATACTGCATTTCACTAATCGAGTCTTCTTCTCTCAGGGAGTGATGGAGAGTTTTCTTGGTACTGCTTTGGCAGGGACTGTCTTCTGTTTGTTTGGTGGACAGCCTCTCATCATTCTCAGTTCAACTGGACCCATCCTCATCTTTGAAAAACTGCTTTACGAGTTCAGCAAGTGAGCAAGGAGCCAAATGATATTCCTTTTGCTTAACTCAGTTAATCAGAATGTTATCTTAGGACTGTATTAAAAATGAAATCAACTCTGTGGGTGCTACATGGGATTTTCTTAATTAAGAAAACCAAAATTCTTCCAGTAAGTTTAAAATCTCTCAGTTAAGCAAATGAACTTCTCTATTATATCAAATAAAGCAAAGAGAAGAGTAAAGAGTGGGATTAAGCTGTGTTAACCTAAATGTGTTGTTGAAAGAGGGACCATTTAACTTGATGGAATCATCATTTAAAAATAATCTGCCATTACGATCAGTAGTCTAGTTTAAAAAAAAGAAGGAAAAAAAAGGGGGATGTTTTTTTTTTTGGAAGCATACAAAGCCTAATTAATATAGTCTATTAACTGAAAGCAATATGCATGGCATATTACATGTCAGGTTATTACATGTCAGGTACGCCGGTCATTGACCTTGACCGAGGCACCTTAAAGTAGAACTGCAGTCAGTCCCTGGACTGGCATGGCTATTACTGTCCCTACAGAGTTAGCATGGCTATCACTGTCCCTACATAGTTAGCATGGCTATCACTGCCCCTACATAGTTAGCATGGCTATCACTGCCCCTACAGAGTTAGCATGGCTATCACTGCCCCTACATAGTTAGCATGGCTATCACCGCCCCTACATAGTTAGCATGGCTATCACTGTCCCTACATAGTTAGGATGGCTATCAATGCCCCTACATAGTTAGCATGGCTATCACTGCCCCTACATAGTTAGCATGGCTATAACTGTCCTTATATAGTTAGCATGGCTATCACTGTCCCTAATTAGCATGGCTATCACTGCCCCTACATATTTAGCATGGCTATCACCGCCCCTACATAGTTAGCATGGCTATCACTGTCCCTACATAGTTAGGATGGCTATCAATGCCCCTACATAGTTAGCATGGCTATCACTGTCCCTACATAGTTAGCATGGCTATCACTGCCCCTACATAGTTAGCATGGCTATCACTGCCCCTACAGAGTTAGCATGGCTATCACTGCCCCTACATATTTAGCATGGCTATCACCGCCCCTACATAGTTAGCATGGCTATAACTGCCCCTACATAGTTAGGATGGCTATCAATGCCCCTACATAGTTAGCATGGCTATCACTGCCCCAACATAGTTAGCATGGCTATAACTGTCCTTATATAGTTAGCATGGCTATCACTGTCAGTGTTGGGCACGTTACTTTGAAAAAGTAATTAGTTATAGTTACTAGTTACTTCTCCCAAAAAGTAACTGAGTTACTAACTGAGTTACTCCACAACAAAAGTAACTAGTTACTAGTAAAAGTAACTATTGCGTTACTTTTGCGTTTCTCGCCCCCGTAACCCTCACCACCCAGCCCCCACCTTCTCGCGGTGTGATTCAAAAGCCAGCTGAATAGAGTGGACGACAAAGACAAGACCCTGCAGAGAGTTTTGCATTTATTGCAACTCAACGTAAATGACATCAGGGGGGAACGCAATGTGAAGTTTTTTAACAGGGCATTCAGATCTGGTGAGTATATGAAATTAATAACTGGGGATGTCTAATTCTGAAATCCTGTGTGTTTGGGTTGTTATAGATACTGCAACATCTATCTATCTATCTATCTATCTATCTATCTATCTATCTATCTATCTATCTATCTATCTATCTATCTATCTATCTATCTATCTATCTATCTATCTATCTATCTATCTATCTATCTATCTAGATGTATACTCTGTGTGTGACATAAAATATGGATCTCCATCCCTGCCACAAAGGCCATCAAATAATGTTTAAAATAAAAAATACAGTAGGTTGAGAAGGCAGAGTATCCATCCATCCATCCATCCAGATTTCTCCCTTTCTCCATATAGGCTATCATTTGATCGTTCACGCTCTACATAGTTCTCCTGTGGCGCGAGCACAGGGCGACTGGTGCGCGCCTTTAGTGAGCATGCGCGTTTCCTGTCGCTTGCGCGATGACTCGTGCCGCCTGCGCTGTGCGGAGATGCAGAGGAAACCGTATGTGATGGGGAAACGCAGCTCGACGTAACACCGGTATTTCCATCAGGAAAACGCTGTTTTGCTGCTGGATCCTCCTCACTCTCCATCTCTCTGTGTGTGCTGTAAGTTAACACCCACCAGCAGAAACACCCACCTACCCAACTGACAGACGGAATCTCACTATACATCAGCCATTCTCATCCTCCCCTCTTTCATGACAAGGCGCGCACCTCTGGATGACCTAAAAAATAATCTTTAATATCTCTTAAACAAAAGTAGCACAAACAATATTTTTTTTCTGCACAAATCTTCACTAACGTTGCACTAACCATTCAGTCTATTTGCAGAGTTTTTTGACGTCAGCTTCACGCAGCAGCGCACGAGTCCTATCATGAAAAAAGGTTCATTGTGCGACCTGAGTAACGCGCAGTAACGGGGTGTCTGCAATGGTAACTGCGTTATAGTTACAGTCAAAGTAATTAGTTAGATTACTCATTACTAAAAGAAGGAAACGGCGTTAGTAACGCCGTTACTTTCAACGCCGTTAGTCCCATCACTGATCACTGTCCCTAATTAGCATGGCTATCACTGCCCCTACATATTTAGCATGGCTATCACCGCCCCTACATAGTTAGCATGGCTATCACTGTCCCTACATAGTTAGGATGGCTATCAATGCCCCTACATAGTTAGCATGGCTATCACTGCCCCTACACAGTTAGCATGGCTATCACTGTCACTGTCCCTACATAGTTAGCATGGCTATCGATACCCCAACATTGTTATCATAGCTATCACTGTTCCTAGGTAGCATGGTTATCACTGCCCGTAGCATGATTAGCATGGCTATCACTGTCCCTACATAGTTAGCTTGGCTATCACTGTCCCTACATAGTTTGCATGGCTATCACTCCCCCTATATAGTTAGCATGGCTATCACTGCCCCTACATAGTTAGCTTTTGCTATCACTGACCCTACATAGTTAGCATGGCTATCACTGCCCCTACATAGTTAGCATGGCTATTACTGTCCCTAAACAGTTAGCATGGCTATCACTGCCCCTACATAGTTAGCTTGGCTATCACTGTCCCTACATAGTTACCTTGGCTATCACTGTCCCTAAACAGTTAGCATGGCTATCACTGCCCCTACATAGTTAGCATTGGCTATCACAGTCCCTACATAGTTACCTTGGCTATCACTGCCCCTACATAGTTAGCATGGCTATCACTGCCCCTACATAGTTAGCATGGCTATTACTGTCCCTAAACAGTTAGCATGGCTATCACTGCCCCTACATAGTTAGCATGGCTATTACTGTCCCTAAACAGTTAGCATGGCTATCACTGCCCCTACATAGTTAGCTTGGCTATCACTGTCCCTACATAGTTAGGGACTCATTTCCCACTGGGATCAGCTTATAATCATGGTAGGCCACTTCTTTGATTTTATTTATTTTTCTCAGGCTACTTGTACGCCCAAAGCCCGCCAAATGTTGAAATGGCAATAATATTGCCATTACTGTTAATACATTGTAGAAATTTTACACATTCAGTAATAAAATGTCACAAAGGATGGTATGGGGGGATGGTCATTTAAGAAGGGGGAGGCCATCCTCCCTCATCACCCCTCAACTCGAGTACGGATTATGATCCTGCAAAGGGACGAAAGAGAGGAAGAAAGCATTTTGAAATGGGAATGCCCATTGTTGGAAGGTTAGTTTTAGTCTCTAGTGCAACATTGCATACAGTCAATCCTCAAAAATCATGTATCTTCCTCATGAAAATCAAATGAATTTTAAATGTGATTCCATCGCATTTTCCACATATGATAAAGCATTTTGTTCATTTATTTCATTTTCCTTTCCACTTTTGATCACATGGAAACTGTGTTCACATGCTATATTTCTCACATGTGCACTCAATATTATTTTTTTTTCATGTGAATATCAATAGATTGTACTTTGTTTAATACCCCTTTTTCAAATTGTCAAAAACCTTTACAGAAAAATCCCATGAATTGCATAAACTGTACAACTTTTTTTGCCCTTTTAGGGCCAATTCTCCAGTCGTGAGAGAAATTTTTACTGAGGCCGAGTTTCAGCTTCATCTGTAGTATACAGGGGGGAACAAGGGGCGATCAGCCTCTCACGACTGAGGGGTAAGATAGGGGGAAAATTAAACATGTTTAAAAATTTAGTCGGCCGTCATAAGATCGCATCAGAGTGTTGGCCCGCAATGTGAGAACGTGAGCTGTGATCTGACTGAGGGTGGTATCACAGGGACTTGACTGCGAAGGAGCCACAGAGACTATTTTACACTTTATAGATAGTTAGATGTCATCACAGACTGTGATGACATAAAACAACCGCCCATCCCTGATTACCCACATGTTCTCCTGCTGCTCAGTAAGGGATTGAAAACTCAATCGTAAATAGTTACCATCTTCTCTTTTTTCTGAATGACTTCCCTCCCAGGAACAATAACATAGATTACATGGAGCTCCGTCTGTGGATCGGTCTGCACTCGTGTCTGCAGTGCTTTCTGCTGGTCATCTCAGACGCCAGCTACATCATCAAATATATGACCCGCTTCACAGAGGAAGGTTTCTCCAGCCTCATCTCCTTCATCTTTATCTCAGATGCCATTAAGAAGATGGTCAGTAACATGCTGGAACATTTGTAGATTCCCTTGTTATAGATGTGAAGCAACATGTTTTCTTTTTCACAGGTTGGAACCTTTAAATATTACCCAATCAACCGGGGCTTTAAGCCAGATTACATAACATCTTACAAGTGTGAATGCGTGGCTCCAGATCAGGGTAAGACTTCAAACCGTTTACAGTCGGTTCTTTACTTGAAACATATGTTTTAGATAGCTCTATTAGAGGGATGTAAAACATGATGAAATGCCACCATTTAACAGTCAATGTGAACGAAAAGGTCAGTGATTGAAACTATGGATTGATCCCAAATGAAAACAGGAGTTAAGATCCTGAAAAAAAAAAATTACCTATTTTTTTACAGGTGTGTTCACACCAAACGATTGTTGAGCCCGGAGTAATCGATTTGTCCTATCACTATGTAGAGGTCAGAGCAGGAGTACTGAGAGGTGAAGGATGTGTTTCTAGTTACGCGAAAGGCAGGTTATCAATGATTACAGCGAAACGAGAGCAACACCACACCTGCACAGGTTGTGAAGCAGTTTAAAAATCTGAATCTTTCTGTATTTTCATATTGCAACAGGCAATAAGAGACTGACGTAAGAGGATTATGGCCACTGAAAAAAAATTGATTTTTAAATATTATTTCAGTTTAATATGGGGGAGGGAAAAAAAAATCATAACTCTGATTTTAATCTCAGAATTCTGACTTGAATCTCAGACTTCTGGCTTTAATTTCAGAATTCAGATTTTGATCTCAGAATTCTGACTTTTTTTTCTCAGAATTCTGACTTTAATCTCAGAATTCTCACTTTAATCTCAGACTTCTGGCTTTAATCTCAGAATTCTCACTTTAATCTCAGACTTCTGGCTTTAATTTCAGAATTCAGATTTTGATCTCAGAATTCTGACTTTTTTTTCTCAGAATTCTGACTTTAATCTCAGAATTCTCACTTTAATCTCAGACTTCTAGCTTTAATCTCAGAATTCTCACTTTAATCTCAGACTTCTGGCTTTAATTCCAGAATTCTGATTTTGATTTCTCAATTCTGACTTTTTTCTCAGAATTCTGACTTTAATCTCAGAATTTTGACATTTTTCTCAGAATTCTGACATTTTTCACAGAATTCTGACTTTAATCTCAGAATTGTGATTTTGATCTCAGAATTCTGACATTTTTCTCAGAATTCTGACTTTTTTTTCAGAATACTGACTTTAATCTCAGACTTTTGGCTTTAATTTCAGAATTCTGATTTTGATTTCAGAATTCTGACTTTTTTCTCAGAATTCTGACTTTAATATCTCAATTCTAATTGAATTCTGACAGCTAACAAACATGATATTTTGCTGTTGAGCTAAACTAGCTCTCTTGTTTCAACTTCTGCTCTTCCATTGATGAAATACCATCATCGGGGACCCCTTTAAGCGCGTAAAAAGTCACCTAATTCTGTCATTTTCCACCAATGTGTTACTGGCCCTCCCAATCAACTCTCATCTTTGTCAGTGAAGCTGAGTGCTCCCACATCTCTTCCTTCATGGTACCCATCCACATTAGGTTAGAAATTCTGAGATTAAAGTCAGAATTCTGTGAAAAAAGTCAGAACTCTGAACTTTTTCCAATATTATACTGAAATAAAATTCAAAAATCACTTTTTTTTTGTTTTCCAGTGTCCCTAATCCTCTTCCGTAGGGACTGGATGTGGCTGCCTAGTGGGGGATAAGGAGTGCAGTATAGGCTGTTTTCTTTTCTTTTTTTCAAAATGGATGATAGAGAAAATAATGTTGACAAAAAGATTGAGTATGTTCGTAAGAGGCTCTTCTTAAAAAAAACATATGTAAAAATAAAACACCACAACTTCCTCCGTAAACTCATAAAATCAGCCGTAAAGGTGAGACCTCAACATGGCTGACAACCAACAGATTCAGTAATGTAGTTGAGCTTTTCGCCCTCCTTGGGAATTGCTGTTTAATATTTCTGGCGAAATGTCAAGACAAAGCGCCCGAAAGTAGCGATTTTTCCTCCGGTTTTGCATTTGGTGAAAACGGACCGTCACTGTTTGACTTTAAATCATGTTATTCCCATCATATTAAATTAGTGATTACAAAAATTGTGACTGTTTGCTATATGCCAGAAATATGCCAAAGTACAGGTATTAAAAGCAACATAAAAGCAAACAAAGGGAACTTAATAACATAAGGACCAAATATCAACTTCAGGTAGAGAAGTGGCAGCATTATGGTGTGTTAGATATCATCAGAAGGAGGGACTGGTGCACTACACAAAAGACAGTAGAAAGTTTCACAAGGAAAGAATATAATGTTAATCATCCATGATGTTGAAACTTAGCTCCTAATTAGGCTTTAAATCGTCAATAACACAGAGATACTGGCAGGTTATTTACAATTTGGCTTAAACAGCAGAGATGGGAAGTAACGAAGTACAAATACTTCGTTACTGTACTCAAGTAGATTTTTCTGATATTTTTACTTTACTTTACTACTTATTTTTATGGTGACTTTTTACTTCTACTCCTTACATTTTTACACAAATATCTGTACTTTCTACTCCTTACATTTTAAAAAATTGGCTCGTTACTTTAGTTTTGAATCATTTCAATGGAGTTACCGTTATTATTTTTCACGTCATCAATACCAAATTGAATCTAATTGGATGGGAATCTACGTTGCATTTGATGCACCACTACAAGATGAATCGACAGATTCGGCGGTATTCATTCGCGGCAAATCATTGCAGCTTGGTGGCGGTGGCGTTAGCATAGTAGTAGGGACGACGAGATGATTGAAAATGAACACAACGGAGATCTAGTCCTATTGGCAGACATCCATTTAAAATGTAGGCAACGGCATGAAAAAAGTGGTTTCTACTTTTACTTTTATACTTTAAGTAAATTTACAAGCCTGTACTTTGTTACTTTTACTTGAGTAAAGAAGTTTGATCAGTACTTCCACTTTTACCAGAGTATTTTTTAACACAAGTATCTGTACTTTTACTCAAGTACGGAAAGTGAGTACTTTTGCCATCTCTGTTAAACAGGGGCGCTGCCAGAAATTTGGGGCCACATGTAAGACAATATTTGCCCCCCCCCCCAACCCCCCAAGATTTAGTACTGCTATAAAGATGCACTAAAGAGTATCATTTACATTTATAATCAAATTTTCATTGTAAAATTTCTACAACGGAAAATTATGACATAAAAAATGTAAATATACATTTACTTTAAACTTTACATTTACATCCTAATAAAATAATAACAGCCTATTTAAAACAAAAAACACAGTTGCGTCTATGTACACATGGAGAAAAAATAGGTTTAAGATTGTGATAATATATTCCTATAAAGTTTCACTATAACTTTATTAAAGGACAGATTATTTTCATGCTGGTCCTGATAACGTATTTTTCATTAATGTATACATTTAATGACAATAAATCATGTATTTTTGGATTAAGATTTATAGATGTCTTTTAATGATATAATACAATATAATATATTTATGGTATAATGTAATATTTTAATGGCATAAAAATCTATTCATATTTTCAATATATTCATGCTTAATTTCGCCGTTTACTGCTGAAAAATGAGGGAGAACACAAGTATAATTTATTTTACTGCTGGACTTTTCTCTTTTCTTCTTCTTTCGGGCCCCATCAGACAGAAGCCCTTAGAATCTTCCTAACTTTTCCCCCTGGGCTTAAAGACTTAAAGAAGATGGTTTGATCCAAATACCTCAAAATTGTAGAGGGCACTTAAGTCACAGCGAAGGTGTGTTGGCCTACTAATGATGTGTGGTAGGTAGAGTAGTAAGGAAAGTAAGGAAAGTAAGGAAAATCTAATCTACATGCCCTGATATGTTTTGACGTTTATAATGGAGTGCTTCAGCCATGCGCTACATTTGTGTAACTTTGCTGTTTGTAGTTCTGGATGTCAGGATTTGTTTGAGGGTTGGGGACCCAAAGGCAGAGGCAGAAAGGCAGAGGTGAATCTTTAAAGTGATTTAATGACGAATAAGAAAAGAAACTGATAACAGAGGCAGGTTATCCAAAAATGCAAAATGAAAACCAAAGTCCAAATAAACAGGGAAACCAAGAATACAAAAAATCAAAGGAAAACAAAGTCCAAACAAACATGAAACCAGGAGTCCAAAGTCCACAGATAAAAAAAACTAAGAAAAAAAAAAAACACAAGTCTAAACGTACCAAAAAACCAAGGAGACATCATGGGAATCAAAATCACAAGGAGGGCTCAGGAGGGCTAAAGAAAAAACTGGGAGCAGGTGTGCAAAGAGCAAGAGAGGGAAAGAGCTAGGGAGAAAAGAGAAAATAAGAGGGCAAAAACCAAAGAACACAGCAAAATAAAAATAAAACCACTAACACTAGAAAACAAGGAGAAAAGCAAGACTGAACAATAAGAAGAAAATATAACAGAACCAAGACTAAGACAGTAACTGAGAAAAAAACAAAGAACTCAATAAACTAAGAATTAACCCACTAAAACTAGAAAACAAGGAGCAAAGCAAAACTGGATACTCAAAAGAAAAAATCATAACAGAAACCTGACACTGGAAGACTAAAGTACTAAGTTGACTAGAGTCATTTATGAATGTCTCAACCTCACAATGACTGTCCATAAGGCTGAAAACTGTCGGGATTCAACACAGAAGTCCAGAGCTTCTTTGTTACCCTTGATGATGTTTTGCTATTAAACCCAATGAGGGGTGAAGAAATACAATAGGGAAAAGAGTTTGGAGCAGCAGATTTAGTTGTTTGGATTGAGCCAATGATTTGCAGTGGCCATCGTAAAGCCATGATCATAGAAACAAAGAAAATTTGTGTGCAGAGATAAAAAGGTTTGCATGATCTTGATGACACACAGGCCTGACCCCATTTCACCAGTGCTATGGGGATAGATCGGTCTCAATTTTCACAAATACACATACACTCACCGGCCACTTTATTAGGTATCCCATGCTAGTAACGGGTTGGACCCCCTTTTGCCTTCAGAACTGCCTCAATTCTTCGTGGCATATATTCAACAAGGTGCTGGAAGCATTCCTCAGGGAGTTTGGTCCATATTGACATGATGGCATCACACAGTTGCAGCAGATTTGTCGGCTGCACATCCATGATGCGAATCTCCCGTTCCACCACATCCCAAAGATGCTCTATTGGATTGAGATCTGGTGACTGTGGAGGCCATTTGAGTACAGTGAACTCATTGTCATGTTCAAGAAACCAGTCTGAGATGATTCCAGCTTTATGACATGGCGCATTATCCTGCTGAAAGTAGCCATCAGAAGTTGGGTACATTGTGGTCATAAAGGGATGGACATGGTCAGCAACAATACTCAGGTAGGCTGTGGCGTTTCAACGATGCTCAATTGGTACCAAGGGGCCCAAAGAGTGCCAAGAAAATATTCCCCACCCCATGACACCACCAGCCTGAACCGTTGATACAAGGCAGGATGGATCCATGCTTTCATGTTGTAGACGCCACATTCTGACCCTACCATCCGAATGTCGCAGCAGAAATCGAGACTCATCAGACCAGGCAACGTTTTTCCAATCTTCTATTGTCCAATTTCGATGAGCTTGTGCAAATTGTAGCCTCAGTTTCCTGTTCTTAGCTGAAAGGAGTGGCACCCGGTGTGGTCTTCTGCTGCTGTAGCCCATCTGCCACAAAGTTCGACGTACTGTGCGTTCAGAGATGCTCTTCTGCCCACCTTGGTTGTAACGGGTGGTTATTTGAGTCACTGTTGCCCTTCTATCAGCTCGAACCAGTCTGGCCATTCTCCTCTGACCTCTGGCATCAACAAGGCATTTCCGCCCACAGAACTGCCGCTCACTGGATGTTTTTTCTTTTTCGGACCATTCTCTGTAAACCCTAGAGATGGTTGTGCGTGAAAATCCCAGTAGATCAGCAGTTTCTGAAATACTCAGACCAGCCCTTCTGGCACCAACAATCATGCCACGTTCAAAGTCACTCAAATCACCTTTCTTCCCCATACTGATGCTCGGTTTGAACTGCAGGAGATTGTCTTGACCATGTCTACATGCCTAAATGCACTGAGTTGCCGCCATGTGATTGGCTGCTTAGAAATTAAGTGTTAACGAGCAGTTGGACCTAATAAAGTGGCCGGTGAGTGTATATGATTCATACATGCAAAGGACAAGATCCACACACACACAGCACAAGTCATACAAGCACAAAAAATCCACACATTCACAGAACAACATTCACCAAAGTATTTCTGGTCCATACACAATTATAAATTAAATTACAAAGTACTAGTGATCTTTAAACCTCACATTTCTGTGCGGATTTTGAGACTCCCTTCCCTGACATGCCTCGCCACAAATGCATTTTTTTTAACATTGGATGGTTTGCCACCAATCACAAAGCTCCCTTGTATAAGCCAATCACAAGAAGGTACTCCACGTGTAATAACTTACCCCAGATTCCACATCCTCCCCTCTGCTTGCGTGAATCGTGCTGTGCATGTGTGAATCTTGTTCTTTGTGTGTGCGTATTTTTTGTGCTTGCGTGAATCGTGCTGTTTGTGTGTGGATCTTGTCCTGTCCTGCATGTATGAATCATACATGTGTATTTGTGAAAATTGAGACCGATCTAGTTCCATACAGTGCCGTCTGGAGAAATGGCTCAAGATTTCAGTACAAAATAGTTGAAACCTTGTTGAAGGACATAAATAATACCTGAAAAAAGTTGGACTACACGTCTGTAATAAAGTTTGAATTAAATTTTAAAGCCAGGTCAACCAATAAACCTATTAAATGAATGCAAACTAGATTTTATTTTATTTTGATTGAGTGGGGAGAAAGTTATGTGTTTTAGACTGTGGTTGTATACAACTAGTTCTCACTGTTTACCATTTTATAAATTACATCACCCTGAGTTTTTGGTAGGGAAAATATTAATTTGGTCGAAATTAAACCTTAATTTTGTACGCCGTATACATCTTTTATATATTGTCTTTTTTTTTTTGCTTCATTCTTGGATGCTGTCTGAAATGTAAGTTACACCTTGATAGACCACATAAACTCTGAAGAAGCACTCATAAAATCTAAGAAAATAAAAATGAAAAATAAGATGAAATCACCTAAGCTGAAAGATATTCTGTTTGCCCCTTTCAGAATCTACTCTGGGTTTAAATGTTTCAGCTCCTGTGTCAGAGGATAATATAACTCTGCTGGTAAGTGACCAACTGCACAAAAAAATGACATTTCTAACCCTTTTTGTTGACCTTTTCTCATTTATGAAAGCAAAAATTTATTCATTTTTTTTGTCGCATATATTTTGTGTTATTTTGATCTTTGAAAAGTAAACAGTCTCAGAAATTTGAGAAGCAACTTGGAAGTTAAAATGATGTTTTTTACTTGCAGCAATGATGGAAGAAAATTCCCTCCATACGTCTTTGGTTTTTTTCATGCAGTTAAAATTGGTCTTTTGCAGCTGGAAAATGTTCAAAGTGGCCAAATTAGTCTTTTTGCTAAGCGAAGGAAATGTGTTGGTAGCTGGTAAGAAGTGCAGCAACAGCTATTTATCAAACTTTGAAACATCTTAAAATAAAACACTTAAACCCCTCATTGGTGTCTACTTTTTGGCATAATAAAACCCCTCAATAAAAAATATACAGTGCATGGAAAAAGCTACAATCCTCTATGTGATATTGGTTGTGGAAGCTACGATAAGTTTTGAATCATTAGAGAGAGATCAGGTCAAAAAGTTAGTAAGCCTTAAAATCGATTAAAATTTGACTGACAGTTATATTGAAGGTAATTTCCTTTTTGAAAAGTCATTCTGAAAAGAAAAACCAAAGAGGGAACCGTACACCTGGTTTTTTGTTCTGTACTATGTTTTCTTCTGTTATCGCCTGTTTTTTTTTTCTTCTGTCTTCTGTTTGCCTTCTTTCCCGATCCACTGCCCTCCCTTTGGTTTCCTCTTAATCCCTCCTCCCACCTCTCCTTTGCTCCTGCTCTCCTTTTCCACTCCTAGTTTAACTTGACAGACCTGGATTGGAGTCAGCTGAGTAAGAAAGAGTGTGTGAAGTATGGTGGTGCATTGGTGGGAGGATCCTGTAAGTATGTTCCCGACCTGGCCCTAATGTCCTTCATCCTCTTCATCGGCACCTACTCTATGACTGTTTCTTTGAAAAAGTTCAAGTTCAGCCGCTACTTCCCGACAAAGGTAAGGCCTCTTTTATGTGATGCAGTGTGTAGAAAAATTCCCGTTTTTCCCCATCCTGATGGAATCACTTCAGTCCACCTAATCTACAGCATGAGAAATGCAACTATCCTCAAAGCATCTTAGTTGTTTGGTTTGTAGAATAGAGCTTGTGGTTTTCCTCCAATGTGTTTGAATATTATCTTCATGTTCTTTTACCTTAATCTGAGCCTAAAAATCCACAATTTGAAGCAACAGCCAGTGTTTACCAGCTTCTGAAGTGACATTGCAAAGGAAAATATATAGGTGTGCAGACTTATGATAAAGTCAAGCAGAAGTGATATTCTTGGAAGAATATAAAAACATACACAATCCTCTTCAATATCATGATTTTCTAATTTAAATCAGAGGTCTCGAATTAGCAGACCAGGGTCTGGATCCAGAGCCAACCAGACTTAAAACATTTATAAATTACTGCATGTTGTCCGACAACAGTGTCTAAACGTCTCTTGCACCGCTTCTCCTGTTAATATGGTAAAGCCCTCCGTAGCGTCCGGCACCAGGCTACATGTGATCCATATTATCCAGTGAACTGCTGTCAGTCTGGGTCGCTGCTACTTTTTAACCTGACTTCCAGATGGATTTGCTGGATTTGCTCCGCATATCCATCTGGAAACCTTCCGTTGAAGTAATTTTAGGAAGGAGCGAAAATACTGGTTAGCTGATTGGCCTATGTTGGTATTAGACGGGCCAAATAAACCAATCAGATCAACGAAGCATATGACGTACTAACAGAGCGACGACGAAAACACAACCACAAGCCGAAACCAGTCGGGAGAAGAGCAAAAACATCTTTTTCTCTGAGAAAAATCTCCAGAGCAGTGTTTTGCTCTTCTTTCAGTGAAGAAATACTCTGTAATTCCGATAAAACTTGCTCAATAGCCACGCTAACGCTAGTTTCATCGGCTGAAGCCGCCATGTTCTTTAGACTGAACTGTCGCGCTTCTCGTTGCGTCACACCTCAACCCGCCTCAAAGCCAACGCTGATTGGACGTTCATTTGGTGAACGGCTCCAAATTTTCTTTAACGTATCTAGACCCACAGTGTGTAGCACAGACCACGCTTCAATACTGAGCATAAATCAAAAATGTCTGTGTCAAGCTCACTGTGACACACTGCTGTAAGAGTATAACCAGGAAGCGCGGTAGGAGGGCAACATAGATTTAGGAGCAAACGGATAAAAATAGACCGGAGGAAAAAATAACCTGAATCGATACTCTTGTGAACGTATCGATGCATCGGATCGTCGGGTGTTGATCAATGCATCGATACAAAACCATTATTATTTACACCCATAATTTCTAGATCGTTTTTCCTGTGTAGAGTCTGCAATGTATCAATTCAAATTAAGGGTAAATACGCTTCTTTTAAGAATTTTTTTTACAAATTTTTAGATGCTTCCTGAAATGGGGGTGTGTTTACTTTTGATGCATTCTAAACATTGCATGTTCTAGGAATCCCCACCATTGGACATGCCATGTACCTCAATGTCTTCCTTGTTCCCTTATCCCCTGTTCTCCCTGCATGTGTTCAGCTTCGTTGCCTGATAAGTGACTTTGCCATCATCATCTCCATCATGGTCTTCTGTGGCCTGGATTTTCTTCTGGCGGTGGACACCCCCAAATTACATGTTCCCACCAAGATAAAGGTCCAATTTTCCCCCATGCATTCATCGTCCATTGTTCCTTACCTTCTGATTGCTGCTTGAACCTATTTACCTGATAATCAATCATTTGTAGATTTCTAATCATGTTTTATTCATTATTATTAAAACATTGTTTGCACAGAGTTTATCATCTCTTATTTTCTTTTTCTCATATAACAACATTTTCTGGGCACATGATCCCAATCCATGTTTGTCTTCCTTCTGCTCTGGTCTGTGTGTTTCCGTGTTCTCATGCTGCTGGACTAGATGAGGAAGCTTATCAGTGATTTTGCCATCTTCATGTCAATCATGTCCTTTGTGGGTCTGGATATGTTGATGGGTTTAGACACCCCAAAACTAATCGTTCCGACAGAGTTTAAGGTATTTATTTTTGACTAAGACATAAAGAATCAGCGATTGTTTGTTTTGTTTTGTTATGTTTTTGTTATGTTATGTTTTGTTGTCTTTATATAGTTGAAAAAGATGGAAGGGTCTAGTCTACACACATTTTATAAGTCTGGATCAACTTTACAGAGTTGTGTCATCAGGGTTTCAGCATTGCCCTCTCTAAAGAAATAAAGTTAGAAGTTAATTGAAGTATAACAAGAGGAGTACCACCCACCGTCTTACAGTAGCAGCCATTGAAAAGTTCCCACTTTTCTTGATGGGCCCTTAGCTGGTCCTTGGCTGGTCCCCTACAATTGTTTTCTGAACACCTAAAATATTCTTTCTGTCATGATTAGTGGACATTAAGATCTAAAGAGAATCATCCTCTCCTGGTCAGTCCCTGTAATTCAGTGAAAGGGTGAAGTCAGAGTAAAAAAAAAATAAAAGCCCAGGAGGAGATCAGTGGCTGAAAGTTGGAGGGGATTTGGCTGGGAAGGGCCAGTTTAAGTAGCTGCTACTGTATAGCTGGAAATCTGGAATAATTTTCGCACTGTAATGAAACCCAACTGGTCGTGTGTTTGTACAACATGTGAAAGTCTGATTCAAGCTCAAATTATGGTCAAAAAGCTAACTGAATTTCTATCTGAAATTTAAGAATTTATCAGCAAAATCATTCAACTCCACATCGAACATATTTCAATTAAATCCTCTAAAAGGAAAAGGAATGAAAGTGGTTAAAATCCATAATAAACAAAATTATGCAAAATCACAGTTCGGCATTGATTTAGTGTTTGGGAAATGTTATCTTGAAGAATATGGAATAAGTATAAATGAGCATTTAAACTAAGACAGAAAAGTTTTTAACTCATCTGTTTGTATGATTTAAATGAATTACTTGGTAAAATGCTTTAAATGAAGTGCATTGTGAGTTGGTGTAAATACTGCTTTAGATATTATCTTTTAAAAGCCAGAAAGTTCGGGCAGGGATGGCTCTCCTATTTAGATAAGGAAATCAAGTATAACAGCCAGTTATTAGCAAAATGTTTAAAGGAAAAAGAAGCCATTGCTTTTTAGTTGTCTTCAAAAGCCTCTGATCTCGTCCATCCACTCCCACCTGTTCTGTCAGGGTCACGGTGGGGCCGGTGCCTATCTCCATTAATCAATGGGTGAAAGGCAGAGTACACGCTGGATAGGTTGCTAGTCTGTGGCAGAGCAACACAGAGATTCCACCTTAGAGACATCAATTAACCTAAGTCATGTGAAATGTGGGAGAGTGCCAGAGTAGCTGGGGAGGACTCACAAATGCACTGGGAATAGATTCAAACACCATGCAGAAACACCCTAGACTAGGAATCGAACCCTGAACCTTTGTTCTGCAGCACAGTGCAGCCCTTGACCTTAGTTACAAAAAAAACAAATCTAAGTACTGATTAAACTTATGCAACCTTCTGAATCTGAAGAAATTAATTTTAAATTAATTTGATTTCCTTTTTTCTAACCAGCTAAGGCCTCATTAAGATTAACTTTTTTCCATGGAGTGATTTTTTTACATTAGTGTTGACAAGAACTAACCTGGCAAAAGCCAGATTGATATCATGTAGAATTCAAATTGAACAACATGGATCGATGTAAGGGGCTGAAAAGAGGTTCTGGGTTTGATCCCCAAGCCCAGAATCTTTGCAGGGTCAACAAATGGTGAGAACATGCTTCTCTAGATTGTCCTCAGGTGTGAGTGTGTATGTCTCTGTGTTGCCCTGTGAGAGACTGGCCCACAGTGTTTTTGCTTGTTTTTCAAAAAGAAATTGAGGGTGTACCAGCCAGCAGCCATGTTTGTTTTGCTTCAGCTTTCCGCCTGCTTTTCATTGTCAGAAATATTTCTGTATCGAGGCTGGTTCCTGGCCAGATGTATTTTCATGAGTTTGTGAATTCACAAATCCTGCAAAAATGTATCTTGTTTCCAAGTTAAGAAAATGTTTAGTTTGAATGAAAGCTGAAAAAAAGCAATCAAGAAATGAAACTGTGAAAACACAGGTGTTACACCTTTATTTTCTGAAATGATTTTTTTACCTTTCATATTTTCCTTTTCAAATGTATAATGATATATATATATATATATATATATATATATAAATAAATATTTATATATATATTATGGGTGGGTGTGTTATCTTCTAATCTGATATATATTTACCTTCCATACCTGGATGTGTTTGTGCTACACAGCCGACTCGTTCTGACCGGGGTTGGTTCGTGCTTCCATTTGGGAAGAACCCCTGGTGGTGGTACCTGGCCACCTTTGTTCCGGCTCTCCTCGTCACCATCCTGATTTTCATGGACCAACAGATCAGTGCCGTAATCGTCAACCGCAAAGAAAACAAGCTAAAGGTCTGAAAATTAGAAACTCCTCGGTTAAAAAGCTAAATATTTCTGCTGTATATTTTAAGCAGGATGGTAGTTTTCCTGTACTATTATGTAACAGAAGGCGGCGAGAGCAAAGAAATTATATGCAATCAACTGGTTTGAACCTTGAATCAATTTGTATGTTTGATGTGGTGAACTGTAAAGTGCCTTGAGATGACGTGTTGTGAATTGGCGCTATTGAAATAAACTGAATTGAACTGAATTTAATAAAGAAGGCTTGGATTAGGAAATAAATGAGATCTCAAGCTTAAACCAGGCTGGAAAATTCTGGCTTCTCTGAATTACGCCAGATGTAAAGCTATGGTGAAGCCTATTTTTGCAACAGAAAGCCATGCTTTTGCAACATGGCTCATTTATCTCTCTAGTTCAGAGCATACAGAAACTGCTGCACATCTTTTAGCAATTAAAGTTTGATCATGTTTACTGCATTTTTGCCTCTCTAAACCAGTTACCCTTAAATTTAAAGATTTATTTTAGATTTGCCTTCCCCCCACCCTACCTGTCTGATTTCCTGCATCCCTCCATGCAGTCCTGTTCCCTCAGGCCAGCTGATAAGCTGATTATGAGCCAAAGAGAAGAGCAAGCCCAAAAGACAGCGTGCTTTTACTGTAGCACAGGGGTTTCCAAAATGAGAGTCAGGCTTCTCTGGGGGTAATGAGACGACAATTAGGGGGGGAAAAATGGTTTTTCACAGTCATTTCGATCCTTTGGTATGTGGAGGGTCAAATTATATGTTATAAAAATACATAAATATGAATGTCCTACGAAATAAATACTGTATTTTCCTCACTATAGGGTGCACTGGATTACAAAGTGCACCTTCAATAATTTGGCCTATTTTAGAACAGTTTGCATATATAGGGCCCACCGGCTTTTAAGGCGCATAGAATAAAAGCTGTAGTCAAAGGTTTGATGGGGGTTAGTGTTATGCATGGACTATAAGGAGCTGTGCTAAAGGGTGTGTTCACAAAACAGTCAGATAAATCATTCAGTCAAACCTTATTGATACAATACAAAGTCACTTTTCAGTTAATTCCCCGTGTTTCCCTTTATCATCTAAGCAAAATATGTCGGTGACATAATTTAGATTACTTCGAGGAGCCGTAAGTTAGATATAGTGCGCACCATTCAAATATTGGATGGATCTTTTTAAATCACTCCCTGTATTTATTTATTTTCTAATTCAGAAAGGCTGTGGATACCACTTGGACCTGTTCTGGGTGGGTGTGTTGATGGCTGTGTGTTCCTTCATGGGTTTGCCTTGGTATGTTGCCGCCACCGTTATCTCCATCGCCCACATCGACTCTCTGAAGATGGAGAGCGAATGCAGTGCTCCTGGAGAGCAGCCTCAGTTCCTAGGAGTCAGGTGAAACTAGTTTAATGAGTAAACTCTGTAAATGTGGTAGATCTAGACGGAGCTCAAGGTTTTTTTCATATTTGATGGTAATAAAACAAAAAATTGTTGTTTTTTTAGAGAGCAACGGCTGACAGGTGTTCTGGTGTTTGTGCTGACTGGCCTCTCAGTCTTCCTCGCTCCCATCCTTCAGGTCAGTAGAACCATTATCAATAGGGCTGGGTTCCTTTACATTTTTGCAAAATCGATGTCTAGGGAATGAGATCGATTATTTTTATAGTGATGCGCGTGACGTTCACCTTCAAATAAGCAGGAAAGATACACTCAGGATGACTTCAAGCCAGACAGCTGCAAATATACTCAATAGGTTGATTGAAGACATTAACAAATGGGGCTGACCAGAAAACACCCTGTAGTTGTTACAGACAACTCTGCAAATATTGTTTGTGCATTGAAAATAATGCAGCTCATGCCTGTCTGCTGTGTCACCTCTGCTTGTTTGAGTGAGGCTTCACTTTTTCACAAGTCATACTTTTTTACAAGTTTGCACTTTTGAGACAGTTTTGTTCCCATCTCATGTTTAAACTGTCTGATTAACAAGTTTGCACTTTGTGTTTAATGTGACTGGAAAAAATTAAATACACCACAAAAAACACAGTTGAACCACTTTCATTATTGTAAAAACAGATCGAATCGAAATTAATTGATTTAGAACTGTATGAATCAAAATCGAATCGATTCAGGACTCTGGCGAAAATACCCAGCCCTAATTATGAAGTAGCTAATAATCTTCCCTTATTTTCTTTAAAACTTTGTTCTTCTGTTGTTCTGTGTAGTACATTCCAATGCCAGTCCTCTACGGAGTTTTCCTTTACATGGGAGTTGCATCACTGAGTGGTATTCAGGTATGTTTGAAAGTTAAGACAGAAATATAAATGTATTAGCAGAAAGTGACAATGGACATTAAGAATATTTATGAAAAACATCATTTATGAAAAGGTGTTTGTCTTTCTAAATATGCTGGAGAATTGGAAAACAGATAGAATGTAGTAGTGATGAAAAGTGGTCCCCATGTCATCCAGCAGCTTAAGCCTATAGCAGCACAGCTATAAAGATAGCTCAGGAAACTAAATAATAACATTATTTTATATTTCTGAATAAAAATGTAAAATATAATATATAAAATATATGGCTATTTTAAAATATATTTAATTACTTTCATGTCAATATATTGCACTGGGTGCATGTCGATGCTTGTCAAACACTTCCCCTGTGTATCTTTAGAGAGCTGAATCCAAATGGATCCAATGGAGCAGTTTTCTGCTTTCCACGGCACTTGCAACATATCAATCCTGCTCATCTCAAAAACTCATCACTGTAGCTTGACTGGAGTGACTCTGTCACTGAATGAGTCATGTTACCCAGAGCGCCGCTTTTTGGCAGCCTGAGCTCCTAAGAGCTATCTAAGATAAAAGCTAGCCATCCAAACGTATCTGACCCTAAACCTAACCTGATCAGACATATTTTTGTTTCTCTGATGTTAATCAAGAGGGATACATGTGGCCTTATCTTTACAAAGAACTCCATGACTGCTCTGTCTGCTGATCCAGAACTATCTGCTATCAGATTCCAAAATATTTTTCAAATATTCATCATTTTCAAGTTGCATTTCAAATATTAAATTCTCTTCACTTCAAACACAGGAAAAGATCGCTCTTGACGTGCACAATAAAATATAGTTGTTGCTAATGACAATGCAAAGCAGTACAAAAGCGTCTTTTTTCCTCACTCCAGAGGAAATATCACCTTCAAGGGTAAAGGGAATGTAATCTGTAAAATGCAATGTGATTTTAAAAAAAGCAGTTTGTAAAACTCAATCACAAAAGCAGATATTAAACTTTGAAAATACAAGATCTTAAAACAAAAAAAACTGCCAAAAGAAATAATTAAAATCTGTGAAAAAATATAAAATGCAATAAAAGATAAATCAAATAAATAAAATCTGAGTAAGAAGCAAAGTTACTCTCAAAAACCTGTCTTGTTGAAAGGGAGTTTTTCCTCTCCACCGTCGCTACAAGCATGCATGGTGTGAGGGATTGTCTTCAAGTCAATGAGTCGATGCAATCAACTGGTTTTTCCTTAGATAAAAAACTTAAATTTAATTTTACTCTATGATCTGGTGAACTGTATAGTGCCTTGAGACGACGTGTTGTGAATTGGCGCTATAGAAATAAGCTGAATTGAATTGATTAAAAGGTTTTTCAAAGTACTATTTCTAGATTGCCTTGTTTTTTCCCAATTATACTGCATAGAGGAGAAAAAAACAACTTATGCTCAAGTTTTGGAAATGTTGTTGACATAAAGATTAATTCTGAAAATATGTGATTTAAAAAGAAAAACCCAGTCTGTAAACAGAAATCCTTTTGGCAACACGTTCGGCCTCTTTGTGTTCTAGTTCTGGGAACGCATGAAGTTGTACCTGATGCCTCCCAAACACCAACCAGACTTTTCCTTCCTGCGCCACGTCCCCCTGAGACGCATCCATCTTTTCACGCTGGTTCAGATTATTTGTCTGGCTGTCCTTTGGATCCTCAAGTCCACCTTCCTGGCCATAATCTTTCCAGTAATGGTAAGTTCTTTTTATGTGTTCAATCAGTTGATTTGCATTGCTTAAAATATGTTGAAGTACAGATTTCAAAATGAAAACAATCGGTCAGTAAAGGATCTGTCAGATGTGAATAACTGCATAAGTTAAGTCACTTCTGATGCCATTACATTACATTGATTTATGTAATTTTTATTAAAAATGTACTTTTAGGAGCAGTTTTACTGCAAAATATTTTTCACTTTTGCTTAGTTTATATTATAATCCTGTATCATTACTTTACCTGAGTAAAATCTATTGCTTCTCTATCAAATGTGGGTCATTTTAATGCATACAGACAGTTAACATTTCACTAAAATTACTATTCTTGTCTGAATAGCTTTTATTGTTAAACTGGTTAAACTGTAAACAGTTTCAGTTAAAAACTGAAGCTCTTTCGGGGAGGTGGGGAGTGGCAGCCTATGGTTTAGAGCATAGAGCTTGAAATCCAGAGGTTCTACACTGGAAAAACCATCTAGAATTAAATAAAATGTCTTAAATTAAGGATATTTCCCTTAATTTGAGTAGGTAAATAAGATAGATTGCCACTAAAATGAGTATTTTTACTCTTGAAATAAGATACTTAGATAAAATACACTTGAAGAAGACAATGCAATTGTATTTTCTTATTTTAAATGTAAATTGTCTTGTTCGATTGGCAATATATCTCTTTTACCTCCACAATCCAAGAACAAATGCACTTACGTTAAGAAAGAATGACTTATCTACATTTGGATTTTTTCCAGTGTGCACTAGAGGTCTGTTCCAGTTATATCTAGAGGTCTGAAATGTTCTGCATATGTGGTTGACATGATGTAAAACAAATCTAATACAATGAAACCTGCCTTTTCTCAAGCTTATTTTTAGTACTGCTGTTCAAAAAAGACAGAAAATAAAAAAATAACTTTGAGTCATGTTTGAACTGATGCAGCCTGGTCTGTGTTCTACTCACCTAATTTTATTTATTTTATATATTCAGAAACTAGAGGGTGTTATCTTTCAAATAATGTATTGCACATGTAATTTGGGCTCAAGATAAATAATTTATTATTAAAATAAGTGCATTTGTTCTTGGATTGAGGAAATAAAAAAAAGAGACATTTTGCCAGTGGAATAAGAAAATTTAGATTTAAAATAAGAAATCACAATTGCATTGTCTTATTTCTAGTGCATATTAACGAATTATCTTATTTTAAGAGTAAAAATACTTATTCCATTGGCACACTATCTCATTTATCTATTCAAATCAAGGGTAAATACACTTGATTTAAGAAATGTTTACTTATTTCTAGATCATTTTTCCAGTGTTAGTTCGAGCCCAAATCCCACAGACTTCCACTCTGGGTCTCTGAGAAAGACCTTTAACCCACACTGCTCCCCAGGGAGCCTCATTTTGGGTAATCCTCGCCTATTTTGCATACCCAAATGGAAAAGCAAATAACTAAGGAACTGTTAGCCCAAAAAAACATGTGCAATACATTATAACAGCAGCTAGTTTCCTAATATAGAAATTAAATTGGGTGACTAGAACACACACCAACCTGCATCAGTTCAAACATGACTCAAAGTTGTTTTTTTTTATTCTCAGAAATGATAGGTCTTTTTTTGAACAGCAGGTTTTATTGTATTATATTTGTTCTACATCATGTCAATCACAAAGGCAGAACATTTCAGACCTCTAGCTATAACAGTTGTAGAGCTGCAGGGATTGGAACTTTTGGTGTCAGCTTGGAGCTGCGCGCAATGGCTCCACCTGCTGGTAAAAATTTTACCAGTGGAATTTTATGCATTCTGAATTATTACCCAAACTTAAGGTCCACCGGGTCGTCAGCGACCCCGTGGGTTCTAAGAGGTTAAATGTGTATTTAGATACACTGATGGACATAGTAAGAGAAAAAGTGTGAAAACAGGTTTCATGTTTCTGTCTCTGGGTAGATTTTGGGTCTGATGGTTGTACGAAAGCTACTGGACCTGATGTTTTCACAACATGACCTGGCCTGGCTGGATGACATCCTGCCAGATAAAGACAAGAAGAAGAAAGAGGACGAGAAGAAGAAGAAGAAAAAGACAGTTGAGCCAGAGAGTGACGAAGAGGTGAGAAAATGGTGTTATAAATCAGTGAGCAGATGTGATGCCAACGTCTCTCTGATAAACATGCTTTCACTCTAATGCTCATAACTGTGACTCTGCTTATCTTGAAAATGGGAGTATTTAGGCACTCCATCTGCTGAGGGTGTGTTGCTTCTGGTTTAGTTTATTCTGACTAATACTGTATGTTTCTCCTCTCTTTCCCCACAGTGTTGCTGAAAAGGCACTGTATAACACTTACTATTGTCTTTTTGTCTGTCCTTCCTTATTTTCGAAGATTTCTCTCCACTTTCCACATTTTCCTTCACATTAGAAACTGTCTGTTTGCTAATTAATGCCTTGTTAAATTTAGAGGAGGCTGATGGTACTCTGTGTTTCGTTACTGTTAGCAGTGCTTGCAAATTTGATAACTGTTAGAAGAATCAGTTAGAAGCCTTAACTTCCAAAATATCAAACAACATTATGAGAAACCGGAAGTGTTGGACGGTTATAGCCACACTGATGTACACTGATGGCTAAAATCTTATAGAATAAAAGTTTACCTCTTAAATTGCATTGAATACGCTTTGACACAAAGACATTTTTGATAAACAAAATCAACTCTTATTAGTCATTGAAATTAACGACCTGACAAACAAATTACAAATATTACCTTTGTTTGACAGTAACACAAACATGGAGTACATCTGACTTCTCTCTTTGAAAGAAAATTCAGTTTGAAGTTGAACTTAACCTGGGCCTCATATTTTCTCTGTTTAAGGGATCTAAGGAAAAGCTAAATCTTTAAGATCAGATCATCTCCGAGATAAAACCTCACAACTTAACAGCAGCAAAAAAGTATTTATATCCACCAACGGGTAAAAGTATCTATACCTTCATGCGTTAGCTTTCAGTAACCTTTTAGAAGTTTAACGCGTGACTCGCCCCATGTAGCATCTTTGTCTGAATGGTGGGATTATACTAATCTTGGAAACTTGCCTTCTGAGACATCCAAAGTTCCAAAAACTCATTTCAGGGAGATGCTTATCAACCCCCGACCCCTGGGGGCCAACTTTTCAACAACTGTTTATTAACTACTAGTCATTTTTTCTTAAACACAAAACAGAACAGTATTGGTCGTTCATTTTCAATTTTCAATACTTTCAATCTTGTAGCCTTGAACATCAGTTGTACTTTCTGTTTTTCATGGGACTTCAGCATACAGTGCACCTCGCCATGGTGTCATCATTCCTCACCATGGCCGGTTCTAGATAGGGGCCAACGGGGGCCAGTGCCCCTGTAGATCATGTTATGGCCCCTGTACTGAAGACATAATACTTAAAGAAATTCTAATGATGATATGCGCTGGAACAGACATGGTTACTGATAGGTCCTTTGGATCTATTTTATTCTTTTTCTTTCAAAATTATGTTTTACTAATTATTCAAAAACAATAAGGATATAGCTTCAGTGGTATTGAGATAGGATCCAAGTTTTAATCTGCCAAATTTTTGTTTTTCACAACAAATAAAAAAAAATGCTCTAATTTTTACAGATGAATTTAACAGTTTTTCTTCCAATTTACATTTTGTAGAAAACGGTAGTTTTAACTTAAATTAACTCAAAAATATGTAAAATTCCTAAATTCTAAATGTATATTGACCTCATAAGAAATATATTTTTATTGAACCTAATTGAAAAGAAATTTCACTTCATGCAGCTCTCTTAATATATTTGAATCCATTGCCCTGTTTTTTGTTTCATGCTTTTCTGTGCCCCCCATGAAAACACGCTGGCCCCCTCCTTGCCCCCTGGTACATTTGGTCTAGATCCGCCCCTGTTCCTCACCTTCCCTAGACGTGGATATACTTTAGTTTATTCTGCTGTAAGATTAGTCCTATTTTTTTGTTTTTTACTCGAGAATTCAACCTCTGCGGTTTCCCAGGATGCACAGCTCTGAGTGGTAACTAGGTGACTGCCAGAGAGTAACCCAGAGAAACTTATCAGACTGATCCAATCAGCTCTCTGACAACCAGTCGCCTGGAACACTGGTTGAACAGAGCATCGCTTTGGACAGATACGCTGCACAGGTTTCCCCAGCAACCTCCTCCTTACACGCCGCTCTCTTTTGTTGTCTGCGTAGTCATAGTAGTTCTTATCCACACATGATGCTCTCACTCGCATTGAAAAAACACCACCTTGCATAGTCTAAAATCCGGAATAATTTATCCAACACGATATCAGGGAGACTCCCCGAACTTCCGGGAGACTTGGGATGTCTGAAAAATGTTGATTTAAATTGATATATAATGACGAATTCCTCCCTGCCTCTAACTCCCTCCAGAGCAGTCAGGTTTTGGTGTTGGTGATGCCTTGTAGGCATGAATGAAGCAGTATCCAGTTTTAATACACTTTAGACACAAACATTTGAATCCATTAACACACATTACTCCAGAAACACAGATGCAAACCCCAGGAAGGGTTTGTTGACCAGAAGATTATGAATATGTCATGATTTTATCAAGAGCTCAGACCTACATGCAGAGAGACCAAGGGAAAGGTTTAACAGGTTTATTTAGGAGTTGGTGAAGAATCCAGTGTTGCTCTGAACACTGCTCAACCAGAACTGGAAGGTGAGGGCAAGACATCGCGGTTAGTTCAGGCTCAGAAGGAAATTTGATTTTCGAACTTGAAGAGGAGAATTTGGTAGATAACTCACGTTTCTAGAGAAGTTGTCTGATTCCAGACAGGGAACGCGCACGCATCCGCCCTGTGCTTGCACCACGGGGGGACTACGGAGAGTGTGAAGGATCAAATGTTAGCCTATATGGAGAAAGGGAGAAATCTCGATGGATGGATGGATGGATGGATGGATGGATGGATGGATGTTGCAGTATCTATAACAACCCAAACACACAGGATTTCAGAATTAGACATCCCCAGTTAATTATTCATACACTCTCCACATCTGAACGCCCTGTTAAAAAACTTCACACCCATGAGTAGAGGTAATGCAGCCCCATGATATTTACACCGCATCAGATACCGTTCCCACATGTTAAGCAGGGGGAACTTTTTTGTGTCTCCAGTAAAGCACATTCAAATGAAAATTACTCTTAATTAAAAACACTTATCATTTTTTGATCAGTATGTAAGAATTTAATATTTAAAGTACTTTCAGAAGTTTGTATTATGGATATGACCGGACTTCTTTAACAACACAAACATAAGAGGATGGGTTAAAAGCAGAGAGTGAATTTCCCCATGGTGGGACCATAAAGGGATTTACATTTTTCTTTACATAACCATTCATAATTGATCACTGAACAAACCTGGATATGTTATTGTGCTTTAATTAAACCTGTAGAAAAATAAGAAACTCATAATGCGAGTGACTAAAAAAAAAAGCAACTGAAACCATACTGTGTAAGTTTGAGCCCCAACCAAGAGGGCACTTTTGTCTATGCTTTGGCTCAGGAGGGGGCAAATTAGCACGCATTTTGGCTTCAGAGAGGGCATATAGTGAACATTTTGGCTGGATTTTGGTTTATGATAAAAACTGCATGTGCCAGAATAGAAAACCAAATATAATACAAGTAAGTTAAAAAATGTTTTTAATGCAAGTATTGATAAACTCTTTCACCACAGTTCAGAAGGTAAATGATTTAGTAGAGTGACAATGATCAGAACACCATCTTTCCATAAAAAAAGTACATTTTTCAAACTTGTGGAGTTTAACTGCTTAATCTTTATTTGTTATATGCTGACAGCTTTGAAGAATTGATCACGTCTTGCATGCAAGGTAAATCCCAAGCCCTCATATTGTATCATATATTGTATTTTGACCTTTGTTGACTCCCAAACGGCTCTATTGCATGTTTCTTAGCTCCTAAGGGAGAGTTCATTTTAGCATTCACTTTGGCTCCAGAGAGGACGCTTTAACATGCATTTCTGCTCTCAATAGGCCCTCTAACGCACACTTTGACTCCCAAGAGCGACTAGCATGCGTTTCAGCTCCCATGGGGGCAGGGCTGTTGGAAAAAAAACGTTTGGGCGATATTTTGTAATTTATGGCTGCCTGATATAATATCAATCTTTCAGTTCCTAGTATCAGTTTTTTAAAGGTGAGAAATGTTTTACCTAAAACAATGCAGTGCCACTCTGGCAGGTAGTGCAGCAGAGCTTTTTTGCTGTGCAGCGCAGCATCATTTCTGTAGTTGAGGCAGTCCAAGTTTAAAACGCTGACTGACCCAAATCCCAAACAACATTAATACCAAAAAAAGTAAATGATCTATATCTTCTGATGAACATATACAGCCCTCACTTTTTTATCTATTAATTTAATTTTGACAACAGAGAAAATATCGCAACGTATAATGATACTGCAATATCGTGATAATATTGTATCTTCACCCAAGTATCGTGACACGTATCGTATCACAGCATAAACAGATCCCAGGTTTAGCTTCTCTGAAAGCAGCTAGCAGCGTTGCATGGTCCCTAACTAAACTGGGCAGAACTTAATGAGATGTAAATGTTTTTGCTTTGTCTATTTTTCTATCTAGCTATCAGGCTGACATGTTCACATAACCCTCTCCTTTTATCTGGGCTTGGGACCAGCATCAGGAGCACATAGTACTGTGATCCTCATGGCAGGATTATATGTGTGTGTGTGTGTGTGTGTGTGTGTGTGTGTGGGTGGGTGTGTGTGTGTGTGTGTGTGTGTGTGTTTTGTAGGTGTATTTTTTTGGTGTTTTTTGTGTTTTTTTTAAATGTTTTTTAATGTTTTTTTTATATTTTTTTAAAAATTGTTTTTTTTTATAGATTTTTTTTTTATTCTACAGTGTTTAAATGAAAAGTGAAAAGAGTGGTGGTAAAGAAAAAGTTAGAAAAGGTGACACCCTAGATGGGCGTCAAAAAAAAAAGAAGAGTGAATTGAAGCTTGGAGAAACCGATGGTTTGGTTGGAGGAGGATTCATGAGGTTTCAATGTTCCTTTTTAGAGCGTTTAAAGAGATATTTCAATTTTCTCCCAAACGTTTTCTTTGCAGGTTTTCCTTGTAAGTTGTTGATCTTCTCTGGCTGATTTTTCAGTTCATCCTCTTTGCTCTCTGTTGACATATTCTCCTCCTGTAGCTCTTCCAGAGCGTCTTTGGATGCTAAAATGGTCTGTTGAGGGCAGGTGTTCTCTGATTGCCGCTCCTGCCTTTCATTGAGTAGACCATCTTTCATAGCTGCTTTCTCATTCCTAAGAGTTTCCTGCTGCTCCAGGAGTCTAAGTCTTTCCTGGTCCCAGAGATTTTTTTGTTTCTCCATATCTTGCTCCATTTTGACTAAAGCAGCCTTTATTTTACAGCTTTCCCGCATTTTCTCGACTAAGGATGTCATTGTTTGTATGTGTTTAGCCTTCTCAGCACCCAAAGTCATTTCTAGTTCAATGGCTTTTTTAGCAGCATCTTGATGGCATTGGTTCATTTTCTGCTGCTCCAAATGGAGAGCGGCTTTCTCCTGTTCTGCCTCAGCTTTCTGTAACTCCAGCTGTTGTTTTAGCTGCTCCACCTCATCTCTTTGGTGTTGGCTGGTCATGAGTTGGGATTTTTCCAGCTCCCACTGTTGTTTCTGGTTTGCTAAAGCTGTCTCTGTTTGGATGAGAGCAGCTTGAAGGGTAGATATTTCCTCTGTTTGCCTGGCTAAGCAGTCCTCTGCCTCTTTTGCTCTATTTTTCACGTCAGTCAGGTTTTTCTCCAGCTCTTCTGCCTTTTTGATGGCATCTTTATGGTCTTTCTTCCTCTTGACCAGCTCGTTGTACAGCGCAGAAACCTCAACCTCATGTGTAACTTTCTGAGACTCCAGCTGATATTTCAGCTTTTCTACCTCGGCTGCATCTTGTTTGTTGGTGAGAAGCCGGCATTTTTCCTGCTCCCACTGCTGCTTTTGTTCATCAAATTCTTTCTTCATTTGGAGCAGAGTAGCTTGTAACACAGACGTTTCTTCCATCTGCTTGGCCAAACAGATCTCATTCTCTCCTGCTTTGTTCTTCTCTGACATCAGATTAACTTTCAGCTGGTCAGCCCGTCTGATGGCGTCCCGTCGGCCTTTATCTGTCCTGATTTGTTTGTCATGCAAAACAGCAAGTTCGCTCTCGTGCTCCATTTTCAGATTCTCTATTATCTGGTTCATCACTTCCTCTGTTGAATCATTTTTCTCCGGTAAAACATCACCTTCACTAGATTTTAAGCAGAGCTCAGTTTCCTGCAGCTTTTTCTTTGCAGCTATTAATGCAGACTCAAGCTGCTTTGCTCTCTCCGTTTGTAGCTTGTTCAGTGTATGCATCTTAGAAAGCTCGCTACCGTAAAACGTTACGTTTCCTGACAAGCTGGCATTTTGTTGTTGGAGTCCTGAGATCACTGTATCTTTGAAGATTAAGGACTTTTCAGCGTCTTCCAGCTTTTTCCTGTCAGCGGTTAACTCATTCTCAAGCTGCGTCACTCTCTCTTTCATTTGTTGGTTCTCTGTCTCTAATTTATGACACTTGTTACCAAGATATCCTATGTTTCCTAATAAGTTGGCATTTTGTTGTCGAATTCCTGAGATGATATTGTCTTTGGAGCCCAAAGTGGCATAAAACTCAGACTCTGGCAAAGTAATAAGCGGTGTGGTGCTTGTATCAGCGGTTGGTGTCCTAACCAGGGCCGGCTGCGATGGGGTCACCACAGGATTGGAGATACAAGCTTCACTCCAGGAAGGTCCAACTGCTCCTAATGCGATGTTTTCCAGCTGGCTCTGACCTTTCTCAGGCTGGGCAAAAGTGGGGTTTCCAGTATTGTTTGGCATTATCTGACCAAATCCAGGAAAATCTTTCACACCAGCTAATGGCACAGAGTTTGACTGACCAGAGTTGGTAATGTTGACGGAGGAGTTTGTAAGTTTCAGGGTTTTTTCCAGATTCCTGAGTTCCTTCAATGTAGATTCCATTTTTCTAAAGTTTGCTTGTTAGTTTTAAACACAAAGATTTTTCTAATGACTGATTTGTCTTCACAGTAAAACGCGTAACAGGGTAAATCACTCGAGAGCTCTGACCACCACAAGCAGTTACACAGACTGGAATGGAATGTGGAATTTCCTTATATAAAGACCAAACCCACTGATGATGTCATAGAGACTAAAGGAATGATGTCACGGAACACTTGGCCAAGTCATGTGTTCTTAGTTCTTAGTGTGGGCGGAGCCTCACTGAGGGCTCCGCCCACACTAAGAACTAAGAACACATGTATTGCATGGCCGGTTCTAAACAGGGGCCAATGGGGCCAGTGCCCCTGTAGATCATGTGCTGGCCCCTGTTATGGCCCCTGTACTGAATACATAATACTTAAACGAAATTTTAATGATGATATGCGCTGGAACAGACATGGTTACTGATAGGTCCTTTGGATTTCATTCTTTTTAATAAAAAATACTGTTTTACTTATTATTCAAAAGCAATAAGATGATAGCTTCAGTGGTATTGAGATAGGATCCAAGTTTTCATCTGCCATTTTTTTTTTCTGTTTTTCACAACAAATAAAAAAAATGCTCAAATTTTTTACAGATGAATTTTAACTGTTTTTCTTGAGTTCCAATTCAAATTTTATAGAGACGGTAGTTTTAATTTAAATTAAGTCAAAAATATGTAAAATTCCTAAATTATAAATGTATATTAACCTAATAAGAAATAGATTTATTTGAATCTCTTGTCCAGTTGTTAATTTCATGCTTTTCTGTGCCCCCCCACCTGACCCCTGGTACATTTGGTCTAGATCCGCCACTGTTCCTCACCTTCACTAGACGTGGATATACTTTAGTATATTCTGCTGTAAAATTAGTCCTATATTTTCGTGTTTTACTCAAGGATTCAACCTCTGCCGTATCACAGGATGCACAGCTTTGAGTTGTTACTAGGTGACTGTCAGAGAGTAACCCGAAACTTATCGGACTAATCCAATCAGCGAGCTCTCTGACATCCAGTCGCCTGGAATGCTGGTTAAATAGAGCACATCGCTTTGGACAGATAGGTTTCACAAGCAACCCCCTCCTCACACCCGCTCTCCCCTTGTCTGCGCAATCGCAGTAATTCTAATCCGCACATGGAGAACGAATTATTCTATTGCCTGCTCACTCTCACTCGCATTAAAAAACACAACGGTGTCTAAAATCAGGGAGACTCCTGGAACTTCCGGGAGACTTGGGATGTCTGCCTTCTCTTACTTGGGAACTTCTTCCTGTCATGATTTTATCTAAGGCTCTGACCCACATGCAGAAGACCAAACAGAGAGACCAGGGAAAAGTTCAACAGGTTTTATTGAGAGTTGGTGATAAGAGTCCTGTGCTGCTCAGAACACTGTCGAACCGGAACTGAAAAATGAAGGGGAAGATTTTGCAGTTAGTTCAGGCTCAGTGGGAAATTTGTATCTTAGATTTGAAGAAGGGAATTAAGGCTGCGGACTCACGTTTCCAGAAAAAGGTGCCTCTTGTTGAATCCAGGCGGTGTGGGTTGTTCCAGTGAATGACTTGCTCGTTGGAGGGCAGACAGGGGTTACCCAGATTGTGGTTTTTCCTTGAGGAACGGAGGAGCTGACTGCCACCTAATTTTCCTGCGATACTTGAACGGTACATGTGAAGATGAATCCCCTGCTCAGAGAGAAGCCAAAATAATCCTTGTGGGAAAAGTTGACCAAAACCAGAAGCTCGAATCCCTCAGCTCAGTTTGGTGCTCAGAGAATCCTTCCAAGGGGGAGAAGGTCCAAAATATCCAGTTTGCAGGATGACTTCCTGCCGAGAGGGAAAGACAAAAAACAATGTTAAGTCTCAGGTTGACAAAAACTCAATTTGACTCAGTAAAACTCAGCTTGGCTAGAGTACCCAAAACTGGCAAACCCTCTGGCATCGAGGTAGTGGAAGTCAGCAGCTTAAGAGTCCTCCGGTAATGAGGTAACCATCCGCAGGTGCGTGAGGAGGCCAACGAGAACCAGGCGCCACCTGGTGGTGGAGGGAAGACAAACAAAAGCACAACCCACACAAACTGGATTCCTAAAACTTCCAAATGCTTAATGTGTTTCCTAAATGGTCAGGTGCAAGCTACAAGTTGGACATCTTTTGACTGTATTTCAATCATGTTTTTTTTTATTGCCATAAAATCCAAATTTGCTAACTCATAGTTTTGCTGCCAATAAGCTTCTGTATCTGAGTTGTGGATCTCTTAGGCTTTTTCAGTTACCCAGGCTCTTTTGGTTTCTTCCCTGCTTAATGATCTGCTTGACCAACCTTTTAATGACGTAAGAGAGTCATGTCTCAGTTGGTCATGAACATGTTGTATAAATTAACTAAATGTTTGTGTAAAGGATCAAGAGGGACACCGTGTTCTACAGTATGACTCACACAACTGCATCTGTTGCTCGAAGCTCACGGCTGAAGTTAGCCTATAATACCTTACTGCTCAGGTTAGCATGGAATAACTTCATGCAAATTACTTAAGTTAGCACAGAATACCTCCATGCTAACAACCATTGTTAACCTGTACTATCTCCAAACTGATGGCTGAATATAGCCCGGAGTACATGCATTCTAGCAGTTAAAGTTAGCACAAAATACCTCCATGCTAGCAGTTAAAAACTTGCAATATTTAGCCTGGAATACCCTCATACTACTTACTAAGTTTGCCTGGAATATCTTCGAGCTGACAGCTACAGTGGTAGCCATTCAAAATGGCCCTTCCCAGTCAAACGCCAGCCGAATGGCCACCAACTTACCTCTAACTCCGAAATCCCCTCCAACTTCTAGCCACTTGAGTGAAATTTTGAATGGCTACCACTGTACAGCTAACTGCGGAAGTTCGCCAAACTAATCTACTGAACACAAAGAAATCTTGCCGAAAGGAAATTAGCCATCTAACGTGAGCGAAAATGGCGCTGGTTTACCCTGACTAGTACAGTAAATTCTATGGTTAGTCATACAATACCACTAGGCTGTGATAGAGACCATTCGGCCACTAACTCAATGTACAAATCAGGCCGTTATTCACTAGCACTGACTTTACTGAAATTTACTGCCAGCCCAGCCTGCCACAGAGAATTAGAATTAGACTAACTTGTGCTGCTGATTCCCTAAAGAAAAGTGGTCCCTATGTCCTCCAGCAGCCTAAGCCTATAACCATAGAGATAGCTCAGGATAACCTGAGCGACTCTAACAATAGGTTTCATTAAAATGGAGAGTTTTGAGCCTAGCCTTAAAAGCTGACACGGTGTTCGCCTCACTCATTAAACTGGTTGTTATGGAGCCTCATAAATAAAATATCTGTGTCCATTCTATGTTTCAGGAATTTTAGGAACCACCTGCAGATTGAGAGCAAAGTGCTCTACCAGGAAAATAACGAACAATAACAGCTGTGATATTAGATAGAGCATGTTTTAGTACTATTCTGGATTTAACAAGAAGGCAATGAAGTAGTTTAACTAGTTTCATTTTCAGGTCCATAAACAATCTTTTCTGTCTTGCAGCATCACAAAGTCTATCATGATATGATCTCCATTCAATTCAATTCATTTTTCATATACATGAAAACTTTAAAACTGATGGTATATTTGTAAAACTTTGGTTAAGTGTTTTAAATCCAGGTATGGGGCCCAGGTTGAAAAACAGTCCAATGCTCCTTGAAGCCTTTTGTTTTGCCTGCATGCCAACTGCTTCCTCTTTCCCTCAGCCCAACAGTCCGTCTTCAGTGAAGATAGAAATGGAGGCCGTAGGGCCCCACATAGAGTCAGACCCCACCCAGGTTAACCCCTGCATTAATAACCAGACCTCTGAGTGAGTAAAACAACCAGTTCCTCTTCCCTCCTTTCTATCTGCGACCTGATTCAGTATCTGTAAATGTATTTCTATATTTGATGCTGTTTATGTGACAGGTTGAACAGTCTGCTGGAGTGTAGGGCTTTGATCAGCTAAAAAAGGGAGATCAACTTTCCTTTACGCTCACTGACCTGACAGATAAACCATAGCCTGACCTATATAGAGTAAATTTTGTTTCATTATTGTTGTAAAATAAATAAAAAAAAAGTGTGATGAAAACTTTTCTGTTTTTTAAGATAATATTTTTTATATAAATTTGATATTCATTTTTTTTATTTTAAATGCAATTTTCATAGTATGCATTTTATGAGATTCAACTTTTTTTAAATTGCATTTTACCGATTATATTCTCTTCACTTCAAGCCGAACACAAACCCTCTTTCTTTAGAAATAAAAAGCTTAGTTATTCAACGTCCAACAGATATAAAAAAAAAAAATGTATCTTTCCTCCTCACTTGAGAGGAAAGCTTGTCTCCTGAGGTGAAGAAAATGTGATTTGATTTTTAAAATGTAATTTAAAAAGAACGCTATTCCTAAAACAGAAACTAAAGAAGAAATTTCAAAAATAAAATGTTATAGAAATTAAAAATAAAACAAGTTGAAATGAAACAATTAGAAAAAACAGCAAAGTTTCTCTCAAGGCCTGTTTTACATTTATTTATTTATTTCATTAAGAAGCACTACGGAAAATATAATTTTGGGCTTTTATTTTTGTTTTTTAATTTCCAGTATTGAAACAAAAATCACTCCATAAATCTTAATGTATTTTGTATAAGCAACATTATGACTGTTTTCATATTTATTGGTTGCATTTATTGATTTAAAATAAGAGATTGTTGTTTTTTTTTTCCAGTAAATCTGAAACCTTTCTTGCCCAGTGGTAATCGGTTTTTAACGGTTCCAATCATCTAACTCTGTCTTCATGTGTTTTTTGTGTTTGTTTTTATGTACATGCTTGTATGCTTGCTTTGTGTTGTTATGTGCACGTTCTCTCTGCTCGTGTTACGTTTATGTGCTTCCTTACAGGAGATCAATCCTTACTCAACAGTCACATCTGATCAAAATGAACTAGACCGCAGGTACTGTGCGCTACAGCCGCATGACGCTTACAGACACCTCATAAATCACTGCCTGAGAACACCTCCAGACCACCACACATACTGTGAGGCAAAAAAGTATTTAGTCAGCCACCAATAGTGCAAGTTCTCCCACTTAAAAAGATGAGAGAGGCCGGTAATTTTCATCCTAGATATACCTCAACTATGAGAGACAAAATGAGAAAAAAAAATCCAGAAAATCACATTGTCTGATTTTTAAAGAATTTATTGTGGTGGAAAATAAGTATTTGTTCACGCACAAACAAGCAAGAATTCTGGCCTCCACAGACTTTTAACCTTTTGTTCAATAAGTTCTTTTGTCCTCCACTAATTAACTTTATTAATGTTTGAACATGTCTGTATAAATAACACCCATCCATCCTCAAACAGTCAGAATAAATCAATTGTAGGAGCAATTGGGAGAAAATGGAAGACAAAGAAGACCATGAATAATCTCCCTCCATCTGGGGTCCAAAGCAGGATCTCATCCCTTGATGTCGAAGAGATCATGAGAACAGTGTAGTCCTGTTTCTCTGACTGTGACTAACTGGATGTGCTCTCTTCATCCTTCATGGAGGTTTCTTTCTGTTAAAAGGGAGTTTTTCCTCTCCACTGTCGCTACAAACATGCTTAGTGTGAGGGATTGCATTTGACTCAATGAGTCGATGCAATCAACTGGTTTTCCTTAGATAGAAAACTTTGAATCAATCTGACTGGATGATCTGGTTGAACTGTAAAGTGCCTTAAGATGACATGTGTTGTGAATTGGAGGTATAGAAATAAACTGAATTGAATTGAGCAAAAATCCCCAAACTACAGCGAGGAACCTGATGGTTGAAGTGCAGAAGGCTAGGAGCAATGAAACAAAGGCTACCATCAGTAACACACTATATCCAGAAGGACTCCCATCCTGCAGAGCCAGATGTGTCCTCCTGCTTCAGACAGAACGGGTTCAGGCCCGTCTGAAGCTTGCCAGAGAGCAGATGGATGATCCAGAAGAGGATTGGGAGAACATAATGTGATCAGATAAACCTAAAATAAAACTTTTTGGCACAAACTGAAGAAGAATGCTGAGCTGCATCCCAAGAAGACCATTCCTACTTTGGAGCATGGGGGTGGAAGCATCATGCTTTGCACTTTTTTTCTTCCAAAGAGATTGGACAACCAATCCTTGTTATATGAAGAATGAATTGGGCATGCAGGGTGAGCTTTTAAGCCAAACCTCCTTCTAACAGTAAAACCATTGAAGATGGAGCATAGCTGGGTTTTCCAGCAGGACAATGATTACAAACTCACCAAACAAGGAGCAGCTTCGTAAAAAAGCATTTCAAGTTCCTGGAGTGGCCCAAACAGTCACCCAAAGGAAATTTATGGAAGGTGTTGATGGTCCTTGTTGCCCAGCAACAGCCCCAAAACATCACTGCTCTAGAGGAGATCTGATGGAGGAATGGACCAAAATACCAGCTACAGAGAGAGCAGACCTGGTAAAGACTGACAGGAAACCTTTGACCTCTGTCATTGTCAGCAAAGGTTACGATACAAAGTATTAAGTTGAAATTTTTTTCTATTGACCAAATACTTATTTTCCTCCATAATTTAAAAATCCTTGAAAGGGAGAATCTCTCCTGGACATAGACAGCTATGGGCTCAGCTTTTACTCCGACTAACTGTAGGTTTTCTCTTTCATCCCTTTGACATGAAAATGGACTCAGAGCTCATCTGCTTAGCCATTCCTTTCCTAAACAGTCAACTAGGGTGCAAGTTTATAGTTACCTTTTCTAATATAGAATTTACTTATAGATCCATGCTTCTACCTTTATTTTGCGTGGTTCTGTCTCTTTAAACCACCGTCATTTTAAAAAATATTTATTTTACGTTCTGTTCTTGTAAGGACATTTGATTTTAACCCTTTAAAGCCCGATCCAAGAATAAAACAAAACATAAAATTACTTTTTTTTTGTTTGAAGTCCTTATTTGGCCTTTTAACAAAATATGTAAAAAGAAAAAACAGAAATACATTTTTGATATTAATTTATTACTATGCGATAAGTCAAGATTATCTTTTGTGTAGTCTTCTACCCTCTGTTATCAGGTATATCTGATTGTGTACAATAGGATTTTGAGCAAAGTTTTTACCATTAAATTATGCAAAAGGTGTCAGACGCAAAACATTTCAGAAACCGTATGTATCAAATATGATACATTTGGCATTACAGGGTTAAATGCTGGAACATATCTATTAACAGTTTGGCCTCCTTAGGAGAAAAAATATTTACTGTTATAAGTAGTGAATGTTCCTGATGAATTTCCTGCAGGACAGTGGAACTGCTTTGAGCATAGAAGTAAAATGTTTCCCTCCCTGTTGTACCCTAGCATCACTCTGCACCTAAAGATCTCCTGCCCTCCTTCACCCACCCACTCCCAGTCGAGCCTGGCCTCCGGGGAAAACCTGCCTCGGAGGCCACCGCACCAGCCAGTCCCCAAAGTCAGCATCCAGGTGGATTCAGACTGCGACCGTGAGGAGTCCTGCTTCTTCTCCACGCAGCAGCAGATCAGCCTGTTCGCCCCTCCCAACCTGCCGCCACCTCTAACACCGAGGACCTGCTCCAGGAAACAGCACGCCCACTTCAGAGACTCCTGTGCAGAAACTATACTATAAACCTGCAGACATATACTTTCAACAAATCCTCACTCTCTTTGTGTAAACTTACGGTTTGTGTAAACTTACGGTCACTTTATAACACGTGCCACATATAATACAACAAAACAATTTCTGCCTTCATCAGGACTTTTTGTCCACATGAATGGTTTAAACCTGTTGCTCCTAAGGTGAACGAAAAAAAACATGTTTTAAATGCATGAAACCTTCCCCAGGACCGCTGACTGTTTTATGAGTGGTAGTGACTGTAAAAGGTGAAATACACTAAATTTAATGTACTTATTTATGTAACAAACTGTAAAGCACATCCCATAAATTGTAATTAAATATTATTAAAATCTGTTTTGATGAAATTGATCACATCGGACTTGGCAATTGTAATTTTTTCTTCTAAGGTTATGAAAATATGAAAGGAGAATTTGTTCTATTTTTGTTGGAAGCAAAGAAAATTCTTCATAAATGGAAATTTGAGGAAAAAAATAAAGTAAATGGAAATTAGTAATGTGAATAAAATTCAAAGATTTTTGTCAAAAAGTTGAACGTAATTTTGCTGTCCAAATTGTTAGTATTTTTAGTAATTTTTAAAAATAACAGACCTTGTATCTTCATATTTTACATTTTTTATTTCATTTTTATAGGTTTCGTTTGAATTCATGTGTTATTTTTCAATTGAGTTCTACAGATTGCATTCTTTTCAAATTGCTTTATAAAGGTCACATTTTCTTTATTGAATGCCCAATAAAAACGCTTACTTTTGGCCAATATAAAGGCTAACGCCCTAATACAGACCAATAGAAAAGAAATATCACAAAAATAACATTTTAAATATAAAATCTAATCAAAAGGGGGAATAATAATATATAACACAAATATATACAAACTTCAAAAGTTTGGGGTCATACAAACAATTTTGTGTTTTCCTGAAAAGTCACACTTATTCACCACCATATGTTGTGAAATGAATAGAAAATAGAGTCAAGACATTGACAAGGTTAGAATTTTTTTTTAAATCAAACTTTGCTTTCGTCAAAGAATCCTCCATTTGCAGCAATGACAGCATTGCAGACCTTTGGCATTCTAGCTGTTAATTTGTTGAGGTAATCTGGAGAAATTGCACCCCATGCTTCCAGAAGCAGCTCCCACAAGTTGGATTGGTTGGATGGGCACTTCTTGCGTACCATATGGTCAAGCTGCTCCCACAGCTCAATGGGGTTCAGATCTGGTGACTGCGCTGGCCACTCCATTACCGATAGAATACCAGCTGCCTGCTTCTGCTCTAAATAGTTCTTGCACAATTTGGAGGTGTGTTTAAGGTCATTGTCCTGTTGTAGGATGAAATTGGCTCCAGTCAAGCGCTGTCCACTGGGTATGGCATGGTGTTGCAAAATGGAGTGATAGCCTTCCTTATTCAGAATCCCTTTTACCCTGTACAAATCTCCCACCTTAAACAAAGCAACCCCTGACCATCACATTACCTCCACCATGCTTAACAGATGGCATCAGGCTATCTTCCAGCATCTTTTCATTTGTTCTGCGTCTCACAAACATTCTTCTTTGTGATCCAAACACCTCAAACTTGGACTAATCCGTCCACAACACTTTTTTCCAGTCTTCCTCTGTCCAATGTCTGTGTTCTTTTGCCCATCTTAATCTTTTTCTTTTATTGGCCAGTCTCAGATATGGCTTTTTCTTTGCCACTCTGCCCTGAAGCCTAGAATCCCACAGCAATCTCTTCACTGTAGATGTTGACACTGGTGTTTTGCGGGTACTATTTAATGAAGATGCCAGTTGGGGACCTGTGAGGCATCTGTTTCTCAAACTAGAGACTCTAATGTACTTCTCTCCTTGCTCAGTTGTGCAACGCAGCCTCCCACTTCTTTTTCTACTCTGGTTAGAGCCTGTTTGTGCTGTCCTCTGAAGGGAGTAGTACACACCGTTGTTGGAAATCTTCCATTTCTTAGCAATTTCTCGCATGGAATAGCCTTCATTTCTAATAACAAGAATAGACTGTAGAGTTTCAGATGAAAGTTCTCTTTTTCTGGCCATTTTGAGCCTTTAATTGACCCCACAAATGCAATGCTCCAGAAACTCAATCTGCTCAAAGGAGCCTTCTGAGCCAATGAGCAAACACACTGTACCATTAGAACACTGGAGTTATAGTTGCTGGAAATAGGCCTCTATACAGATATATATATATATATATATATATATATATATATATATATATATATATATATATATATATATATATATATATATATATATATATATGTATATATATATATATATATATATATATATATATATGTATATATATGTATATATATATATATATATGTATATATATGTATATATATATATATATATATATATATATATATATATACATATATATATATATATATATATATACATATATATACATATATATACATATATATATATATATATATACATATATATACATATATATATACATATATATATATATATATACATATATATATATATATGCTCTTTTGATTATTTCTATTCATAAATCATGTTCTTTGATTGCAACAATAATGGAATAAAGTGAACTCCATATTACTGGTCGTACATGTTCAGGTAAAAAGTAGTTGCAAATTTTTCTGGATAGGATGAAAGGGAGGAGACTGATGTATGTTTAGTCCGTCAATAGAGAAGACCCAGTGGCCACCCAGTGGCAGAATTGACGCCATCAGCAGCACCGGAGGACAAGTGCAGAGAAGATGGATACAAATCTGTCCCATGTTGGCTCTCAGCTGGGGTGGAAATCAATGACTTACAGGGCTGCTATTGGGCCCAAACAAAGATATTATTGAGGGGAACTGTAAATATATCAGCCAGCACAGGATTCAGACATGTTTATTAGTCCATTTCACAACAGGGGATTTCAAGAAGAAAAAAAAAAAAAAATCAATGCTTCTGCTTTCTACAGGGACTAAAACTCAAAACTATTCAACACAACGGGACATCCCAATGTGGTTCACTCTCTGTTATAGTGGAGAGTCCTGTGAAATGGATGCCCAGCACTTTTTTTTTCCTGCTCTTCACAGTGTGTAGGATGTTCTGCTTTGGCCGTCCATCGTCTTAATGTATTTAGACTCAGAAGCATTGGGGCAGTGCTGAGAGCACAGGATGAGGCTCCATCGTGGGCGGCGATAAACACATGTAGTATAGGAGGTGGTACCTGGAAAGCAGAACTTATATGCTCCTCATGAAGGTCAGGCATTTGTATTGAGCTGCCCTTCCAGGGCTCGATGTTAACCATCGCCCGATCTCCCGGGGCAAGTAGTTTTTATTGTTGGGAGAGTACAAATTTCATTGCATTTGCCCACCGGGCAAGTGTAATGATCGCAAAAAAAATTATTTATCACTCAAAATTACTTTAAAATCACCGACATTCGATGAAAACGACCCAGAGGCGTTGCCGGCGCCATTTTTGTTGATTTGTACGTCTTCTTGCTTGATTTGGAAAAGCCGTGTGATTTTCCGCCAGATGGCGGGATTTTTGTCCGGGAATTGGCGCAAATCAGACACATTTCTTTTTGACTTAGCAGTCTAAAAAACAACCAAGAGGCAAAAAAAAAAATGTAAGTACAGTAAAACATCCACCACCTATTTAACCCTCCACCCATTTCACCCACCACCCAGAATTAAAATTATTGGTCCGGGATTAGGAAAATTGGCATAATTGTATGCCATGCGCACAGTGTAAATATTGCTATCATATGGAAGTCTTCTGTACAGTGATGCAGGTCATACATTAAAACATTTTCATTAAATGTTTTTCTCTTAGACATTGGAGAGGTGCATTTAAATGTTATAGAGCTAAACATGTTAAATTGGTGACCTGTTATGTTATTATTATTGTCTTGTTGCTGCATTTATTTTGTCAGGGAAAACTAATCCTGAGTCAGTTAAAAGTCAGGAAATTCTGAAATGATGTCAGACTGGAAACCCTGAATAAAATAACTGTATAATGATTCTCTAGAAAAGTCACATTATATTAATAGTATTATCTTGTATAAACATGCCGTGACTCTAAAATAAAAGTTATTCATTTGTGACATTAACTTCTGTCTTGTGATTTATCTGAAGTTTTTAACCTGTCAAGTTTTTTTTTAGATTTTTATCATTACAGTTTATTTTTTTCCAAGCATACAACAGTTTAAAGCAAAGTTTAGTTTGAAAAGAATGTGCAGGAAGGTTTGAAAAGCATATTAACACGGTAATGTAGGATTGAGTTCATTATCTAACGCATGCATATACACACCAGGAACCTGTAAACTTAAAAAATAATGAATTACAAAAAACATTTAAAAAACAAACATGTTTCATTGATATATATACAAAAATGAATATTAGGAACTATATTTATCAAGCATTATACTGGGCAAGTAAAAATTGTTTCTGGGCAAATGAAATGTGAAAGTCACTTGCCCAAAGGGCAAGTGGTAAAAATCCTTAACGTCAACCCCGCCTTCCTCCTGGTTTTAGCACGGGTGGCGTCGCTGCTGTTGTGAATGTCTTCCTGCCGGGGTTATGGGAGCTAGGAGGTCTATAGAGCAGGGGTCACCAACCTTTTTAAGGCTGAGGGCTACTTCATGGCTACCGAGTCATTGGAAGGGCTAACAATACTGACCTATGAACTGGAGGGATCAGTGTTCACCTACAGTAAATCTCATCCATAAAAAACTCATTTTTATTCTTATTTTATTCATTTCTAATTTTCTTTTTAATATTGTCATTTTGAAACCACTGAAATACGATGAAATAGTTAACATTATGAAATAATACAGAAATGATTAAAAAGAAGAGCAACAGAATTAAAAAAAAATAATTTAACCCACTGAGTGAGTTCTTCTGTTTTCAGAAGATGAAGAGGGCACCCCATGTGGTCCTTGAGGGCCCCTTGCTGCCCGCGGGCACCGCGTTGGTGACCCCTGCTATAGAGGTTGGAGTTAGTGACACTGAGGCTTAAGGGAAGGGTGATGACAGGTTTTTTTGGTATCATATAAGTGAAAATCAGCCACAAAGGGCTTACCATTTAATGGTTTATATATAAGTTACAGTGTGTTTGTGTTTATGAATGTGTTTTCCTGTGGGCTACTGGTTGAATCTCTCTTTTCTTTTGACACAAAGTTTGCATCATTCTGGAATCTCAAGAAGCAGTTGCTCTGGTTATGAAACAGAAGTCAAGATGCATCTATTTTTTTTTATGATTAAGACTGATATGGATGAAGAGGCTAAGCATATTGCCTAATATTCAATACTATCCAATAAGAGAGCTGAATGAATTAACCGTATAGCTCGCTGTGAGGGACCGAGACAATATAATCAGAGAAGCACAGGGAAGTTTGAGGAAAAATGGAAACAGAGTTGTTTACAACAAAATTAGGACCTCAAAACATAAAACTGGGCCCAAAAAGAAAACAAACTTGACACAAGCATCTGAAGTATAAATTGACCAAACAAACGGACTCAGACGTAGTGCTGGGACATCTGATGTCATGATTTTGGTACTGATGGCTTGCTTGATTGCTCATTTCATTCACCTGTCTACCTCTGCCCTTTTCCTCATCACTCATCTGGTCCACCTGTTTCGGCTCCTATTTAAGCTGCATGTTTCCCAGCCATCTGTGCCAGATTATTTTTGAGGCTTTGGTGTTGAGAGTTCTCTAGCGCTACTATACTGTTCTGATTGTCTGTTCCTGATCTGTTTTTGTATTTGGATCTTTGAGCCTGCCTGTCTGATTAGTTTGCCTGCCTGTCTTCGGGTACTTCTGTGGACTGAACCTGGATTGCCTCTTGACTTCACCCTGTCTTCTGTCTTCCTTCATCAGCTCGGATCTGGTCACCTGTCTGCTCTGCAGCTTTCTAGGCTTCCGGGTCCTAAATTATCTGGCAGCGTCCACTGCACCAGTTAAGTTGATCGGCTGGATCATCCTCATTCTCTGCACACGGACTGAACTGTCAAACCCGTTTAGTGACTTGCACGTTCATAATCATCCTCTGTCTTGCCTGAATTCTGGGTCCTAACTTCTTAGTCGTTACCTCTGAAGCCAGGTTCTAAGGGGTGTGCCCAGTAAAAAGGGGCGCGGCTAATGAAGCCCCGGTTCGATGCCTCACATTACCGTTATCACATCACTGCTTCATTTCGAGTGTCGGATTTCAAAATAAAAGTGCAATGAAACGTGCTCCTCTGTGGATTGTTGTAGGTTGTTGTAGTAAGTTTTCCAGGAAATAAGTGATAAATAAATACCATCCAGTCCATCTTCTTTGCAACAATCAGCTCATGACATCAACCTAACCAATTGCTGTAAAAAGTTAACATATTAGATTGTTTTTGGTATAAAATAATTAAAAAAAAATTGAAAGTAATGATGTGTATAACAAATAAATTTGTTTTGATAATATTGAAGTCATTACTGTTTTCTGATTTTTGAGGGCTGTCATAGCGTCTGTGTTGCTCAAAAGTGATTGATTGATTGACTTTATTGACTTTATTGATCTCACAGTGGAGGAAATGTAGTTGTTATATCGGCTCAATGGTCAAAAAGAACAAGAAGGTGTGGAAATGGGGAAAAGGTGCATGGGGTATTTACAGTATATACAGTGCATCCATATATACAGTGCATATATATATATCTATATACACTATATTGCCAAAAGTATTTGCTCACCCATCCAAATTATTGGAATCAGGTGTTCCAATCACTTCCATGGCCACAGGTGTATAAATTCAAGCACCTAGGCATGCAGACTGTTTTTACAAACATTTGTGAAAGAATGGGTCGCTCTCAGGAGCTCAGTGAATTCCAGCGTGGAACTGTGATAGGATGCCACCTGTGCAACAAATCCAGTCGTGAAATTTCCTCGCTCCTAAATATTCCACAGTCAACTGTCAGCTGTATTATAAGAAAATGGAAGTGTTTGGGAACGACAGCAACTCAGCCACGAAGTGGTAGGCCACGTAAACTGACGGAGCGGGGTCAGCGGATGCTGAAGCGCATAGTGCGAAGAGGTCGCCAACTTTCTGCAGAGTCAATCACTACAGACCTCCAAACTTCATGTGGCCTTCAGATTAGCTCAAGAACAGTGCGCAGAGAGCTTCATGGAATGGGTTTCCATGGTCGAGCAGCTGCATCCAAGCCATACATAACCAAGTGCAATGCAAAGCGTCGGATGCGGTGGTGTAAAGCACGCCGCCACTGGACTCTAGAGCAGTGGAGACGCGTTCTCTGGAGTGACGAATCGCGCTTCTCCATCTGGCAATCTGATGGACGGGTCTGGGTTTGGCGGTTGCCAGGAGAACGGTACTTGTCTGACTGCATTGTGCCAAGTGTAAAGTTTGGTGGAGGGGGGATTATGGTGTGGGGTTGTTTTTCAGGAGCTGGGCTTGGCCCCTTAGTTCCAGTGAAAGGAACTCTGAATGCTTCAGCATACCAAGACATTTTGGACAATTCCATGCTCCCAACTTTGTGGGAACAGTTTGGAGCTGGCCCCTTCCTCTTCCAACATGACTGTGCACCAGTGCACAAAGCAAGGTCCATAAAGACATGGATGACAGAGTCTGGTGTGGATGAACTTGACTGGCCTGCACAGAGTCCTGACCTCAACCCGATAGAACACCTTTGGGATGAATTAGAGCGGAGACTGAGAGCCAGGCCTTCTCGTCCAACATCAGTGTGCGACCTCACAAATGCGCTTCTGGAAGAATGGTCAAAAATTCCCATAAACACACTCCTAAACCTTGTGGACAGCCTTCCCAGAAGAGTTGAAGCTGTTCTAGCTGCAAAGGGTGGACCGACGTCATATTGAACCCTATGGATTAGGAACGGGATGTCACTTAAGCTCATATGTGAGTCAAGGCAGGTGAGCAAATACTTTTGGCAATATAGTGTATATACATATATCTATATATATACGTATATATATATATATATATATATATATATATACGTATATATATATATACAGCTTAAGTCTCTAATTTAATAGGATTATTGTACAGAGTTGTTGCACGTGGTATTAAATGGGTATTTATATAGATAGGTATTTATATTTATATACAGTTTGTTATTGCAGTTTGTTAAAAGTTAATAGAGTTTCAAATAGTAATTGAACTTTAGATATTGAGCAAGTTTTTGCTGTCAGAGAGTCAAATTGTAGAGTCTGATGGAAGAAATAATAAATAAATAAATATCTAAAAAAAATTGGAAAGAAATATAACAAAAAAGCAAATACCTAGCCTGGGTGCCATTCCGAACTTAGTCCCGCCCACAACATTTGAGGTCGGGAAGTTCGGTCTGGCATTGCTCCATAGTAGCGCGAGTATGCTCACCCAATATCTGGCGATCCAGTCAAATTGTCAGGGCGGGCTTTATACGATGATGGACAGATGATCAACAGTAACGTAATCAACCACGTGACCAAAGCGTGCATGGGAGACAACAACAATGGCTGCCGCTGGAGAGCTGAGGTGTGTAGATTCGGCTATTAGATCTGTTCTAGAAGATATCGACAGCAAATTAATTTTAAAAGAGGAACAGAGAAACGCGATCAAGGCTCATCTTCTTATTCTAGGCGTGCAACTGCAAGCTTTGATTTTTGTTGGCAACAACTATGCGTCGCTTAACACACGTCACGCACTCCGTTGCTCTTATTGGTTGTAGGTCTATCCAATTGAGTGCAGAGGCATTTTTTTTCCTGGTTTGTTCGAAACACGCCCCATAATCACAGCTCTATGGAGAAGTATCAGACTCATATTCTGACTAGAATTGAGTAGGACTACGTCAGGCTAGCAAATAACACCCTAAACCTTTCTTTTAAAAAAGTTTCACTGTTCTGGATTGGATGTTTTTCATTTTGGATTAACAAAATGGGTCTTTGCTTGCAACAAGAATGACATAAATTTAACTTGATAAAGCTTTAGGTTTGCTGATATTTGTGTGGCCATAGAAGTGATTGGAACCCTTGAATGCAATAGTTTTAAAGGTGAGTGAATACTTATGCATTATCCTGCATTTCTTTTGCATTCTTCAGATGTTATCATGGGCTTCCTACTGAATGTATTTATTTCATTAGTGCTGTAAACGTTGGTGGGTTAATAATTCCCTTCTGTCGTCTCTGATTAATTTCTCTTGTTAATAGTACCATGGCTTTACAGGGTAGCTGCAGGTGGTAATTCTTGATCTGTTCATTTATTTTTGTTCATTAAAATTTGCATTCTGGATTCTCAGAGAGGAATCAAGCATCTGGTTAAAATCTTTTCAAGCATTGAATTAAACACAGCAGGAAAGCCAATAGAATGCTTACCATGCAGAAGACCCTGTACTGCAATTAGAAGTCCTGCTGGCATCACATAATAAATGAGGCTGAAACGCAACATGAGAGAATTTGCCTCATATCTGTCTTATATTTGTAGGAAAACATTTCTCTAACAGAATGGAGGCCAAGGCAGGGATGGAGGTTCATCAAATTGATTTATGGAATTGATTGAAATGAATTTAGCATGAGGTTAACCCTACCTATCTGCTGCTGCTGAGCTCTCTGTTTTTTTATTATTATTTTTTTATATCTGTGGCCTGGATGGCTGCTCTGGTTGCTTTGTTTTCAAACCAGGTTGCCCAGTACAGTGAAGTCATCTAGACTCCTCTAAAATCCGGTCCTCCAGATGGATTTTTATAGTCCACATGGAAGGATATCGTTACATATTTTGGAAATTAGGAATAGGAAAAATTCAACCCAGAATTTAAACCTTGAAAAATATTGCAATGAAAAAAGCAGGAGGAGCTGCCTGGGGAGATGGAGGTCTGCGAATCTCTGCTGCCCCTGTGAGCCGGTCCTATATGAAGTGGGAGATGAAGGGTAAGACACATTTGCTATTCTGTGCAGATTAGCTGCTGAAAGGGCCACTTGTTCCTAACTTTGATCCAGAAACATCACGCTCTACCTCAAATTCTGGGATCAGTGTAGTTAGGGTCAGTGTTTCCTAGAGGGAGCCTCGCCCTACCCAGATACTCTCCAACTGCTTTCACAGGTAAGGGAGGGGCTGTTGCTCAGACAGAATACTCATGATGATCATTCAGAGATGTAATAATAAAACAATACAACTCTGTGCATGATTCCAATGGAATATAACAGACCTAAAATCTCAAAAAAGTTGATTTTGCATTACACGGGACTTTAAAATATTTGCCCGTCTTTCTAAGGAGTATTTATCTAATACCGCTTTTTAAAAGCCGCCCACAAACTTCCAAAAAGCATTCCTTGTTTCATTCTATGTCATCATTCACTTTTTTATCTTTCATTTTGATTGAAAAACATTGTGTTCACTGCGCCTGTCACAACAACATCCAGTCCCTGATTGGATGAGGCAACGGAAACGGCTCACCTTGGAGAAAGATTCATCCTGTGCAGCACTCAAGTTTATTTCTAGACGTGCTTAATCTAGAACTGCTTTTGTCACAGCTACTGTACATGTCCCACCCTAAACCCTAATACTGTTATATGATTGTTGGACTCAAATTATGTAAGCTTGAGCAGAAACAGGCTTCTTGTGTGTTTGTGAACTCACAAATTCACACCGGAAGTTGTGTTGATGGGGTGAAAGTTACCTTCCTGGTGCCAGCATGGCCCTAAGAAGAATTCTTGAGGGGTCTCAACCATTACAGATATAGTATGGTTCTGACTTACTCATTTAAAACAAATGTGATAGAAAACATAATGTTAACAGCAGCAAGAAGTCAAAAATTATTGATTATAATGCGATTATATACTTTATAAACAATAGAAATGATCAGAAATAAACTTTCCAATACATCGCTTGTCATTTTATATTTCTTTATGATAACTATAATCTACTGCCATAAAACATGACAAAAAAAAAGGAAAAAGAAATTTTTTTAAATTCAAGTTTTATTTCTTATTTATGTAAACGGATGTTTGTCCGATTATAATGAAAATGTACATTTATTTTCTGCATAAAACATCACATTTACAGTACATCAAAATAAATACATCTTCTCCTGGGATTGTTTAAGTTACATTTTAATATTTATCAATTAACCACAGCCAAGCAATTCACATCTGCAACAAAGCTTGTTTATCATCTCAGTCTTGGACAATCAGCCTCTCCTGATATTTTTAACTCCAGGCCATTTCAGCTAATCTAGCTGCATTAAAAAGGATGAAGACAAATGTTCTGCAGTCGCCCTGAAGTCTGATATTTTAATGTATCTTCACAGGTAAAAGTGGAAGGATCTCAGCTTCACTAACAGGTCTCCTAAGTCACTTCAAGTAAGAGGACAACAAGGCTGACTGGGTAAAAAAAGTATCCTTACTTTGTAAAAAAAGATGAATAAAATGCCAAATATGGACCAAAAAAAAATCCTGTTCTTAGAAACAATTAATGACCTGTACTATTTAGCAGCACCTCAATAAATAGCATTGGAAAATTTGTTCTAATAAATGTTCAAATGTGTTCCACAAAAAATCAAATTAAATGGATTTTTATTTAAATCTCCCTATCATAAACCAGTCATTAAAACACTAAAACCCTACAATAGCGGGAAAAATAGATTGCCCATTATTAGCATTCCACCATCTGATCAAAATAATTTGTGTTTTAGATTTTAATAGCCTGATCAAACTCTTGTTTTTTTTAAATAAGCTGCTTTAAATAAATTACACTTCAGCACTACTTCGCTTTCCTTCTAATACCATATGTAATGAAAGCAACAGCTAAACGAGGGGGACATGCAATCTGGAAATAAGACATATATGTCCCACCGCTACAAAATATATGTAAATGCTACGCTAATATAGCATTTACATTAGCATACCATTGACATACGCTAATATCAATGCTATGCATTTACTAGCTACTCATATCAATTTACTAGTTAGCTAGTAAATGGCTACTAGCTGTTGGGGCTGCTTAGTCCCACTATTTGCTATGCAGGTGCTCTGTCTGCACCAATGAAGATGAATTCACCACAGTGTCACACATGGAGGACATGATGTATTTAGATAGTGAAGACATAGCATCAGATTTATTCACTCTCACTTGTTGCAATATAGCCCCTTCATCTGGATAGCCAGAAACAGATGGTAGGGGCGGGCGGGGGGGGGGGGGGGGGTCATAAATGACATGAAGACATGTGAGAGGTCATACTGAATGGTTAACAAAATGTAGTTGATGTGCTGTTAAAAATTCTTAATATCAGACCAAGGAAACAAACGGGTAAATAAAAAAAGCAGTTTTCAAATACTATTTTAATAATTCAGAGGGGAAATAAAAGGGTGTAGAAACCAAAGGGGGCCTATGTTAAAGGGTAATTGGCCCATAAACCTAATAGTCAGGTCCATAAATATTTAAACACCAGTAATTTTCTTTACCTATTTACTGAAACATATTTAAGTTATAGTTATGCAGAGATGAGGAGTCAAAGGTGAGTCTTGAAGATTTCATAAGTTAACTGATCCAAGAAAAAGAGCTCTGACTTACTGCCAATGATTTCTACCTGTTGTCTACTAGATTTGCACAACAACATGTGAAATTGATTGTGAATCAGTGTTGCTTCCTAATTGGACAGTCTGATTTCACATAGGTTTGATTTATAGTTATATTGTGTGTTCACATCTTCCCTTTAATGTTTTGAGCAGTGTATATATACATATATTTACATATATGTATATATGATCAGATTAACACTACACCTGCATAAAGTGAAAGAGGTATTTCCAATTGTCCACAAATTGACCAAAATGAATAAGTAACTGATAGGCCAATGCAGCCTTTGATGGCTGCTGAGGGGGAAATGCAATTGTTTGATGCAGACACAAAATTAAACGTGCTAGACAATGGTAGGCAGAGAAATACAGATGGCCTAAACCAAATATTTCAAATTAGTAAGGACCATCAGCCATAGTGAGTCACCTGTCTGGCTTCAGGCAGGACAGTCAGGATTTTTATTGCACTGTCAGCGTCAGGACGTTTGTTAGCCCACCTTTATGAGGCAAGAGGCGTGAAGAGCAGATTATTTTTCAATATCCAAATAGATCATTGGTAAAGATTGGTACTGTGTGAGATAAATATATGCTCGTAATTGGTTATAAAAGTACACAAGGACCAGAGTGCTGCTAAGTTGTACATTGACAGAAAGTTAGCATCATGCCAAAACGCAAGACCTCATTTAACTCTGAATGGAAAAAGAACATGAATTTATAACAAAAAGTTGTCGAGACTCATTCCATGGCTTATGCAGACTTTGTCGATGCGATTTGGACGTCAGCTGTCAAGTGAAAGCTGCAATTGAACAGCAAGCGAGTACAGATAAACATAAAAGTCATAAACGTGCAGCAGGTACCTCTTCAAAGAGAGCTTTTTTTAAATGGAGTTTCGTTGCACCTAGAAGCCAAAATAACTTCTGCAGAGCTGTGCAAGGTGTACCGTACCGTAAAACATCACCAGTCCTATTCAGCTACACGAGCATCCTCTTTAAACCCCTCATATTGTAGTATGAGAGTATACCAGACTCTTATGTGCAACTTAGTAACTTATTGATATGCCGCATAATGTCCTCCTTTGTGGTGCTATAGAAATGCTCACCCTAAGGTCTGCAGTCGATCTAATAAGTGCATACGTGAGGAATGAGTGAGGGCCAGGAAGCAGGATGCTCCAAGTATCAGTTCATTTATCATAATGAGTTGTATGCTAAATACAGTTATCATCTTGCTACTTTTTTGTAACTTAAGATTTTTTGTAGTTATTTTCTGGAAAGCTGTTGTCCCAATATTATCTGTGTGATTGTTGATTAGTATTTCCGCCGCTTAATGTAAGCATATTGCAAAAGGATGGATTCAGCAAAGCAGTCCAGAGCTTCTTTCCTACCCAAAAAATACAGTTGACTCCCCTGGAAAGGTTAAGGGATAGAATTTCAGAAAAGGAAGCAGAAGCTACAATTTGATGTACTTTGAATAAGTCAGAGTATATCTGTGCATGGTTGTGCATTTACAGCATTTCTAATAAGAATGTTTCAGTGTGGGTGTGAGGAGGCACAGAACACGCCTCCCCCCAGGATCTGAGCCAAACATGGAAGAGAAAATCAGATGGTCATCCAGAGAGGACCATAACAAGTGACAAATGACCCCCTCCGCCTTGCTTAAGAAAGCCATCTCTCTCACTTTAATTAGAGGTATCCTGGTATCAGTATTTGAAAACTGCTTTTTCAGTGTAATCAAAACGTCTTCTCTAAAATATTTTTTTTTAAGTAGAAGTAGAAATCTTAGAAAGTGAATACGCCTTCATGCCATTGTAATAAATATTATAGCAGATTAATTTATATTTCATTATGTTTTGTATATATATATATAGGTACATATATATATACAAATATATATGTATATATATACCTATATATATATATATATATATATATATATATATATATATATAGTGTTCTTGAGTGAGTATGCAGGAAATTGTATCACAAAATAAAAGTGATACAAGTTGTGTTGGATTTAGAAAACAGAGTGCCTTCAATGGTAACAGTAGTCTTAGTAAAAAACTGTAGGTTCAATTCTAGCTTCCTTTTGTCAAAAGTCGATGTGTCCTTGGGCAAAGCACTTAACCCCAAGATACCTTCTGATCTGTGTATCGTTATATGAATGTGTTCATTTTTGAGAAAGCGTTGGGGTGAATGTGGCAATAGTTTTACAGCAAAAGCTCCTTATAAATTCCATCTGTATCCATATAAATGTTTGTATTGTATCATTGTTCCTTCAGCTGATGGAGCCTAAACATGAAGGGAAGCGGTTTGCTGGTTGATATATTAAAGAATCAACCGTTCATTAAAGTTTAATTATCTATAAGGGTTGTATCATAAATGAATCACTCCAAGTATTCTGCATGCTAACACAAGGGAGTCTTTATCCGTGCAGTTGTCTGCATAGCGCAGCATACGATTAAGTAATATTACCGGGTCACTGCTGTTGCTGAGAAGCAAACATCTGGAAATGTAACGAGGGTGTGCATTCTTTTTTCAGATCCATTACAAGAAATGTTGTAACGGCAGGTAAAGCATCAGGAATAAGGTTGGTAAGCTACCCACTGAGATTAGACAGAACATTTTGCAAAACCCAAAGTCCATGCGTATTTGAACCTCTGTTTAAAGAAGTATGTCTATGTGAATGAACATATCGACATCTTTGTAAGCGCTCTAAAGAGTTACATGCAGGTAACCAGGTAAGCTTCAGAACTGGTTTGACTTAGAGGCCACTTCCCGACCGGCACCAAACTATCTTCCCTTCCCAATTCATATTTCAGAATTAATCATATAGTATTTACATTTGGCAGCGAAATCAGAGCCCCCCTACAGTGTCATAATTACAGTGTAATAGACTCCAGCAGCTTTTTATCTCCTTCAACCAGCTTGTAATACTTACATTCTAATTGGGTATTTTGCAGGTTTTTCCAAAGATACATATTTCAGTCCCATATTAATATTATTTCCTGTTGATCTCTTGCATGTAAACACCCTGGAATGAAGCGCAGGAGTGTTGACCTCCTCCAGTAGCAAATATAACTACAAAATACATGAATTGGTTTCTACAGGGGGAAAAAAAACAATCTGACAGTGGCTGAATTACAAATGATCTTCAGTCTAAATCATAATGGTTAAAAATCTAACTTCTATGATTTTCCCAAAGAAACAAGTTCTGACCCCCGTATTTCCACATTCTTCCTGCTGTATAGTGTCCCCGACATCTTCCTTCATTACTGTCCATATGGTCTCCCACTGATGTGTCACTGGCTTGTATTAATATCTCTTTGCCTACTCTTCAGTGTCCGTTTACATCTACAAAAGCTATCACATCAAAGAAGGGGAGAACAGGATGAGTAACTGTGTCTTGTAGCAGGGAGGGGCTGGACATCATTATTTGTATTTACATGGCCTCCTCCTGGGTTGAAAGGGTCAGGGAGGGAAGATGAGGTGTCAGCACTGGGTGGTTGGTTCACAAGTCTCTTTAGAAATGTCTCATATTGATACTTCATATTCACGAGTGTCCTGCAGTAAAGGAAACAGAGGGGAACAGGCGGTGTTAGTTCCACAAAATCAAAGAGAAATTATTGATTATTTAGTAGTAAATTGTACATTGTTACAACTTTTCACTATCAGTGCTGTTTGGGCTTGTTAGTCTCATCAGTTTTTACGTCCTAAGCTGGGAAACATGAGAAACCAAATACGAAAAATCACAAAGATCATCCTGGACAATCCACTGGACTTATTTTCCAAGATTAAAGTAATTTCGTTTCCCATCCAGGAAACTTTTTCAATTCAAAATGTCAGAATTGTTAGGTTTCTGTTTCTGTTATGTTTTTCTTTTGCTCCTTGATTTCTAGTGTTTAGTTTTCTTTTCACCATGTTTCTTTATTCTAGTTATTTGATTATTATTTTGTTGATGTTTTCTTATTAGTTCCTGTCTTCCAGCTTTTCATTTGTTATCCTCTGCTGCCCTCTTGTGTCCTCTTTCTCTTGCTCTGTTTTCTGTTCTGCTCTCACCTGTGTTCAATTCCCTCATCAGCCATCTTCCTGTCTCTGTCCCCTTTAAAAGCCCTCCCTCTTCAGTTCCTGTTTCCTGGATCCTCGTCTTACATCTCATCAAACCTCTGGTCAGTTCTCTGTCGTCCTTCCTTGTCACTTCCTGGTTCTTAGTTTTTGTTTTTTCCCTGATGTCTCCTAGATTCTGGTTTTCTTAAGATATTTTTGTTGGATTTTTGACTCCTGCCTTGTGAGATATTGTTGTTGGATTTTTATCTCCTGCCTCAGAACCTGAAAACCTATTAAATCACTTAAATTCATCTCAACCAACTCGTCTCTGCATTTGGGTCCTCTAACCAACACCGCCGAAACGTGACAAGAATTAGCATTGGGCTTGAGGCTTTATAGAGTGGACCAAAACAAACAAAACATTCTCATTATCAGTTTGTATGAAATTGTACAAAAAGTTATGCACACTATTTTGTGCGTTTTGGACGTTTTTCCTCAAAAAACCAGATCAGTGCGCATGCGCTGGCAGACAGAAAAAAAAAGCAGATTCGCGGACGGACGTAAAACTGGGAAAAACACTGCAATAATTACTTATTCATGTCTTTAACTACGTTGCTTGCTGTTTTATATATTAGGGTTAGGGTCAGGGTTAGGGCTAATTGTAATTTATATTCTATGTTCTTGAATGGTGCGTAAGATGCGCATGCGCATACGATGAAAAAAACGTCCAAAACGTAAAAATTACGGTGCATAACTTTTCGTACCATTTCATACGAACTCATAATGAGAATACACTGAAACAAAGCCTTGTTTTGTCTTAGAAAACATGAAAAATTTGCATTTGGTTTGTTTTGTTTTTTACTTTTTAGAATGACTATCAATCAAATCAATCAATCAAAACTTCTGTATTGTCAACTACAATTTACATTGTAATCGAAATTTCAGTTTCAGTACAACCGTGAGGCCTTGCATGCCACAGAAGGCTGCCATTCAATTCAATTCAATTCAGTTTATTTATATAGCGCCAAATTCACAACACATGTCATCTCAAGGCACTTTACAGTTCAACCAGATCATACAGTCAAATTGATACAAAGTTTTCTATCTAAGGAAAACCAGTTGATTGCATTGACTCATTGACTCAAATACAATCCCTCACACTAAGCATGCTTGTAGCGACAGTGGAGAGGAAAAACTCCCTTTTAACAGGAAGAAACCTCCAGCAGAACCAGGCTCAGTGTGAGCGGCCATCTGCCAAGGCCGACTGGGGTTCAAGGAGACAGAAGCAGAGATACAAAAAGCAGCTGTAAAAGGCGGCCCCGTCCAGGAAACACACAGCCAGGCAGACGAGCTCCAAGGCAGCTCCCATGCCAGAGGATGAAGAGAGCACATCCACCCAGCCACGGCCAGAGAAACAGGACCACACTGGAAGACAGGCCGATCTCCAACATCTACAAACAAGGGTGTTGATGGAAGCAGCACAGCTAATGTTTCTTTCCTGGATGACGTCACAGTCAAACAGGAACAGACGAGGCAAAGCTACTCTGAGGAAAAGCAGAGAGAGCAGAAGGTTAGAGATTGAACAAACAGATTCTGCAGAATAGGAGAACAGAGAGAGAATGAAGTAGAATGATGAAATGGGGGTCCCTATGTCCTCCAGAAGTCTAAGCCTATAGCAGCATAACTTTAAAGACAGCTCAGGATAACCTGAGCCACCCTAACTATAAGCTTTATCAAAAAGGAAAGTTTTAAGCCTAGTCTTAAAAGTAGACAGAGTGTCTGCCTCACGGACTAAAACTGGTAGTTGGTTCCACAGGAGAGGAGCCTGATAACTAAAAGATCTGCCTCCCATTCTACTTTTAGAAATTCTAGGAACCACTAGTAAACCTGCAGATTGAGAGCGAAGTGCTCTGTTAGGAACATAAGGAACAATCAGATCTCTGATATAAGATGGAGCTTGGCCATTTAAGGCTTTATATGTGAGAAGGAGGATTTTAAATTCTATTCTTGATTTAACAGGAAGCCAATGAAGAGAAGCCAGGATAGGAGAGATATGATCTCTCTTTTTAATTTTCATCAGAACTCTGGCTGCAGCATTTTGGATCAGCTGAAGGCTTTTAACTACAGTTTGTGGACTTCCTGATAGTAAAGAATTACAATAGTCCAGCCTTGAAGTAACAAATGCATGGACTAGTTTCTCAGCATCACCCCTGGACAGGAGATTTCTAATTTTTGCAATGTTCCTCAGATGAAAGAAGGAAATTCTAGAAACCTCTTTGATCTGGGATTTAAATGACAGGTCCTGATCAAAAATAGCACCAAGATTTTTTACTTTATTATCTGAAATCAGTTTAATCCCATCCAAATGAAGTGACTGGCTAATCAGCTTCTTTTTCAGAGACTCTGGTCCAAAGACTATAACTTCTGTTTTGTCTGCATTCAGAAGCAAAAAGTTAAGATTCATCCAGGTTTTTATGTCTTCAAGACATGCCTGTAATCTATGTAATGGGTTAGCTTCATCTGGATTTATAGACAGATATAGCTGGGTATCATCAGCATAACAGTGGAAATTAACCCCATGCTGTCTAATAACTCTACCAATTGGGAGCATGTATAAAGTAAAGAGAATTGGTCCTAGCACTGATCCCTGTGGTACTCCACAGGTAACCTTTGAGTGTGTTGAAGATCTATCATTAACATAAACAAACTGAATTCGATCAGATAGATAGGATTTAAACCAGTCTAGTGCTGTTCCTTTAATTCAGCAGAACGGAGCATTCTTATGGCTTCCCACCAGTTACCTGGCTTCCCAGGTCCCAGGCGGTTCTCTAATAGCGCCTATGACCTGGATGACTGAGAACCTTCACCGGCATCAGCCTAAATGCACAACGGCCACCCAAAATTAAGGTAATGATTGCCTTACTCAGCAATCCATTAGCACTTTGTGGTGACTCCAATCTGTATGTAACTCACCAAAAATGTCAAAACTAGAACTTCTTGAAGCTCTAAACATTTACTTGGGATTTCTGCTCCACTTCTAAAAAGAATTATTTGATGCATGTGTGGATCAGTGCTTCAAAACAAACCATCACCTCATCTACATCATTAATCTTCAGTGTGTAATTGTATTTGGCCATTTGGAAAAGGCTAATACTGTGGTGGTGAGTGTTAGATAGTGACTGGTTACTGTGGTGTTCTGTTCAGTGATGGCAGTTTTAACGCCATTACATTACTTACGATATAATATGGTTTAATACTATGCCTCGATCAATGAAAGCAACGGTTCATAACAGCATTTTCTTTGCTGCAGAAGATCATTGCCTTTTGGGCTTTTAAGGCTGGCTGGAATCCAAGGTAAAAAGCATACAAGATTTGACGTTTTCTCCGGGAACAATATCTTTATCCACATTTAACTAATTTAATGAAGCATCCCCATGGTTTCATAGCCTCGTGAGACCATCCTGATCTCGCAAGCTTTCAAGGTTTCACTCGCTAATCAGTCTGGAGACTCTCTGTTAAAGAAAATTTGGAGCCGTTCACCAAACGAACGTCCAATCAGAGTTGGCTTTGAGGCGGGTTGAGGTGTGACGCAACGAGAAGCGCAACAGTTCAGTCTAAAGAACATGGCGGCTTCAGCCGAAGAACTTAGCGTTAGCGTGGCTATTGAGCAAGTTTTATCGGAATTACACTGTATTTCTTCACTGAAAGAGAGCAAAACACTGCTCTGGAGGCTTTTCTCAGAGGGAAAGATGTTTCTGCTCTTCTCCCGAACGGTTTCGGCAAGAGTAGCCTGGCTTGTGGTTGTGTTTTCGTCGTCGCTCTGTTAGTACGTCATATGCTTCGTTGATCTGATTGGTTTATTTGGCCCGTCTATCACCAACATAGGCCAATCAGCTAACCAGTATTTTCGCCCCTTCCCAAAATTACTTCAACGGAAGGTTTGTAGATGGATATGCGGAGCAAATCCATCTGGCGGAGTCAGGTTAATGGTTTCATGCTTCCTGACACGAGGACAGCAGGTCCCATGTCAGTGAACAGATCGCCCTCTGGTGAGTTTTTGAATGAAAGAGAGGATGCCTACGCCTCACTCCTTCAACCTGCAACACAGCTGGATCCCGGATTGATTAACGTAATGCTCATAGACAGAGAAGTTCAGATTGTTAAACTGGAGAAAAATGTAGCTTTATTTGCAGCTCCATCTGTTATGATCTTCGCACTGATGACTGGCTTAATTACTCATTTTAGTCACCTGTCCAATTTAGCCCGCAGGCTTGTTATCTCTCATGTGATCCACCTGCTCCTGCCTCTTTTTAAGCCGCTTGCATGCAGTCATCATCTTCATATTATTGTGCTCTACAGCCTGTTGTAAGAGTGTTTCTGGCGTACCCTAATGTTTCTGATTACCTCATCCTGACCTGCCTCTCATCGCTGAGCCTGCCTGTTCCTGTTCTGATCTGTTTGCCTGACCTGGCTTTGGACCCCTGGACCATTGAGCCTGCCTGTTCCGGTTCTGATCTGTTTGCCTAACCTGGCTTTGGACCCCTGGACCTTTGAGCCTGCCTGTTCCTGTTCTTACCTGTTTGCCTGAATACTGGGTGTTCTGTTCTGAGTCTTGACAGAATAATCTGGCCAAATATGGACCCATCGCCACACAGACTGTGGCCTTCTGTTGTCAGACTGTGTTTTTCAGGTATACAGGGGGTTCTGTATTGCCTGCGTGGTCAGGCTGCTTCAGCTTTTGCTGTCAGATGCTGCATCTGTTTCCCCCTGAACTCTTTGGGGGTAATTAGTGTCCATATTTTCTGGCTTAATTACTCATTTCATTCACCTGTCCAATTCTGCCCAGTTGCTCATCACCTCTCATATAATCCACTTGCTCCTGCCCATTTTTAAGCCCCTCGCATCCAGTCATCGGTGCTAAATCATTCTTGTTGTATCCAGCCTGTGGTGTGAATGTTTTTAGCGTACCCTAATGTTTCTGATGACCTCATACTGACCTGCCTCTCATCACTGAGCCTGCCTGTTCCTGTTCTTATTTATTTGCCTGAATACTGGGTCCTCTGTTCACCATCCAACACTTTCTCTTTTATACGGCCGACCACAGATATTTTGACCTAGATTTTAAAAAGGGATGTGAACATGTGAGTCAGTGCTTTATTCTGCAGTTATGGATTTGGTGTGAACCCACCAGTAGAACAGCAGCTGTTATCGCATCAATCCATCCCACCCCATATGGCGGTCCAAACAAATAGATACATCATATCATGATCTCAGAAGGGATTTACACCCTTGTCGTTTAGCAATACTTCCTTCATATGAGAGATGTGGCCCCAAAGTCTTTATTTGTGTAAGAAATATTTTTATATTTTATATTAATATTTTATAGCCTGCCTTCAGAGATTTTTAGGTTGTCTTCCTCTAAGTTGTGATTATTTTTGTCCTTTAAATGTTCTGCGGCAGTTTTAACATTTGGAAACTTACTCCTCCTGTCTCATAGAGCGGGTTGTCATGTTCCGTCTCCACAGTGATCTGTCTGTACGGGTGGGGGTAGATTAGAGGCATCCTGAGGTTGTTGTGATATCTGCATCTGAGAGGCAAAACAAGGAAAACCGTATGTTAAAGACAGCAATTAGACACTATATAAGAATTTTTTGACCACAGCAATGGTTTAATTTTCCATTCATAGCTAAATTATACCCAGGTAGCATAAAAAAACTGTTTTACAAAACAAATCTATAAAAAAGAATTACAAAAAAAGACATTTGATTTCAAATTAGAAGACAAACAGCCACAATATGCTTGAACAGTTTCTTCCATGTAATTTCAAAGCACCTTGTAAAAAACCCCATGATCTTGATATTACTTTCAATATTTTACAGTTTACAGATTTAAGCTGTTTCTTGTGAAGTAAAAAAAAAAACGAATAAACTGACTTTTTTTTTTAGTGTTTTATAATCACAGGTCTGAAGAGAGTGGTGTACATTTTTATTTTTACCTCCCCGGGTTCGCGCTGTTGAAACACCTTTCACTACAATATCATACAGTATACTTTGTTCCATTATCGTGATGATTATCAGGCAAAAAACACGTTTTGTAAATTGAAATTTGAAAAGAGTGCAATTCATAAAACTGGAAACAAAAATTTGGGAAGAAAACTTAAAAATAATTAATATATATAAAAAATAAAAGTTCTATCAATTATTAAATGGATTTAAAATGAAATTAATATAAATAAATAAATAAGTAAAAATAAAGAAAAAATTAAGTTACTCTTAAAACCTTTTTCTTAATTAAATTTCTCAGTTGCATGTCTGCATACAATAAAGAATGGAAAATATAATATGGGATAAAAATACGATTTTAAAAGCTTTTTCTTTAAACTTTTTTTTTTTTACAAAACATTTACTTTACTTATAATAATAATTAGTGTTGCACCGATGCCGTTTTTTAGGCCCCAATACCTAGGGTGACCATATTTTCATTTGAGAAAACCAGGACACCTTGGAGCCGGGGGGGGGGGGTCTCTGTTCCCATGCATAGAGATGTCTGTGGCATGCACTCACCGTAATCCAATATTACATTATATTTACAGTTGATTTATTAAAAATGCTTTTCAGTAAAAGTCAACAGCAATAACTCCAATAACAAACGATAATTTCATTCAAAATGTATTTATTAAAAATGCTTAACAATTCCTGTAATGAATGAATAGCACAATGAAAGAAATAATGTCTCATCTAAACATCCCTCACTTAACAATAAAAGTTAACAATAACTCTAAACTCCCAATAACAGATGATACTCAGCCTCAGTAATTAATTAATTAATTAATTAATTAATTAATTAAAATTAAAAATAATGTTTGTTCTGTAGCCTATTGGGAAAGAAAATTAACAAATGAGCTAATTAACAAAAAATACCTCTTGTGTGGCAAAAATAACTCAAAATGTACCAAAAACGAACAAACATATCAATAGACTATCTTTACTTTCGGTGTCCAGGTGGCTTTTCAGATTCCTTGCACCTCCATTGGACACCGAGACATGCCTGCTTTGCACATTGTGCACAAGGCCTCCCATTTGTCTCGACCCGGTCTGAAAGCAGGGAAACTCTTTTCTAAATCGTTGGTAAACATACATTTGCGCTTTTGCATGTTGTTGGCGTACTGACAGCCACGCTATCTATATTCTGATTAAGAACAGGGCTGCCCGCACTGACGCGGCTCAGGGATTACGTCACACGCAGCGTCGTGCGCAGTGCCCTGGTGCCTGTAAATTTAATGGTCCAATTAAGGTAATTTAAAAAATCAGGATATTTCCTCACTTTGTATAAAAAAAAAAAAAAAACGGGACAGGACGTGAAATACGGATATGTCCTGGGAAATACGGACGTTTGGTCACAATACCCGATACCTGGCTGTGCAGTATCCCCCGATACTGATACCATCTGTTTGAAATGGATGTGTGGGTGCATATATGATGAACTGCATACAACTTGGATGTAAAATAAATGCCATCATGGCTTTATCAAGCTGCTGCCTACCTTTGTGAAGCAGGAAAAAGACTAATACAAAGTGAATCCAGTAGAACTTTTTATTTCCTAACTGGAATGGGTGAGAATACTGTAATCAAATAAACGTTTGGCTCTCAAAATGTGCCCTATTTGTTGGTATGCTGATACTGATATCACCATTTTAGTGCTGGATTGGGGCCCCGCCCGTTACTGGTATCGGTGCAACATTAATAATAATGGAACAGAAATTACACCATTATTAACAAACATTTGCTGACTTGCAATCATCTGAATCAGTGTTTTAAAGCAGTCAAACATTTAAACCCTGCAGGACTTGTAAAAACAACCTGCTCCACCCCATTCCTGAGGTTTTGTAATCTCTGACATATTTTTCTCCCAGACCGTCCCTATATGGTTCAATGCATTTTCTCATTTACTCTGAGTCGTTTCCTTGCACTTGCTGAAGTGGAACATTTGCAAACATGACTGGACATAAGCAGGGCCAGCTTATCCTGTCAGGTTCCTTAAGATGTTTGCTTGTTTCTCCTTATCAACGGCGGATCTAGAAAAATATTTATGGGGTGGCGAGAGGGGGGCAGAGATTTTTGAGGGGTGGCAACATATGGCATTTGTTTACATTGAATTTAATCACAGTTGTCACCGTTTGGTGAGAATAGTACAGTGGTGTGAAAAAGTGTTTGCCCCCTTCCTCATTACCTGTTTGTCACACTTAAGTGTTTCGGAACATCAAACTAATTTAAACAATAGTCAAGTACAACACAAGTAAACACAAAATGCAATTTGTAAATGAAGGTGTTTATTATTAAAGGAGAAAAAAATCCAAACCACCATGGCCCTGTGTGAAAAAGTGATTGCCCCCCTTATTAAAATATACTATAACTGTGGTTTCTAACAGCTGAGTTAAATTTCACACCCAGGCCTGATTATTGCCAAACCTGTTTTCAATCAAGAAATCACTTAAATAGGAGCTGCCTGACACAGTAAAGTCCACCAAAAGATCCCTAAAAGCTACCCATCATGCCAAAGATCCAAAGAAATCCAGGAACAATTGAGAATGAAAGTAATTAAGATCTATCAGTCTGGAAAGGGTTATAAAGCCATTTTCAAAGCTTTGGGAATCCAGCGAACCCCAGTGAGAGCCATTATCCACAAATGGTGAAGACATGGAACAGTGGTGAACCTTCCCAGGAGTGGCCGGCCGCCCAAAATTACCCAGAGAGCACAGCGATGACTCATCCAAGAGGTCACAAAAGACCCCACAACAACGTCCAAAGAACTGCAGGCCTCACTTGCCTCAGTTAAGGTCAGTGTTCATGCCTCCACCATCAGAAAAAGACTGGGCATAAATGGCCTGCATGGCAGAGTTCCAAGAAGAAAACCACTGCTGACCAAAAAGAACATTAAAGCTCGTCTCAATTTTTCCAAAATACATCTTGATGATCCCTTTTGGGAAAACATTCTGTGGACCGATGAGACAAAAGTGGACCTCTTTGGAAGGTGTGTGTCCCATTTCATCTGGCGTTAAAGGAACACTGCATTTCAGAAAAAGAACATTATACCAACAGAAAAATATGGAGGTGGTAGTATGATGGTCTGGGGCTGTTTTGCCGCGTCAGGACCTGGAAGACTTGCTGTGACACTGCATGAAAAGTGAGATTTTCGTACCCGCAAACTCCCGCAGATCTCCCTGATTTTCGTCAGTTTCCGACAATTTGCAACCCGCGCTTGTCCGCGTTTGTCAGTGCCACAAATTGTCGGAAACGGACTCTGACGTATGTGGAGAGCGATCAGCTGTACTAATGGCACTAATTAGCATATGAATCCAGCAAACCCGCGCGGCTGGCCGGGTCTGGCTTGAATAACCTACTCAGTATTGGCTGAAACCACTATTCTCAAACAAGTGAAATCGCTCGTGATTGGCAGCAAAACCACACGTGGCCACGCCAGGCTTTAATTTTCTTACTGAGTATTGGACGGAACCACTTCTTTTTAAACAAGTAAAGTCGCTCGTGATTGGTTGGCATATATATATACATTTACATATAAATTTACATATATATATATATATATATATATATATATATATATATATATATATATATATAATTTATTTATGAATATATATTTATTCATTCATATATTTATTCATTCATATATTTATTCATTCATATGCTGTGTATTTATGTTATCCTACACTACTACACAATTATTAGGCTACCATCAAGGACATGAATGAATTCATACAGGAAATGAACATTTGCCAGGAAGCTGTTTATGCAAAGAAAGAGCTTTATTAAAACACACACAACTATATACAACGCGTATCCAAACACATGCGTATCTAAAAATTACAAGTCCGTGAACGGTCCGTTTGCTTCCTCGGGGTTGGAGGTAACTGGCAGCATTCCCTCCGAGGCAGGTCCGATGTGCAGACGCCTACTGTGCGTGGCCCTGTACTTCGGCATCGCTTCTAACCGGGACCGCAGCTTAACACAGAGTTCAGTGAGATCCGGCCTACGAAATGGCAGCGGCCATTCCAGAGTTCCCCTTCCTCATCTGCTAGCACGCTCTGCCTCGCTTTCAGCAGCTGTAAAAAAAAAAACAATGAATCAGCGCACTGCGTATGGACACAACACATCTATCAATGCACCTGAAAAATAGTCACCAAATAAAGTCTTACCCTCTTTCTTCTAGCTCGACTCTGAGCAGATTGCTTGGCAGCCTCCGCACGCAACGTGTTCGCTGGCAGCGTATATCTGAAGCTCCTGCGTACCGTCTCAAAATACGTCTTACAGGCAGCTGGAAAACAATTAAATTAGAGTGGTATGAATAAAAAAAATCAAACGCAAGTCACAGTAACAAGGAAGGAGAAAACATTAAAACAAGTCACTAACACACAATGTCGTCTTTATCAACATCGTGCAAATCTGGACTTGCTGATATGGCTCCGAGCAAATAGGTCACCGCCTCATTGTGAGGCGAGATTAGTCTGTGAAAACAAAATGTACAGCTATGATCGGTATCTATCCATATCTATTTCATTTTACCGCAGAATGAAAGCATATTCTTTAAATCTTACCCTTGCTCTGGTTCATAGCACCTGCAATTTGTCTCCGAGTTTTGAAGACGACGTACTGCTTCCTGTGAATCACAAAAATACACTTTAATAAAGCTTGTTCTTGCAAGGCTACTATTAGCCGTAGCTTTAGGCTAGGCTGCTTTTAGCTTACCTAGCTAGGCTAGGTTGTCTTTAGCTCACCTAGCTAAGCTAGGCTGCTTTTAGCATAGCTAGCAGTAATCGAACATATATTTACCGCTAGCGTGGGGTTGTGCACCCGTCTTCTCTTCCTCGAGTTCGTCTCTCCCGCACAGATGTTCGACTGCAGAGCCGCCATCTTGTCCTCTATGGACAGAAACCTGGAGTGTACCGAATTCTCCAGCTGAGTGAGCCGCTCAATTATGTCGGCAGTATGCTGGGCAAGCTGACGAGACAGTCCACTGATAGCAATCAGCAGTTTCTTCTCGTCAGTCTGCGGACTGGCTGAAAGTTGTGGATTGCGACCAAGAGCAGCTGAAGGCGAGTTGAACGCGAGACGTCGTGCAGCAATTGTTCACGTACCAGCAAAATCCAAACCAAGGAACTGGAGATGAAGTTCTTCTGTATGCTGGTCTCGCGAGCAGTAGTAGTGCACAAAAGCTCACACGTGATTGGACGAGGAGTCGAAGGCTCATCAGGCTCCTCCAATCACATACAACGTCATTGTTATACGGAAGGACTCGCGACACCAGCTCGCGTCTGGATGGACAATTGAAAATAAAATAAAAAAATTAAAAATTAATAGTTTAGAAATGAGTCAAAATACACCACTATCAATTATACCTCCCTGGATTCTACCAGAAGCAACAGTCGATATGTCAATAATGGAAAAGAAACAAGATAAATCAAGTGCTGTAGATAGATGTTCAGTGCAATTACATTTAGATAAATATTATCAATATGTTCAAAATTATACTGATGCATCAAAAATAACTGAGAAACTAGGAATAGCATTTGTAGTACCAGAATTCAATATAAAAATAGGAAAACGAATTACAGATGGATTATCAGTATACACAGGAGAAATGTTAGCAATATTATTAGCTTTATAATGGGTAGAAGACATAAAACCATTAAAAAGAATAATATGTTCAGATTCAAGCTCTGCATTGTTAAGTTTAAAAAATAACCAAACAGATAGTAGGATGGACATTTTATTAGAAATATATCATACACTGTTCAGAATATGAAACATGGGGCTGATAGTTACATTTGTGTGGGTTCCAGCATATATTGGGGTAGAAGGAAACGAGAGGGCAGATAAAATGGCAAAAAGGGCAATTAAACATTCTATTAGGTTTATAGTTAAAATAAGTAAATCAGAAGGAAAAAGTATTATTAAAGAGAAACTAATGGAAGTTTGGCAAAAAAGGTGGGATGAAGATAAAACAGGAAGATGGTTTTATAAAATTCAGAAGATGGTAGGAGAAAGAAGAAATGGAAGAAGAAATAGAAAGGAGGAAAGAGTGATAACAAGGTTAAGATTTGGTCATACAGGACTTAATTATACACTTTTTAAAATACAAAAACATAAAACGGGCAAATGTGATTTCTGTGATAAATATGAAACCATAGAACATGTTATATTAGAATGTCATAAATATGAAAAAGAGAAGATATATGAGGAGAGAGTTTGAAGACATTAAGGAGAAGGTTAATTTATTAGATATACTGAGGAAAATTTTAGGGAGTAAACACATACAAATAATTATTCAATTTCTAAAGAAAACGAAATTATTTCATAGAATTTAATTATAGTAAGTGTGTTTGTGAGTGAAGGAATGATATACAAAGCTGTGAACAAATATGTATATATTTTTAAGTGTGAATGTGTGAATGTATGTTTAAAAGAAGTTAGGGTAGAGTATATGTATATATATCAGGATCAATATTTAAACCATCACGAACCACACTCCATACCAGTAAGTGGCGGTAATGCTACTAACAGTTTGTTGCCAACCGCCATAAAACTCGACAAGAAGAAGAAGAACAGCTTGCGTCACTCCATTCTAGAAGGTGGCGGTAATGCACCTATAAATTGTTTGTTTCTGCCAGTTGAGCGCATTGCTAGAAGATGTGTGGTTAATACATCCTCTGTGCATTTAAGTAAGACCAAAGAAAAAGTCACGGTAGTCATGCCACTATGCACAGTAGTTGAGCTCTAGGAGACTGTGATCTCTGCAGACCCCTCATTCTGATTCTAATGTTGTTTGCATGGAATGCACATTTTACCAACTGATTCTGATTAAAACAAATTTTTGAAATACATTATTTTGTGTATTTTTTTACATAACATTTGCATACACAGTAATCTAGCGTACTTTAATTAAATAAATCAATTCAAGCTAAAATGTAAGAGTCTATAATTAGGCCATACTGATCCTGATCTATTTGTACCATCTATTTGGGGGATATTTATTGCCACACTTTGGGCCACTTAATACCAATTTGGCATCAAATAAATGAGGCAGCCTACCTCAGCATTGTTGCTGGCCTTATGTCCTTATGACCACAGTGTACCAATCTTCTGATGGCTACTTCCAGCAGGATAATGTGCCATGTTATAAAGTGAATCATCTCAGACTCATTTCTTGAAACTTTTCCACTTAAGTAATTGTAAATTGAGCATATTGACAGACAACATTTTATTTTTTCTCTTAAATGCAAATTTTTTGAAAATAATTAATGCTCTAAATGTATTGCTCTGTCAACTAAAGAACTGTTTTGGTCTCTATACTTTAATTAAATTAATCAATTCAAGCTAAGATGTAAGAGGCTATACTGAGCCTGATCTCTTTGTATCAGAGATTTTCTTACCTTTTAGAAAAATGTCACTTGGGTAAAACTCCCCCTGCAACCCTGATTTGCATTTGTATAGCTCACAGCATTTTCATTTACATGTTAAAGCCTCCCCTAGAATTCCATGGGGGGGAGGCACGGGGGGAACACTGCCTAAGAAAGTCCACGTCAATTTCTGACAATTTACGGGAGTTTTCGGCGAAGCCTGCAAATTGCCGTAAACTGCCGCTAACCTGAAGTTCCACGACAATCTACAGTGCCGCATATTGACGAAAATCCCACTTTTCATGCAGTGTGATAAATGGAACTATGAATTCTACTGTCTACCAAAAGATCCAGAATGAGAATGTCCGACCATCTGTTTGTGAACTCAAGCTGAAACGAACTTGGGTTCTGCAGCAGGACAATGATCCTAAACACACCAGCAAGTCCACCACTGAATGGCTGAAGAAAAACAAAATGAAGACTTTGGAGTGGCCTAGCCAAAGTCCTGACCTGAATCCTATTGAGATGTTGTGGTATGACCTTAAAAAGGCCATTCATGCTCGAAAACCCTCTAATGTAACTGAATTAGAAAAATTCTGCAAAGATGAGTGGGCCAAAATTCCTCCAGAACGCTGTAAAAGACTCATTGCAAGTTATCGCAAACGCTTGGTTGCAGTTGTTGCTGCTGAGGGTGGCCCAACCAGTTATTAGGTTTAGGGGGTAATCATTTTTTCACATAGGGCCATGATGGTTTGGATGTTTTTTCTCCTTTAATAATAAACACCTTCATTTACAAATTGCATTTTGTGTTTACTTGTGTTGTACTTGACTATTGTTTAAATTAGTTTGATGTTCCGAAACACTTAAGTGTGACAAACATGCAAAAAAAACAGGAAATGAGAAAGGGGGCAAACACTTTTTCACACCATTGTATGTACAGTAAGTGTTTCATGTGAAACAGTTCATATTAGAGATACATCGTACAATGTGATCTCACTTAGTAGGAGATAGAAGAATGATAACACTACTTTTAAAGGGGCATTATCACAGGAAAGGTATTAAGGTAAGACACAGGTGCTGAGTGGCAGATGTGTGAGACTGACTGTCAGAGAGGCAGCTTTGCAGCATTTGCACAAGAAGAAACTATAGAAAGAAAAAGTTACCCATCAGAGATCTATGGACTGAGCTGTACTAAAGTGAGCATAACTACACAGTAGAAATAAATGGGTCAAGGCACCCAGACAAGGTACCAGACATCTATGTAATGTTTACTCTGAACACACATTTACCCAATTTGTTCCTCAGTAACTTGACATACAGCAGTTAAGGCAACATGAAAGGGACATTTCATGCATGTAAATATGCTGTAGATAGAGCTGCTGTATCAACAAATAAAAAAAAAAAGGCAGGTACTGTGTGTTACATCAAAATCTCCACAAATGTGAAAACATAAAAAACATTTTGCTTCCAGTCTGAACAAGTACAAAACATTTTGTGAGTAGGTTCATTCAGGTCATTTCTGGATAGTTTCATACTATATATATAAAAAAAGAAACAACAACACTGCTTCGTATTAAGCAGGATTTACATTTACCGCATTTTTAACTTTACTTTTAACACTTTTGGTTTTATTAAAGGAAATATCAGATTTTCTCAGGTGCCAAAACAAAATGTAACAGCTCTGTAAAGGCTCACCAGAGAGCAGAACATAAAGTTGACATGACTATAACAGCTGAATGCAGCGATTTCCATGTTGCTCAGCAAAACGCTTCACAAATTTATTTAGATCCAATGTCTTTGTACGTTTTGATCTGAGTACAACCAAACTTGATAGTCTCTTTTCTGTCATAGTTGACCGCAAATATGTCTTTATGAGCCTGAGACGTCAGGCGTAATTAACATCATAGTTAGAGAAATAACGTTCTGCAACCTGAATTTTATCATCTCAAAATCAGCATTGCAGCTATGCTAGCAACATTGTGCTTTCATTATGATTTCATTTCTCAATAGACAGTAAATCAGTTTTTACCTGTTTTATCCCGTGTCTCCTCTCCCCATGACCACTGGCTCCCTCGCTTTGCCTCATTAGGTTTTCAAAACTAATCCATCTTAGTCGCTCTCACGTTATTTCGTGCTGCATTCACTGCAGTCCGAAATTGGAAATTAGCGGTCGTAATTCTCAAATTATCCATAATTTATAAACCTTGCCACCCCTAACGCCAACTGGAGTGGCAGCAGGGGTGGCAAGGCTGTCATTTAGGGTGGCATTTGCCACCCTATGCCACCCCAGTAGATCCACCTATGCTCCTTATATATCCCAACAGGCATTAAAAATAATTGATTTTATTTACTACAATTTTTTTTAATTATTTGCCTTATTTCATTTATTTTAAACAAACATAAAAAAAATCTTTGAAACACCAAATATCTTTTTTTAAACTTGATTTTAAATGTGAACCCTCCCTGGCTTTTAAAATAAGTTAACTCCCGTGTTTGGCTGATGTTTTTTGTATGAATAATTCCTGTCTCATACGACTCATCCAGGAGTTGTTTTGACAGACATGTTCCAGCTGTGGGACTCACCTGGTGACATAAACATACACCCCTCCGAGCAGAACAGACAGCAGCAGAACCAGGATGAAGATGGCCAGCGCTATATTTCCTCCACTGAGAGGGGAGGCTGCAGTCGCCTCTGCAACTGACACCCAACAAATGAACAAAGCACAATTAGTTAGAGCGTATTAACTAGACAAGGAGGGTCAGGCTGAAGGTGGCTTGGTAAATGTGGGTGGATGAAGCAGGTACTCAAATGGAGAAAAATTGTAGAGTTAAAAAATGAAAATTGTAGATGTAGGAGGAACACAAACAGACAGAGATGTTCTTTTTAAACGTTTTGTCTGTTTCTTTGTTGTTATTATATGTATCTGTCTGTTAAAAACAGCATTTCCTTTTCAACCCTCTTGATGAAAGATCAGTGGCGCAGTAAGACACTTACCTTCCAATTCATGGTTGTGCAAGCAACTGAAGATAGCTAAAAGAAACACATCATTTTATCACTCAGGGGAAATAAAAACTGACATGACAGAATTTTTTTTTTATTGTATTTGTAACAATACTTAGTCACCTTAATCATATTAAATCTCTATTTATGTGCAGTGGCTGCCAAACCTTCTGATTGGCATATTTAGTTAATAAATTAACACAATCAATTTGGTAATAATTTAATTCCCATAATTAGGAATTTAATTCCTAATTATACTGTATTCTGTATCAATTATGCAGACATACTGCAACAAACATACTCTCATGGACAACATTGTTGGTACCCCTTGTTTAATGAAAGAAAAAACCACATAGTCACAGAAATAACTTGAAAGTGACTAAAGTAAAAATTAATAAGAATTCTATGAAAATGAGCAAATGAAGTTCAGACATTGTTTTTCTACAACTGAGTAGTGGGCCATAATAAAGAGAATTTGTTATTTGACAGGCTGTAATATAAGAATAAGGTAGCAGAATTACAAGAATAAAGGCATAACATTGTAAGGACTTTGCTTTTTGATAAAGCTCAAAGTTAGAGTGGCTCAGGTTATCCTGACCTATGTCTATAGTTATGCTGCTATAGGCTTAGACTGCTGGAGGACATAGGGACCCCTTTTTCATCATTCTATCTCTTTTCTCCCACACTGCAGAATCTGTTAGTTCAATCTCTAACGTTCTGCTCTCTCTGCTTTCTCTCATAGTAGCTTCATCTGGTCTGTTCCTGTTTGGCTGTGACTCCATCCTGGAGAGAAATATCAGCTGTGCTGCTGCCATCAAAACCTTTGTTTATAGATGTTGGAGATCGGCCTGTTTTTCAGTGTAGTCCTGTTTCTCTGACTGTGACTGGCTGGATGTGTTCTCTTCATTCTCAGAAATTGGAGCTGGCTCGGAGCTAATCTGGGTGTGTGTTTCCTGGATGGAGCAGCCCGTGGTGCTCGTTGACAGTTACTTTTTGTATCTATGCTTCTTTCTGTATGTCTCCTTGAACACCAGTCTGGTTCTGCTGGAAGTTTCTTCCTGTTAAAAGGAAGTTTTTCCTCTCCACTGTCTCTACAAGCATGCTTAGTGTGAGGGATTGTATTTGAGTCAATGATTCAATGCAATCAAATGGTTTTCTTAGATAGAAAACTTTAAATCAATCAAATCAACTGTAAACTGCCTTGAGATGACATGTTGGTAATTGGTGCTATATAAATAAACTGAATAAAATTGATTAAAGTAATATTACTAGAATAAAGTTGTAATATTATTTAAAAAGTCAATGTATAACATGGATGCATAAACACGTCATTTTATTTCAGTGTTATTATGTATAAAGTAAAAAATTATGATTAAAAATGTCTCCAGATCTTTACTGGTTGATGGTTTTCTTTATTCGGACCCCACTGATTATTAATTGGTTACCCCTGCCCTAAATAATCATTCTATGACCCCTTTAACATAATCTAAAAAAATAAAAACACAACCTCAGCATCAACATTTTTAACATGTCTTGATTCTGTAAGAGGTACCTGGATATGATGTTATACTATTAGCCTGGGCTATTTCATTTATTAAGGATCTGATTACGTGATTGGATGCTACAGAGCTATTACAGGGAAACAATATCCTGCATGTCTAAAAAGCTTACAATGGCCATAAAATTGACGAGAGAAAATTCAAAATAAAGTCTTACTCCTGCAGATAGGAAGAGGGCCACTCCAAAATGAAGGGTTCCCAAGGATGCATTTAATGGTCCCCTCTCCTATGAGCTTATAATGTTGGTTACAAACAAACGAGAGTGACTCTCCAGGCAAGTACAACCTCTTGGACAGGATCTGGTAACCTTCATGAGGGACACCAGGGTTCTTACAGGAAACTGCTTCCTCAGCTGCAAGAGAAGAACACAACAAGAAAAGATTTTAATGCTTACATATATATATATATATATATATATATTTTTTTTGTATGTGTTAGAGCTCCACAGATGGCTCTAACAGTAGCTGAGGTGATATGAGTCAATGATAATCTCCTTCCCCTCCTCCTAGTCGCTGAGGGCTGATTGGTTCGCTCTATTAGCATTTCATTTACATATCAAACACCTGACACTTATATTAACAGCCATAAAAAATACACAGAGTCCAAACATTATAATACCCAGGGTGAAATGCAAAAGAGGAAAACCCTTTCTGCTTTAAAATGCTGGGATTTATTTTTTTTTTTAATAAAAAATAGAAAAAGAGATCCAAGAAATCAAACACATCCTGTCCTGTCATATAGATCTGCAACAGGAAAGAGTCTCTGTTCCTCATTTATCCGCTACATCAAGCTTCATCGTTCAACAGCAGATGGAGATTTATGGAGCGGATTTGGTTCCGTTAGTGTCGCAATCAAGGAATTTTGAAAAAACACATTAAATAAAAAATCGAAAGAAAAAAAATAGCAACTCAGAAAATTAAAAAAATGTAAGAAATTAACTTTTCTGTTTTATCACATTTATATTTTCATTTTTTTGTTGTTGTCCAGATTTAGCTTCGCAAATTTCCTTCAGTAAGAACCGAAGACGCATTTCTATTGGTCAACATGGACAATAACAACAACAACAATGTACTGGTCAACTTAGATTCAATAGTGAGCGTTTCTATTAGTAAGAAAAATGTGAAGATTAATGAATACAATTCAAAATAAATATAAAAAATAAAAGGATGAAATTCAACGAACTCAATACAAGAAAATAAATTAGAAAAAATTCTATACATTTAAAAAAAAAAGCATTTGAATAAAATGAATTTTCAAAATATAAATACTGTCAATACTATAACTTTTAATAAAAAGAAATAAAAAAAAGAAAACTGAAAAAAAAAACACACCAAAAACTGAGAGTAAAGCTCCTTTGTTGATTAAAACATTTGCAAAATTTTGCTTTTGGATTGAATTTTTTTTCTAATTTCAATTTACATTTTTTTTCTCTTCACTAAATGTTGAGAAACCTTGAAAGCGAGTAAGAAAAAAAATCTGGTTAAAATATCAACTTTTTTTGCTTGTTTGTTTTTTCCTGTCATTAAAAGGCATGTGAAAAAGTTTCTCTTTTTCCTCTCCTGAAAGGCAAGTGAAAAATAAAAAGTGGTATCATTTTTCTGTTTTTGTCTGTCTGTTTTTTTTTATATATTGTTTTGCTACTAGAGGCACTGAAATGAAAACGCAGACATTTACTAATGGCTGCTATCTTCAAATAGAGAGTCAGAGGCCTGGTTTTCAGGAATCAATTAAAATAAGGTACAATGGACATCTAAAAAGTTTGCAATTTTTGGTCATAGTACTGTATGTAGTTAAAATATAAACCTTTTATTTTTTATGAGCAACATAGATTTAATTACTTACTTAATAATGGAACAAAATTCTCTCCATAAGATTAGTGCTTTATCTGTAACTGTTTATCGAACTGCAGCAGTGTTGTTTTTGACAGCCATCTTAGATTTAGTCTTAGTCTTCAGGACTAATTTATAGTTTGTCTGAAACTCTAATTTTAGTCATTTTTATGCTGCAAAAAAAAAAGTTAACCTTTACAATTTCGGATAACAACCAGATTCTTTACCAGACTGACAGCTCTATCCTAGATACTACAATAGCTGGGGTATAGAATGCTGCTTTGATGTTCATGCTGTTGGGCAGAAAACTTTCATTTATAGAAATCAAATAAACTTGTTTTTTTATGAATTAATGCCCTACTTTATACAAAAGTGTCTCACAAAAGTTGTGAAAATAGCAAATCTAGTTCAACACATCCTATTGGTTAAAAAAGCAGACAGACAAGCTAATAAAATGTACAATTTAGGAATGCTTTTAGACATATAAGGTTTCCTTTCAAAAGCAAACACTGATTTAGTATGAATTATGCATTAGACTCAGATCAATAAAATCTTCATTGCTCCATAAAAGGAAACAAAAACATTCTTCTTTCTACTTTGGCTATTTTCGTTTCATTTCTGCTCAGGGGTAAAAGTAGATTTTAAATTTACAGGATTTAAAAAAAAAATGCAAATAGAACATAATTGCCAGTAATGCCATGGCAATCCAGAACTAAATTAATGCATATGCTAACTAAAATGTAGTCAATACAAGGAAACATTTACATGATATTTAAATAGAAAGCAACGGGAACAATATTCAAAGATCTATGTACCTTCTCCTCTGGCTCTTTACCCAAAAAAGAGAATTTAATGAAATATTTTATTTGGATATAATTTATGGATTCTTTAAAGAATGTTTAGTATTAACTTATGTGAGCTTGAAGAAGTAAAATATTGATAGTAAAGGGATTTTTTTACGCTTTGCAGAGGATGTCTCCTGTCTCCTTGAACCCCGGTCGGCCTCAGCAGATGGCCGTTCACAGTAAGCCTGATTTCTTTTTTTTTCCTGTTAAAAGGGAGTTTTTCCTCTCCACTGTCGCTACAAGCATGCTTAGTGTGAGGGATTGCATCTGAGTCAATGAGTCGATGCAATCAACTCATTTTCCTTAGATAAAAAACTTTGACAAACTGTAGTTAAAAGCCTTCAGCTGATCCAAAATCCTGCAGCCAGAGTTCTGATGAAAATTAAAAAGAGAGATCATATCTCTCCTATCCTGGCTTCTCTTCATTGGCTTCCTGTTAAATCCAGAATAGAATTTAAAATCCTCCTTCTCACATATAAAGCCTTAAGTGGCCAAGCTCCATCTTATATCAGAGATCTGATTGTTCCTTATGTTCCTAACAGAGCACTTCGCTCTCAATCTGCAGGTTTACTAGTGGTTCCTAGAATTTCTAAAAGTAGAATGGGAGGCAGATCTTTTAGTTATCAGGCTCCTCTCCTGTGGAACCAACCACCAGTTTTAGTCCGTGAGGCAGACATCCTGTCTACTTATAAGGCTAGGTTTAAAACTTTCCTTTCAATAAAGCTTATAGTTAGGGTGGCTCAGGTTATCCTGAGCATCTCTATAGTTATGCTGCTATAGGCTTCAACTGCTGGAGGACATAGGGACCCCATTTCATCATTCTGCTTCATTCTATCTCTATTCTTCCACTCTGCAGAATCTGTTAGTTCAATCTCTAACATTCTGCTCTCTCTGCTTTTTCTCATAGTAGCTTCATCTGGTCTGTTCCTGTTTGGCTGTGACTCCATCCTGGAGAGAAACATCAGCTGTGCTGCTTCCATCAACACCTTTGTTTATAGATGTTGGAGATCGGCCTGTTTTCCAGTGTAGTCCTGTTTCTCTGACTGTGACTGGCTGGATGTGCTCTCCATCTCCTCCATCCTCTGACATGGGAGCTAGCTTGGAGCTCGTCTGCCTGGCTGTGTTTCCTGAACGGGCCGCCTTTTACAGCTGCTTTTTGTATATCTGCTTCTGTCTCCTTGAACCCCAGTCGGCCTCAGCAGATGGCCGCTCATACTGAACCTGGTTCTGCTGGAGGTTTCTTCCTGTTAAAAGGGAGTTTTTCCTCTCCACTGTCGCTACAAGCATGCTTAGTGTGAGAGATTGTATTTCAGTCAATGAGTCAATGCAATCAACTGGTTTTCCTTAGATGGAAAACTTTGAATCAATTTGACTGGATGATCTGGTTGAAGTGTAAAGTGCCTTGAGATGACATGTGTTGTGAATTTGCGCTATAGAAATAAACTGAACTGAATTGAATTGATGATCAGCCACATATAGTTTATTAAGTAGCGATGGAATAGCCATACTACTGAGAACGAACCATTAGAGCGGAGCATGAAGCGAAGAATCTGAGCTCCGTGCTCAGTTGTAAGATCAGAGCAGTTTGACAGAGTTAGCTTAGCTGATTATAGCAAAATTAAGCAGCTTAAACGTCTGACCCACCACCCGCTAATTTTAATTAGTGTTCCGCCGATGCCATTTTTTGGCCCCGATACCCAATACCTGGCTGTGCAGTATCAGCCGATACCGATACCATAATAATGTAAAATAATTACCATCATGGCTTTGTCAAGCTGCTGCCTACCTTTGTGAAGCAGGAAAAAATCTAATACAAAGTGATTCCAGTAGAACTTTTTATTGGAGTGGGTGACAATAGTTGAATAATGGCTCTCAAAATGGTATCGGTGCCCTATTTGTTGGTACTCGCCGATACCGATACCACCATTTTAGGGCAGTATCGGGGCCCCGTCCGATACTGGTATCGGTGCAACACTAACTTTAATTCAATCCCGTCTCATTGACTAAAACTCAAACCTATGACTAGTCATGTTTTAGTCATCAAAGTCATCAAAGATCCATGTTTAGCTCCTCAGTTTTTGTTATCGTCATTAAAAAGTAGCGTCAATTAAATTTTTTCGTCATCATCGACTAAAACAACACTGAACTGCAGGATACAGTTTTAACAATCTTGTCTGATACTCACAAACACAATGAGGAAGTCGAGAAGTCCACACGGGCGTCCCTGGCTCACGACCATAACAGGTAATGGTGGCTCCGCCCTGCATGACGAAGCCGGGGTTGCAGCTGTACTGAATGGTTGTGCCGACCAGCAGTTTAGGGTCAGACAGAGTTCTGGTCGAATGCTCCACGTGACCCGGGTCTGAACAGTACATGACTACGAGGAAGAGAATAAAAAAGAAAACAGCAAAGTCTTTGATTAGATTATTTCCCTTAATACAAAAAGTACAGCAATAAATAATATTGGCTTTGGTTTAATATTCAAGTGTTAAATACTTAGTTGAGAGCACATAAACTGTGTGTTTTCTATTTTTGGTGAATTAGCAAATTAACTTCTATCTACTAAAAAGAGAATAATTAGAAAACTATTCTTCAGACAAGCTATTTGTTCATTTAAATTCAGTGTTTCCATGGTATCTGGTAGAACTGCACAGCAAAAAATGTAAATCTAAATAACGCATTTTTTTCTTAAAATAAGTGCCTTTTTTATTGAATTGAGCAGGTAAGTTAGATGCTTTGCCAATGGAACAAGACAATTTACATTTAAAATAAGGGAAAAATAGTGCATTGTCTTATTTCAACTTAATAATATCTACTTATCTTATTTTAAGGGTGAAAATAATCATTCCATTGGCAAATCATTTTATTTACCTTCTCAAATTAAGGGTAAATACATTTAATTTAACACATTTCTAAATTGTTTTTACTGTTTGCCTTTAAATATTTTATAAAGTATCTCAAATTCGGGTCAAAAATACTTTTTTATTTTTTTAGAGTCACTCAAGTAAATATAACTAGTTTCCTACCCATCTCTGGGTATATGTGAAGTCAAGAAGGTTTTGTGATACATAAATCTACAAAAGAACAGTCATGGTTTTTATTTTCCGTATTTGTTCGCTGATTAATATAGAATAATAATGTTGTTTACAGTTGAAATGATAATGCTGTGTTGTCAATGTTTCAATTTTACAAAATCCTCAAGTGGAAAAACTTTTGACTTTATTTCACACAAACCAGGCACCTACAGCAGCAGCCATTCAAAATGGCCAATCAAAAGCCAGCTCAATGGCAGCTAAATCCCTTCCAACTTCCAGCCACTGGAGTGCACACTCCATCCTTTCACTGCATTACAGGGTTTGATCAGGAGACTTTCTTTAGATCTTAATGTCCACAAATCATGACAAAGAAGAATATTTTACATGTTTAAAAAGGAATTATAGGGGACCAGCCAAGGACCCATCAAGGAACAAGGGGACATTTCAAATGGCTACTGTAAGAGTGTGCAGACTGAAAAAAACTGGAAAGCTTGCAGTGTTATTGTAACACTTTAAGAGTTAAAGGCAGGCTCGGACTGGAAACCAGTGGATAAACCGACCTATCTTCAAGCATCACATGACAACCATCACCAAGACTTCTATAATGCAGTTTTACTCACTTTGGTAACCAAAGCACGTTGGCCTTTAGATGAAAAACCCCATCATGCTCCGCTACATATTTTTGCAAAATATTCTTACATCAATTTGCCAAATATAAGAGGAACATCATAGTTCGGTTTAAGAAAGCACTTTAGTTTTATCATAATTTAGTTTGTTGCAAGGATTTTACAGTTTGAAGAAATAGAAAATTACACCATATGCCAACCGTCACAAGGATGCGCATGACAAGGAGGGGCTATATATACTGCATGCATCATTTAGGTAGTTCACATTAGATTATTTCTTGAGCTCCTTCAGTTATTTACTGTCAAAGGTGGGAGCTTCAGCCAGAGAGTAAGTGTTTGGGCCGGTTTGATTTAAAGGTATACTATACAACCGGTGTTGATTTTCCGGCGAGGCTCCCCCTGGAGGGCGAAAGTAAAAGTGCACGGTCATAAATATGCTCAGCTGTTCTCCTGGTTTCTCCGTCAAGCCAGGCGCGGTTGTTTTGAGCTTAGCAGACAGGCGAACGCAACGAATCACCATGTCTACTGTGGTAAGTGACTATTTTGTTCCAATTTTCAAGTTTGAAAATTTAGCTGTTTTCTCGCTGGTTCCGCAGTGATAACCGCACAAATATCACCACTGCGCTAGCAACGAGCATGCCTTTCACTGGGGGCGTGTAGCAGTTCTCGCCGTAAAGCAAGACCGACTCTTGCGATGCATGAGACTTCTGAGCCTGTGGGTGCGGGCCGAGGGCTCCTGCAATTGTAAGTACGGTATTTCCCCTACAGACCACCAGGGCGGCCGAGAATATCTTTGTTCAACCTGAAATGACTCATTTAATCATCCAAAACTTTATGGAACACATTAATTAACTGAAAAATGTTGCATAGTGTGCCTTTAAGGAGGGTCGGCCCTCACACGCTGAAATTAGGACCGGCCCACCGGGCAAATGCCCGCTATCACAGATTACCAGTCAGAGCCTGGTTAAAGGTATAGTGAAGGGTTTTCTTTTTCCTGGCGGATCATCAAAAATAATTGGTCCTCCCTATTGTCAATCATTCTGGTGATATGTTTATGTAAGGCCCCATTTTCACTTACCGGTGGTGAGTCTGACATAGTGGAAAGAATGCTTATGCTCTTTTTGAAAGTAAGCTTGTATGAGCGATGCAAACAGCAACTGCTAAACAGAGGAGAAATGGACGCTCTCTATGTTTAATAGTCGTTCCCTCTGGGGAGCAGGTACAGGGTTGTGCATGTGTTTTTTTTTTGTGGAGAGTGCTGGTTTTTTCAAAAATATCCTCCACTATACCTTTAAACTCAACACTAATCTGAGTGCATTTTGTGTCCACTATGAATTAGTGTAAAATGACCTCTTTACATAGTGTATATCTCACTCCAGTTGTAATAACTCTAAAAGAGTAAATGTGTTTGGACGCTGCATATTATATATATACGTTTCTCTGTAAACTGTTTATTCTTTTTATCTTCATGCATATAACATCATCAGTCATGATAGTTTTCGGGCTTTAAGCAGGAAAATTTTCAAATTAGAAACTAAATTCTTCAAAAAGTATTATGCAGTGGAGCAAAACTGACTTTTTTCACAGAAGGGAGGCTGAAAGCTCCAGGACAGGTCCAGCTGGCAGGTGAGGGTCTCCCGCCCCACCAAGTCATAGCCAGGATCGCACTGGTAGGTGATTCTGGCTCCCCGCACCAACGCAATGTGTGAAGTCGTCTTCCAGCCGTTCTGGATCTCAGGCAGATCAGGACAGGAGTCGTTTCGGGACACCTCTGCAAAGAGAAATTACAGACGAGAGTTTGATTAATAGCCCCGGTTTGATGGGGTCAGGCGCTGAGGTCCATGCTTGGCTGCAATAAACATTTCCATCTCCATCACAATTAGTAAGGGTCAAAAAGTCAGCGTGAACAGAAGCACTACAGCTGATCATGGCATGATACTCTCACTGAGAAGATGGATGGATTCATTGTGCTGCTGCTCTACCGTGGAAAGAATGATGGATTTTATCTCTGCCCGATCCTCTTTAAATATCACCTCTCAGCTGGATTCACACAAGGACAGCCTCATAGTGAAGCTGGAGCTTGCAGCAGCTTGCAGCAGCTGTTACATGCCCATAGAAATTACAATTTTTCTCTGTATTCTTTTATTATAAAGAAAGCAGAATAAGTCAGGGCCCTGGTTTCAAGATGGGGTAAAAATTTGCAAGAACTCTGAATTTGAAAAGGGTTTAAAAACTAAGTTACAGACTTTTGTTGAGTCTAAAACTGACAGGATATTTGATTTTACTGAAAATTGAGGAAAAATTAAAGATTAATTATTTATTTAAGTAACTGGTCTTAACAGTGTTTACAGTTATTGGCACTGCACTGCAAAAACGATTTAGAAATGAGTACAAATTTTTTAAATTAAATGTATTTACCCTTAATTTAGTAGACTGACATTTAGTAGGTAAATAAAAGGATTTGCCAATGGAATGATTTTACTCTTTTTTTACTCTTAAAATAAGATAAGTAGATATTATTAACCTGAAAAAGGAAAATAATAAAAATAATAATAATAAATTGTCTTGTTCCATTGGCAAAGCGTCTCACTTACCTGCTCAATAAAAAAAAAAAAAAAATGCACTTACTTAAAAATAAAATTCTTATTAAGATTTACATTTTTTGCAGTGTGAAGGATTGTTTTGATTTCTTTTTTTTTATTTATAGAAGGTTTTTATGCCCTCCTCCAACCAATCAGTTGAATAAAGAAAAGTCAACCAGATTGCCATAAAATCTATATAAAATTCAATCTATATAAATTAATAAATAAAATGTATATGGCAATAAATAACTACAATATCCTTTAAATCCCCACCACTTTTAAAATGTAATTACTTTAATTGCTTATTTTACTGCATAAAATGTCATTTTATTTGTGACCCCTGAAATTTGATAATTGTTTTCCATTTATTTTAAGGCTGAGGAAAAGTTTAGAGTAATTTGAGAAAACAAAAAGTTAACGACTGTCACAACTGGCAACGTCAACTTAAGTAAATATGAGTGTGGAGGTCCCTGTCCCTGCTTGGTCCCCAGACGATGACGGAGATGTCCAACAAACATCAGGGAATGTCCCACTTATTGCACATTTAAAAAGCACCTTAAACAGTTTCTTAAAAACCAGTCATGCACTTACTAATTTTATTGTTGTAATGTCATTGTCTGAACGTGTGTCTATGTGTTTTGACTGAAATTGTATTATGTGATCTTGTGTTGTTTTGTCTTCCTGCCTCAGGACGACAGATGTAAATTAGCAACTATGCAACAACCTGGTTCATTTCAAATCTGTACAGAAGTATAATATTGTTCATTAATGTGCTCTGTCCTGATTAAATAAATAAATAAATGACCTCCTGGACCGCTGAGCTTTATGGGGAGATCCAGTGGACTGCGTGAGCTGATAATAGAGCTTCACTCAGGGACCTGGAAGATGGGAGTCCAGTTGGATAACACAGTTTGAGAGAACCTGTCCATGATGAGCAAGCATGAAGTGACAGTGGAGAGGAAAAACTCCCCGTTCGGAAGAAACCTCTGGCAGAACCAGGCTAAACGTTGGCGGTCTGCTGCCGGACCAGTTGAAATGAGACGCGGAACGCAGTAAGAGTCCAGGAGGAATTACACTCTGATAAAGCTTTAGCTACGATGGTGGAGGAGGGGCTGGAGGTGGTTTGAAATGGAGTCATCTGAATGAAGTCAGAAAGCACAACCCCCGCCTGCGCACAGGAGAAAAAGAGCTGCGGATAGGAGACTTTTAAGATAAACTTTGGATGCCGATCAGCTTTCATGGAGGTGTGGTTCAAAGCTAATTGGCTGTCGCAGGTGGATATAGGAACACAATCAGTTTAGTCAGTTGAACTTCCGCCTAGGCACAACACAAAGTTTAGAAAAAACGCTACCTACAGCTGGGTTAGCGGTCCACTCTTTCAGAACCAACATGGCTTTCTTCTCTTTGTTCCATTAGTTTTTAGCCCCCCCTTTAGTCTCCATGTTGTTTGCCTACAGAGCTCGTTCTCAGACTGTTGTACATATTTTTATTAGTTTCTTTCTTAGCTTTTAGAACCGAATAATGAACATGTAAAGAATTTATCTGGCTGAACAGGCAAGAGTCTGGTCTAATTAGAAAGTGCACAATGGAAACATATTTTCCAAATGTGACACAGGTGGCTTTTAGACACAGGTTTGCCTGCTGTGTCTAACCCTTTAAAGCCCGATCCAAGAATAAAACAAAACAGAAAGTTACTTTTTTTTGGTTTGAAGTCCTTATTTGGCCTTTTAACAAAATATGTAAAAAGAAAAAACAGAAATACATTTTTGATATTAGTAATTTATTGCTATGCGATAAGTCAAGATTATTTTTTGTGTAGTCTTCTGCCCTCTGTTATCAGGTATATCTGATTGTGTACAATAGTATTTTGAGCAAAGTTTTTACCATTAAATTATGCAAAAGGTGTCAGACCCAAAACATTTCAGAAACCGTATGTATCAAATATGATACATTTGGCATTACAGGGTTAAAAGTAGCAGCAGCAGCAACCCAGACTGACAGCAGCTCATTGGCTAATTTGGATCACATGTAGCCTGGTGCTGGACGCTCTGGACGGCTTTACCGTATTAACAGGAGAAGTGGCGCAAGTGAAGTCAGACACTGTCGTTGGCTAACGTGGTAATTTATAAATGTTTTAAATCAGGTTGGGTCCAGATTAGCCAGCAGGTGGGTCCACATCCGGACCACGGTCCGCTAATACTTGACCTCTGCTCTAAAGGCTCCAGCTCCCTCTCCAAGACACTCTCAAAGAAACCCTTCAAAAGACATCTGAGGTCCTCCTGCAATACACGCTCTTAAGGCTTGACACCCTCACTTCTCAAGCCTCTTTCTCACTGAAAATACACGGTTAACGTGTGTTTTTCAAACATGGTTGCCCTGATAACAATTGGCTTTTGGCTCCCATTCCATTGGCAAAAAAAGCTAGTCTAACACAACACTGTGATATCTATAAAGTCAGTCAATCAATCAATCAATCAATTAATTTGTTTGCTGTTTAAAATATGAGTGATAAAAAGCCAACCAAAAGGCTATTTTATTCTGGTTAAGATTAAATGACATTCATACTAAGTGTAATTCACCAGAACACCTCAGTGTAGACTCCACAGTGGGTTTTTTTATGTAGCAGTCACCTAAATGAGAAATAATTCCACTGGGAATGTTTTTTACTTGCTTTCTTTTGATGCTCGTGAAAATGGTTAGAAGCATCTGGGAAACATTAACCCCCAGGTGTGAAGTAGATTAATGCTTTGAGGGGGAAGTACTGAGATGAGTTTTAGGCTCCGGTTGTTGATGCACGAGTCCTTTTCTCTTTATCAGTTCTCTCAACCTGGAAATGACACCAACAACCTTTGAAAAAAGAATCGAAATATAATCTATATTGAAAGGACAGCTGTGATGCTAAAATAATTGGGCTACTACAAAGTTTGCTGTCTTCAAAGACTGAATGGAGAAAAACAGTGAAGGACTCTTTGCACACCAAACATTCATCTAAAAAAGGATTTTTATCTCCTAGTGGAGGAAGACTTTTATCTTTGAGTTAGTTTTTCTGTTTGTAGATATTTTTTCAATTAGTCATATCTGATTAAATCAGAAAGATGTCATGATTTTTTTAAATAGCTTCTCTTTGTTGGAGGACTTTATTATGAGGGCCTGAGGTATAAAAAAAACAGAAACATAATAATATCATGTGTGATAATTTTTTCATTTTTTCTATATTATGCATACCCGTTTCATTAATAATAACATATGGACTGTCCTCACACTAACACACATACCATGGACTGTTCCCCTCACACACACACAATCTGTACACATCTGTATATAATCTGTATATCTGTAAATCTTATCTGCCATTATTTATCTTGTATTATAAACCCGCTAATACATATATTTTTTTTCCTAACATTCATGTATATTCTTTATAATCTGTGTAATCTGTGCATGTAGCCCCCAAATTCATATTTAAATTCATGCACAACTTTTTTACAGTCCCTAACTATTACAGTCCCTAACTATTGGAACACGATCAAGTGAAATGATACGACTGGCATAAAATCAAATACAAACAGCATAACAATAAAACAACAAGCCGTTCCCATCTAGGCGTAATCAGAGAAAATGACAGACGAAGTGTGCTCCTGATGTCCAGTCTGCTCCTTAGCTTTGTTTTGGTCGCTGTAACCGCAGAAAATACCGCTTCAGGATGAGTCTTGAACTGAATTAACCAGTGTCAAGAGGCACAGATGCACCGACTGATGTAATTGGGAGAGAATACCGCAATTTTTTATATTTTTCAAAATAAAACATCACTCAGACTCTGATCGTCGATAAATATATATATATATATATATATATATATATATATATATATATATATATATATATATATATATATATATATATATATATATATATACTTTTTTCTGTGCGGCCCGGTACCAAATGACCCACAGACCGGTCAGCAGCCCGGTGGTTGGGGACCGCTGCTGTATAGCACTTCGTGATAGATCCAAACCACATTTTGTTGCTTGTACTTGTGACAGTGCAATGGCAATAAAGTTGAATTCTATTGTATTCTATTCTTTTTACTGTAGCGGCCAATCAAAATTTTCCCCACTTTCCTTGATGGGTCCTTGGCTGGTCATTTGCTTGTTCTTAGCTTGTCCCCTACAATTCCTCTTTAAATATGCAGCTGAAATAAGTTTTTTCTGTGTGTCTGGGTTCTCCCTTAGAGATAGGTTGAAGAGCTCAGTCATCGGGGAGGAGTCAGAGTAGAGCCGCTGCTCCTCCACATCGAGAGGAGCCAGTTGAGGTGGCTCGGGCATCTGGTTAGGATGCCTCCTGGACATCTCCCACTGGGAAGAGGAGGCCCAGAGAGCGACCTAGGACATGCTGGAGAGCAGTGGCGGCTGGCCCATAGGGGGCGCTGGGGCACCGCCCTCCCTGATAAGAAGAGAGAAACGTAAAATATATTTTTAGAAATTAACTCATAAATGTCAGTTTTACTCTCTAGAGTGTGTACCTACAAGCAAAACAAATTATATAAACTACATTTCCCTATCTACTGTCATTCATTTGTGGATTTCCACAGATAGACTCCTACCGTCTCTGTCTTGGGGCTGTGATCAGACAGCCCCACATTTGCAGAGAATCTGTCAATCATGTACTATTGCTAGGTGAATTTAATGGCCAATCAGCTTCTCAGAACTTTATGGTCTTGGGGCGCTGAAAATACTGCGCTTTTACAGGCTTCTGCACCCAAGCGCAGGTGCAGACAATTAGAGGGACGATGGCGAACGTAACGAACGAGATGCAGCTTCCACCAAATTCAATGAGATCCTTATTTATCTACCCGTTTGCCAGAAGAACATCCCTGTTGTAGGTTAGGAAAATTTCATGTCATGGTTATTGTGACTGTGACGAATCCACCTCGTCGCTTAAAACTGCGTGCCACACACACATTCCTGTTATACTGTGTTTGTGAGGACCAATACGCTCGCGCTGAGCCCAGTAGCTCCATTAACTTAAAACACACAAGCTGTCCTGGTTACCTGCTGGCGTATTGAGGGTGCACACTTAATATTTCAGTGGGGTTAGCCGTGTGTGTGTGTGTGTGTGTGTGTGTGTGTGTACGTGTTTATGCTACGGGGACTTGTCATCTTCAGTCTGGCTGCGTCTTTGCTGGGTTCAAACCCAGTTTGGTGTAATTGAATAAGTCAATGAATCTGTGTAAAAGAATTAAGTTGTAAAAATTATTTGTTTGTTTTTGTACATCAATTGTTTGTGGAGGTAATATATGGACAAAACTGATTTATGAGAAGAAATCAGAAATAAGAGAGCCTGAGGGTAGGGGCTTAAACTATTTAATGAGGGCTGTGGGAAGAAGAGCGGCCATTTCTGTTTTCTATTTCTTTGTTACATTGCTGGTAACTGGAGGGAGGCTGAGGCCCAGAGGATCTTGTATATGTTTAGTTTCTTTTGCATCCTGTTTTGAGTTTTGGAGATCAATAAATCACCAACACCGGTAACCCGACTGAGCCTGGATTCTTGGAGGCCAAAGAACCCCGTCACAGTGACCCAAATAATCACTGTTACTGTTATTATATAGTAAATTAAATCATTACTGTTAAATTGTATGTATTGTCCAATTGTTTATTTGAATTCTTATTCTGAATTAGTTGGAGACATACACTAGGCTATATCAGCCCCACCAAAAATATTTTTCACCAACCGCCACTGCTGGAGGGACTGTTTCTCAGCTGGCCTGGGAACGCCTTGGGGTTCCCCTGGAGGAGCTGGCCTAAGTGGCTGGTATTAGGTTTCTGTTTTCTTTTGAGTATCCAGTTTTGCTTTTCTCCTTGTTTCCTAGTTTTTATGGTTTAATTCTTAGTTTATTCTGTTCTTTGGTTTTTTTCTCAGTTACTGTCCTAGTCTTGGTTCTGTTATGTTTTCTTTTGAGTGTTTAGTTTTCTTTTCTCCATGTTTTATAGTCCTAGTGGTTTAATTATTATTTTGTTGTTATTGTCAGTCTTCCAGGTTTTTAATTTGTTGCCCTCTGCTGCCCTCTTGTGTTCTCCTTTCTCCCTAGCTCCTGTTTTGTTTCTGCTCTGTCCTCCCCTGTTTCCCATCTTCTCATTAGCCCTCTCTTTGTCTTTAGCCCCATTTACTCTACCCTTGAAAAACCGATCCATGTCGAGACCGGTAAAAGCTTGGATCAGTTAACCAGGCCGAGCTCGGTTCTGACAACCGTTTACACATCACGCTATCTCGGCTCCTCGACTCCTCGCCTCCTAGTGACGATCTGCGGTATTACTGCCAGCATTAAAGGAGGAAATCAAGCAGTTGGTGGCGGTAATGCACCAAAAGTTGTTTGCCAACCGGCATAAAACACAAGAAGAAGAAGACGAAGAAGGAGGGAATCAAGCAAATCAAAATGGCGGCGCCCGTCACATTCAGAAAGTTATACTTGATTATCATTGCTGTGCTTTGGTGTTATTATTTAAAATGCCTTTATTTAAAATGTTGCGTGGAGAACATTTTGATTGTTCTTTTAAGTTAAAGAAGAAGTTGTTCTTCTTCTGTTTCCGGAGGGGCATTAGTGCCAACTACTGGAATGGAGTGTGAATCGGGATGTTCAGTCAGACGGAGATGACGCGTTCTGCTCATGCGCTCTTGTTATCAGAGAACCGAACCAGGGTAAAACCGAGCTGAGCCCAACTTTGGAACTGCTCTGCAGTTATCTCGGTTCAGTTCAGTTTGCTTTCCATTTACACATTATAAGTTATCTCAGTTACTGAGCTCGGACCGGTCTCGGCAAGGTTTTTCAGGGGTACTCTAAATGGGGTATATGTCTCCTTTAAAAGCACTCTCTCTTCAGTTCCTCTTTGCTGGGTCCCCGTCTAACCTTGTCAGTCTTCCTCCAACTCGTCTATCTGAGCCTTCCTCCTGGTTACAGTTCTTCCCCTGATGACTCCTAGGTTTTTAGTAATGTTTGACTTGTGTTTTCATGTTTTTTTTTAGATATTTTTTTTGACTCCTGGTTTCTCATTTGTTTTTTTTGGACTTTGTTTTCATTTGGATTTTAGATTCCTGTTGCCTGTGGTTTCGGACTTTGTTTCAGTACTCATCATTAAATCTACTTATAATTCACCTCTGCCTCCCTGCCTCTGCTTTTGGGTCCTCAAACCATAAAAAAAAATCCTGACAGCGCGGGAGAGGGACCTCCCTTCTGAAGCTGCTACCCCCGTGACCTGACCCTGGATCAACAGAAGAAGATGGATGGATGGATGGATGGATGGATGGATGGATGGATGGATGGATGGATGGATGGATGGATGGATGGACATTATATCTAAAGAGAAGTGTCATCTCCTGGTCAGACCCTGAATTCATTGAAATTGTGGAGTCAGAGTAAACAAAAGAGCATGCCCAGGAGAAGGCCAGTGGCTGGAAGTTGGAGGGGATTTTGCTGGGAGCTGCAGGGGAGTAGGCTGCCATTCAGCTGGCGTTTGACTGGGAAGGGCCATTTAAATAGCATTTTGAATGGCTGCTACTGCCAATATGGAGATTTTGTATTGTTGTTCCCTTTGTGTATTTAATGATTGAACCGTTGGCTAACCAGGTTACATAACTCTATACATTTTAAAAGGGCCGCAGGGATTTGTAAGTTGAAGCTCTGGGATCAATTTATCACTTTCTATTGACTTGTTCTTCCTCCGCTATGCAGCCTGAATGTTTGTGCTCATATGCAAAAAGAGTAGCCCTCTTGTTGTGTCTACATAATTTACTCCTCTGGGAAATGCATGGTAGTTTGTGATGTCGAGAGGGTGACAAGTAAATTGGACCGCATGTGCCTCAGCGCGAACCTAAATTGGTTTCAGGTGTTGAATCTGAGAAGCACTGGAGATCACGCCGTGAAAAGAGCGGAGGAAGCTGCAGCCTCTGAAACCCCACACTTGTATGTGAAAGAGTGCCGTTGTTCAGTCGCTGAAACAAATAGGATGTGATTGAATCAGGGCACAGGGAAAGTGAAAGAAAAGCCAAATGAGAACACGACGGGACAAAAGAGAACATGAAAAATGGAAGAGGCTGCTTGAGGACGAATTGCAGAATTGAAATGAATGAACTAAAAAATACAGCTTTTCCATCTTTTGTTGTTCTTGGGAAATTTCAGTGTTAAAAAAAGTGTAAAAATATAACCAAAAGGCAAATAACACAATGGCCGCCATGTCAAATGGCTACTAGTCTCCACACTCCCAAATTAATAAGAATGAAAACAAACTGTCAACCTCATATGACTTCCTGTTACATTAATCTCAAAGCAAACATCTTTTTAAAGGTTTAAAGAGCTGCAATTGCCCATTTCTAACGCCCTAAACTGATATTCTGCTGAAGCTGATCTATCACCCCTTTCATTTCTTCTCCAATCAGCAAGCAAACACCACCTCCTTGATGGATCTTTTTTTAGAACAGGGTTTCCCAAACTTTTTAAAGCTTTTCATCGGCTTCTGTCCACAGAAACCCTTTGAATTTAACATCCATCCATTTTCTCTTGCTTAATCCTTGTCAGGGTCGTTGTGGGCCCGATGCCTGTGGGCGAGAGGCGGGGTCCACCCTGGACAGGTCATCAGTCTGTCGCAGGGCAACACAGAGTCAAACAGGACAAACAACCATTCACACACACAGTCACACCTAAAGGCTGATTTACACTCAGAAACCAGGTTGTCTACGTGTGTCGCAGTGAATGCAAATCTGCCCCCGTCCCTGCCGCAGACACTCTGCTGCACCTCTCCAAAAATTGTAGGTGACCGTAGACAGTGCCGCAGGCAGGGGGCCTCTGATTGGTCAAATCTACATCCCCTCTACACTATGCATATTTCCAGTTTGGTACCTTACCTTACCTTACCTTACCTTACCGGCTTGTTTTGTTTGTATGACTGCAATTTTGCAAAACAACTTGTGAAGATGGACCAGCTAGAATAGCGAGGTGCGCAAGAACGCTGGGACCCTTTTTCCACCTGGATCCCCGCTTTCTTTCGCCCTCATGTCCCTTCGTTGTCGCACTAACTTGCCCCCACTTACTCACCACCTCGGCCGTATCTAGACCCACAGCTAGTTCCTGATTGTCCCTCTTGCGTTTTGGCGTGGACTATAATAGCGCAGAGCACGCTTCAATATTAAGCATTAATACAAAAGTAAATAAATTTGTGACAAGATCACTACGACACGCTGCTGCAACAGTATAACCAGCCCTTAAGAAGGCAACTGTTTTCTTTGTTTATATTTTTTTTGCAACTCTAAATGCTTCAACCTCCCTCTGAGAAAAAAGTTTCACTTTAGTCCTATTGACAGTAATAGGGAGCTTTTTAAAAGTGATTTGTGCATATTTCAATGGAATAAACATCATTTTAGTCATTAATACGCAAACGTTGCTACAGGAAATCATTTGTGGGGGAAAAAGCTGAAAAGTCATCACCCTATTAGTTATAGCACTGACCCAGAAAACAGCCGTACATAAAATACACAGATTGGTTGGTTAGTTGTTAGTTTTTCATAGTTCTTTGTTCTGCCCATTTCTAGACTGTAAGGCTTGGTTGTTGTGTTTTAACTCTTCCCTTTATAACTACCTCTAAAATATGTTGCAGATTTTAAGTACAAATCATCTAGTTGCTCATTTTGAATATATGATAATCACAACAATTGATGGTTCCAATACACAACTTAAAGCTGATAGAAAACAAGTAAAAACACTGCTAATGGAGACGAAATTAGAAAGAAATGAAAAATAAATGAAAAATAAAATCAGGATGTTTAATGTTGAACACATTCCTTCCATTGTTTATACTTAAATCTTCCTTTTAGGGATTTATTTAGCATGCTCTTTTTAAATACTTATTCCCCTTAAATGATTACAGAAATCTTCAGTTCACCTCAATGAGTGGAGCTCAATAAAATCAGTTCAAAGTGATTTAGTGGACAAAGAGACTCAGCCTCACCGTTAGTGAAACAGCAGGAAGAAACTTTTTCTGATCTTTCAGGCTCAGACACACTTCTCTCACTGAGAAAACAACCCTAATAACAAAAAACTAAACACTAACAATAAACACCCACAATTTATTTTTCACTTTTTAAAGTAATAGTAATCATTTTAATAGTAGAGTATAAAAAAATAACAACAAACTATAAAAATAAAAAGATAGAATTAGAATTAAACTTTAGGGTCTTTTTATGTTACTCCTTCACGACAGAGTATTAGGGCCAGGCAAGAGATTTCTTTTCTTCTATTTTGAGAATAAAATCGTAAAATTACGAGAATAAAGTTGTAACATTGCAAGAATAAAGCTGGAAAATTACAAGAATAATGTCCTACAATTACGAGAAAAAAGTTGCAACGAGAATAGTCATAACATTACGAGAATAAAGTCGTAAAATTACGAGAATAAAGTTGTAAAATTACAAGAAAAAAGTCACAATGAGAATAGTCATAAAATTACGAGAATAAAGTCGTAAAATTACGAGAATAAAGTTGTAAAATTACAAGAAAAAAGTCACAATGAGAATAGTCATAAAATTACGAGAATAAAGTCGTAAAATTACGAGAATAAAGTTGTAAAATTACAAGAAAAAAGTCACAATGAGAATAGTCATAAAATTACGAGAATAAAGTCGTAAAATTACGAGAATAAAGTCACAACGAGAATAGTCATAAAATTACGAGAATAAAGTCGTAAAATTACGAGAATAAAGTCACAACGAGAATAGTCATAAAATTACGAGAATAAAGTCATGATATTAAGAGAATAAAGTCCTAAAATTACGAGAAAAAAGTTGTATTTTATGACAACTGGTACAAGAATCACTTTCTTCCCTAAAATGACGAATGTTGAGCATCATCTGAAGTAATACTTTGGCTGTGGTTTGACTAATAAAGAAATCTGTTAGCAAACCAGCATCAAATTGGGCAGGAGGTCAAAGTGGACTCCGGTTGCTGATTGGTGGAGCTGGTCGGCCATCATCTGCTTTCTTTCTGAAACGGGTTGTTGTATGATGACTTCATTCTCATATTAATACAACTTTATTCTCGTAATGTTGATTTATTATCGTAATATTACAAATTTACGACTTTATTCTAAAAAATATATATAAATCTCTAGCCTGTCCCTAATGCTCCGTCGTATTCCCTCAAATCTGTGTTTAAAAAAAGCACACAAAAAAATGTGGGCTTCAGCCTGGTGAGTACTAGATATTCCTACGCTCTCACCCATATAATTGATGATGAAACCTTCACCCTTTCCGAAGACGAGCCCGGCGGGGTCGGAGTGAAAGGTGACGGTCAAGTCCGGTGTGGTGGAGGACAGTTTGAAGGGGCTGCTGCCTCCGACGTAGCGTCCCAGGATCCGAGTCGTGACCTCATCCCCATCAGTGAAGGTCAACATGTCGCTGTCACTGATGTTAAGTCTGAGGATGATGAGAGTGAAGAAAAGGGAGACACCAACTTGTAAGGCTGGTTAGGATGACATAGAGAACAGGTGTTAGCTGGATGCATTAGAAATCAGAAACATCAAAAAGCTGAATGCAGAAAGTTTCTGATAGTCCAGAAATGTGTCTTCATAGCCTCTGACATGTTTAGCAAACCAAAGAAGTTCCCTAAAGCTCGGGTTAGGGAAGTTTAAAACACGTGGGGTGAAAAATCCAATGACCTGATTTATAAAATAGTATCTCATAGTAACAAATCAATCTGAACTCTGCAACTTAAAGTCAGGCAAAGCTGTGATTCATCAAGTACTTAACTTTACAAAACAACAGATGTGCTTGACTAGATGACATATATAACATCTCAAGTAAATTAGAAATGTTGTAAATGTTGTTTAAAAATATGTTTGTTTTTTTAAACTGAAAAAAAAATAAATTTGGAACTCAAAATATTTTTGAAAAAACTTTTTAAACCTGAGAAGAGATGATTGAAACTACTTTATAGATTCAGGTTTGTATTCGATTTACTGCCGCCTTCCTCAGCGTGGGAGCCGGACTCACAGTATATGACACTGGATGTGGTATGATGACTGACATCTACAGTAAGAAGCCAGCACCAAATATTCTCTGGTTTCGGGGCAACAAAAGTACAGGCCAGAACCAAATAAGGCAACATCCCCGAACTGACGTCAATTCTGGTGGAACTTTAGAATTGTGAGAAAGAAATGAGGTGTCGATGGGGTTTGAACTTCTCTGTACGTCCATTTCACCCACTGAACTATTGTTATTCATCTATGACAATGAACTCGGTTTTGCATTCTATGACAAACGTTATAGTCTTAAATAATTTCTTTCGGTTTCAACGTTTCTTTTTTTTCAGTTTTAAAATTATTTCAACCTGGAAAGACTCAGAGAACAGATGCAATTAGAAAAGTATTTCCATTTATTTATATAGGTAACAATCATATTCTTCAAAATTTTTATATCTAAGGAAGACCAGCTAATTGCGAGGGTTCATTGACTCTCTGCAATCCTGTACACTGACCATGCATGTAGCGACAGTGGAGAGGAAAACTCCCTTTTAACAGGAAGAAACCCAGTGTGAGCGGCCATCTGCTGAGGCCGACTGGGGTTCAAGGAGACAGAAGCAGATAAAGACATAAATGAATGAATGTTCTGTGGCGATCAGGTCCCGGCAGAAGTCTTCGATGCTGTGAATCAGCATGCGCTTGGATGGATAACAAAGAAAAGGGTAATAGTAGTCGTCCCCCGGGGCCTGGATGCTGGTGGTGGAATAATCCAGTGGGGGAGTGAGACTGAGAATGAGAGAGGAGATGGGCTGTAGGTGGTGGAAAGTTTGCTTGGGTGTGGGAGAGAGAAGCTAAGCCAGGACCTAAATGAAGGTGATCTTGAAAGATGATTGGCTTTGGAGAAGGTGTGACCCCAGAGGTGATTGGCTGGAGGTGAACAAGGGACATCGCAGGTGGGTCCGGTGAAATCTTCCAGATTGACTTTTATTATTTATACTAATGTTATTTTTTAGTTTCATTCCCTTCTTAATTCCTAATCACCTCCATATTATTCTCTTTTTTTTCTTATTTCAAGGTAAAACCTTGTTCCTGATGGGCCTGTTGAACCATGTCCCCCGTATTAAGTTGTTAGCTGACAACACCCAAAGAACGCCCTTTTAAATCATAATTTCAAATACATTCATTAACATTTTTGTATCCCAAAGGTAATCATATACTGTGTAGAAAGAAGAAAAAAAACATCAAAAGACTTATTTTAACTATGGATTCTTTCTTTTACTCTTTTTCCCCCCAAGATCTTAATTTTTGACTGCCTTTCATAAGTCATGGAGTTTCAAAGCAATTTCTGTCTGACATAAGACAAGTGAAGAAAAAAAATATTATTGATCCACAATTATCTGGTCTAAATGCAATGTTGTTGTACTGCCAAAACGTTTCCTCTTTGGGCAGATTTTATGTGTTTTTTCCTAATAATATAAAGCCGGGTCAAATAAAACTTCTATTTTTCCACTGTAGGACTTATGGCCTATGACAGAGCTTTTAATGGCAACATCTATGCTCCATATCACTGATTACTTTATTAGATATTTGTAAAGCAAGCTGTGCATAAAGCACAGAGAAATTTGTGACAAAACCTCCACAAAAAAACACGAGGGGGTTGTTGGAAATGGTTTGACTGTAGTTTTTAGGCATAATAGCAATGGAGGAGGAGCATGCTTTAGGCTTTACATCTGTGTCCTAAATAGTGTTGGGCATGTTACTTTGAAAAAGTAACATGAAAGTAACTAGTTACTAGTAAAAGTAACTATTGCGTAACTATTGCCTTTCTCGCCCCCGTAACCCTCACCACCCGGCCCCCACCTTCTCGCCGTGTGTTTCTAAAGCCAGCTGAATAGAGCGGGCGACAAAGACAAGAACCTGCAGAGAGTTTTGCATTTATTGCAACTCAACGTAAATTACATCGAGGGGAACGCTATCTGACGGGCCTACAAACCCCGTCAGATAGCGTCCCCCCTGCTTAACATGGGGGAACGGTATCTGATGAGGTGTAAATATGATCAGGCTGCATTACCTCTACTCGTGGGTGTGAAGTTTTTTAACATGGCGTTCAGATCTCGTGATTGCATGAAATTAATAACTGGGGAAGTCTAATTCTGAAATCCTGTGTGTTTCGGTTGTTATAGATACTGCAACATCCATCCATCCATCCATCCATCCATCCATCCATCCATCCATCCATCCATCCATCCATCCATCCATCCAGATTTCTTCCTTTCTCCATATAGGCTAATATTTGATCCTTCTCACTCTCCGTAGTCCCCCTGTGGCGTGAGCACAGGGAGACTGTTGCGCCTTTAGCGAGCATGCACGTGTCCTGCCTCTTGCGCGGTGAATCGTGCCGCCTGCTCTGTGCAGAGATGCAGGGGAAACCATATCTGGTGGGGAAACGGAGCTCGACGTAACACCGGTATTTCCATCTGGAAAACGCTGTTTTGCTGCTGGATCCTCCTCACTCTCCATCTCTCTGTGTGTGCTGTACGTTAACACCCACCATCGGAAACACCCACCTACCCAACTGACAGACGGAATCTCACTATACTTCAGCCTCCCCTCTCTCATGACAAGACGCCCACAAGTCCTATCATGAAAAAAAGTTTAATTGTGCGACCTGAGTAACATGCAGTAATGGGATGTCGGCAATGGTAACTGCGTTATAGTTACAGTCAAAGTAATTAATTTGATTACTCATTACTAAAAAGGTGTTAGTAATGTATATGTATATGTTCGTCTGAAGATATTGATTATTTTGTTATTTTGGTATCCATGTTGTTTGGGGTTTGAACTACCGAATTGGTGCTGCGCTGCACAACAAAATGGCTCCAGAACGACATCTGCCAGAGTGGCGGTGCAGAGGTAGCACATTTTCCCTCATTTTTGTAGGTAAACATGTTTTGTTTTTCAAAATCGATGGTAGGAAGTGAAAGATCGATATTATATCGGGTAGCCGAATAACATAATATATCGCCAAAAGGATTATTTCCCACACCCCAATTCCTAAAAATGTTTTTTAGAAGGAATGTGCCATGCTTGAAAGGCCATTAAATATAGTCTTTGTCTTCCAGAAAAAAAAAAATATAAATGGGTTTTGGAGAACAAAAATTTGGACCATGTTTGACCTACTTTTTCATGTGAAAAGTGGGCGTTACTGACTTGGACAGTCACAGTGGTTAACTGTTGAGTTTAATGGGGTTAACTGCCTTGGCTCGTCCTTTTGTGTTTCCATGTGGAAACCATGGAAACATATCATCAATGTAGATGAATTTTCCATTGATGCTTATGCAATCTGTAAACACTGTGGATTTTGCAATGTCAATGCCTCATCTCAATCAACAACTTTCCTTAGATATAAAAACTTTACCAGACTGTTTGCATGAACTGATTGAACTGTCTCAAAGTGCCTTGAGATCAGGGGTGGATTTACCATTAGGCAAAACTAGGCAGTTGCCGAGGGCCCCAAGTTCCTGGGGGCCCCATAAAACTCAGTTTTTATGTATTATGTTTACATATATGGTCAAGTTTGCTGCTTAATTTGCTTAGCAAATCATTTGAAAACAAATGGCGGGAGGAGCAGTGTTGCCAACTCAGCGCTTTTTTCGCTATATTTAGCGACTTTTCAGACCCCTCTAGCGCATTAAACAACAAAAAAAGTGCTTAGCGCCAAGTCTAGTGATTTTTTTCTGTTACTGCTCTCCTCTATCTTGTCTGCTGTCATGATTCATGCAGCTATTATTTCATCCAAATGAAAAATGGAGAACAGATAAGCAGATCATGGCTTGTCTGCAGTGAAAAGAAGGACTGTGTTGTTTACTTTTGCTTTCGCCTTTTTTGAAACACAGGAAGGAGCAATCAGCTATGTTAGAATGGGCTTAGTGATTGAAAAAAAACTTTAATTTCTTTTGAGACAGCATGAAAAGTCAGCTGAGCACATTGACAATATGAAAAGGAAAAGGGACAAAAGAAAGCATAGGAAGAAAACAGCAAGAAAAGAGATAAGAAGAGGGGGACAAAATATAGAACAAATAGTGTTTCTCTAGTCAATAAAAATGTCTGTATAATGGTCTGTTTAATGTGTTGTCTTCTCATTCAGAGGGCCTCCTGCTGGTCTTTGACTAGGGCCCCATATTTCCTAAATCCGCCCCTGCTTGAGATGACTAGAAAATAAACTGGATTAAATCTACGGCCTCCACAACAGAGTGCGATTAAAAAACATGGAGCCTTTATTAAACTTTACAACTAGGACTGAATTTTCAATGAACTTAACTTTTCTGAGCTCCAGAGTGTCTGGTGGAGAAAATAAAGGAGGAAAGGAGCCCTACTAATAAAACCTGTAATTGGAAGCAATAAAACAGGCGACGCACAGGCGATTCAATCAAGATAACAACCATATATAACATCTAGAGGTTATCGACAGGTGGGACGAACGTTAAATTTATTTTACCATCACAGACTTTTCCTTTTATTTCACTTTAAAGCTGAAGAAAAGAAACAGAACAGAGTTGTTATGTGTGTTTCTATTTATCTTAAGGATGCACAATCACATTAGAACTATATTTAATCTCAAGACATAAATGCTATAAAAAACTTTATGGATTTAAACCCTAAATGATGAATTTAATGAGAACATCCGGTGAAAGTGTGAGTTGTTATTTATAACTTCCATCCAGTTTAGCTAGTATTATAGACATATTTTAACACCAACTGTAAATTATTCCAGTATAAAACATACATTTTTTATCCTGTTGGTTTAACAATTTATAAAAGTCAGGTCAAATGCAAGAAGTGGCTAAAATGGATTATATAGTATCCCAAAACTGAAAATTAAATCTTCTTAAAGAAGTATTATTTCACGGCCAAGAATCTGGCAGTATGAATGCAGTCACAGACACTAATTATTTGAAAGCATTGTGGTAAATACCACAAAAGGCTAATCATAACTGCACTTCTAAAAAAAGTACAATCAAGGTGACCTTAAAATAAGTGTTTTTGAAACCAATTTAAATAGGTAAAGATAATTTATCCTGCCTGCAAGTTGAATTCTTGCGATATTCGCATGAGAATCCATCTTGCGCTGCTCCAGCTCAACTCATCCGAGTCCAACAATCAGGTTACAGCATTAGCATTTAAGGTGGGATTTATAGCTCTGACAAAAGCAAGAGCCTGCCAGACCTAAATAAACTGGCAGCGCAGGACGCATGTGTAGCTGCTGCTATTACATCTGATTGTTAAAATCCATGCTTAAATGAAGATGAACCATTGACAGCTTGCACTGAAAGAAGATTTGGCATTTTAAAAATAATTAAACTAAACACTAAAAATTTAGAAATTGAAAAGTCAGACACTGAAAATTGAAGCATTAAAAAAATCAAACATTTCTTTTACAAAAGTAAACAAATAATGTGATAAAACTCATTTAATGCTGCAGCTTTTTTTCTTAATGATAGATGGTTTCAGTGTCACTGCAGAGTTCCCCCAGGTACATGTCATTACAAGCTCGCACTGTTTGGGCATCGGGTCCCATATTAAAGGCTACTAATGTTGTTCCAGTTCCGGTGTAGGTACCAGATCTGCTCGGGGCCCCGCCCCTTCTTATGACGTCAACATATGGCAACTCCACTCGGACAAACTGTATAACTCCTATTTCTTAAGAATCAAATCTCTATTGTGTTCTCAACATATTATTACCTATATTTTGTATTATTTTATGTTTCACTGGCGATCTGAAGTAGCCGTTGTCAGTCTTGAAGGAAAGTTCAGCTTTCTAAGACAGAGCTCTGCCATTTAACACAGTGACAAAAAGTCTCAGCTTATTTTTATTCCTTTTATTAAAATCTGAGGGCAGGAAGGACAAATTGAACATCTTAAAAAAAATGACTTCCGTAGAGATTTTAGACAAATCAAACAGTTGTTCTACTTTTAGAAAACGAACGGTTGTTGTTGATACGAATTCAAAAGTGTAATACGGTTAACTGATCGAGCTAAAAGAGGCTAACCTGTTAGCTACTGAACACAGCTAGCTACAGCGCTACCCCTTTATATCATGGTCTAACAGTTACTTTGTTCACCATGAACGTTTTTTTTTTTCAGTTTTTTTATCTATGAGGTAAAACTTCATCGATCATTAGACACGTTAACGTTACTCTGTAGTATAATGATATACTTAGGGTTGCCAACCGTCCCTTAAAAAACGTAATTGTTCCGTATTTAGAAATAAAAGTACCTGTCCCGTATTTAGTGGAAAAGGAACGCACTTTGTCCCGAATTACTGTGAGATTAAAAAAAATGGTCTGTAAAAAGATAATGGGAAATGAGGAGCAAGGGCACGTTAGATACAGAACTTACGGTAAACTTGTTCCCGGGCCCATTCCTGTATTGTGACCAATGAGCTGACAGCATATATGTCACGATCCACAATCCCCTCATCCCATTGGTCAGGCCAAGTGTTGCTCATGGAGAAGATAGCGGGAGACAACGGAGCAATATGGGGGAGGAACGGAGTCATTTAAATGCTGACGCTGCTTTTGTGGGTGGTGAACCTTCGACAAATATATTTACAAGTTTGCAGAAGTTTGCTCTTGCACCAAAAATGTGCACTATTTATTTATTTTTTTATAATCATTTTTACAGTTTGTAGTTAAGCAGGACAGCCTTATGTCTAAGATACTTATTTTATTCAGCAAAGTTTGTTATTTTGTATTAAATTGCTGGATAATAATTTTCATGTCACTCACAAATATGCATCTAATTCAATGCAGATTTGAGTCAAATAGTTAAAAAAAAAGAATTTAACACAAAGGGGAGCTAAAAAAAACACACAACACCACGAGGGGTAAAGGCAGTCAGGTCAGCTGTCACGCACATGAGGTGTCCCTTTTTTTTCAGGGAATTGGCAACCCTAGATATACTATATCATTATACTGATAACTATGTTATTACCACAATGTTTTACATCATGTGTCAACATTCAGTCAATCGTGTAGCGCAATGTCACTTCATGAGCAGGACTCGAGCCCTAACAGCTAGTTGAGAGCGAAACACCAGGAGCCTGTTATTCACCTGCTCTGCAGCACACCAACAACCAGTGAGGGTTTCCAGAGGCATGTTATCAAAACACTGGATTATATCATCTTTATTAATGTAGTGAATTATATCCTATCGTCACCGATGTGTTGTGATACAAATCGCCAAATTCAGGTCAATTCATGCCCACAAATTATGTTATCCTAGGGTTCAAAACACAAATATCACTGGCAGATTTCAACACGTTTGGTTTTTCTTTTAAGGTAGATTTTTGAGTTGGTCTTTCGAAACTGAATGTCCTGATGGCCGACCTTAAAGATTTTATAAGCTTTTATGAGTCTAGATTGTTTTTAACCATCTGTAATTAAAATTTAATAAGAGTCTAATAAAATGTAATACACTTGATAATCCCATATGTTTCTTTAAAGCACAGTTTTAGATTAATACAACTTTTATTATATCTGTTAAGAAACACAAAATATATGATATTTTATTGCTTTTGCAGGAATTAAGAACACATGAAATCTCAGTAGTAGCCACCCAAAACTTCCCAATTTTCCTTGATGGGCCCTTGGCTGGTCCCCTACAGTTTCTTTTTAAACATTTTTACTAAAATATTCCTTCTGTCATGATTTGCAAAAATTAACATCTTAATGTTAATTTAGATGGTTTTGTCTAATGGTTTTGTAACCATTAAAACTTAAAACCCAGCATGTCTTGGGTCTCCCCCTGGGCCTCCTCCCGGTGGGACGTGCCTGGAACACCTCACTAGGTAGACGTCCAGGATGCATCCTAACCAGATGCCCGAGCCACCTCAACTGGCTCCTCTCAATGTGGAGGAGCAGCGGCTCTACTCTGAGTCCTTCCCAGATGACTGAGCTTCTCACCCTATCTCTAAGGGAGATGTAGACACACTCCGGAGAAAACTCATTTCCGCCGCTTGTATCCGGGATCTCATTGTTTCGGTCATGGCCCAAAGCTCATGAGCATAGATGAGGACAGGAACGTAGATCGACCAGTAAATTGAGAGCTTTGCTTTTTGGCTCAGCTCTCTCTTCACCACAACAGACCGGTGCAGAGCCCGCCTCACAGCAGATGCCGCACCAATCCGCCTATCGATCTCCCGCTCCATCTTCCCCTTATTCGTGAACAAGACCCTAAGATACTTAAACTCCTCCACTAGGGGCTGTACATCCTCCCCAACCTGGAGAAGGCACTCTACCCTTTTCCGGCTCAAGACCATGGTCTCGTATTTGGATGCACTGATTCTCATCCCGGCCACTTCACACTCGGCTGCAAACCCTGATGAAACCAACAGAGATGCAACTCTCACCGGAAACGAGTGCAACTTACTGCCGGCAATGTTGACCAGGCTCTGACAACGGTCATACAGAGACCTAACAGCCCCTATCAAAGGGCCTGGTACTCCATACTCCCAGAGTACCCCCCACAGGACCCCCCGAGGGACACAGTCGAATGCCTCCTCCAGATCCACAAAACACATGTAGACTGGTTGGGCGAACTCCCATGCAACCTCCAGAATCCTGCTGAGGGTATAGATCTGATCCAGTGTTCCACAAGAAACAAGAATACCTTATAGGAAACCTAACAGACATCGACAGTGTCAAATCTGTTTCCTTACTTAAACATGGACTCTTGAAAAGGGAGTCATATTTAAAGCAGGGGAAATTACCCACCAACACACAAGCGTTGTAGTGCTTTAATATCTCACTACACTCAGGCTGACAGGTACAGTAGCAGGAATTCAAAATGGCCATTCCCATCCAACCTCCAGCCAATGGAGTAGAGGTGAGTATTGGCATGAGTGTTGCGATTCGATGCATGTGGCGATACTTGGGTCACGATACGATGTATCATGATATTGCAGTATCACTATATATTGCCATATTTTCCCCAGCTATCAAAATCAAATGACCAGCCAAGGACCCACCAAGGAAAGTTGGAAAATTCTGAATGGCTACTACAGTAATCTTCTTAACAAATATATGGTTATATTAACCTAATATGAATGTTTGACTTTTTTCCAATGTGTGATTTCCTTACAGCTGAACATCAAGCAGCACTCGTTTGTCTTCTCCAACATGTATCCTCCAGCTGCAGTCCTCTCCTTCTCCGTACCATTCAGGCCAGTTTGGGGACAGAATCACTCCTCCTGGACCCGTCAGATCGCCACCACACTGGGCTGCAGGGGGGTGAAAAGGCAGCGTGAACAACAGCCAGTAAGTGGTTGGCTTTGTATCAAAGACTAGATATACATTTTTTAAATTTTATTTTAGAATAATAAACTAAAACTGGAATCTGTCCAAACACCACAGATAGCGTCACTATAAATAGAATGAGAGCTGTCTCAGTTTAAGGAAAAACAAATAGTTTCTGACAGCAGTGAGTTCGAGATTATAATTCTACTGTGGTCAAATAAAGTCAACCCTGACAAGTACTGCAGCATCAGTTTAACAAACCTTGACTGCTGTGACTTCTAAGGTTATTTATCTCTGTTGTTCTGCTGCTTCTTCCAGTAAATATGACACATATTTGGCAAATTGTCTATGTCCTTTGACAAACTTCTATTTAAAGGTTACAGCAACAAATGTTTTATTATCATTATTTTTCCAAAAATCTATAGGGGTGCAGAATAAAAGTATTAATTTTATTTCTGTAATGGTGCCAAGAAAGATTTTGCTCCAAAAGAAAAAGTAGGTTGAAGCCCCATAATAGTCCATTCACATTGAACACAGAACCTGCAAAAAAAATCTCCAGTTTTTGTACTTTTGCTCACCTGATATTTCACCATCACTAATGTTCTGGGCGAGCAACAGTAATTCAAGCATCAGGCAAACTACTACCACTACTTGACTATATTGTTGAATTTGCTGGTTGGTGGTTTCTGCTCAACATGGTAGACTTTGGTGTTATGGAACAAGTCAAAGTGCTTTATTCACTTTGAAAAGAGGAACAAATCTGCCGGTTTCCCTGGATCCAGCAGATCCTCCAGAGATGGTGCTAGTTTGGGGAGTCCAGAAACTTTGGATCATGGCTGCTTACAGCAGAGCTTAAGGTAAGGTGAGATGGCATTTTGTGGTACAGACAGAAGCAGAGAGAAATCAGAGCAAGAACTCCAGCAAAGAAGGAGCGCCAGAACCAAGACAAGGGGTGGGGGTTGGTCATGTCCCCCTCTGAAGCTAAGAAACAGCAGTAGATCAGTGAAATCCTCTAGGCCAGAGTCTTCAACAGGGGGTCCGCTACCCCTAGGGGTCCACGGAGGTACTGCATGGAGGTCATGAAAATTTTGGTTGATTAGACAATTTTTTTATATTCCCCCCTGCAATTTTTTCCACTAATTGAAATGTCTTTAAATACACATTACCATGAATTCAACACACTGTAGTAAACAGATAATTGGAGGCAGAGGTCTTTCAGTCATCAATGCACACATTCAGAGACACACAGGAGCTCTTTCAAGCTGGGCACCGTTTCATTCACAACACCTGTCCCATCAACCAGGAGTCAGAAATACTTTAATAATCCCAGGGAGAAATTACTTTTGTTACATTACTCCATCTGTAATAGAGTGACTATAGGACCAGTTTGATAGAACACAATTTTATACAATATATATAATTAAGGGGTCTCCGCTCCATCTCTCCATCAGTTTGGGGGTCCTTGGCCTGGAAAACGTTTAAGACTGCTCTAGACAGAGAGAGCACCACTGCAGGGGAGTGGCGGTGGCCGGCTCTGGAGGCTAACAGGAGAAGATTGAAGAAGGGCAGTGGTACATTGTAGAAATCCACCGGGTAAAGAGCATCAATGCAAGAAGAGGCAGCCATGGCAGATGGAGCTGAGACAATTGCTCCCTCTTCTCATTATATTTCTCAGATTCAAGTAAACATAGAAAGAAGCAAACCAAGTGTGAACATTGGTCAAGCTTTGCGCCACCAACTTAAAACAAAAAAGGGACTCAGAACCAATAGTTAGAATTAGTACCTGACAACCATCTGGCAGACGGTATAATGTGCTCAAATAAGAGTGGGCAAGCAGCAGTGCACAACCTACTGGTCAGGACAAGTTAAATTTGCATAATTTTCCTTTTACTTCTCCAATGGAGACCTTTTAATGTGAGTTTTCAATGCAGTTAATAAACTGTTTCTAGGACAGAACTCTTCTGGAAAAAAGATTATGGTTTTACTTAGAATCTGCTAGAGGCATGCTCCAGATTAAAGGACAATAACTATCTGTTTCTTTTTTTCCTGTGATCACTAATTCTGTCCCAGCTGACTTCCCCTACAGTCTAGCCTTCATTAAAGGGTTATTTTTGTTAGCCACCAAGTGTTTCTTGGTCAGCGTGGATCTCCTTATCCCCAGTTGTTGGTGCCTGCCACTTAGTTGTGGGACTTCCTGCCCTCAATCAACTCTTTTGTCAGGAGATTGATAAGCTGAGCAGGATCCAATCAGATGACAGAAACCACAAGAAAGATATTACTTTTTCAGCTGTCCCCAATCAACATCCATTCCTGGCGTTACATCAATTCATCTTTGATTCAGTGACACAGTTGCCCCAGTCTCTAAGTTTCTAAATCTTTAAAAAGCTAGACTAATCTGAAGTTATGTCTGTTCAGATCCAATTTTCAAACATTCATCAGCTCCAATTGGAGTCATGATTTTGTGTTCCTGCTATCCAGTCAAACGTGAAACCAACTAATCCCTCTGAATCTGTACTGTCATCCAACAACACGTCTTGCCACTTTGTTCTGGCATTCCACACATGCTTTGCTTGCCAGTATCTTACACTCAGCTTTTAGATATTGGACTGTTTCAGGGACGCCTTTGTATGGCCAACATCTTCAGTCCTCTTTAATGTGGTAGAGTGTTAGAAAAAAATGTTAAGATCTTTCATGTTTTGTAACCATTAAAACTTAAAGTTTCCAAAGTGTTTCTTGGACTCCCTGATGATATTCAGCTAGGAAGTTATCTGCTCTTTAGATAAAGAAGAACACCTGTATCAACCCTACATGCTGAACCACTCGGAGTTGCAAATCTCTGGGGGGGGGGGGGGGGGGGGATCCTGGAAACAGACACCGAACCGACAAAGGAAAGGAATTTACAACACGAGGTCAGGCACCAGGAGAGGGAATAAAATAGATTATTTCTTTGTAGTAGTTCAAATTTTGTTTTATGGTTCTCCATGTGGACTTCTGTTTGAATTTAGTTTTCAGTTCCACTTTGATGTATGTTATTCTGTGTTTTCTTGCTCATTGATTTCTTTTCCATTTTGTGTTATATTCATGCATTTCTTGAGTTACTCTCTGTTGCCCCCTTGTGCCTGTCTCGCCTAGCTCCCAGGTAGTCACTTCTAACCACACCTGCTCCATATTCAGCTCATTAGCCCATTCTTTGCTTCTGTTGCTTTAGTATTTCAATTAAATCAGAATAACGGCTTGCTGCTAAAATCTATACAAGCATGTTGATAGAAAAACACCCATGGGTTATTAATAAATGGTTCAGCTGTTCCCATAACTATTGTTATTAATGCTATGTTCAGACTGCAAGCGCTGCAAGCAGCAAATAAGTTTATACAAAAAGACATTTCCCTTTATAAACTGCACCAGTGATAAAATGTAAACTAATGTAAAGACTAGTATTGTGATTTACAGTTTTTCCAGCCTTCAGCACTTTTTTTTCTCCCATTTTATTCAATATTCAGCAGGATTAAGAGCCTGATTAAAATTTTATTTTGCTGTTGGACACACATGAAATCCCCGTACACCGGCGCTGCTCTGTCACTGGAAATCCCCTTCAATGGCAGCCTCTGGCCCAGTCGCATCTTTGGGGTTTTCCGCTAATGTTAGCGGCGGCTGGAAGGCGTTTTTCATGTACGCATTCCAAGCTGCAGGCTCCAGAATACGGTCCTGCAGCTGCAGTTCACTTCAGGACCTTTTGATGTGCCTTGATTCGCATCAACCAAAGACTTTGCATGTAAACTAGCTGCTTCTGCTGCCTTTATCGCATGCAGTCTGAACTAAGCATAACTATTTTTCTCTGGTTGAGTTACATCACTTGATCAGGTCGTTTGTAATATGGCACACCACAACATGATATTGGGCCAATACCAGTATCGATCAAAACTCAGAGCTGCAATATCAGATATCGTATCAAAAAGAAAAAGCTGTAATAGCGACTTCACTAGGCATAATTGACAAAAACTCCTGATTTAAGCCTGTTTTGTGGTTGCCGTAGTTTGCACAGAAATTTTCCAAACAAAATTTCTGTGCAAACTATGATCATAATTACATGAAAGTTAAAAAAATATCATAGCTCAAAATGGGAGGGTTTATTTGTGAAGCACCATAATTGTCTTTTACCCGTTCTGCAAGATATGAGAATGTAATAAAACATACATTACTCAGATTTCCTGTAGGACAGCAGTGCAAAAACTGAAAAAAAAAATATTTGGATTTGAGCAGGGACGTAATGATCTGCCTCTGAAATGAGGAATAATATAAAACATTCATAATCTCATATCAACTAGAGTGTATCTATATTATTCTTATTTAAGGGGTGAAAATATTGATTCTATTGGCTGATAATTTTAATGAAGTGCTCAACTAAAGAGCAAAGACTGTAGATTAAAATAGATTTTCCAAGTGAGGGATGAGAAGCATGGTAGATCAAACACAAAAAGGGTTATATTAAAGATGATCATACAGTTTGTGTCAGGCTTGGATTGAGGTTTTGAGGTTCCAAATGCAGAGGCGAAGAGGCAGAGGTGTGTTCTTGAAGATTTAATTGAATAATTGAGGCAAAAACCAGAGTAAAAAATACTGGAAACCAAAAATCATGGGAAAACTCACATGGGAAGCCAGGAAAGAATGAGGAACCAGCACTGAGAAAGTGCACAGGGAGGGTAAATATGGGAGATTGAACAAAGACAGGACTGGGAGCAGGTGTGAACAGGTGTGAACAGAGGATTCTAGAAAGGAGCTAGGGAAAAGCAGACCGACCCACAAGAGGGAAACAGATGGTGACCAAGAAAAACCTAAGAACTCAAATACATCCAGATTACACCACAAAATAGGAATTAAACCAATGAAACAAAGAAAAACATGGATCAAAGTGAAAATGAAAACTTAAAAGAAAACTTAAACCGAACCAAGATCGTGACAGTTTATTCAATTACTTTCAGCTAGAAGACATACATGAATTTCAAACTCTGGAATTTCCAATTTGACATAAAACAGAATCTGTTTGGGGTCACAAACGGACCCCTACCACACTTTGCACACCATCATTCTTGGAATAAAATAAAATAACTTACCCCTAATTTCTTTATTATTGACCAACTCAAAACCACTCATCAGGTAGAACAAGTTTTAAAAACCAGTGAATACCTTAGACTAAGACTAATTTAGCGTCAAAACTTGAAAAAATTTATTGTACCTTTGCAGATAGGTTCAGTATCGTTCCAGTACGGGTCCCTGGCACTTATGCACTCTATTACTGGAGGGCCTTGTTCTAAAGAATGACCCGGGTCACAAGTGAATTGGACCACTGTTCCGACGGCATACAAGGGGTCTGATGTTGTAAAGTTTCCGTTCTGGAGGTAGGGCTCGTAGCAGTGGCCGCGCTCAAAGGCTGCAACAGCAAACAGAGAGAAGGATGTAAGCAAACATTAAACTGCAGAGAAGTTCTGCTACTTCCTGTACCTTCATAGCGAATGTTAAACCCCGTCTCATGGTTGGGCTGATCAGTGATGAACTGGACCCTCACAGCTGGACCCTCACTGATAACCCCCTCAAAGGGAATCTGTCCGCTCCGGCCCGAATCAAACAGCACGACAGAACCGGCATCCAGGCCACTCCATAGCACCAGTCTGCAGGGATTCACACAGGACAGTCCAGTAAAGTAAATCAACCTTATTTATTCAATTAAACACTTTTTAATATGTTTAAAAACATAGATTTAGCTGTTCATGGGAATAGAGTAAAAATATGTGTTCCTGTTATTTTACCTAAAGCAGCAACATTCTTATCCTGATATATTCTCTTTAAAGTCTGTGTATTCTGTGCTTAATATCAAATATACAATAAAAGCAAAAAATGCACAATTAAGTAATGTCCATTGAATAATCTAAATTACATCTAAAATTATAAAAGAAATCATTATCTGCTATTAAAAAATAAAAAAATTTTGCAAAAATTATAAATCATTTTTCAGTCTTATGTTTACATTTGATCACCATGTTTATATTTTATCATTGTTGCACTTTAAGAAATGGAAATGTCTTGCTGTACTGAACGCAAATTTGTTTTGTATACACCCTTTGTGTACAAAATGACAATAAAATGTGTCTAGATCTAAGGTTAAGTCTCTTTATATTTAAGGATAAATATACAGTGAATAAATGATCATTAGGGGGTCGCCAGTTGTTATGTTTGGGGTCACAGGCTGGTGCATTTCTGAACCCTTGGATTAGATGACATGTATTTAGATGACAATACTCTGAACTGACTTGGACCTGGGAATCTTAACTTGCTAACTTTGCTTGCCCCTACCGGTCCGTTGGTCCCAGGGCCAGCCTCTCTAGGTGAAGATGCAGCCTTTGGTCCTTTGGTGCCTCCAGAGACCAGGAGCAGGAACGGTCCGAAGTGGCATTGGGTCCATGGTGGGGAGTTGGGGACAGCACCCGCCCTACTGTTGCATTCTTTACTGTGCCTCCGCAAAGAGCTACAGGGAAGATAGTATGTTTTTATAAACACTACAATATGGATGCCTCCTGTCAGGTCTAAGCACCTAAAACATCATACATACATGCAGGGAAAGAAAAAGGCACAGAGACAATTAGTTTAGTTTTACTCGCGAGGAGAGTAGGAAGAGACTGCAGAGTTTACAAATTTCCAACCCACTCTGCCGGTCTTCACCTTTGTCCTCGCTATTTATTAAAGTCAAGGGATGTCCCTTATTACACAAGCTGAGGTTGTACTAAGGGAAAGGGAAACAAAATGATCTTACTTTAAACCTCAGCATATATGTTAAAACAAAGCATGTGGTTGTTTTACAATTAAATTTGTTCCAAGAACACATGTTTAGAAGACACATGTGATAGAGGATGTTCAGGCCTCTTTTACAACCCAACATGTGATAGAGGATGTACAGGCCGCTTTCACATCCCGTCCGTTGCATGACCTTTATCTGGAACAATCTTTACAACGATGAATCACACATTATACATCATAATAGTTCATCAGTACACAACCCATGAAACACACATGGAGTAAAAGTATAAATAAAATATTTCTAACACGTCCCAATTAGGTGGCTGCATCCTTTTACCATCATCTTAACGTAACTTGATCGCCTAGCAACCGTAGCACCATCAGGCATACATATATGAAACCAGTGGAGTCCCAACCTTTATAACTAGTAACAGAATTTAAAAAATCCAATGCAACATTCGCCATGGGACCAAAGTTATGAATAAATTATTATTTAGACCAGGGCTCTTACTTTTAATTATTAATGGAAAACTTATCATGAAATCATATAGAAGATGCCTAAAGCTTTCTGTGTTGATTTTCAAAGAGATTAAGAAAAACAACATTCTTGTGAAAAATATATCAGCTTAGAGGAATTATTTGGCTATGAAAAACCTGATTTTTAAACATACAAATAAATTTCTCATCCACAATATTGAGGATAAATTAAGCATTTTTTTTCTGGACCCAGACCATTTGCTCCTGTTTTTGTAAATTTTGTCTTTGCACCGTAGCCATAGGCATGTTTCTGCTGTTAATAAAAAGAGACATTAGAGTTGTAAACAAAAAAAGTAACAGAGAGCATAAAAATAATTTATAAATTAGAAATAGACACCTTGAATTTAAGGATCTCATTGATTTAGAAACTGCACTAATTGTTATATTATTGTTTTTAGTCTTGTTGAATTAGGAACTGATCACAGAAGAAGAAATCATTTCCACACTAACTTTCAACCTAAGTGCTATATAAATGTTAATATAATAATTACAAAATTTTAAGTAAATACATACAATTATGAAACAATGTACTATTATCTTTGAAATATAAGACAATTGTGTCACCATTAGAGATATGTGTAAGGCATTTGGTGACTGGGTGTGGATAGGGGGTTAGAAATACAATATTTTACTAATATAATCTTTTCTTTTTTTTTCTTTTCATAAATAGTTAACAATGAATTTTTTCACATAAAAAATTATATAATAAAATATTTATTCATAAATGTAACTAATAAACATATATTTATTTATGTGAGGATGAGTTAATTCTTCATCTCCTCATATACCTCCAGTATAGTAAAAAAAAAACTAATTTTGAAGCTTAACCTTTATGTCAGCCAAGATTTATTCAATAGCAATCCAAAGTATTAAATGAAGATGAACATGAAAGTCTGAAAATATGAATAAGTTATGTGTTTAATTTCCACCCAGCAGTTTAGCATGGTGATCATGATAAGCAGAAAGACTTCCTGGTTAGCTGACAGCAGCCGAGGCAAGATGGTGCTGAGAAACATCTGACTGCTTTTCAAGTATTTATACTGCACAAAAAACTGCAAAAAATAAGCAAGAAATGCGTTAAATTAAATGTATTACCCTTCATTTAAGTAGGTAAATAAGATGGTTTGCATAAGGATTGAGTATTTTTACTCTTAAAGTTAGATAATTAGATATTACATTTTTTTGCTGTGTGAGTTATATTGGAGTTATTCTCAAAATGCTTTAAAAGTGTATTCTGCGTTATAGAAGGTGTAATTTATTTTTATGTTATTTACATTTTTTTCCTATGAACGTCAAGCATGGCTACCTGAGTTTGACCTATCTGCTTCGACCTGAACTGAATTATGGGAAAGGACCCTCCAGATTGGCCAAATAAAGGACGTATCTGTGTGCTGCATTTAAAACCATGTTAAGGCCCTGTCACACCTTGCCGATTTAGACAGAGTATGCCTGACGTCCCACAACCTCCTAAAATGCTGAATAGAGTATTCATAATGAGTCCAGAACTTATGTACAATAACGACCGAACATATGCATAACCCTAAGCAAGCATAATGTCCATGAAATGATACTTGGCCATTAAGAAGCATAAGTTAAAGCTGCTCCCCTCAGGTGCAGCGATGCACGTGGAGGTCTGCATTAAAAGATGTCTTTGATTGCGGTATTAACCTTGCTGCTGTTTACCCTAAATAAGTAGAATAAATGAATAAAAGAAAAGAAAGAAGCATGGCAGCGTAATGCCCATGAAATGTGACAAGCCAGCGTCCTGAGGAATGCGCCGGAATGCGTCCGGCCTAGATAAAAAGAATTCTTTGACCTTTCTATTAACCTAGCTGCTGTTTACCGCCCCATAAAAAGAAGAAAAAAAAGAAATGAAAGAAAAAGCAAGAAAGAAGGTTTGCAGTGGAAGCAGATTCAGCGTAATTTCTGCTAGGAAGTTTGTTGGTGGTGGGCGTGAACGCAGGGAGGATCCATCACCCTCACCTTCTCCCTCACCCTGTGATGGGGATGAAGTCTGGAGGAGAACTGATGGTTTCCTCCTGTGAACCCCCTTTATACCAAAATGCTGCCAATACGCCATTATACAGTAGCTGGAAGTTAGAAACACGTTGACATGCATTGGAAATAAGTTCTTGATACTGTAAGTTACGCATCAGTTATGCTGCGTACAGTTATTTAGTACGAGTTTTGGTTTCTGACAACATTTGGGGGAATTATGTGGTGTAATCGGTCATCAAACCTTCGAAGGATGCAGCCTCTGATTGTGAACACACTCTACAGTATTACTTAAAACCTCAGAGTACCCAGAGATGTGCTACTGTAATAAACCACCATACAGACTCACCCCTGCAGCTTGGCTCCTTTCCGCTCCAAACCGGAAGCGAAGCGTTGATGCAAGTGAGCTGAGATTTCCCCTGCAGGTGATAACCCATGTGGCAGTGAAAGCGAGCTATGCCTCCTGGGAGCAGATCCAGCACTGACACCTCCCCAAAGTGAGGTCTCTTTGGAAGTGAGCAACTCAGCCTGAAAACTACGACACAAGACAAGTGATTAAAGAAGTGACGTTCAATCACATCTGGTAAATCTTCAAAAAAATCAGGTGGAAAAAAAACAACATCTTTAAGACAAGGAAATATAGCTGTAAAAGATTTAGACATTGCATCGATTCCAAGCTTCCTTTTCTGTTGGTTTTCTATCTTCCTGGTTAAAGTTAAACTAGTGCCAGAACTGCTCAGCTCCAGTTCAACTTACTTTTAATTGTTTGCCGTTTCTAAGTGAACCTAAACAAACGACCATCAGATGCAGCTTTACTTCCACTAGGGATATAATATATGTATCTAATAATGAATTATTAGAGTGAAGTATCTCTGCTTCTTTCTGTATCTCTGCTTCTGTCTCCTTGAACCCCAGTCGGCCTCAGCAGATGGCCGCTCACACTGAGCCTGGTTCTGCTGGAGGTTTGTTCCTGTTAAAAGGGAGTTTTTCCTCTCCACTGTCGCTACAAGCATGCTTAGTGTGAGGGATTGCCTTTGAGTCAATGAGTCAATGAGTCGATGCAATCAACTGGTTTTCCTTAGATAGAAAACTTGGAAACTTGAAAGCTGGATTATTCATCCCCATCAGCTTCACTTTCTTATGGACTTCCTGAGCACCTGTGGGTACAGCAGGAACTGACAAACCGTAATAAGCTTTGCAGGCTTGATGGAATAATATTTCTCGGCTGTTAATGCAGTCTTTATCATCTATTTTGTCTAATTTAATCAGGCACAAATCTAAGGTTCTTATCTGAGTCTGTGCCATCGTAGAAGTGATGTAAAAGGATTAGATGACTATGATTAACAGCGCAAGGGGGTTGTTGTCGTCGTATGTACGACAACGTCCACAGACACACATAGAAAGCAACCTACGACACAGACTCTCATCATACAATGTCCCATATTCTCAGCCTCCTAATGAGATGAGAGAGGATTAATCAGAGCTCTAATCAGCTAATTCACATGACAGATTCAATCACCGTGCTGAGTGACTCAATGAGAAGGTATTTGATTATGCAATTAACACATACACTTTAGAGAGCACAATCAGCCTCTTAATGAAAGGGCTGTTGGAAAAATTCTATAACCAGTTTATATAAACACATGATTATGTTTCCTGTGTTTGTGCACCAATGGTGCGAGGTGACTCACTCTGGTAGTGGAGCTGAAAGAGGCCCATGCTGCCCTCCGGGGCGGAGCGGTAGTAGACGGACAGAGAGTTGGTGGGACTGCGGATCACCTGACCCTCCACCAGCAGCGTGTGGTTGGCCAGAACCAGCATGGCGCCGTGGTCATCTACACCTCTTATGGACAGCTGCTCGCTGTCTGACAGATTCACGTTCTTCACCTGAACACATAGCAAGTTATTGTCATAATTAGAGACGATGGGAGCCACTGTTTAGACTCTATTTAATGAAGAAGGCTTCAGTGGTTTATAATTAGAAGGAGAAACAACTGCATAATTTTCTGGGTAAAGTAGAGTATTTTACACTTAAAGTTCTATTCTGAATAGTGCATGTACACTGAGATAAAATATGTTACATTTTCTGCTGTATGTTTGTCTCTGATAAAGCCACATTTCGGGGTTTTTTTTCATATTAAGGATTAATTTACAATTTGAAAACAAAACATTCCCAAATTGTTATGGTTCTCCCATTTTTGGGACTTTAATTTTTCGTTTTCAGTTATCAGTAGTGTTGCACCGATACCGTTACCAGTATCAGGCAGGGCCCCGATCCAGCACTAAAATGGTGGTATCGGTATCAGCAAGTACCAACAAATAGGCCACCAATACTATTTGAGAGCCAAAACTTTATTCAACTATTGTCACTCATTCCAGGTAGACAATAAAAAGTTCTGCTGGATTCACTTTGTATTAGTCTTTTTCCTGCTTCACAAAGATAGGCAGCAGCTTGATAAAGTCATGATGGCAATTATTTTACATCCAAGTAGTAAGCAGTTCTTCATATATGGTACCATTATTGGCCAATACTGCACAGCCGTGTATCGGGGCCAAAATATGTCATTGGCGCAACACTACCAGTAATTCTGTTTTGCTTATCTTTGTTTTATTTTTTATTTTGTGTTATATTTAAGCAGTCTCAAGTTACTCTCTGTTGCCCCCTTGTGCCTGTCTCCTTTCCCCTTGCTCCCTTCTAGTCACTTCCATCCACATCTGCTCCATATCATCTGATTACCCGTCTTTGTTCTGTCTCCCTTATATTCTCGCCGTGTGCAGTTATTCAGTGCTGGTTCCCTGTTGTTTACTTGCTTTCTCATCTCTGGCTCCCCACGTGAGTTTTCTCTGACTTTTTCTGGTTTTTGGTTCTCAGTAGTGATGGTGAGATGAAGCCTCATGAGGCATCCCTACAGTTCAGAAGCTTCATGTGAAAATGCCACCACTTACTGGTGGAGTGCAGAACTACAGTTAGTAATATAATTTGTGATTTTTTTGCAATTGTTTTTCTTGTTTTTTTCCCTCATTTAATTTCCTTTGAAATGGTTAAAGATAGTTCTGTATAATAACATTTTTTGTAAATGTTTTGTGTGTAAAATGTCTTTGAAGAGAACAATGATTTAATGTCTATTGTTTTTCTGCCATTTTAGTCAAATAAGCTCAAGCAGAGAGCGAAAGTGCTTGTGCAATTTAGGCAATGATGAGCAAAATGGAAGGTGTTAGTCATTTTATTCAAACATAATTGTTTTTCCACAGTTTTTGGTTTTAATTGGGTTGGAAATTATGTGTTTAACCAAACTTTTGGTTAAACCAACCAATCTAATTTGGTAGTGTTTTGCCCGGTCTATATTTGTACAAGGGCAAACCAATAAAAATTTGTCACATTAGCGAAAATACTTCATGTGTTTTTTGGCAACTTTAAAAAATCTGAGGTGAGTCTTGAACCATCAACCCCAGGAGTGGAATGTCATCTCTTGCAGCTAATGCCACTACCAAGGTAATAGCTATTTGGAAACATTAAAACCCATTACATCTGTAACTAGTGGCTTTCTCAGTTTTTGATTATTACATTGTTTAATCTAATCAAACTAGTTTTCCAACCAATCTATTCTTAGAATATATCCTAACTCTATCTAACTGTCCAACAAACTCCCACATCTTTACTGAATACTGAGGCTGTTTAAATGCCTGCCGAAGTTCCAGGCGAGCTGAACCACTTCCCGAAGCGGTCACATGGTATGGCGGGGTAGCGAGGCTTCGGAAGTCATCTATTTTGGCTCCTCCCCAAATGAAAAAGCCTCCATACGCGCCTCGTGGAAAAGCCCCCTCCACCACTCACGCCTTGAAGCCTCGGCTCATCTCATAACATCACTAGTTCTCAGTGTTTTGTATTTCTGGATGTCTGCCTCAGTTAAATTCATTAAACCCACAAGAACTCATCTCTGCCTCTCATCTCTGCATTTGGGTCCCCCTCACGTTTAAACATATATCTTGAAGCCCAATACGAAAGCTCACTCTACACCAATACAATGCTGTTGCTAATATTCATGCAGTTAAATAAAAATTCATCCTCACTCCAGAGGAAAGCCCGCCCCTAAAATAAAAACTGCCATAAATCCAAGAAAAGTGCTGATCTCCAGGTGAGCAGAGAGAAAGGTTGCAAGACACTAAAGAGAAGGGGAAAAGTCAAGTTCTCCATTGAAGCGTTCACTGCAAAAAAAATTAAATCTAAATAAGTCATTTCTTTTTATAATAAGTGCATTTTTTCTTGAATTAAGGATTTAAGTGAGACACTTTGCCAATGGAACAAGAAAATTTACACTTAAAATAAGAACAAACAATTGCATTGTCCTATTTCTAGTGCGTTTTATCTAGATGCCTAATTTTAAGAGTAAAAATACTAATTCCATTTGCAAATCATCTTATTTATCTGCTCAAATTAAGGGTAAATAGCCTTAATTTAAGACATTTTACTCATTTTGAGATAATTTTTGCAGTGCTTATACTCTGTTGCCTCTGAACTATAGATCCAAAATGATGTTTTTTGCCTCTGATTGAATTTTCAACATGATCTATACCGGACATTTTAAAGTCTGTGTCTTAAAGCCGAAGACAAAGACGCCCATCCCTGTGAACACTGGGACCGAGCTCAATGGGAAAGTAAATTATTCTTATTTCTTATTTCAACCGTTGCGTATATTAGCTGTGACATATGAATCAAGATGCTACGACCCCAAAAAAATTTGATTGACAGATGACCGTTGATATATGAGTGGCCGAATTTTGGCGTACATGCTAACGTATAACTAAATGGCCTGCATAGGATGAGGAACCTCACAGATTTTAAGACAGGATTTTTTTTTTTAAATAGAAATTTTCTAACTAAGAATAGATATATATATATATATATATATATATATATATATATATATAGACTTGAAGAGTTTCAGTCTGGCTTTAGAGCTCATCATAGAGCTGAAACAGCTCTGGTGAAAGTCACTAATGATATTCTCATGGCCTCAGATAATGGACTTGTATCTGTGCTCGTCCTGTTGGATCTTAGTGCTGCATTTGATACAGTTGACCATAATATTCTTTTAGAAAGACTTGAATATTTTGTTGGAATTAAAGGAACAGCACTAGACTGGTTTGAATCTTATCTATCTGATCGAATTCAGTTTGTTCATGTTAATGATAGATCTTCAACATGCTCAAAGGTTACCTGCGGAGTACCACAGGGATCAGTGCTAGGACCAATTCTCTTTACTTTATACATGCTCCCAATCGGTAGAATTATTAGACAGCATGGGATTAATTTCCACTGTTATGCTGATGATACCCAGCTATATCTGTCTATAAATCCAGATGAAGTTAACCCATTACATAGATTACAAGCATGTCTTGAAGACATAAAAACCTGGATGACTCTTAACTTTCTGCTTCTGAATGCAGACAAAACAGAAGTTATAGTCTTTGGACCAGAGTCTCTGAAAAAGAAGCTGATTAGCCAGTCACTTCATTTGGATGGGATTAAACTGATTTCAGATAATAAAGTAAAAAATCTTGGTGTTATTTTTGATCAGGACTGTCATTTAAATCCCAGATCAAAGAGGTTTCTAGAATTTCCTTCTTTCATCTGAGGAACATTGCAAAAATTAGAAATCTCCTGTCCAGGGGTGATGCTGAGAAACTAGTCCATGCATTTGTTACTTCAAGGCTGGACTATTGTAATTCTTTACTATCAGGAAGTCCACAAACTGTAGTTAAAAGCCTTCAGCTGATCCAAAATGCTGCAGCCAGAGTTCTGATGAAAATTAAAAAGAGAGATCATATCTCTCCTATCCTGGCTTCTCTTCATTGGCTTCCTGTTAAATCAAGAATAGAATTTAAAATCCTCCTTCTCACATATAAAGCCTTAAATGGCCAAGCTCCATCTTATATCAGAGATCTGATTGTTCCTTATGTTCCTAACAGAGCACTTCGCTCTCAATCTGCAGGTTTACTAGTGGTTCCTAGAATTTCTAAAAGTAGAATGGGAGGCAGATCTTTTAGTTATCAGGCTCCTCTCCTGTGGAACCAACTACCAGTTTTAGTCCGTGAGGCAGACACTCTGTCTACTTTTAAGACTAGGCCTAAAACTTTCCTTTTTGATAAAGCTTATAGTTAGGGTGGCTCAGGTTCCACTGCTGCTATAGGCTTAGACTTCTGGAGGACATAGGGACCCCCATTTCATCATTCTGCTTCATTCTCTCTCTGTTCTCCTATTCTGCAGAATCTGTTTGTTCAATCTCTAACCTTCTGCTCTCTCTGCTTTTCCTCAGAGTAGCTTTGCCTCGTCTGTTCCTGTTTGGCTGTGACGGCATCCTGGAAAGAAACATCAGCTGTGCTGCTTCCATCAACACCCTTGTTTGTAGATGTTGGAGATCGGCCTGTCTTCAGGTGTGGTCCTGTTTCTCTGGCCGTTGCTGGGTGGATGTGCTCTCTTCATCCTCTGGCATGGGAGCTGCCTTGGAGCTTGTCTGCCTGGCTGTTGGTTTCCTGGACGGGGCCGCCTTTTACAGTTGCTTTTTGTATCTCTGCTTCTGTCTCCTTGAACCCCAGTCGGCCTCGGCAGATGGCCGCTCGCACTGAGCCTGGTTCTGCTGGAGGTTTCTTCCTGTTAAAAGGGAGTTTTTCTTCTCCACTGTCGCTACAAGCATGCTTAGTGTGAGGGATTGTATTTGAGTCAATGAGTCAATGCAATCAACTGGTTTTCCTTAGATAGAAAACTTTGTATCAATTTGACTGTATGATCTGGTTGAACTGTAAAGTGCCTTGAGATGACATGTGTTGTGAATTTGGCGCTGTATAAATAAACTGAATTGAATTATATACACTTCCCTATAACTTTAAGGGAGTCAAAGCTACCATACTTTCTGATTGCATGTTTATGTTCAGCTCATCTGGCCTTGGGTTTGTTTTTTGTTTTTTTTTTATCTCAGTTTTTACTCTCGCTCTGGTAGTCTATTCATAATTTTTTGTAAAAAAAGAGAAAAAAAAAATTTTTTTTCTTTGTGTCCTATTTATATAAAATAGTGTAAATAGTTTTTTGATGTATATATAATTTTAAGCTGTCTAATGTTTCTCTTGTCATTGGAAGGTCATACTGATCATGTGACCAACTGCACAAACTGAGCAGCTGTGTTTTCATTGTCTATTTAACAGTAGAGCACAATGATAAACATTTTGCCATTGCCCTAAAGAAGGCCCTTCAGACCAAAACGCATTGGCATGGTTTTATCACATTAGGCAAGTACCAATAATGGCTTTTTAATAACTTTCATCCAGAGTGCATCAGACCTCCTCTAAATTTTCAGTTACAAAACATGTTCTTTTCTTTGGAAAATCATGGAACAAAGTTCACTCCATAGCCATAGTGATACATGTAAAGTTGATGTGTGTGACAAGAACCTCAAAATTAAGTAATTCAAATCCACATAAATATATATCTACTGTTATGTGATTTTTATTTATCCTGGAAACAATGTTAAACATTTATTATTTGCACATCAAGCTTTTCCACTAAATCCAGCTTGTGTTTGTTTGTACGACGGAGTATTAGGGCCAGGCTAGAGATATATTTTTTTTTCTTCTTTTTCAAGAATAAAGTCGTAACATCACGAGAATGAAGTCGTAACATTACAAGAATAAAGTATTAAAATTATGAGAATAACATCATAATATTAAGAAATAAAGTCGTGATATTACGAGAATGAAGTCATCATATAACAACCAGTTTCTTAAAGAAAGCTTCGAGCTCCGACAGCATATGGTGGCCGACCAGCTCCGCCAATCAGCAGCCTGAGTCCACTTTGACCTACTGCCCAATTTGATGCTGGTTCACCAACAGATTTCTTTATTTATCAAACCAGAGCCAAAGTATAACTTCACATGATGCTTGACATTCCTCACTTTGGGGAAGAAAGTGCTTCTCGTAGGAGTTGTCATAAAATACAACTCGTGATTTTAGGACTTAATCTCTTCTTCTCTTAATATTATGACTTTATTCTCATAATTTAATGACTATTATGTTGTGACTTTTTCCTCATAATGTTATGACTTTATTCTTGTAATTTTACGACTTTATTCTGATAATGTTATGACCTCATTCATGAAATAGAAGGAAAAAACAATCTCTAGCCTGGCCCTAATACTCTGTCATATTGTTTGGCCTGGCTGATTAAGATACTTTTAAGTTTTACCACTAGGAGGCAGAAGTCTTGGAAGCATCCACATAACAACAGGAACACAAACACTGCAGCATCCCTAAACACAATCACACTAGTAGTGATAAGGAAACACTATGCTGGCCGTGAACATGTCACATCCTGACTGCAGTCGTCATGTGTGGGATTTCCCTGGGGCTGAGACACACCTGCAGCTCCACTCCGTAGCCGGTGTAGACGGTCACAGTGTAGGTGCAGTGCAGGAAGAGGCCGTCAGGCAGAGGCGGGTTGTCAGAGGAGTCTATGTATCCCTCTGGGTCTGTGAAATTAACCATGCAGCTGGATGCAGCTGAGGAGAAAGCAGAGAGTTTGGATTATTTTTCCCCATTGAATATGTTTGTAATCCTCTTTAATGGTGTTCTAACTGGGACCTTTCTAGAAATCCCTGCTGTATGTAATTAAAGAAGGACATTAAAGGGATTTTAACCACTACACAGCGCAAAAAGGTCAGCAAGGACTAACGGCGGACTCAGAATAAATAGCCACACTCTTTCCTCAAAGGCTTTTAAGAACCTCCATGCTAAAACAGGTTATATTTATCACTCATTATTAAGCTTCTTGTACTCACTTTTAATGGCATATAGAAAACCTTCATTTATTTAATTCATTTCAATTTGTTTTTACTTTGTAGATAAACCGTTTGGCATTCATACAGTAGACCCCTAGATGTATTTGGCATTCTGTCATATTAGAACCATAAAGATAAATGTGCTTTCTTTAGAGACTTAGACTTTAGACAGATTTTATTTGTCATTTTGTTTAAAACAAGTGTAAAACAAAAAGAAATTTCATTTGGAAATTCTAATTTCTTAAGATTATGACAAACAAAAAAGGTGAATGAATAAGGAAAGAAATCGGTATCATACCACCTTCTGCTGATACTTCCGCAGCAAATCCTTGGCAGTCTGACTCTACATACTTTGTGCATCAACAGCCTTTTTTACCCTTTCCTTTTCCAACGTATCCCAGGCTAATTTAAGTATGATAGACAGTGTCTGTAATTATCGGTGTTTCAGCTTTACCAAACATTGTGAATTAGTTATACAGTAGCAGCCATTCCAAATTGCCCTGCCCAGTTAAACACCAGCCAAATGGCAGCCCACTTCCCTGCAGCTCCCAGCAAAATCCCCTCCAACTTCCAGCCACTGGCCTTCTCCTGGGCATGCATATTGTTTTACTCTACCTCCACCCTTTCAATGAATTACAGTGTCTGACCAGGAGATGATGCTTCCCTTTAGATTTTGATGTCCATAAATCATGACAGAAAGAATATTTTAGTGCAAAGATTGATGTTTAAAAAGCAGTTGTATGGGACCAGCCAAGGGCCCATCAAGGAAAGTGGGGAGATTGTGAATGGCTAAGTGTAGGTGTAAACTTTTGACTGAGCCTACCTAGCACACAAATTAGCTTTAACCCAGAATATTCTGGCTCTTTGCTAAGCTTCTGTTTAATTCTTGATTCTTCTGCAGACTCAATCAGGTTTTTTTTTTTCCAATACAGCCCATTGTTTTTTTTCCACTTTCCTCCTATAAACTCTCCCTAAGGCATGATGCTGCCACCGTCTAACCAGAGCTAATTTCTCAATCCTAAAAGTAATGTTATGTTCACATACATCAACCCCTATTTGTAGCCCCTTCCCAGTCAAACACAAGCTGAATGGCAGCCCACTTCCCTGCAGCTCCCAGCAAAATCCCCTCCAACTTCCAGCCACTGGCCTTCTCGCTGAATTACAGGTTCTGACCAGGAGATAATGCTTCTCTTTAGATCTTAATGTCCACGAATCATGACAGAAAGAATTTCTTTGGACAAATATTAGGCCCCGTCCACACGAAGTCAAAACGAACACGAAACGCTAATATTTTCCAGAAAGTTTGTCTTAAAGACGGAGACGTAAAATAAATGTGATCGTCCACACGAATGCATGAAAACGCTGCAAAATGTATGCCAGGCCTGTAAGTGGCGCTGTGGTGCCAAAGCAAAAATAGGCGACGAAATGTTGGGCATGCGCAGTAATATTTATACATGGTTGCCCTGCGGGTCCATTTTGGTGGTTCAGTCAAATTCAGGTGCTGAACTATGTCGTCGATATTGCTCTGTTCTTCCTGGAGATATTCCAGAAGAAGAAGATTCTGTTGTAAGCCCCACAGCAGGGTGAGTAGCATGAGCAGCAACCATTCAACACAGTACGGCGCCATTGTTGTTGTGATACTGTGTCGCGCATGCGTGTTCAGAAGCGACGCTATGACGCATGCGTGTAAGAAAAAAAATGCGGTTAGAGCTTAAAGATGGAAATGCGAAAACGGCGTTTCAAAATCTTCCCACTCTGAAGGCTTGATAAAAAAAAGATTGTTTACAGACCCCCGAAACGGCGGCTTAGTATGGATGAGAGGCTGGTTTGGTGAAAAATGTGTGCGTTTAGGCCAGGGTTTGGCTTCGTGTGGACGGGGCCTAAATGTTCAAAAAGGAATGGTAGGGGACTAGTTAAGGAGCAGCCAAGACCAACAGCATGCACTGGTGCAGTTTGCAGCCGAGTGTGAAGGGGCCGGGATGTTGATCACCTACAAGACTATGGTTCTTGGCTAGAAAAGGTGGCCTGTCTCACTAAGGTTGGAGTAGAGTCCAAGCCTTAAGTAAAGGAGTTTAAGCATCTTGGGGTCCTGTTATCAATTGAGTAGAGAATGGAACGGAAGATCGATAGACAGATTAGTGCGGCTTGGACTACGTTCCTACCCTCACCTATGGTTATGAAATCTTATCATGACCGAAAGAACGAGATCCCGGATACAAGCAGCTGAAATGAACGGCTGGGTTCTGAACCCTTAGGGCGAGGAGCTTTGTCATTCAGGAGGAGCTCGAAGTAGATCTGCTTCAGCTCCACATCGAGAGGAGTCCGCTGAGATGGCACGGACATCTTTTTGGGATGTCCCCTGGACGTCCCCCTCGGCAGGTGTTCCAGGCACGTCCCACCAGGAGGAAACCCAGGGGACGACCCAGGACACGCTGAAAGGACTATGTGTCTTGGCTGGCCTGGGAGTGCCTTGGGCTTTCCCCCTAGCAGAGTTGAAGGAGGTGTCTGCAGAGAGGGAAGTCTGGGATTCTCTAAGGGGACAGATGTTCCCGTAACATGGTCCCGGATGAAGCGGGAGATGACGAGTACAAGTCCTCTCCCAAAACGCTGCTTTCATTTGAATATACAGCTTAGGAAACATTTCTTTGCATTTAAACTAAACTAATCTCTGTGTGGTTGTAGCCTTAATCTCACATGATCATGGGTGGTTTTATAAAGGGGCCAACAAGGGGCCAGTGCCTCTGTAGAGCCGGTTCTGGCCACTATTATGGCTCCTGTAGTAACAACAAAAGGTGGGCTTGGGCATCTTTTTCAGATTCCCCTGGATGCTTTCCTTGGGAGGTGTTCCAGGCACAATGCCAAGTTTCACTGCACTTGTTTTACACCCATTCATTTTCAGATGACGAAGTGAACAGCTATCCTTTCCATTCCTTGTAACAAGGGTCTGCTATTTCGGTGTTGCAATAAAATACACTTAAGCTTGTGATTATAAAATGGTAAAATATTTAAAAAGTCTAAGGGGTATAAATGTTTTGAAGAGCACTATATGGATACTTTATTTTTAATGTTATTCAACAAACAGCAGCTATTTAAAGTATTCACAATCCTGTTTAGGAGCAGACAATATTTACGATTGAACACTACCCTGTTTTTCTTTATGAGGATTATAAGGTATTAAATCAAACAAACTTTTATTTTGTATGACTAAACAGCATAAAGACGTTTATGTCGAAGTACGCTTAAATTTGTTCCAAACCAAATTTTCAACTTATAATTCATGTGTGTATTCATCTTGGGCGAAGATTGAGGGCTTGGTTGATTACAGTAGATTGAAGGTTGTTTAGTGTAGAGAAAGCCCAGTTGTGAAAGACAGTAATATTCCTGTCACCTTAACGGGCGTACTCAGTTTGAACTGTTAACAAGGAAAACTCTTCTTCAAGTCCATTTAAAATATCCTTTAAGGATCTCCCAGACAAACAAGAAGCAATCATCCCATATATGATGATATAATGAATTGTCAACACCTAACTGTCATTATGGCTATTAAGTCTAATGCTGAAAGGAACCACTCAAACGTCTCGCCGTCTGGTAATGCTGTGAAAGTCAAAGCGTCTCTTGTATAAATTATCTTTTTCTGAGAGATTCAAATAAAATTGCCCATTATGAGTTCATCTTAAATGTCAATTAGTGCTAAACTCTGACATATGTACTTTAATGACTTAGTAATGTCATAGTTTGAAACCTTGAATCTTAAACAGCTTTACATTGGAGACTCCTCAGCTATGATTCTATCTTTATTTTCTCTCTCCCACTTTGTAATGGCAGAACCATAAAAACTACAGTAGCAGCCATTCAAAATGGCCCATCCCAGTCAAACACCAGCCTAATGGCCGCCTACTTACCTGCAACTCCCAGCAAAATCCTCTCAAACTTCCAGCCACTGAAGTGACCCCCTCTTGCATATTTTTTTTACCCTTTCACTGAATTACAGGGTCTGATCAAGAGATGGCACTTCTCTACAGATCTTAATGTCCGAAAAATCATGACAGAAACAATATTTTAGTAGAAAGATTGATATTTAAATTGAAAATGTAGGGGACCAGCCAAGGACCATCAAGGAAATTTTGAATGGCTACTACTGTAGCAAGAAGTTGCCCTCAGATTGAGAACCAAGCCTATTACCTTGTGGGATTTGGTAGTCAGAAATGTTTTGTTTATATCATACCCCTTTGTCGAACTCACACTGATTATGGTGGATACTGTAACTTTTAGGCCAAGTATTAGCCTAATTTGAGATATGTAACTTTCAATGGGCAGTGTTGGCCTAGTGGGTAAGAGCTGTGCGCTAGTGCTCTGAGAAGGTTAAGAAGTACCCGGTTCGATCCCAACAGCCTCCACTCTGGGTTCCTGAGCAAGACCCTTAACCCCTGATTGCTTCTTGGGCATCACACAATGCCAGCCCACTGCTCCCCAAGGGGATGGGTTAAATGCAGGGGCAAATTTCTCCAATGTGAGCTCAATAAAGTTTAATTATTATTATTTAGACGATTGGATCCGTCACTAAATGAGTCACGACCCAAAACAGTGCTTTACAGGAGCCTGAGCTCACCTCAGAGAGGACAGATAACTAAGCTACAAGTTGTTGGGAAACCAAGCAAATCTGACCCCGATCTAGAGGGGCGAACGTGGCCTTGTCTTTACATTGAACTTCATGGCATCTCCACCTGCTGGTTTCTGATCTGTTATCAGATTCCAAAACATGCAGGGAGGCCGTTTAATTTGGAGTCAATAGCCTTCAGGATAGCTAGTCCTGGAAGTTACAGGTCAAGCGCCCCGTAGTGACAAAAAGTTACACCGTGTTGCTTAGTCAGTGTGTACACCCATCATTCAGAGAGCAGTGTAGGTCTAGTTATCTAACAACCTGATAACATGTCACAAGATGATTTTGATGAATGCCGCAGTCATCCTATGCCAATGTGTGTTCACACCAAATGTCATTCAAGTGGCCCCAGAGTGATGTGGTTCACCTGACATATTGCCAGATATTCACATGGCATGCATGAAGCTCCACTCCTGTCACTTCACTGGAAACAGAAGAAGTTTATTTCTAATGCTTCCCGGTTTAAACACAGGCAGTTCTGGATTTACCAAGCTAGTCAAAACACCTTAAATCTTACTCTAAATAAGTCACCTTAAATCTCTTCTTCTTTATTTTTTAATATCCACTGTATATATCTGGATGAACTGTACATACTTCATGCACCTTTTCCAAGTTAATTTATCCATTGTGAGATAAACAAAGATCAAATCTAAGTTGAAATAATATTTTTGTCTTTCACCGTACGATAAGTTATACTCCATTTAGGCTATGTTTACACTGCAGGCTCAATTCCGATTTTTTGTGAAATCCGATTTTTTGTGAAATCTGCATGCGCAGTAAAGGACAAAACTGCGCCACAAGCCAGCCTGCTCTGTGTTTACGGAATTAAACATAGATGGTAGTGCTGGAGTGCATCTTTCCCAACCTTAAAAAACAAAATATTTTCAAGATAGTTAAACATAACTACTGCTTTCCACATTATCGTCCGCCATGGTTGTTGTTTTTCTTGTTGCTTCTGCGTAGCAGGACGCAGAATAGTGACCTTTGTCGGCTATTAATATTGTTCAGGTCGGACGAATTCGTCCTGGCCGTTCAGCCACAGGTCGCATATGAAAAGATCAGATTCGTATCACATGGCCAAGTGGCCTGGGTCGCATTGGAAAAAAATCAGATCTGTGTTGATCTGTGTTGTTAAGACTACCATGAAAAGATCAGATACAGAATACATATGGTGAAAAACAAATCAGATTCGGGTCACTTCAGGCTGCTGTGTGAACGTAGCCTTAGACTACCCCTGTGAAACCGATCCGTCCCGAGTTCGGACCAAGCTTGGATCAGTTAACCGTCCAGAGCTTGGTTCTTACAACCATTTACACATCATGCCAGCACAGTTCCACGCTTACTATTGGCGGTCTGCGCATCTCAAGGGGGAAATTACACAAACAAAAACGGCGCTGCCCATAACATTCAAGAACTTGGATAAGAGTCCATTTTCAATTAGAGCCTCAGTCTCAGCATCATCCCAGGTCACCCAAAACTCTTTTGATGCCACTTATGTTAACAGGCTGAGAGGAAGTTTGTATTGTGAACAGGTGAAGAGATCTGTTAGTTGCAAAGCCTGACATGCAAGAAAACCTGGAAAATGAGTCAGCTGACTATGAAAATAGGAGATGACGCGATCTACTCGTGCCTTAAATGAACTGTGCCGAGCCCTACTGATGAACTAATACTAGATTTAGTGCGGGTCGGTTGTGTCTGGCGAAACCGAGTCCAGTTCAGGTGAGTTCCATTTACGCACAAGCGTTATCTTATAAACGTTCTCAGCACAGTTTTAAAAAGGTTGTGTAAAAGGGACTTTACTTTAAAAAAAAAAAGTAATTCTGTCCAACTGTTGAAGTTGTCCACCGCTGTTGCATGCGCCTCATGCGCTTAGATGTGCAGGTTACTGACACTTTGACTTAGACCAAGAAATTAGTCCATATTTATACAGTTAAGTAACAAATAATGCATCTGTTTAGAGGGCAGTAATGACTAACGCCTTACTGTTTTTTACAAACTAATTAGTGACATTGCTAATTACCGGAAAAGTAACCTAGTTACTGTTACAGGTTAGTCCCAACACTGTTGTCTTGGGACCAGAGTCTGTTTAAAAGAAGCTGATTAGTCAGTCACTTCATTTGGATGGGATTAAATGGATCTCACATAATAAAGTAAAAACTCTGTTATTTTTGATCAGGACTTTTTATTTAAATCACATATCAAAGAGAACGCCCTTCTTCCATCTGTGGAATATTGCAAAAATTAAGAATATCTTATCCACAGATGATGCTAAGAGACTAGTCCATGCATTTGTTACTTCAAGGCTGGACTATTGTAATTCTTTACTATCAGGAAGTCCAGAAACTGTAGTTAAAAGCCTTCAGCTGATCCAAAATGCTGCAGCCAGAGTATTTCTCCCATCTTGGCCTCTCTTCACTAGTTTCCTCTTGGATCTGGAATATAATTCAAACTCTTCCTTCCTAGATATATTTTGTCCTGATAGTTAGTGTGAAAAACAATAAATAAAATCTTGATAAATATAGTGAAAATATCAAATTTGAGAAAATCACAGGTTCTCCTGGCTTCTTCAAATGTGTAATAAAATCATACATTGCAGTAGGGAACATAATAATCCCTAAACTTTATCTTTATAGATTTAAGACTAAAATTGATGTTTATAATATTGCAGATTAATCACAATTTGTGTGAAGCATAAAAACTGATTTTCCATTAGGCTGAAAGCATTATTAAAAAACAGATAATTTGACAACCAGATGCATGTGGAATGGAAAAACAATTAGCTATTTAAATGTGATAATAAGAGCATAAAAAAAGAAAGTGATAATATGAGGCCTTGGAAATGCACGGCTAGCTGATTACTATTCTTTTAAAGAAAATTCAAATGGCCACTTCAATGAAAAATAAAAATTGGGGAATGAAAGTGTATTCTGTTCACAGAAAACCAAGCTTTCTATTACTTCAAAAAGCAGAAATCTCATTTAACTTCAAAAACTGTTATTAGTCCTGAGCTTGGTGTTCCACTGTGGAGGGACGGCGGCATTAGTACAGAACTCAGGAATGGCTTCACACAAAACATCTGCAAACATTCAGGATAAAAAATGTCCCTAAAGCTTGATAAAAAACAAACAGATTAGAATATTGGTTTAAACTGAAGCCATACCTGGTGAAGGTGTCTCAGTGTCCGCATCTAATCTAGTTCCCAACGTGGTTATTTCAGCATCGGGTTCAGGAGGGTTTGTCCATGTGTCAGGCAGCTGAGAGTGTGAAACTGTGGAAGGAGGTTGACTTGGACCACTGTCTTGTTCCAACACCACAGCTGATTTTGGGGGTTTTACCCTCGTTGGTAAATCCCCGCTTTGATGCTCCTTGGGGTTACTTCCATGGAAGGAGCTCACACTGAGCCCTCTGCCCAGGAGAGGGAGCAGATTCTGGGGCAGCGCAGAGGGGACGATGTCCCCTTTCTTGGACATGAGACGTCCTTTTTGGGCCAGCACTGAGTGTAGTAAACCTCCTACTGCGATGCTGGAAGTTTTCCCTTTCATGCTGCCTTCCCTTGTGTCAGCCGTCGTCACCGCTGGAGTCTGCACAGAGGGGGGGACTGTGGGGACCTCTTTATCTGACAAAGGAAAAAAATAAATAAATTAACCTCTGCAACTGACAGAAATAAACATCTTGCTGTAGAAGTCTGATCTGGGGGGGGTTCTTGCTCTTTAAGCATAAGGCTTTCATAGTCTCATTTATGGTTAGATTTTTTTTTTTAAACTTCTATTCAGAGGCGTAGCCAGACATTTTTTATAAGGGTGGCCAGGCAATAACCAATGTACACTGTGGGGTAGCCAAAAGTCGATAGGCACCAAAACTTCATGGTCAGTCTACACTGTTCCAACAGGAAAATTAACAAGCAAAACATCCATTTTGTCTACATAAAGAAAAACTATACTTTTCCACATCCTTTGCTAACAAATAGATGAATATATTCAAACATTAGTGCTTTCTAAATAAAAGGTGTAGTGGATAAAATTCTTTCAGGTTTGAGTTTTGGTTGAACATCTTTTTCATTTTCATTACTTACTTAAATTTATCAGTAATCATTCTGCATAAAATTGATATTTACAAGTACTAATATCTACATAAATTGATTATTTAATAAGTTATTATTCAAATAGTTATGTATCTATGATTTCACCGAAGACTCCTAGATGACTTGCAGAGACACATCACTTTCTCTTTACCCCTTAAAACACAAAATCTATTTCTGCTTGAATTCAGTACTTATTGTCTTTAATGTTCGTATATTGATGTGTATAATAAACCACAGTGTTTTGTTGTCAAGTAATTGTGAATATATTAAAAAGTTAAATGTTTTGAATATTCCACTTTTGCCACCATCTGTATTAGAGGAAAATAAATGGTAGGGGTGGCCAATGATTGGCTAAGGGTGTCCATGGCCACCCCTGGCCCCCCATCTAGCTCCGCCCCTGCTTCTATTTACCCGACTGATTATTTGCTTGCAACAATCATGGAACAAAAATTACTCAATATAACCTCACCTGAATATCGTAAATTATCCTAAAGCTAATACTTGCTTTAATTTCACAAATAAAAAAACACTTTGTTTAAGTCAGGAGAGTAAAGGAGTAGTGGTTAGGGCATAGAGCTTGGAATCCAAAGTTTCTGAGCTCGAGCCCCACTCCCACAGACTGCCACTGTGGGTCCCTTAAGCCCACACTGCTCCCCAGGTGCCGCACAATGGCAGCCCACTGCTACCCAAGGGGATGGGTTAAATGCAGAGGTAACTTTCTCCAATGTGACATCAATAAAGTTGAATTATTATTATTAAGTCTTACTAAAAAAACAGCAAAAAATGCATAGAAGTTTGTGGTTATAATGTGACAAAATGTCAGAACTGTCAAAGGGGAGGAATACTTTTCCAGGACGCTATATATAGACAGCTAGAGCCCAAATGAGATAAGCCCCACATTCAATACAAACAAAATACCCATGATACACACAGATACACACAGAGCCCCGCGAAAAGACTGAGCAGTCGAGCATGACAGGAGTCAACCCTACATGTGGGAGGAAGAAGGTGGGAAAAAAATGGAAAAGAAAAGCATAGACAGGGAAAGCGCTCTGCCATGCATTCTAAAATTCCATCTCCAGCAGCTCGGTTCAAAAACAGCACACAGCAGCATTTACGCACACAAGCCTGCATGTAAGCATTTACACATACCCCCCCGTCTTCCCCTTCACCCCAACAAAAACAAACCTGGGGTGCTTAAGCTGGTTTTATGCAATTATAGACCCCTGAAAAACATCATTCCAACCTGTAGGAGGAGCTTTACACTTACTATTTTAAAATAGATTGAAGGATTCAGCATGTTTTTAGCAGCATATAAACATTTTCTCTTGCTTAGTTTATTTTTATTATGGTATGCATGAAGCAGGGGGGCGACAAACAGCTTGTAAAACTAAAACCCAGCTTAAACTTCACTCACATACTTTAGGAGAAAATAAGTCGAGTGAAATTGTTAGTGCAGAAAGGGCAGCAGAGCAAGTCTGAAGAACATACTGTAGCGAGACACCCATCATCTCTGATCCCACAGAGAGTGCTACAACCATCTGTTAATGAAGACTGATTATTCTAATAAGCCCAGCAACTGTTGAGTATCTGCCTCGTGTTTCCAGGGGCACGGAAGATACACTTGTAAGGAATATTATACTCCAGCACAATCTGCCCATGCATTTTAAACCTTTACTCTATTTCAGGATGATATCTATCTAAGGTGATCGAACATCTATGTTTCGTCTAAAATACCTTAGAATTCCATGTATAATACCAGTATGATGGAGTATTAGGGCCAGGCCTTTTTTATAATTTCGAGAATAAAGTAATATAATGAGAATAAAGTCATAAAATTACGAGAATAAAGTTGTGAAATTAATAGAATAAAACTGTAACATTATGAGAATAAAGTCATATAATTATGAAAATAAAGTCATAAAACTATGAGAATAAAGTCATAAAATTACAAGAATAAAGTTGTATTTTATAACAACTCCTACAAGAAGCACTGTCTTCCCTAAAATTGGCAATGTTGGGCATCATGTGAAGATAAACTTTGGTTCTGGTTTGATAAATAAGGAAATTTTTTAACAGCAGCATCAAATTGGGCAGAAGGTCAAAGTGGACTCAGGTTGCTGATTGGTGGAGCTGGTCGACCGTCATATGGTGGTTGGAGCTAGAAGCTGCTTGGTCCCAATGTAATTTCCCTTTGGGAACCTAAGAGCACAAAGTTGCTAACTGTTTAGCAAAACACTTGCTTGCGAACCTTCCACCACAACAATCCCACCCTCTTGATAAACGACCAATCACATTCACTTTATTCACTCATGTAAAGTCGTGCACCACACGTTTCCCTTCGACTTTAATAGTGGAAGTCACAATACTACAGTAATAGTCATACAAAATTTCCCCACTTTCCTTAATGGGCCCTTGGCTGGTCTACTACAATTCCTTTTTAAACATCAATCTTTTCACTACAATATTCTTTCTGTCAAGATTTATGGACATTAAGATCTACAGAAGAGCGTAATTTCCTTGTCAGACCCTGTCATTCAGAGAAAGGGTTAAGTCAAGAGTAAAAATATATGCATGTCCAGTAGAATTCAATTCAATTCAGTTTATTTCTATAGTGCCAATTCACAGCACATGTCATCTCAAGGCACTTTACAGTTCACCAGATCATCCAGTGAAATTTATTCAAAGTTTTCTATCTAAGGAAAACCAGTTGATTGCATCGACTCATTGACTCAAATACAATCCCTCACACTAGCATGTTTGTAGCGACAGTGGAGAGGAAAAACTCCCTTTTAACAGGAAGAAACCTCCAGCAGAACCAGGCTCAGTGTGAGCGGCCATCTGCCGAGGCCGACTGGGGTTCAAGGAGACAGAAGCAGAGATACAAAGAGCAACTGTAAAAGGCGGCCCCGTCCAGGAAACACACAGCCAGGTAGACGAGCTCCAAGAAGGAGGGGGTCACTCTAGTGGCTGGAAGTTGGAGGGGGTTTTGCTGGAAGCTGCAGGGAAGTGGGCTGCCATTCGGCTGGTGTATGAATGGGCCATTTTGAATGACTGCTACTGTATGTCACAGGAAATTAGCTACTCTGCAGAGGTCGCATGCTCCAAGTTTTTTCAGTTATTAGTTTAGTTATGATTGTCATTGTTTATCTAAAGGTTATTCAATCAAAATATTGCTTTGAAAAGTAATAAACATTTATGTAAAGAGTTAAAAATACTGTTTGGATGTTAATGAAATCAAAAAGAAAAAAAATAAAGAGTTTAACCTGTATTCAAACTGTGACCAAAAAACACTTGTGTTAACTAAATCAATGAAAAGATTGGTTGATAGTATTTCTGTAATTTTCTATTCTATTTTTCAAATACAGTTGCATTATGTATGTTAACTATTCATAAATGGGATCAGGTTAGTTAATAAGCCAACACCACTGTAATGGGTATTCTGTACAAGTTCAAGAACCATTTTAAAGCATTTTCTGATTCGTTTACCTTTAATTTAGGCAAAAGAAGAAGTTAGCTGTTAAAAAACCTCTGTGACTGGTAGCCAAAAAAGTTAACCACAGGCCCTGGTAGGCGGTGTGTTATTTAGATAGGGGAAGCTACAGCTAACAAAGACATTTTATTATCTCTATGAGCCAAGGTGCTAGATTTATTGAATTCAATTCAGTTTGTTTATATAGCGCTTTCACAACACACGTCATCTCAAGGCACTTTACAGAGACAATTCAACCAGATCATCCAGTCAGATCGATTCAAGTTTTCCATCCAAGGAAAACCAGTTGATTGAATAGACTCATTGACTCAAAGGTAATCCCTCACACTAAGCATGCTTATAGCGACAGTGGAGAGGAAGAACTCCCTTTGGACACAAAGAAACCTCCAGCAGAACCAGGCTCAGTGTGAGCGGCCATCTGCTGAGGCCGACTGAGGTTCAAGGAGACAGAAGCAGAGATAAGATGTAAACGTTAACCTAATACTCTCTACCTCCACACACTGCTGCGTTATCTTTCTTTTCTTCACAATGTCAAAACATTTACAGATTTATTTGAAAATCCTAAAAATTATTATGAGCTCCATGAGACTCCTCCTTTTTTCTAGATCCATTACTGAACATGCAATCTATCTATCTATCTACATATATATATATACTTTCCTTTTTTAAGGCCAATACTTTTACTTTTGCCAGACTTATCTTAGGAAGATTTCCGTTGAACTGGCATCAATGCTACTTTTTATGTCCCCCATTGATCCTCCCTGAGGCACTGAGACAGTAAAAACCCTTAGATGCTGCAACAATATCCCTTTGGATGTTTGTCTGTTTCCATTAGACGATTCTCTTCAGACTGATAAGCAAGACTTCCTGTAATAATTAGACTCTTTCATTCTGTTTAACTCAGTGGTGTAATTCAGTTATACACTGAGACTGATAAATGAGCTTGAAACTTTCCTGCAGGAATTTAAAATAGATCAATCTTGTCATTTGATGACAAGAATGAAGCATCACTAATGGTTTGTTGAACAAACATTAGCTGCATTGCATTATGTAGGCACATGGGAAATTGAGATATGAAAAACTTATTGACACTTGTTTTAAAAAGTAGAGCTCAGAGTAATTGTTTACACATAGAGGAAAATAAAGGCATTAATGCAGAAGGGAATGCAGAAAGGCTGTCTAGGGTTCTGGGGAGATTAACTGGAAGCACAAAGTGCTTTGAATTGACTTTTGGCCATCAAAAGTTTTATTAGTTTTTATTCCTTTTAGCAGAACTCCTCAGTTTTTTGACCAATCAAGCACAATAACACCATGGTCACTGAATCAGCATTGGAAACCTACAGAAATTCCAAAAAGGAAACATGAAGGTGTTAAAGATTTCCTAACATGACTGTGAACTTCAGAAAACACTCACGATCCACAACAGAAGGACCCAGCATTCAGGCAAGACAAACACGAGATTAATCAAAAAGTGTTTATTTAGAAGTGGAGCATCAGAATAGCTGCAGCTAGGGCATCTATCATAGCAAATTCTGCTGAAAGAAAACTCAGGTTAGTGACCATGCCAATCTAGTCACTCTCCTAGTTTCTCATAGTTTAAAAGTTCAGTCAGTGCCCAGAGAAAGAGGTAGGATCCAGCCGTTGGCTGCCAACAGAGGTTCCCAGATTCCGGACAACAAGCAGGAGTCCGAAGACAGGTCAGGCAAACAGATCAGAACAGGAAGAGGCAGGCTCAGGTTTAGAGGAAGAACAGGTCAGGTCATTCACACCACTGGCACAAGAGAACGAGAATAATCTGGCTTGATGACTGAATGCAAGTAGCTTTAATAGAGGCATAGGCAGGTGGATCATAAGAGCAGTGAGAAGAATCCAGCAGTTAGACAGGTGAATCACATGAGTAATTAAGCCAGATGTCAGCGCCAAGATCATGATACTGTAGACCAATACTAACAGATGACATGAGCGTTTGATCCGCACTTACTGTGAAAATGCACCAGATTTCCTAATCCAGAGATCAGACTTGGAAAACGTTGTCATTTAGAAAAAGATTTTTAAATAATAATCGTTTTTTTTATTTGTCATATTTAATTTGTTCAAATATTATCCTTTCAAATTTTATTCTTTTCAAATTTCTCTTTTTCAGTTTGAGTTTCAAGAATTCATGATTAAGAATCTTTTTCCATTCAGGATTTTCAGGTCACATTCTTTACAGTTCTGGGCCGGGATTTCCTATGGAGTTAGAAGAGAAGAAGTTCTTCTATTGGTCTACATTAATGTTACCATTAACATCTTTATTGGTTAGAATCTAGCATTTCTTCAAGGGAAGACAATGTTACCTATAAAATGCAACTGCAAAAAAAATCTCAATCTGAAAAGAGACGTTTGAAAGAATAAAAAAGCATGCGTAAAAGCATGAAATTTGTAACAATTTAAAAGAAATCTAATTTGACAAATATAATAATAATCATCATCATCATCATTATTATTATTATCAATGTTAATTTGAAAACAGTAACTTTCAAAACCTTTTCTTAATTAAGAGGTTTTTCAAAGTATTGACTTATGGATTGCATTATTTTTTAATAAAGTTTGCTTTGCAAATCCTATTCCTTGCAACACTAATCGAACAAACCTCATTAAATTGTACTGTAATCCTGGTAAGATGATTCTGACGTGGCCTTTGTTTCAGGGGTGGCTTTGCATAAGGAATTTTGTAGGCCATGTCGAAATATTTTCTGTAATTGGAGGCAGTTTAAGGTTTCAATTTTTTGTAAGTTTAGCTTGAATCTCCTCTTAAGGCTGCAGTTATCTGATGCCTGTTCAGCTTTTCAGTGATTGTGTAGCTCACTTACCAAGACTGAGACTTTGCAGATGTTAAAATGCTTTTCTCTAATCACTCTATGGGTGATGAATCTACAGTCTATATGACTCGGATTTATTTTTCGAAATGAGAAATTATTATTCTGATTCTTTAATTATTTCAGAGTCATGTATCCAAAATGCTTGTCTGGTCCAGGATCAGATCAGGGAACCTTTAGATAGGACAGACTGGAACTCTACTTTCAGTAGTCATGCATTGTCATGCAATCAACGTCAAATGCTATTTCAGGTCAAAGAAATTAAACTGATCCAGAACAAAAGAAAGTATGAATAGGAACGTCCATTCCAAACTCGTTTTGTTGCTGCTTTGGTTCTGAAAGTACTCTAAATATGAAATTCTTACATACTGTCAATAAATGATAAGTATTTTTAATTAATAGTAATTTTCATGTGAATGTGCTTTACTGGAGGCATTCATGTTTGTCAAAGAACACTGCTGCCACCTACTGGTTTGTGACGTCACGGTGCGGTATCGGCTGTTGATCAAGTCCCAGTGCTGTATCTGGTGTTTGTCACAACGCGCTATTATCCAAGTCATCTTGAAAACATTCTTCTTCCAAATGTTGGCTACATATTAATTTCTCTGGCCAAATGTTCGATGGCAAATCCTCCCTCTTCAAGTTGGCAATCCAACGACCAACCCGTCCGTGGAGGATCAGGAATCAGGAAGGTGGAATAACTTTTTTTTTTCCCACTTTTGGTCGAATACACCTGATGTATTCCAACATCCAGCTGCCATGCACGTGGGCATTGTCAGTTTCACTATAGCTGTGGTGAATTTCAATGGTGAAGTCCTCTGGAAATCTTCAATAATTGTTGTTGATTGAAGATGTGTCCAGTAGTTCCCATTGATTCTGCTTGTAAAGCGAGGAGAATGGCGCTAGGCTTACCGCACCGTGACATCACTGCTGGAAGATGGCAGGAGTAAGGTGTTACTATATTTGGTCAAAAGTGGCCGCTCCCAGACTCAGTGATCAAGACGAAAGTTATTTTTAATTTTTTGTACTGATTAAATTAGTACAAAATTAAAATAAATCAAGGCGATTGTTTAGGTATAATTAATGATCCAATGATTATTCCTTGTTGACCAGACTTCTCCTTTAAATGTAGTTTAGGACCTTCACCTCCTCATTACTCCACAAAACGCCAGGATTTGTTCTCTTTGGTTTTCAAAATAATAATTTATTTTTCATCTTCTCTGCCTGTTTTTAGTTCCTCGTGGAAACGGAAAACCCCTGGGTCTGTAAACTGTGTGAAAACCAGCACATGTACATGTAAGCTTCTAGGGTACTGGATTTGGTTAATCCCATTCAGGTTTATATTCGATCCAGCCTCTTTTCACTGTTAAAATATGTTTTAAATGTTTTGTTTGACAGAAGCATCATTTAGTGTCTATTAAACAAACTTTTGCAGCAAAGAAAACAAATGTTACTGTAGTGTCAATCTATTCAGTCTCAAATTCTTTGGTTAAAAGCAAATCTATGATTGTTATGTGAATTATTTTGATAAATATCAAAATCCTAGTCAGTCTAACTTCAGTGCTATAATGCTGTCACTAATTCTACCTCTCTGGTAACGCAGATCTGAGCTTGAAATGGTTCCTGATCATTCTAATCTGAATGTGAAAGCTTCATTTCTTCCTGATCTTAGCTTGATAAGGTGCAAACCACCAGATTTATCAGAATGCAATGTAATATCAATTCATTTGCACAGTGATATGATGTTTGCAGATTTCCCTCGGGAAAAATTGTAGAAGGTTGAGAATAAATGATTTAAAGTTATTTAATTCTGAGTAGGCAACTAGTTTAGTCAAATTTGTTTTTACTAAATGTTTTTTTTCTCTTGGATTTGCATTGTGAATTTGTTTGAATACATCCGACTGCTCTAAATAAATTTAAAGCTAATTTAACCACATTTCAAAATCCTCTAAATAAACTTTGATTTCCAAACAGAATCCACACCAGACTGTGAAATAATGTTTTTAATTCTAATAGTTAACTATTTTTATTTACTTTTTCTTCCTACAAAGTAGCCAAAGTTAAGTTTCACTAGTTTATTCAAAGAGTTTTAAACTGAAATAAATTAGATTTTGAGTTGAATGATTTTTGCGAATAAATTCTTATATTTTGAATAAAGGTTGCTGTGAATGTATTCCATGTCTGCAGAGTTAAAGGTTTGACAATGATTTGAACTCAAATCACACTTTCATAAAAAACATACTGATTTTATCTAGTTAATAGACATTCTTTGTTTATAGTAGTGTAAGGCTCTAACCGTTTATGTCTGATTATGATTTTCAATATTAACGTTAGACAGAAATGTCTTCTTTAACATAATGGTAATTAAATGCTGTTAAAACATTTGACCCTGGCAAGAAAAAGATGAATAATTTCTGAGAAAAATATCCCCATGATAAGATGGTATTTCTGGAAACTTTTTTTTTTTTGCCATGTAGTTTGATTCTGCCTACAGAAAAACATTTAGAAAAGCAGGGCAGTCTCATCCAATTTTTCCTTCATTAACATTTAATCTTCTTCCTGAAAAATTTCACATCCCTTCCAGTTGCAACTAATAAGCAAATCTAATGAAATATATGATTTCTTCTTTATAAATCCAGAGTCTGTAAATCCCTGCATATTTCCCTTTCCTAGTCAAAAATGTTATCAAATAAAAGTCTAAACTCAAAATTTTAGACTTTTAATTGTCACATTTTTAAACATAATTACTTAATCTTTATTGTGATATTTTTCTATGATTATCCACAATCCGTAATTTCTTAAAACTATTTTCGGTAAAAAAAAGGAAGCATTAACCCATACAGATAATTTCCTTTCCAAAAGTTTATGCTTAAAAAAAAGGAAAATGCATACTTCACTATCGCATTCTGGATGAGTCGCCCCTGTCAGGAAGCTTATGACAGTTTGTTGCCTAAACGCTACATCCGTGGTCTCATTTGCTTTATAGTGCTGACAGTATTTTTCTCAGAAAGCCAATGGTGGCTGACAACTCTTTGTCCTTAATTGGTCTCCAGTGTGAGTGCATTTGCATTTACCCCGGCTTTGTTTTGCTGTTACACTTATCCCAATTACCTTATTTATAGCAATATTTCTGCCTTTGAACCACCTTAACCATGATATCTAATGAGAGAGACACATAGCTGCAGACAGCAGCGGATGGAGAGGTTGTTTAGATGGAGTCAAAATTAGCTTTTAATGTGGTTTTAATACTATAATGTGCTGTGGAAACAAAACAAATGATGCTAAAACGTCATTAGATGATAAAAAGATGAATGTCGCCGCATTCTCTGTGATATTTGTAGCGCCAAAAATTAAGTTTACCCAATGTAAGATTAGTTTTTTCTGTTGAGGCGGACCCATTTATAACCTTCAGGATGCACGAAAAGAATTGCGAGGCGTGTGTCAATTAATCACGTCGCTGTGGTACATGACTAACCAGCTACAGTCATCAGATGAATAATCAGGGCCCAGATGCTGCGCAGCCCCATGATGGACGGCTTGCAGCTTTGAGGTTAGATTGAAGTTGAGTTTGTATCAATAAGTTAAGCACAGTTTAGTGGAACGGAAGAAAAACAATAGCTGAGCTGATGACAAATGACAGTTAGGCTTTTTTGCTCTGTTTGAGAGAAATGACATTTAGAGCTGTGAAAGGGGCTGTTGTGGCCCATTTGGCTTTCTCAAGAGACTGTCAATCAAAAGGTACATAAAAAAAAACTTGAGATCCTATTTCAAACCTTTGGATCTCATTAAAATCGCTTTGTCAACTGAGCTCAGCAATAGCAGCCGTCAGACGGAAAGGAATGATCAGCAGAATCACTCTGCTGGCTTTCTAACAAACCGTTCAGTCTGGAGAATTAGCACACAGCACATGAAAAGAGCTGCGCAAAACTGAGACGTAATGATAAGACAAATGCAGCATTGATCTAAACGCTGAGAAAAAAAAAGTCCTTTCTTTACACAAATAAAGAAAACTCAGGCCAGTAACTCCTTCTGGTTGCATAACTCCTGTTTATGACAGATTACAGTCTCCTGCAGAAGTTCTATTTGTTATATTTATCCTTTAATCCTGTTTTTTTTCTAGAATTGTTAGTAAATATAGCCTTTCTGTTTATATCTAATTTTACAAAATCATGTGACCCAGATTACATCATTGATTATCCCTATAATTGTTTAACAAGCCAAAGCAATTGAGTTGAGCGAGTGTGGAACTCCTAGCATGAAAAATAAGTCTAAGATCCGCTGTAAAAGGGTGAAGGAAGAAGATTGATTCCAAGATGCATAAAACTAGAATTGCACACTAAAAAAAAATGTTGGAGTACACTAAAGCTGAAGCTAAATTGATAGATAGAGTATATAGTCTTAATTTCTCATAATCCACTTGATTTTGGTCTTTTTGGTATATAAGCATATGACTATGTACCTTTAAGCACTTTCAACTAATGAAGGGACATCATTACAATGGCTTTAGAAGCTGCAGTTGTGGTTCTAAATAGATGTAGGAGATCGGCCTGTTTTTCAGTGTAGTCCTGTTTCTCTGACATGGGAGCTGGCTCGGAGCTCGTCTACCTGGCTGTGTGTTTCCTGGACAGGGCCGCCTTTCACAGTAACCTTTTGTATCTCTGTTTCTTTTTGTATCTCTGCTTCTGTCTCCTTGAACCCCAGTCGGCCTCGGCAGATGGCCGCTCACACTGAGCCTGGTTCTGCTGGAGGTTTCTTCCTGTTCAAAGGGAGTTTTTCCTCTCCACTGTCGCAACAAGCTTGCTTAGTGTGAGGGATTGCCTTCCAGTCAATGCGTCGATGCAATCAACGGGTTTTTGTGAGATAGAAAACTTTGAATCAGTTTGACTGTATGATCTGGTTAACACACCGTGTTGTGAATTGGCCTTATAGAAATAAACTGAATTTAATTGAATGTAAATAACTGTTTTTGATCTTAACTCTCATTCACTCTGAAACCTTTAGAAACAAAACTAACAGTGAGGTTAAAGATTGAACTTTTCTGATACCTCTAAAGTTAAAAAAATTAATGCTCAATTTGTCGTACTTAATAACTTGCTCTGTTATCAATATTTTTGTGACTGATTATTTCTAAAGGAGTAAAGAGCTAAGGCAGCCAAGCAATAACGTGTCAATGTTTTCACTCTAAGGCATCTAAAGGAGGAGAGTTCTGCAACACTGGCTTCATTAAGTTCAGCTGGATTTAAAAATAGGTTTCAATCACCGTACACGCTTTCAACTGTGCATTCTATCCCAAACCCTGAAAGGTCTCAAATATTAAATGACTTGTGAGTGACTCCAGAATCTGAGGAAATATTTGGCTGTTAATAATTTAACTGTCAGCCCTTTTTCCAAACTTAGAAAAATACTTAACTGAACATTGCTGGACTATTAACTTTCTTGTGAGTCTGTGTGAATAATAATTTGTTGAATAACCAGTGTTCTGAGGAATGTTTTATAACTGTGACTCATGCAGTTTTCTGATTCCTTACGCAAATTTTATTGTTATTTTGTATACAGAGTACTGTGATGGACTGACCTGTCCAGGGGGGACCCCGCCTCTCGCCTGTAGACAGCTTGGGATAAGCGTGTTAGAAGATGGATGGATGGATGTATAGAGAGTATATACGAAACAAAATTTCTTATGGTACAGCTTTCCATCCAGTAAATGAACAACCCCATTCCATAAAGTGCAGCAGTGATCAAATGTAAACATTGTGGGAGAAAAACATAAATAAATGCATTGATGTGGAAGTTCAGAGCATTTAGTTAAAAGCATTTCAATTCAGGATGATCAGACCTCATCCTCCCCTAAGATAACACCAAGAACATATGTAACTGCAATATTTTTTAATGACGAGGGACTGGGCTGGTCGCTGGCCTGGCAAACCGGACTGATAACCTTTAGCACTTGGGTTTAGCTCCACAATGTCTCAAATACATTTCATCCCAGGGCTGCGTGTCCTGAGCCCTTAACATTATCAATAACCCCTCACACCCCCAACAGGGACTGTTCTCCCTGCTGCCCATTCAATGCAGGTCCAGCAGGTTCTGCAATAGCTTCTTCCCCACCGCCATAAGACTGCTGACCTGTTCATGTCACAGTCTCTGCATCAAACTGACCATAACAATGATTCTTTTGAACCATCTTTTTCCCCCCACACTGTTTCACTTGATCACCGCTGCACTTTCACTTTATCACAGCTCAGTTTGCTTTATGCATGTCTTAATCCACTGTGGTCGTACACACATGAGAAAAAAGCGGACATAAAATAGTTCAGGACAGTCTGAAGGGATTAAAAGTATAGGGAAGTCATGTTTGAATGTCAAATCATTCTATCTTAAACATGTATATAAATGTATTGTTTATCAGACCATATTGTCCCAAAATTAAGAACATTTTTATAAATAAATTATATAAATTTTCTATATAAAATCTGTGGGGGGATTTCCGTTATCTTATGCAGGCCAGTTAGTTATACGTCAGCCTGAACACCTAAATTCAGCCAATCATATATTATTGATCATCTGTCAATCAAATTTTTTCGGTTATATAATCTTGATTCATATGTCGCAGCTAATATACGCAACGGTTGAAATAAGAAATAAGAATAATTTCCTTTCCCACTGAGTTCCGTCCCAGTGTTCACGGGGATGGACGTCTGTGTCTTCAGCAGGCGTAGAGCTAACAGAACTGGCAGCGATGCGAGGCAAGGGCTCAAACATGTACGGCTGTAAGCCTTCTACACCAAACCAAGCTTCTGCCGCCCTGGCGTCCTCTTCCACAACATCTTCGTCCCCGCTTTCCTCCTCTAAAAAAAATTATAGAGATTAATCCACGACCTCCGACACTAAACTCTCCTCTTCTTGCATGTTTCCGCTGTCCATAGCGTTCCTTGACAGTGTCGTTTCTAAGTCACCAATTTAGTACTACTTGGTCCCAATGGAATTTCCCATTGGGAAGCTACTAGCACTAAGCTGCTAACTGGTTAGCAAGATGCTTCCGAGAAACCGGCCACAATCACACTTGTAAAGTCGTGCACCACTCGGGAGAATTCCGAAATGCAACGATTGGAACAGCTGCTTCCCTACGACTTTAAGAAAAGAAAATGTATCGAGAGCTGTACAAATGAAATGTCGCTTTGTATACACTCTGTGCATACAAAATGACAATAAAAGTTGTCTAAGTGTACACATTACTATTCTGGGACGGCTCTGATCGATCAGTTCAGGGAAAGTACGGATGATCAGCAGAACCTTCCCAGTTGATCGGGAAAAGTCGCTCCAACTCCAGGATTTTCCAACACAAATTCAATAGCAGCAGACACCATGAGAACCCACACTAGCTTACACTATTAGGCACTTGCTGTTCATCTTTAGGAATTACGTATATGATGTCCTCCAGCCACGCCATGTTTATTTTGGTTTATTTGTGGGTTTATTGGTGCTTTCTTGAGCCACGGCTGTATATCCCACATCAAATAATGCAGCATGAATAGCTGACCAATTTTCGGTCGGTATCTAGCAGATTGGTAACCTGACGCATATCCATCTGGAAACCTTCCGTTGAAGTAATTTTGTTCTTTAGACTGAACTGTCGCGCTTCTCGTTGCGTCACACCTCAACCCGCCTCAAAGCCAACGCTGATTGGACGTTCGTTTGGTGAACGGCTCCAAATTTTCTTCAACGGAGAGTCTCCAGACTGATTAGCGAGTGAAATCTTGAATGCTCGCGAGATCAGGATGGTCTCACGAGGCTAGCAGATTAGGAGCAGGACAAGATAGATTCTTGTGTGTTTGTAAATTTACATATGCTGTGGGAATCTAACTAGTAGTCAAGGTTATGGTGGCTCCTGAATGTTGTTTGTTTTGAAACCATACGTTACATGATTAGTAGGGGTGAATATAGGCATGTGTGTTGAGATACGATAGGTGTCATGACATTTGGGTCACGATACGATATTATCACAATATTGCAACATCGATACATATTTTTATATTTTTCCAGCTATGAAAATGGAATGTATAGAACGGAAAGCAAGTGCTGTAAATGTTCATCAGAATCCATGGTGTTTTTGTTTGAGTCAATCCTGCCTAAACTATAGAAATGGTGTTGAAATGCACAGAAAAAGGACTCCACAGCGCAGAGGTAGCGCATTTTTTCTCATTGTCTTAGATAAAGCTTTTTTTTTTAAAATCTATATTATATCTATATTATATTAAAAAATTCACGATATATCACTATATCGCTCTTTTCCTCGCCCCCCTAATTATTAGGGTGTTGTTTAAAGTTTCTCACCAGCAAAACACTGGGTTTCAAAAAAAGAAGCAAATTATATATTTTATCTCACCTTCTTTGCTTCACTCAGATCCTCTTTCTTATTGCTCTTTTCTCCTTTTAATGTTGGAAGGCAACGTCCATTTCCCCAATTAATAAACAATTTATCAGATTGACACAGTGAGATGGTGCTCTGAGCATCCCCAGTGAAGACAGACGATTACTCGGGGATGCTGCCTTTTGCAGCAGCTGGAAGTGAATACAAAGTTCTTTTTAGGTAGTCAGAACTGCAACTGCCAGGATATAAAAACACATATTTTTGGCCAGCATGTTTTGACATTTTAGTTTGTAGGCTTGAATTATGAGCTGTTTTTCACCATAGTCCAGTTATGAAATATTTTAGTGAAGCAATCATAGCACTATCACCTCTCTTTATATGTAGGGAAAAATACATTCTCGTGGCTTTTCATGTAGACCTAGCAAAGTGTATCCCTCTGTAGACATTCATGCTAATTTTTCCTTGTTTAATAGAGGAGCAAAGATCATGGCTTGGATCAGAGGAAGCTCCTGGATCAGCTTCCCTGATTCGTTGACACACAGCGTCGAAATGCAAAAGCTCAGAATTTCAAACTTCACCATCTGATTTGATCTGGCTTGGCTCAGTGAAAACAAAACACTACAAGATATCAGACCACGACAATTTCACATGTTGAACTCCCCGAACTTGCAAAGGGTGGGTTGCAGAATTGATCACCATTAACCCTTTATAGTATGTTTCTGTTACTCACTTGCATACCCCATACAAATGGAGTCCTTGCGTCCCTCACTGAGGTCTAGAAGCACAAGATCTATATCCAGCTATTCTGTAAAAGTTTAGAAAAAGAAAAATATCCACTGGACTTGGTTTTCAAGGTTTGAAGACGTTTCGCTCCCTCACCAGGAAGCTTTCTCAATTCAAATGTCTGGGTCAGCAGTGAGTTGAGGCTTTATATAGACAAGGCCTTGTATTGCTTGGAAACATGCAAATTGAACCGATGAGCGGGTCGTTTGGTTCCATTGTTGGCCTGTAATACCTGAAACCTGTCTATGATTCTGAAGGTCAGCCTCAACTCACTGCCAACCCAGACATTTGAATTGAGAAAGCTTCCTTCAGAGGGAGTGAAACATCTTCAAACCTTGAAAACCAAGTCCAGTGGATCGTTTTTTTTTCTAAACTTTTACAGAATGACTATGACCCGGATGACTGAGAATCTTCATCAGCATATCCAGCCATTCAGCAAAGATACTGCTACATGGCTGTACTTCTTATTTTGGCATTTGATCAATTAGATGAGCCCTTGAATGATATATTACCTACTGTAAATTAAGTTTAAAAAAGTTAACAAGTCAAGAAAAAAGCTAAATAGTTCAATTCAGTTTATTTATATAGCGCCAAATTCACAACACATGTCATCTCAAGGCACTTTACAGTTCAACCAGATCATACAGTCAAAATTATATAAAGTTTTCTATCTAAGGAAAACCAGTTGATTGCATCGACTCATTGACTCAAATACAATCCCTCACACTAAGCATGCTTGTAGCGACAGTGGAGAGGAAAAACTCCCTTTTAACACGAAGAAACCTCCATCAGAACCAGGCTCAGTGTGAGCGGCCATCTGCTGAGGCCGACTGGGGTTCAAGGAGACAGAAGCAGAGATACAAAAAGCAGCTGTAAAAGGCGGCCCCGTCCAAATAGCTAATTGAAAAGTTAATAAGCCTAAATAACAATCATATTTAGGTTTATAAACTAAAAAATCTAAGTGCCAGTTTTAGCATTAATGCCTCTAAGGTTATGTTGTACAAAAAAAAATGTGCTTCTTTCACTCTCAGAGTCCTGAATTTGTTATAGAAGCACTTTAGTTATTTTTCTTAATATATTCGGGCAAGTTGGCATTTCTTGTTATTACATTGACATACATTTTTACCATCAAAATATCAATATATTTTTAATGTAAAGCTGATAAGGTCTTGTCTTGGATTTTAATAACGCTATTGGCTTGAAATTTGGATTCTTTATAGTGCCCTATAAAGGTTTAAGGCACCGCATAAGGTAGTAGCCATTCAAAATTTCCCCATTTTCCTTGATAGGTCCTTGGCTGATCCCCTAAGATTCATTTTTAAACATCAATCTGTACTAAAATAGTCTTTCTGTCATGATTTGTGGACATTAAGATCTGAAAAAAATCGTCATCTCCTGGTCAGACCCTGTAATTCAGTCAAAGGGTGGAGTCAGTAAAAAAATATGCACATCCAGGAGAAGGAGGGGGTCACTCCAGTGGGTGGAAAGTTTGAGAGGATTCTACTGGGGGTTGCAGGGAAGTGGGCTGCCATTCGGCTGGCGTTTGATTTGAAAGGGCCATTTTTAATAGCTGCTACTGTATGGAAGGATTGCCCCTTTAATAATTGGTCCCAAGATGCTGCCAATATTGGGGGCTTCAGGAAGGAGAAGACTGGGAAGAAATCGGCACGATTATCTTGCTAAGAGAACCAGCTTCAAGGTCACCAAACAATCTAGTTTCTAATCTGAACTCCAGTTTCTCTAAAAAGAAAACATCTCATGAGCTTAACAAGCTGCAACTGTGAAGAAAAGCCAGAGCAGGAGAATAAGTAAAGGTGAAAACTATGTCTATATTTGATCCCATAAGAAGTGGAAAATATATTTTTCATTTAAAAGCGATTTAAGTTGCCTTCAAACAGACAAATATTCTGGTTTTATTATTTGAAATAAATTAATCTTCTCCATTTGTGATTGAAAGTTTCTTTTATTTGCACCTCTGATATTAAATAACGTGCATCTAAAAAAAATTAGCATATATCTTTCTATTTTTTGAACATTTGTTATGATATGTAACAATAGCACACATGACAAGTTTTTTACACCCAAGAGAAGCTCATTAACGTCTCAAAAGCTGACATTAAACTACTTTTACAAGTCCCAGCTGAGTTGAAAAGGAGGCTTGGAGCACTAACGAGAGGGCCAGAGAGGAGGGAATAATTCAATCCATGTCTTCTATCAATGTTTATATAAGTAGAATTTTAACATTAACACCAGTAATAGCTGAAGACGCTTCTGTTATGGTGGCCATTAATTCCCTCAATTAAAATTGATCAGCATCAACAGCATAAAAAAACTGAATATAAATTCACATTTGACAACTGATCTTGTAGTTGCTATGATTATGAAATTATTCTCATGAAACCTTCAAAGGAAAAGTCCGCTCATATTCAGAATTCAAACTTCTGAAAGTACTTCAAATACGAAATGATTACATACTGTTCAATAAATGATGAGTGTTTTTAATTAAGAGCAATTTTCATTTGAATGTTTTTTACTAGAGGCATCCATGTTTGTCAAAGAACACTACTGCCACCTACTGGTTTGTGACGTCACAGTGCGGTATCGGCTGTTGATCAAGTCCCAGTGCTGTATCTGGTGTTTGTCACAACTCGCTCTATTATCCAAGTCATCTTGAAAACATTCTTCTTCCAAATGTTGACCACATATGACGTGTTTTTTCTCTGGCCAGAAGTTCGATGACAAATCCGCCCTCTTCCAGTCGGCAATCTAAAGACGAACCCGTCCATGGAGGATCGGGAATCAGAAAGGTGGAATAACTTTTTTTTTTCACTTTTACCCGATTTATTCCGACATCCAACTGCCATGCACGTGGGCATTGTCAGTTTCACTATAGCTCTGGTGAATTTCAATGGTGAAGTCCTCTGGAAATCTTCAATAATTGTTGTTGATTGCAGATGTGTCCAGTAGTTCCCATTGATTTTGCTTGTAAAGCGGGGAGAATGGCGCTAGGCTTACCGCACCATGATGTCACTGCTGGAAGATGGTAGGAGGGAGGTGTTACTATAGTTGGACAAACATGACTCAGTAATCACGACGAAAATTATTATTTTTATTTCTTTACTGATTAACACTAAATTCATTAAATCACTGCAAACATATTGGTTTTAGGTATAGATATTAATCCATCGATTTTTCCTTTCTGACCGGACTTTTCCTTTAAACCTTTGAACCAACCCTAACATTAGGTTGATCAACACTGTTGTCAAGTTTTCAGAAGCCTGCAAAAACTAACCTGCATTTAAACAAGCCTCTATGAAACAAGCAAATGCCTACAGAGAGGGTGATTCAACTGAGACAGATGGTTCCCCTGATAAGAACTGTGGTTTTGGAAGATGCTCATTTTATTGCTTAGCTGTATGCAGTCGAAATCCCCCGTTCAAAAGAACAAGTAATAATCCTTTTGGGATGCGTCATCCAGGAGTTGTTCCCAGGTAGTCGTTTGAAAACCAAACACCATTTCATGCTTCATTGTCCTGAAGGCATCACCAAACTGGGGCAAATACATCCTCTATTATAAATACACACTTTGAGCTTTTCAAACACTTAACTTGTATGGACAGGGGCTTTTAGAACACCTCTTAAACACTGGAATTCAGGCATCGGCGAATTATCTACAATAATTTAGTTTGCAAGTGTCATAGAACAGATGTTGATGCATGACTTGAAACACCTTATTACTGTTGGATACTTCATCACGTAACATCTAATCTTTACTGATCTTTACTTTTCTTTTGCTTTGCTGTAGGAAGGATAGACGTACCTTTCACATTACCAGATGATCTTATTTTTTTTAGCCAGTCAAGCTTTTCATATGTTCCATTAAATCTTCATGGGTATCTAACCTCAATTATCTTGAATTTAAATGAACCAGATATGCAGCTCAGCATGACCTTTCTGAAAAAGTTTGCAAAGAGATTACAGCAGTTTTAGATTATCTCACTATAAAAAAAATCACAATCAGGAAAACAAATGCTTTGCTTTATTATACCTGTGATATAAAATCACACTGAAGCTTTGATCTAAAGAAGCCACATTTTAATTTCTGTGTCATAGTTACAAATCTTAAGTTGGGCTGAAAAATAATTCTCCCTTCCCCCCATACCTTAAAGGAGACACTATACTGACAAAAGCAGGAGTAACATTTCAGCATCTGAAAGCTGGCTTTAAAGGAAAAGTCTGGTCAGCAAGGAATAATCAGTGGATTATTATATTTACAATAAAACTTATACATTTGCGGTGATTTAATGAATATAGCATTAATAAAAGTGTTAATAATTAAATTTTTCGTTTCGATCACTGAGTCTGGGAGCGGCCATTTTTGCTCAACTATAGAAACCCCTCCCTCCTGCCATCGTCCGGCAGTGATGTCACGGTGCGGTAAGCCTAGCGCCATTCTCCCCGCTTTACAAGCTTGTCACAGTCACAAGATGGCGCCAGTGTATTCGGCATGCCGTCAGACTCGCTCTCTCTGTTTTGTTATTTATACTCTTGTTGCTTTATTTGTACATCTATGCTGTTACGGCTCGAATGCTTTAATTGTATACGATCATCGAGCACTTCTGGACATTAAAATTTCGGTAGACCTGCAACTTCGATATGGAAACCATGGCTTCCAGTTCCTCAATGACATCCCTAATGAGCTGCTGAGTTTTCCACATCTGATTCCGGAAAGGCGCTTTCGTCGAAGACGTGGTAAACGTGGAGGACAGGCGGTGAGCATCAAAGCTTATTTAGCATTTCTTCGCCGTGGAGGCGGCTCTCCTCGACATGGATGGTGTCCTCGTTTCCTGAATGTGGGACGTCGCTGGATTCACCCCGTTGTTCCGGGGATCTCCAATTCACGGATGGACGCGGTGGAGTTTTAATATCATCGACGGTTTCGGGATCGAAAGAGGAATGTGGAACATGGAAACCTCAAGCGCTTGAACTACGTTTCGTCTTCAACTTGTGCTGCTGCACCATCAACTATCTGTTTGGCTTTGCTCAATGCTAGATCTTTAACTAACAAGACCTTCATGCTACATGACCTGTTCACTTCTCGGGATCTGGATTTTTTATTTATCACAGAAACTTGGCTACAAGACGGTCAGTTGTTCCCGTTTTCTGAACTTCTACCTCAGAATTGTGCTTTTATAAATTCTCCCCGGTTGACTGGCAAAGGTGGAGGTCTGGCTACAATTCTTAAATCCAGTCTCCACTGTCAACAATTATCTACAAATTCATTTTCCAGTTTTGAGATCCAAGTTTTTGAAGTGAAATTAACTGAACCGATCCTGTGTGTGGTTGTTTACCGTCCGCCAAGGTTCAACAAGGATTTTATTAATGAATTCTCTGAACTTATGGCATGGATTTTATGATACGATGATCATATTTTAATTGGAGGTGATTTTAATATCCACATATGTTGTCCAGATAAACCACTTTTTGGACTTGATTGACTCTTTCCATTTAACACAATCTGTGGTTGGGCCAACACACTTAAAGGGACATACTCTGGACTTGGTGTTATCACATGGACTTTGTTTGGATACCATTGAAATCCTTCAGACATGTATTTCTGATCATTTGCCTGTTTTATTTTCTATTAATATTTTATCTTCTGTGGATACAAACAATACTAAACCCCTACTTTCTCGTACTATAAACTCTGACACTGCTCTTCAACTAAATACAGTCATTGCTAATACTACATTCCCTACTGATAGCAGTCTTAATATTGAAACTCTTATTCTACATTTTAATAAGAGGAGGTGGAAAAAAGATAAATTGCAGGTTTCATTTGAAATTTTAAAAGACAGTTTATTTAATTATCAGAACAATGTCAAATTAGAAAAATCTAAATATTTCATTAATCTTGTAGCTTCCAATAAGCATAGCCCTCAAGTCCTTTTCATTGTTCTGGATAGGATTGTTAATCCCTTGATTACATCTGGCCCTGTAGCCTCTGTTGAACTTTGTGAGGCTTTCTCTGAGTTTTTTACAGAAAAAAATTGCAGCTGTTAGAGGGTTGAATACTTTGGTAGATTTAGATTCCCAAGAAATGCCACAATGCACAGCTGTTCTGGACCATTTTCAGCCAGTTTCTTTAGATGAAATGACCTCAGTTATTAAATATCTGCGGCCGTCAAATTATTCTTTGGATTGTTTTCCTTCTCGTCTGATAAAATACATTTTTCAGACTTCCAGCCTTTTTATCTTAATGGTGATAAATGCCTCATTGCAGTCTGGCTGTGTCCCATCAATACTTAAACATGCTGTGATCAAACCCCTTCTTAAAAAATCCAATCTAGACTCAAGTGTACTTGCAAATTTTAGGCCCATTTCTAAACTTCCTTTTTTATCCAAGGTTCTTGAAAAATTAGTTTTTAATCAGCTTCAAATTTTTTTAAAAGATAACAATATAACTGAGAAATTTCAGTCTGGGTTTAAAGCTGCTCACAGTACTGAAACAGCTTTGCTTTTAGTGTACAATGATCTTCTTTTAACAGTTGATTTAGGCAATGTTGCAGTTTTATTAATTTTAGATTTGAGTGCTGCGTTTGACACTGTAGATCATCAGATTCTCTTACACAGATTAAAACATTGTGTTGGCCTAAGAGGCACAGTATTTGAGTGGTTTAAATCTTACTTAGAAAACAGAACTTTTTCAGTTTATCTCGACCACTGCTGTTCTGGGACCAAACCTTTGAGGTATGGTGTCCCCCAAGGCTCAATTTTAGGTCCCATTTTGTTTATTTTGTATTTATTGCCTCTTGGTCAGATCTTCCATAAGTTTAGTGTTTCTTTTCATTGTTTTGCAGATGATGTCCAGATTTATATGCCCCTTAAACTACAGAATGGTGAAACTGAATCTCTTCAGCTATTGATGGATTGTTTAGCTGAAATCAAATCTTGGATGGAACAAAATTTTCTTCACCTCAATCACAGTAAAACCCAAGTTTTATAATTTGGTCAAAGTCCTCAGACTACAAATCCAGATCTGATTCTTGGTTCTTTAGCTCAGTTTTGTCAGACCTCTGCTAGGAATCATGGTTTCCCTTTTGATAGCTGTTTAAAGCTAGATAAACAAGTTAGCTCTGTTGTCAGATCAAGTTTTTATCACCTGCGGATTTTAGCAAAAATTAAATCTTATTTTTGTTTTAAGGACTTTGAAGGACTTATCCATGCTTTCATCACATCTCGGTTGGATTATTGCAATTCATTATATAGAGGCATGGATAAACCACAGATGCAGCGACTTGAAATGATCCAGAACGCAGCGGCACAGCTTCTTACAGGAACCAGGAAGCGTGACCATATAAGGCCCATACTGGCCTCTTTACATTGGCTGGCCGTCTTTTATCGAATAGATTTTAAGATTCTTTTATTAACTTATAAGGTTTTAAATGGATTAGCTCCTCCCTATCTTCGGGACCTTTTAAAATTTCACTCTGTATCCAGAAGCTTACGATCAAATAATCAGCTATTACTGACAGTCCCTCGGACTGTCAGTAATAGCTGACTTAAGAGGAAAGGAGATCAGGCTTTTTCTGTTGTTGCTCCAATTTTATGGAACAATTTACCTTTTCAAATTACTTCTGCCTACAGCCTGGATCATTTTAAATCGCTTCTTAAAACTCATTTTTATTCTTTGGCATTTACTTGAAGTGTTTTGATAATCTGTTTTTATTAATTAGTACTATTGTTTGTCCTGTACAGCACTTTGGTGCAGTTTTATACCTGTTTTTAAAGTGCTATATAAATAAATTTGACATTGACATTGACATTGACAAGCAAAATCAATGGGAACTACTAGACACATCTGCAATCAACAACAATTATTGAAGATTTCCAGAGGACTTCACCATTGAAATTCACCAGAGCTATAGTGAAACTGACAATGCCCACGTTCATGGCAGCTGGATGTTGGAACACATCGGGTAAAAGTGAAAAAAAAAAAGTTGTTTCACCTTTCTGATTCCTGATCCTCCACGGACGGGTTCGTCGTTGGATTGCCAATTTAAAGAGGAAGGATTTGCCATCGAACTTCTGCCCAGAGAAAAAACACGTAATATGGTGCCAACATTTGGAAGAAGAATGTTTTCAAGATGACTTGGATAATAGTGCGTTGTGACAAACACCAGATACAGCACTGGGACTTGATCAACAGCCGATACCGCACCGTGACATCATAAACCAGTAGATGGCAGTAGTGTTCTTTGACAGACATGGATGCCTCCAGTAAAGCACATTCAAAAGAAAATTAGTCTTAATTAAAAACACTTATCATTTATTGAACAGTTTGTAATAATTTCATATTTAAAGTACTTTAAATATGAAAGTTTTAATTCTGAGTATGACCGGACTTTGCCTTAAGTTGAGATAAATAAAGAGTTAAAATAAGACAGGAATGGTTACAACTGAGCAAAGCTTAAAAAAACGTCATGCTAGAACTACAACCAAAATCCATTTCCCTTTCTTTGTTCTCTGTTTCGTTTCTGTTTTTGACTTTGGCTGTTATTTTTTAAATAATACCGAAATAATTGGCTAATATTATTTTTTTTTTACAGAAATAGCTGTATTAAGCAGTTAGCTGTTAATGTTCTACTTGTGAAGCTTCTGAACTTCTCTTTAGCAATAAGGTCACAATTCTGACTCCTATTCCTACAGTGAAGCATAAGTTACAGCACACAAGTTTCTGGTTTATTCTTTAGTCCATTCTAAAAAAAAAACAGAGCTGTTAATGATGTAAATAAGCTCTAAATTCAAATGGACTGACCTTCTCTTGCTTTGGTCTCTAAATGGATGTTGTTGTTTTTTGGTTGGTGATATGTTCCACATTGTGAAGCAATCTTGTTTACAAGGCTCACATTAAGCACTACACATAGGTTTTTATTGCTCAGTCATAATGTCCCTGCCAGCCACCATTTAGCTTCCAGCCCAGACTGTGTGGTTCATCCTGTTTACAATGGATGATTTTTGGAAGGCCCTCCATGTGGACGTGATTTGAAAGGTTTAGTTTTAAACAACATGCTCAGAGCTGCTGACTGGATGACAGGGCCTGCATGCGTGTCTCTTTATTATTCTGTTTTGATTTAAAAAAAAAAAAACGGTGTGGGAGATAAAGTGGGTGGTGAGATCTGTCTGACATAGAGCGATATTCAGCTTTATCTCTATCTCTCCAAATTCTGAGTCAGAACAGCTCAGGAAGCCATAGAATTATACTCTGTAAATATGCAAAAAAGCTCCCTGTAGTTTGATCTTTGACAGAAATTTCAAAGGAAACTCAGTTCAGTTCCCCGAAATGTTTGTATAGCTGTTCAAAAGTATGTATGTATTTCAGAAAACAATACAGGCTTAAAAATCCTAATTACTTTAAAGCTACAGTGTGTAATAATAACAGGGATATACAGTCAGAAATATAATATATTATACATAACTATGTTATTTATCATCATCTACGAGCTCAGCCTCTTAACCTTAATATTTGCGTTGCCTTAGAATTCGTTATTTATAATTACATAGGAGCGGGTCTCGCAGCCATGGAGGCAGACATCTTTGCGCTACGGCAGCGCAGAGCCAACAAACTAGCGATTGCGAGATCGCCCATTACGCTCGAAAGTAACTACGGCAAGTTGAGAGAGATGAACTGAGACGGTACTGAACAATAGATGGCAGTATTAAAATTATCTATGTAAACAAACCTCATCACTTGAGAAGGTAGGTGATGTGGACGTCGTGGAAGACATTTTGTCCCTTAACGCTCACCGTACTGTTGGGGGGGAGAAGCGGTGGGGGGGGGATGTTCATGTTGCTGCGGTCTGCAGTTTGAACGTTAGATGTCGCTGAAAATTACACACTGTAGCTTTAAAACAATTTATCTTTTAATATATTGTTCACCCAAGCGGGTCAACCTTTTTTTTTTTACCAGTGCGTGCAGTGCATGCTGGGTTGATGATTCGGTCTTACTTGAGTGGAGGTTACAGAGTAGATACAAAAAGGCTAACATTATTTAATTTAACATTATTTTTTTCATCGTATTGCGTTCTGACTGGTGTAAATTAGGGCTACGTTCACACTGCAAGCGTTAATGCTAAATTCTGTTTTTTTTTGTGAAATCCAAATTTTTTGCGTTGCTATTCATACACTGAAAAAAATGTATATATATATATATATATATATATAATTTCTTTTTTTTGAGTTTTTACAGCACTAGTGGCTTGTTTTTTTTACAGTAAGCTGACAGGAAAGGGGGTATGAAAGAGGGGGAGAGACATGCGGCAAAGGAACACCACGTCTCCTGCACACCCTAACACAATTGTATGATGTCCTACCCTGCTAACATGAAACAGTTGTGTTAAAAGAACTAAATATGATTAAGTAAATGTCACGATTGTTTTCAATGTCTTTCCAGATACATGCAACCTGTATGTGATCTCCTGTGTGGCCGGCATTCATTCAATTCAATTCAATTCAGTGTATTTCTATAGCGCCAAATTCACAACACAAGTCATCTCAAGGCACTTTACAGTTCAACCAGATCATCCAGTCAGATTGATTCAGTGTTTTCTGTCTAAGGAAAACCAGGTGATTGCATTCATACGAAAGTGTCCCGCATGCTTAGTAGAGGAAGCACTGACGTCACAAGCAAGCATGCTCTGTGTTTACGGAAGTAAACATAGATGGTAGTGTTGGAGCGCATGTAGCGATCTTTCCCGACCATAAAAACACAAGATGGTTAAACATAAATACTATTCTACGCATCATCGTCCACCATGGTTGTTGTTTTTTCTTGCCTCTTCTTCATAGCAAGACTGAGAATAGTGACCTTCATCGGTATTAATGTCGTTCAAGTGCGACCTGGCCGATCATATACGTATCGGAATAAATACCAGAGCGAGGTGGCCTGGGTCGCATTGGAAAAAATCTGATCTGAGTTGTTCAGACTGTCATGAAAAGATCAGATACAGGTTGCATGTGGGCAAAAAAATCTGATTTGGGTCACTTCAGGCTTCTGTTTGAACGTAGCCTCAAGGGCTGGTTATCTTCCCGCTAAAGATTACTTTTGGCGCTGGAAGAGCCTGGCCTGAATGTTTTACTTTGACAAAAGATTTTAGAATTTCAACACTTCTCTATAATCCAGATATATGGAAAAGCTCCATCTGATATCAGAGATCTGATTGTTCCTTATGTTCCTAACAGAGCACTTCGCTCTCAATCTGCAGGTTTATTAGTGGTTCCTAGAATTGTTTTAAGTAGAATGGGAGGCAGATCTTTTAGTTGTCAGGCTCCTCTCCTGTGGAACCAACTACCAGTTTTAGTCTTTGATAAAGCTTATAGTTAGAGTGGCTCAGGTTATCCTGAGCTATCTCTATAGTTATGCTGCTATACTGTAGGTTTAGACTGCTGGAGGACATAGGGCCACTCTGCAGAATCTGTTAGTTCAATCTCTAATCTTCCTCATAGTAGCTTCATCTGGTCTGTTCCTGTTTGGCTGTGACTCCATCCTAGAGAGAAATATCAGCTGTGCTGCTGCCATCAACACCTTTGTTTATAGATGTTGGAGATTGGCCTGTTTTTCAGTGTAGTCCTGTTTCTCTGACTGTGACTAACTGGATGTGCTCTCTTCATCCTCTGACATGGGAGCTGGCTCGGAGCTCGTCTGCCTGGCTGTGTGTTTCCTGGATGGGCTGGAGCTGGTTGACAGTTGCCTTTTGTATCTCTGCTTCTGTCTCCTTGAACCCCAGTCGGCCTCAGCAGATGGCCGCTCACACTGAGCCTGGTTCTGCTGGAGGTTTCTTCCTGTTAAAAGGGAGTTTTTCCTCTCCACTGTTGCTACAAGCATGCTTAGTGTGAGGGATTGCCTTAGACTCAATGAATCGATACAACCAACTGGTTTTCCTTGGATAGGAATCTTTGAATCAATCTGACTGGATGATCTGGTGAACTGGAAAGTACCTTGAGATGCTGTGTTGTGAATTGGCGCTATAGAAATAAACTGAATTGAAATTGAAATGAAAATGCTCTTGTTACAGAAACCAGAAATTCTTTAATCTCCTTTTGTATTTCACACAACCTCAGTTTCAGTTTGGTCTTTTCTTAGTTTTTACGGTATTCCTCACTGTACCAACTATGTGACTTCTTTTCCTGAGTGACACTGCGCATTGAGACACCACGGATCATTTATAACCTCTCTGCAAATTTGTGCTTTAGTTAATACAGGCTAATTACATTTTTAAGCCTATTTCAGGCTTATCAGCTCCACTATAACTGCTGGCAGGAGTGATTTCATCCATGATGAATGTTAATATAGAATCAAAAAGTGAAGCACTCTAGTTTTGTTATTTTTTTCTTTATGCTTTAATCTTATTGCCGTGAAGATCTGCAAATGATGAGCAAATACTTTGCATTATTGAAAGCATTGCATGAATGTGTAACTGAGAAGGAGGTTGGACAGTACAGTGATTTGAACTAACATGGGGTTCTAAGAATTTGAACCATTTATGATTCACTGTACGTGAAAAATAACATTTATTTACATTGCAGAACAGATGAGGCAGAATTTAACCATCCTCCTCAGTAACTGCTTGGTTTCTCTGCGACTCCAACACAATCAGCACCGAGACATTTCAAACTATGAGAACAGAAATGGTTTTGGTGAGAAGCCCAACAAAAATGAAAATGGGCTCCTTTATAGTCTTGTGTTTGCAGATTTGTGTGCCTTCAAGGCTTGTTTTAAATGCAAAAAAAAAGCTTTGTATTTTTTTACTCGTCGTTACTTTACTTAATTTGCATTCTAAGAGCTGATGGTTGTTTAAAGTGCATTATCATAGCTGAGACTGGGAGCAACAGTATCTGGAACACATTCTGTCTACCATGTCTGTTCCCCACGGAGATGCATTGTGATAAACAAAAGCGTAGAGACAGAAAGGAGAGGGGGAGAGCGCGATTTGGCTGTCTGAATTCTGCCCTGGCTATCACAGCTTCTGTTGTATTAACAAAGACAGGTCAGGCTATCATGCCAGGTGCATGAATAACAGGTTTTATTCAGACCATTTGATGATGATAAACGGAAATCCTTTCCAAAAATAGTCAGCAAATCCAAACTGATTTAAGGCTTTGTGGTACGTTGAGTTGCAATTACTGAGATAAGTACAGATAAATATGTTGGTTCTTTAAATTATCAAGGAACACAAACCCTTACAAATTTGTATAATAAGAAGAAAATATCAAATGATTTTACAGAATATTTCTCAAAGAAACAAATAAATATGGTTGTACTCCTTTGCTTCTTTACTCTGGTACCCGTATGTACCATCAGCCTTATGTCGTACCTGATTTTTATGATAATATAGCTTATAAAAATGTTAATGTTATGGTACGTAGAAATATTCTCTCTCTAAATATATCCATAGGCTAAGGTGACCAGATTTCTGAAATTTAATCTGGGGACATTTTCAGCTCGTAGATAAAAAGAAATACATATAATCAGAATTTAAATAAGAAACAGGGACACTGATGCTTTCATCCATTTTTACATATTTAAACAACAAAACTGTGTAAAATCCATCGATGTGCCTTTCCTATTTCATAGGATTGATAAAATGAATTAATCAATAGTGTTTATTGGTGCCATCTGGTCATTTATCTTCTCTGTCTTCTTCCCTCTCTATCTTCTATTCCTAGCTGACATCTACCTGCTCTCTGTTTCTACTCTTCTGCTCTCATTCAATCTTCTTTCTATCAGTCTTCTAACCTTCTTCCTCTTCTATCAATCTTATATGAATCTAAAACAGACATAATACAAATAAACAATCGTAACGACAAACCGGTAACTAACAAATTAGAGCATAATTCCTATATATTCCCAAAAACTCACAAAAGACCGTTTTTTTAAATGATTGGATGCAAACTATTGGTATTTCAACATATGATGAAGCAGATTTTTCATCTCCATCAAAATATTTATTTTACACTAAGAGGCTTAAAAGTTTCATTAAATCCTGTCACAGCTTCCAAGTGCGCATCTCACAACTTCAAAACAAACTTCTTATTGCAGGCGGCATGGAGGAAGAGATGCTGAGTTTGGAGGTAGAGAACAAACCAATGTTGGATGATTCTAATTATTCATGTTACAAAGATGCACAACGAAAGGAAATGTTTGGCCAGAAACGTGATGGATGCAGATGATGAGTTTTAATATGTCATTAAATTAAGCGTTCATTTCCGTATGTTTTGCTCCTATGAACTTTATTAATTAATAACGTTGTGCATGCTCTCCTTGAGCTCTGAGGAAGTCGGAGCAGAGCAAGACAGGAGGAACCGCAGAGGCTATAGGCTTTGATTTGTGTAGGCGGTCTGTGTAGTGCTACGCTCTGCTCCTCATCTATACCTTCACAGCTGCTAACCAGCTAGCTAACAGCTGTTTCTGCATGCCGCATGCTTAAGCGCTCTTTCTACCATAATAACCCGTCTACATGCAACATTTCCCACTATAAAATAATAAAACCGTAAAATCAGGGACATTTCCAGGGACAGCTTTAGAGAGGGACAGGTGGTCCAGAGCAGGGACTGTCCCCGGAAATCGGCGACGTCTGCTTTAAAAATGTGGTACATACTATGCTGCACTGCTTTTTATGGCATACCTGTGAACATTGCTAATTTTCTTTATTGCTACAAGTTTTCTGGTCTTTAGAAGAACCTGTTTTGTGTCCTTCAGATACTACTTCAGCAGCGCTCCTTACTTCCTGTGTGATTCCTGTGTGTTATGCTGTAGTCCTGTGTTGTTATATCAAGTAAAATATGCGAATATATATATATATATATCTCTTTAAAGATAAAGAGGACGATCTTTATTTCCGAGTGGATCATCTAAATAAGTTATTCTGGTTATATGTTTACATAAGGCCAGTTAGCTATCTTTTTCTGTGCATGCGCACTTTCAGGCATTACACACACATTTTAAAAGATTTAAAAAATGAATAAAGCTAAATAAAAACCTAATACTATGTGTTTTCTTCTCCAAGGTCAAGGTGGTTTAAGAAGCTCCTTCCTGTAATTTTGAGTGTTTATAGATAAAGAGAGGGAAAAATGGAAAAAAACAATATGCTGGTGAAGATTCTCAGTCATCCAGGTCATAGTCATTCCAAAAAAAAAGAAAATCAAAAACAATCCTCTGGACTTTGTTTCCAAGTTTGAAGACATTTCACTTCCCATCCAGTAACTTTTTCAATTCAAAATGTAAGGAATAGCGTTGAGTTTTAGGCTTTTTTCAGTAGCCCAACAAAACGTTGTTTGTGTTTTGAAAAGTTAAAGTTAAAGAGAAGTTAAAGTTAAAGAGACCCCAGGTGTCAGGATCCCAGTTTTTGTGTTCCTCTGTTTGTCTTGTCTTTTGTGTTTCTCCCTTCCACCACCAGGAGGCGCCTGGCTCCGGTTCGCCTCCTCACACACCTGCAAGCTGTTGCCTCATCACGGGACTGCTCTTACTGTAAGCTGCTGGTTACTGTAAGTGTTTGCCAGTTTGGGGTACTCTAGCCAAGCCTTGTTTATGCTGAGTCTAATCTGAGTTTTGCATTTTGAGTTTTTGTTCTCTAGCCAAGCTGAGATCACATTGAGCTTTACTGAGCGCTTGTTTCTCCCTGAGTCTCAAGTTTGTTTGTTCTTTGCCTTTCGGCAGGAAGCCTTCCTGCAAACTAGACCTTTTCGGACCGCCTTCTCCCAAGTGGGATCAATCTGAGTCTTACACTGAGCGACGGATTCCAAACAGGTGGTTTGGATCCAGCCACCTTTGAGCACACTGAGATCTCTCTCTGAGTAAGGAAGTCATCTTCACCACGACCCGTTCAAGTACCACAGGAAAACTGAGTTTCAACCAGCGGCTGCATCATTCAACTCCGTCCGAGTTCTGGGTAAACCCTGTTCCGCCCTCCACCGAATCAAACAAACCCTGGAAGACCAACACACAGACTGAAGTAACAGTCTGTCTTCCCCTTGTGTTTCAGTTTTCCGGCCGAGTAGTGTTCGGAGGAACTCTGCACCAAACTCTAAATACCTTTCAATAAAACCCGTTCAAACGTTTACTCTGTGTCTCTCTGTTTGGCTTCACTGCATGTGGGTCCGAGCTTTAAATAAAATCATGACACCAGGTTTAGCTTCTCTGCATTGTCCCACAAATAAACTTGGCAGAACTTAAAGGTATAGAGCACGATCTTTCTGGGTGGATGATGTAAATAAGTGGTCCTCCTAATTGTCAATCTTTCTGGTGATATGTTTACGTAAGGCCATCCTACATGCTCGTCCCACTAGCTATCTTATTCTGCACATGCGCACTATCAGGCATATATCTGTGGTGAGCTACGGTTTCAGACAGTCATTGAAGCTCACCTTTCTCACTGCGGTTCTTTGAAAATGGCCGAGGGTCATAAGAGAAAAAGTGTCTATGAAGTGTATGAGAAGAAAAGAAAGGCCGCAGATATATCCTATATTGATGTTTAAAAAGGAATAGTAGAGGACCAGCCAAAGGCCCCATCAAGGAAAGGGGGGAAATATTGAATGGCTCCTACTGTAGGTCATTTGCTCCAGGCAGGAAAATTGCATTTGGTGTAAACGCACCATTAGAGCTGTGGCCTCTAGATGTGGAAAGTCTCCCATTCTTGATTTCGTCGGTAGAAGACCCATTTATTCAAAATGGACTTAAACTTAATGCTGTTTTCTCTTCTATGCTTTTGTCACAGTTTTTTTATGCTTCTTTTCATTGTAAAGCACTTTATGTAAAAGGTGATGTATGAACAAAGTTCACCTACTAACTAACTAACAATAATTCAATTCAGTTTATTTATATGGAGCCAATTCACAACACATTTCATCTCAAGACACTTTACTGAGACGATTCCACCAGATCATCCATCAGATTGGTTCAGTTTTCTATCTAAGGTAAACCAGCTGATTGCATCGACTCATTGACTCGAAAGCAAGAAATTACAAAATATGTACAACAGAATAAAAGGCTCTGACATTACATGTGTCTCATATTGAGTACATTTAATTTTTTTTGTAAACAAATAGCAAGATTTGAACCTTTTCTGTCGTAAAATTGTAGCATGTGTGATATTAGATGCACCAGCACTGCAAATATATGTGCTGGAATTGTGCACTGCTCTGATTTAATGCTTTACTCAGTGCTAACATCCCTCCCCCACAAAACACACACATCACACAGCGGTCAATGATATTTTCAAATTGGTGCTTGAATTGCTGAGTGGGTCAGAGGGTGAAATGACCTGAAACTGAAAGCAGAGCAGCTATCGAACCGACCAGTCGACGATGACCACACAGCCACACATGCAGCAAAATCTCCATCCTTCAAGCCTAACCTGTTGTATTCTGGCCCCAGAAACACTCCATACAAACTCATTAGCAGCTTTGCTCGTTTAGCTTCTCTGTGCAAAAAATGTCAAACCCCATAGAAGCTCATTACAGCTAATGATCCGGTTTGGAGGAATATTTTTAAAAGTTTCCATCATCAAAGAAAAAAGATAATGATATAAAGTTTTGGTTCTGGTAAGATTTGACTACCAAATTGAGTCAATAGCCAAAACCTCAATGAGCTAAAAAGAGGATAAAATTGTTTGTGATGGAAAACCAGATTTTATTGATTCAAAAAATGCCATTTTCTTTTATCCTGCCCTAATTGTGTATTACTGCACTTACACTAAATAATGTTTCTTTCAGTCAAATGACACCACATGAAACTAATTTATACTTATTTTATTTTAGTAAACTTTGCAAACAAAACTTGCTATACACAGGGGCAGTCTTACGAATAGGCAAACATAGGCAGTTGCCTAGGGCCCAGTTCCTGGGGGGCCCCATAAAACTCCTTTACATGTATGGTTAATACAGCTATTACTTATTTCTGCAAATTAATTATGTTTTTAATTAAATTCCTTTCGCTAAAATACCATCAGAAAGCTTATTATATCAACTGTGTCTTAGCGCCCCCCCATTCAGTGTCCACCACATTGGATCAGTCCATTAGCTGCGCGTGTGCAGAAAGGTCCAAACAGACAGCAGCAAAATATTTAAAAATAAATGTCGGAAGGAGACGAGACGAGCAGAGAAGAGAAGAGAAGAGAAGAGAAGAGAGGAAAAGAAAGATGAAAAGAAGCTACCCTAGCGGTGCTAAAAAGAGGAGAAAGAAGAAGGAAAGTAGAAAACTTATTTCAAAGTTACCGAAAATGACTGACTTTGGCTTCTTCACTGCGGCAGCAGTTAACACCAGCAGCAATACCCACAATAAGCAGCAATATCAGCGGCACAGTGACACCTGTGGAGGAGGGTCCATTGTGTGGAGATGAACTACTGGTGAGATTTAAACCACGATCTGGAAGTCCCCCCTATACTGAAGTATTTACCTTCTTAAAGATGGGTCATTGTAAAGTAGGTTTTGAATTTCATTTGTATTTGCCAGTCCAGCATCATCCACTCAACTAGTAAGCAGTGTACTTCTGACCTGGCACTCTGGCAAAAGCAGCTGTCTAATTGAGCATTCTTGCTAAAAACGAAGAACAATCTGTTTAGGTGGGGGTTTTTTCATGTTAAATGTAAGGAAAACTCAGGCTTTTACTTTAGGTCCTTTAGTCCCTAATAATTTAAGTCGGAGGTCTTTAACAGGGGTCTGCGGAGGTACTGCATGGGGGTTGCGAAAGTTTGGTTGATTAGACTTTTTTTTTTATATTCCCCTCTGCAATTGAAATGTCTTTAAATACACATGAACATGAATTCAACAGACTGTAGTAAACAGATAAATGGAGGCAGAAGATGTCTTTCAGTCATCAATGCACACATTCAGCGACACACAGGAGCTCTTTCAAGCTGGACACCGTTACATTCACAACACCTGTCCCATCAACCAGGAATCAGAATCAGAAATACTTTAATAATCTCAGGGAGAAATTTCTTTAGTTACATTACTCCATATGTAATAGAGTGACTATAGGACCAATTTGATACAACACAATTTCATACAATATATATAATTAGGGGGTCGCCGATCTAATCTCATCAGTTCCTTGGTCTGGAAAACGTTGAATACCCCGATTTAAATTATACATTCAAAAAACCTACGCAACTTATTATCAACTTCTCATTCTGCAATACAGTTTTGTACTAAGCTGCTTTAATGTGTGTTATTGTGTACAGCTTTAGATGTTGACGGTCGAGTTAATTTATAGATGAAATAATTTACTGTTCAGTAGTTTAAGCGATTGTCATATTTGTATGTGTGTGATGGACTGTTATTTTACAAATGTCAGAAATAGTGTAGCACTCAAGGTTTTATACAGTAGAACATCAAAACCTTGTTTTTGTTATGAAAACATGCAAATTGACAAACGGGTCCACGCCTTGGGAATGGGGGTCGTTTGGCTTCTTTTGTTAACCTGTAATGCCCCATAAGTTTCTTAAAGGGGGGTTCAATGGAATTGTTGGACTGGCTGAATCGCAACCCCAACCCTTGTACAAAGAAGCAGGAGACCTTGCCTATTCAGGAATGGGGACAGCCATACCTGAATATAGCCATATTCAGGTATGGCTGTTATATCAACAATGACCTCGATAACAGCCTAAGAACTTCAACACACCTGTTCATGAAAACATAACAGAAAAGCAACAAAAATATAGTTGTGGCTTGGTAATTGATATCATGAACAAAGTAAGGAAATCTTTTTCCATTTTCCAATAATATGGTTCTTATTTTAACTAAATACTAAATGCGTGACTTGAGCAACACTGAATGTGTCTCTGCTTCTTTGTGTATCTCTGCCTCTGTCTCCTTGAACCACAGTCGGCCTCAGCAGATGGCCGCTCACACTGAGCCTGGTTCTACTGGAGGTTTCTTCCTGTTAAAATGGAGTTTTTCCTCTCCACTGTCGCTACAAGCATGCCTAGGGTGATGGATTGCTAAAGAGTCAATGATTCAATGCAATCAAGTGTTTTTCCATAGATAGAAAATTTGAATCAGTTTGACTGTATGATCTGGTGAACTGTATCTGTAAAGCCGGGCATACGTTGCAATTTTTTTAAATTGTTGCACGCAGCTACAGTTCACATTATATAACAAAACTGCAGGGTTTAAAAGTTCATAGCTCACAATGTTTTTTCTAATACTGTGCGACCCGACGCTCTGATGTGATCTACCTGCTCACTCTGTACGTCTAAAAACCACGACGGACTCAGCTTCACAGTGAGATGGCGCTAACCGGACTCGTCTATCCGGAAGCCAATGGAGTAGAAGAGGAATATGAAGCTCACTAGAGTGAAACACGCATCTTGGCAATTTTTGCAATTTTGTGCTGAAAGCCCTAAAAGGAAGAAAAAAAAAGGTAGCAATGTATTTGGACAAAGACATGGCTGAGCAAACATGGCTACTACGGTCTGTCAATTTTACAGAAAGAACTCCATTTCACTCACACCCCCGCCATGCTTTTGTCTTCTTATCTGAGAGGAAGAAGAAGAAGAATCCTTGTTTGTGCATGCCCACTGGGTGATCCGCCCACGAACCTGACTGAATTTCTAACATGTTTGATTTTCTACCGCCCTCAAGATTCCTGATCGGGAGGTGGTCGTGAGAGGCTGATTGCCCCTTGTTACCCCCTGTACTCTACATGACACACGATCAGGCTGGAAGTCGGCCTGATCGAAAAATTATTGTAAGACTGGGAAGTCGGCCCGTAAAGGGCAAAAAATTGTACATTGTATGCCTTGCTTAAAGTGCCTTGAGATGACGTGCTGTGAATTGGCGCTATATATATATAACTAAACTGAAGCTCAGGTCAAAGTATTGTCATGATTAATACTACTTCAATCCAAATAATTTTAACTAAAGTAAAGGAAATGTGTGTTCTCCTATTTCGGAGTCAGAGTATACATCTTTATTTTCAAGTTCACCTTCAAATTGGCCAAAGTGAGGACATTTAGCTGCTTTGGACATGAAAAAGGTAAAAAATGACTAAAAAATCTATTGAGGTCAATAGGATTCAACACAGTGTCGTCACTACATATGGCATGATGATAATGAGTGTGTGATGCAGCAGGTGTCTCAGAATAAAGCATGACCAGCTCAGCTGAGCAGATGGTATCATCCATGTCTTCACTCTCCATCCCATCATCAGCCCTTCATCACCCCCTCATTCATCGTGACCAGGCTGTGGTGCAGCTGTACACACTCCTTCACTTCAAAGTCAACCTTAGACCCTGCATTAAAAAAAAAGTTGACTGTCCTGACAACAAAGTCACACAAAAATCATCAATGGAAAACAAATGTATTAACCAATGTATACCTGGATTTGTAATAATACTTAAGATGAAAGTGGAAAAACACACTACAGGCTGATCCAACCTGAATTGAATGTGCTGAAAACAGTTAAAAATGAGGCTCAGTATTGTGTGTGGCCTCCCTGCACATGCTCCTAATGAGGTGGCGGATGGTCTTCTGTCAGACCTGGACTAAAGCATCTGTCAACTCCTGGAGAGTCTGTTGTGAAATGAGATGTTGGATCGATGTGCTCAATCTGATTCAGGTCTGGGGAACAGGCGGGCCAGTCCATAGCTTCAATGCCTTCATCTTGCAGGTATGCTAACACACTGTAGCCACATGAGGTCTAGCATTGTTCTCCATTAGTAGAAACCCAGAGCCAACCTCACCAGCATACGATCTCACAATGGGTCTCAGGATCTCATCTTGGTATCTAATGGCATTCATGCTTCCTCTGGCGAGCGCATGAAGAAATGCCACCTCACATCATTAATGACCCACTGCCAAACCGGTCATGCTGAAGGATATTGCAGACAGCAGATCGCTTTCCATGGTGTCTCCAGACTCTCTCACATGTGGTCAGTGTGAACTTGCTTTCATCTGTGAAGAACAAAGGGCGTCCTGATGAATTTGCCAATTCTGGTGTTCTTTCACAAATATCCTGCATGGTGTTGGGCTGGGAGCACAAACCCAATCTGTGGACGCGGGCCCTCATACCATCCTTATGGAGTCAATTTCTAACCATTTGTACAGACAGATACTAATTTTTGGCCTACTGGAGGTCATTTTGCAGGGCTTCGGTAGTTCTCCTTTGCCTTCTTGCACAAGAGCAGAGGTAGCGGTCCTGCTGCTAGGTTGTTGCGCTCCTGCTTCCTCCTCCACATCTCCTGGTGTACTTGCCTGTTTAATGGAAGCACCTCCACCCTCTGGACACTATGCTGACAAACACAGGGAAGGTTTTTGCAGGAGTTTGCACTGATGTGCCATCCTGGATGAACCACACTAACTGATCCATTCTTATGGGTTTTTGAGTCTTTCTAATAGTACCATAAGTGTGAACGCATGACTAACATTCAAAATCCACCAAAACATCAGCCCAGAAATGATAGGTACTGAGAAGTGATCTGTGGTCCCTTCCTGCCACTCCTTTTTTTTGAGTATGTTGCTAATTACCAATAATTTCTACCTGTCTATTCCACTTGCACAACAGCATGTGAAATTGATTGTCCTTCAGTGTTGCCTCCTAAGCGGATAGTTTGATTTCACACATTTGATTTGATTGAAGTTATACTGTATTGTTTACATGTTCCATTTATGTTTTGAAATATAAACCAGTATCTGTGACTTTGTTGTCTTTTCTTGCTTTTATAAAATGCACATGTGTGTTTCCTCCTACCTCCCAAGAAAAAAATGTTAGAGTAATCAAATTGACACTGTTTTGCTCCAGCATTTGATGGATTGTAGAACAAAAAAAATCCAATTCAGTACTGGATTTGTTTCTCCTTTGCTTAGATATAGCTCAATATTTTCCACTTTATTGAAGGATGTTCAGACAGAAATGTCATCTAGAAGTCTACCACTTTATTTAGACAGGGTCGGAATAGAAAGAGCAGACATTGAGAATTCCTTTCATTTCCCTGGATGAGTCATCCTTCCAATATGCAGTATATTATCAGTATTTTCTCTACTATCCTTTACTGATTTTCCCCGTCCATTTTTGTGTTTCTTTATCTTTTAAAACTGGTTATGCTATTTAGTAAGACAGATTTTTTTTGCCAAATGCTGTATTTACATGAAACCTTAGGATGCAGAAGAACCTCTTTTTCTGAGGGAAGGAGATAATACAGTAGTAACCATTCACAATTTCCCTGCTTTCCTTGATGGGTCCTTGGCTGGTCCCCTAACATCATCTCCTGGTCAGACCCTGTAAATCAGTGAAAGGGTCAAGTCAGAGGGAAAAAAATATGTTTGGTTCATGGATGGGATTTTGCTCGGAGTTGCAGGGAAGAGGACTGCCAATCGGCTGGTGTTTGACTGGGAAGGGCCATTTTGAATGGCTGCTACTGTATCAGCTGTTTCCAGCTTTTAAGTGTACACCCAATGTGTGTGTACAACATTCTCCTGCCATGAGTAAGGTAGACCACACTGGGAAAAATCGATATCTAGATAAGTCATTTTTTCTTAAAATAAGTGTGTTTTTTCTTGAACTGAGGAGGTAAGTGAGACATTTTGCCAATGCAACGAGACAATTTACATTTAAAATAAGAAAAAAAAAACTATTTAATTGTCTTATTTCAAGTGTATATTATCTAATTACTTTATTTTAAGAGTAAAAACCCTCATTCCATTGGCAAATCATCTTATCAACCTACTCAAAATAAGGGTAAATACACTTAATTTAAGACATTTTGACTTATTTCTAGATCGTTTTTGCAGTGCAGGCATCAGTTTCATGAAGTAGGTTTACTGAAAACTTTGTTTTCTAAGCCTGAAATCAAGGAAACTGATGATTTCATAAACCTCAGTTTCTGTTACCATAATAATATTCTCCCCACAGTTACAGTAACCTGGTCGGCAGCAGGTTTTCTTCAGTGAACTCAGTGTCCTCTGTCTCCACTCTCCTTACAGCCAATCACGTTGTTTTATTTCCTAATTTTGTCTGGAGATTTTTGTCATAGTTTACTGCATAAAATAAGACAAAAAGAATCATTCAATAGGTCCATTACACATTAGGTTTTAAAAACAAACATTGCATGGATCTTCTCAAAGAATGATCGGCATTTTTTCACAGAGAATTAAATATTTATAGCGAGAGGATTCTACAACTCAGTTGAAAGGATAAGAGTTTTATTAGTTTTTGGTTTAATATGAGCAACATGCAGCTCTTTTTTTTTTTTTATAGAACAGAAAGAATTACTGAAATTATTTTCAGATTACACATAAAAAGATTCATTAATTCCGCTGTGGGAAAAGGAATTACCCTTTGATAACAACCTACTGAGCCTAGAGGAACAATCTGAAGCCATTCTATGGGACTGATAACCGCTATTAAAAACATTTATTGGAATTATGATCCAAATCGGCAGAAAACAAACCCTCAGCATTTACTGTTTGAAAGAAGACATGATCAACTTGAGGAGGAATCTCATGAGATGATGAACAGGTCCTACATGTTAGAACAATGTTGGAAACTCCATCTACTCCATCTTCACTCGCTGCAAGGTATTTGCACCTTAAGAGATACATTGATCTACTACCATTTAAGCAAAAAAAACAAAAAAACAAAGGTTCTTAAAGGTAAAGTCTGGTCAGCAAGGAATAATCTATGGATCATTATCTATACCTAAAACTAATATGTTTGCGGTGATTTAATTAATTTAGCATTAATCAGTAAAAAAATTAAAACAATAATTTTCATTGCAATCATTGAGTCTGGGAGCGGCCATTTTTGTCCAAATATAGTAACACCTCCCTCCTGACATCTTCCCCTCCTGGCCCCTCCTCTAAATGAATCACACATCGACACACGCTTCGGGGAAACGCCCCCTCCATTACTTGACACACACTTCAAAGCCTCGGCTCATCCATAACATCACTACCTAGCGCCATTCTCCCCGCTTTACAAGCTAAATCAATGGGAACTACTAGACACATCTGCAATCAACAACAATTATTGAAGATTTCCAGAGGACTTCACCATTAAAATTCACCAGAGCTATAGTGAAACTGACAATGCCCACGTGCATGGCAGTTGGATGTTGGAATACATCAGGTAAAAGTGTAAAAAACATTATTTCATCTTTCGAATTCATGATCCTCCAAAGACAGGTTCATAGGTGGATTACCAACTTGAAGAAGGAGGATTTGCCATCGAAAGTCTCGCCAGAGAAAAAACACGTAACATGTAGCCAACATTTGGAAGAAGAATGTTTTCAAGATGAATTGGATAATAGCGCGTTGTGACAAACACCAGATACAGCACTGGGACTTGATCAACAGCCGATACCTCACCGTGACGTCACAAACCAGTAGGTGGCAGTAGTGTTCTATGACCAGTGATGGGACTAACGGCGTTGAAAGTAACGGCGTTACTAACGCCGTTACCTTGTTTTAGTAACGAGTAATCTAACTAATTACTTTGACTGTAACTATAACGCAGTTACCATTGCAGACACCCCGTTACTGCGCGTTACTCAGGTCGCACAATGAACCTTTTTTCATGATAGGACTCGTGCGCAGCTGCGTGAAGCTGACACCCCACCCACATCAAAAAACTCTGCAAATAGACTGAATGGTTAGTGCAACGTTAGTGCAGATTTGTGCAGAAAAAAATGTTGTTTGTGCTACTTTTGTTTAAGAGATATTAAAGATTATTTTTTAGGTCATCCAGAGGTGCTCGCCTTGTCATGAGAGAGGGGAGGATGAGAATGGCTGATGTATAGTGAGATTCCGTCTGTCAGTTGGGTAGGTGGGTGTTTCCGCTGGCGGGTGTTAACGTACAGCACACACAGAGAGATGGAGGGTGAGGAGGACTCCAGCAGCAAAACAGCGCTTTCCTGATGGAAATACCGGTGTTACGTCGAGCTGCGTTTCCCCATCAGATACGGTTTCCTCTGCATCTCCGCACAGCGCAGGCGGCACGAGTCACCGCGCAAGCGACAAGAAACGCGCATGCTCGCTAAAGGTGCGCAACAGTCGCCCTGTGCTCACGCCACAGGAGAACTATGGAGAGCGGGAACGATCAAATGATAGCCTATATGGAGAAAGGGAGAAATCTGGATGGATGGATGGATGGATGGATGGATGGATACTCTGCCTTCTCAACCTACTGTATTTTTTATTTTAAACATTATTTGATGGCCTTTGTGGCCATCAAATAATGGAGAATAATGGAGATCCATATTTTATGTCACACACAGAGTATACATCTAGATAGATAGATGTTGCAGTATCTATAACAACCCAAACACACAGGATTTCAGAATTAGACATCCCCAGTTATTAATTTCACCAGATCTGAATGCCCTGTTAAAAAACTTCACATGGCGTTGAGTTGCAATAAATGCTAAACTCTCTGCAGGTCCTTGTCTTTGTTGTCCGCTCTATTCAGCTGGCTTTGGAAACACACGGCGAGAAGGTGGGGGCTGGGTGGTGAGGGTTAGGGTGGCGAGAAACGCAAAAGTAACGCAATAGTTACTTTTACTACCAACTAGTTACTTTTATTGTGGAGTAACTCAGTTAGTAACTCAGTTACTTTTCGGGAGAAGTAACTAGTAACTATAACTAATTACTTTTTCAAAGTAACGTGCCCAACACTGTCTATGACAAACATCGATGCCTCCAGTAAAACACATTCAGATGAAAATTACTCTTAATTAAAAGCCTATTTATTTTATATTATGTACAGAAAAATTATCATGGGTACTCCGGATTCCTCCCACAGTCCAAAAACATGATTGTTAGGTTAACTGGCTTCTCTAAATTCTCCTTAGTTGTGAGTTTGTGTGTGAATGATTATTTGTCCTGCTTGTCTGTAATGTGATGGACTGGCGACCTGCCCAGGGTGGACCCCGCCTCTCACCTGTAGACAGCTGGAGATAGGCACCAGTACCCCTCATTACCCTGCTTGGGATAACGGTGACGGAAAATGACTGATGAATGAATGTTTTTAGAAGTGTATGGCGATCTGACCTTAAACTGTTTTTTTCTGTATGACTGAAGGGATACACGCCCGTCGAGGTAGTTTAAAGTCTATTTTCCGTACAAAACTAAAGGGATAAATGAAAATCTGATGTCTTGCATATGCAAAAGGATACATTTGGCCAACTAACTTTTTTGAACCCCTTCAACCCTGCCATTAAAAAAATAATAATAATTTTTTAATGATCGAAGGTATTGTGGCAGTGTGCAAATCTGGAAGAACCACATACATCCTGTTGATGGGATGAGAAAGTTAATGTCAATGAACCAAAACATCAGGTACTTTCATGTATATTTGCAAATTTAACTTCCACCATACCTCTTCATATCACAAAGGTTTAAAGTTGTTTTCTTTCTGCATTTTAATATCATCTTAATTATCCATTGTAATTTAAAACAGGAATTCATATTTTTTCACCAATATATTTTTTAAATTCATACTCCATTTAGGGCAGCTGATCATCTATTGCTACATGCAAAATTAAAGTTTTTTAGATTGTCTGTAGTCTGTCTAGTCAATATAAGTTGCCACTTGCATTAATAATACTGATATAAATGCTCTGAGAAACCAACTTTTTTAATGCAAATGATTCAGATCAGCATTTAAACAGTTCTTGATCAAAACCTTTTCTGATCACAGAGCTGTGGGGCTGTTTCCTCCATGGAGCTAGCTCCCGAACTGAGATGCTTTCATCAATAAGTTTAAAGATCAACAACAAATGAAATTACCATGATAAAAGTCAGGAAGATCCTTTCCTCTGAGCTTAACCCACACATTTAACTGCACACACTTAAACTAATCTTTTCGGGATATTGCAGTCAAACGAATTCCGTATATAATTACGTCTCCTTGCTCTCATTAACCTTTGTGGCAGCAGCATGAGGCATATATCTCTTATTACAGTAAATGTTGCTGCTATGAAGTGTCACTCGGCTGGAGAAATGGTGAACTGAATCAAAAGGAGAAGAAAATACTGGACTGCAGAGGCAGTTCTATAAAGGGGCCAACAGGGGCAAGATGCACCTATAACTGGTTCTGTTGGGATCCAGTGGTTTGCCCTCCTGAGGGCGACGTGGATCCCTTCCTGTGGGCTTCTGTTTCTGTTGGGATCCAGGGGTTAGCCCTCCAAAGGGCGCCGTGGATCTCTTTTCTGTGTGTTTTCTGTTATCTGTTAGGATCCAGAGGTTTGCCCACCAGAGGGCGCCGTGGATCCATGCCTGGGGAGCTTGGGTTCAGCATGGACAGCTGTTTCCCATCAGCTCATTAAGAGCTCTCCCTATTTAAGCTGGTTGAGAGCTCCACTCTGAGCCGGATTGTTTGGTTAAGCAAGCCTGAGCCACCCTGCCTGTATGAACCTCTGTTTGCCTGTTAACCTGTAAGTGTTTACCTGTAAGTCTGTAAACCTGAACCTGACCTGCTTGTCCTCTCTGCCTCCCAGGAGGAAACCTATGTTTCCAATAAATATTGGACTTTTAACCTGCCTCTTTGTCTGTGAGTTCTGCATCTGGGCTAGTAAACCTGCTAAATCATGACAGGTTCTTGCTCCTGTTATGGCCCCTGTACGGAAAACATTATACTACAATAATTTGACTGATGTTATGCACCGGAACAGATAAATGTCATTGGGACATATTTCATTCTTTAACTCGTGATTTAAATTCATTCTTCCATCCATCCATCCATCCATCCATCCATCCATCCATCCATCCATCCATCCATCCATCCATCCATAAATCATCCATCCATAATCCCAACCATCCATTCATTCATTCATCCATCCTTCCATAAATCCATCCATCCATCATTCCAACCATTCATCCATCCATTCATCCATAAATCCATCCATCAACCATACTCCCAACCATCCATTCATTCATCGATCCATTCAAAAATTGATTGATTTACTAACTGCTGTTTCTGTACAAAAAAAAGACTACAAGTTTAGAAATCCATTGAACATGTAGAAGTAGAAAACACAACTTTTCAACAGTTTCAAGGCCACTTCATGTCATTAAGCAGTGACATTTTATTTTATCTTTTGAAAAGTTGAAAATCTGTTGAAATCAATAGACAGAATCTAAAAAATTTTATATTTAAGAACCTCAGCCATAGAGGTGAGTATTGGCATGAGTGTTGCGATTCGATACATGTTGCAATACTTGGGACACGATACAATATTATCACGATATTGCAGTATCACTATATATTGCCATATTTTCTCCAGCTATCAAAATCAAATGACGAGATAAAACAGCAAGTACTGTATATTTTTATCAGAAAATATGGATTAGGTATTATTATCCATGTTGTTTGGGGTTTTCTTCCACTGTGACTGCCTCAAATACAGATTTGGTGCTGCACGCACAGTTAAAGGGCTCCACAGCGCTTTCTGCCAGAGTGGTGGTGCAGAGGTAGCCCATTTTCCCATCAATGTTTTATGTAACCATTTTTTCTTTTGAAAATCGATACTAAGAAGTGAAAGATCGATATTATATTGGGCAGCCGAATATCACGATATATTGCCAAAACGATTATTTCCCACAACCCTACTCAGCCAGTATTCCAAACTTTGTTTCCAAGTTCGAAGATGTTTCGCTACCCATCCAGGAAGCATTTACAATTCAAAATGTCAGAAATAGCGTAGAGTTGCTTTATACAGTATCCCAACAAAGCCTTATGTCTGCTTTGAAAACATGCAAATTGAAACAGACGAATGATTCCATACTTTCTGAATGGGGGTCGTTTGGCTTCTTTGTTCGTCTCCAATGCCCTATAGCATAGCGATCAAAGCCCTATCATCGCAAACCAAAACCCTTTACAGGGTAACAGAAAACCTTGCCTATTCAGCCAGGCAACAATTCCCTTGAACTACCTCCTGTTAGGACTCCAGTCTGTGTGGTCTGTGTGTTTGTCTTCCTTCCTCCAACAGGCGTCGCCTGGTTCTGATTCTCCTCTTTTCACATCTGCAAGGGGTTACCTCATTAGCGGAGTGTTCTTAAGCAGCTGACTGCCACTACCTCGACGCCAGAGTGTTTGCCAGTTTTGGGTACTCTAGCCAAGCTGAGTTTTGCTGAGTCAGACTGAGTTTTTGTCAACCTGAGTCTTAACATTGCTTTTTGTCTTTGCCTCTCGGCAGGAAGTCATCCTGCAAACTGGATTTTTCAGCCCTTCTCTCCCTGGAAGGATCAACTGAGCTTCAAACTGAGCTAGAGATACAAACCAGAGGTTTGGATCCACTTTTCCCCGAGGAAACGTTTGAGCTTCACACTGAGCAGGGGATTCATCTGCACAACAGTCCGCTCAAGTACCACAGGAAATCTCAGTGGCAGTCAGTCTTTCTCCATTCATCTACAAGCAATCGCATTCTGGGTAACCCTGTCCGCTCTCCACCGTATGAGACAAACACCGGAACACATTCCTCACCTACTGCAGTCTAAGAGTCAACCTAATCTCTGGAAACCTGAGTCTGTCAACCTTTTCTCCTCTTCAAGTTCGAGAATCTATTCTCCCACCTAACCTGAACTAACCGCAGTGTCTTCCCCTCACCTTTCAGTTCTGGTTGAGCAGTGTTCAGAGCAACACTGGAATCTCCACCAAACTTCTCAATAAACCTGTTAAACTTTATTCCCTTGTCTCTCTGGGCTGGTTTATCATGTGGGTCCGAGTTCTTGATAAAATCATGACACCCCCCTTTCAGAGACATAGACAGGTAGGGGGCATTGCAGGAGAACAAAGAAGCCAAACGACCCCCATTCCAAAGGGGTAGACCCGCTCTTGCAAACAAAGTCCAGTGGATTGTTTTTTAACTATTTCTGGAATGACTTTGACTTGGATGACTGAAAAAATATTCAGCAGCAACCTCAGACAGTACGAACTGTCAGTTGTCCACTATGCTTTTCTGTACAGAACTATCCACATGCTGTAGTTTTTGCTAAGTGTGTTGTGCTGAAAATTAGGCCGCACAGAAGCCGCATGAAGAGATAGGAGTGCCTAAATAACATATTTTTGTCAGCAGACCTCGCGCTCACGTCAATCATTTATCACCTTTTAAAACAAGGATTAATATTAAGCGTTTTCTAAAATCTACAACTTTAATTCATGCTGTTTAAAGTATTTAACTCAGATACATTTTAACACACCAGTCAATTAAAACCTATTGATAAAAGAATAAAAAAGAAACTCTCCAGTCTTCTTTGAAAGACATCTAGAGTCTCTATGTTAACCAACTGTTTTACTGGCTAATTGATGGAGGCAGATGTTATCTGGGATGTTCTGTTGATCTAGAGATGTTGTCATGGAGCCAGTCAAAATCAAAAACACTGCAGTCACTTCTGTGAGTGTGTGTGTTTGTACTGATGGCTGTAAGAAATTCATCTTTTTTTGGGGGACGAACATTAGCATTCTGGTATGTAAATTGGACGAGTAAGATCAATGGAATAGAATTAGTTATTTCCTGCAGATCAGCTTTCAGTCATGCCCAGCTGTGCATCCTCACTTAGTCAGCTGGACGCCACCTCAGCAGTTGGCCTCGTAGCGTCTCATTCTCTCATTCTGAGCGATCCTTCTACTGTTATCATCCATATTTTATGTTCATGAAAATCCAAACACAAAGAAAACAGTGTTGTAGCTTATTAATCCAAACATAAATATACATCTTCTGGAGCTAGAGATGCGACTGAAAACCTACAAACCTACTTATAAATAAACTGTGAGTCACATAAACTGCACGGGAAAGTAAAAAAAAAAAAACAACTTTCAAGATTTAGCAAAGGATTGCATGTTGTGCAGATAAAGCAGAATAAAAACTTCTCAGCATTCAATGGAGTTTGTTGTTAATGAGCATGCTGTTGGTTTGCTAACATCTAAACCAGTAATTCCCAAACATGTCCGATAAAAGGATTGAATTATTTTTAAATCAATCAATTTCTTAAAGCTATAGTTTGTCATTTTTTGCGACATACCATTCCATTTTTTTCTGTCACACTTTATCCCTACTGGCGTTGTGATGGGTCTACGGGCGAGAGGTGGGGTACAGTCTATCGCAGGGCACCACAGAGACAAACAGGACTAACAACCATTCACACACACACCTAAGGAGAGTTTAAAGAAGCCAATAAACCTAAACTCCATGTTTTCGGACTGTGGGAGGAAGCCGGAGTACCCTGAGGGGACCCATGCATATCCAGGGAGAAAATGAAAACTTCATGCAGAAAGACCCTAGGCTTGGAATTGAACCAGGGACCTTCTTGCTAAAAGGCAGCAGTGCTACCCACTGCTCCACTGATTAGCCTATATATTTTTCATACTTATCATAGTAGTAGTCATTCAAAATTTCCCCACTTTCGTTGATAGTTCCTTGGTTCGTCCCCTTCATTTTTTTTTTCTTTATGTAAACATAAACAAAAATTAACAAAAACAACCCACCCCAAAACAACAAGGAGCATTGCAGTGTCCACATATATAAAAAAACAAAACAAAAAAAAAAAGCTACATAGAGCCTACACACACAAAATACAAACAGACATTCCCAGTCATGGTTCACCATAGTTAAAGCCATTGAACGGCCACATGAAAAATATACTCAATATAGAAAAGAGAAGGGAAAATGATAAAAAAAAAAAAAAAAAAAAAAATTACATTCTCTGTAAGAAAGATTGCAGTGGGTTCCAGATCGTCCGGAATTTGTCAGACTTTTGATGAAGATCATGGGTAAATTTTTAAACTGTGATAATAGCTGAAATCTTGGATATCCACATATCAACTGTGGGGGCCTGAGGTGCTGACCGTCTCAGTAATACACATTTCTTGGCCAGAAAAAGAATTAAAAGCAAACGTTTAGTATCTGCATTAAGTACTGTAAAGTGTCTGAAGCATGATTAAAAAGGCAGAACGAGGGAGTAAGGGAGAACTGTTTGCCAATGATCTCTTGTATCATAACATGAACCGCTTTTCAAAAAGTTTTTCAATGAATAAATGTCCCCTTATGTGTTTTGCATTTATGACAAAGATCTGAAACATCAGGAAACATCCTCCGAAGGTGAACAGGTGTATAATAAGTTTGGTAAAATAATTTAAAGTTCTGCTCACATATAGAAATTGAGGTACAGTTGGGAAAGACCCCATTACAGATTTCTTCCCAATCTGCAAGATCAAACGTCAACCCTAGGTCATGCTCCCAGACCAGCTTCATAGCATCATAACCTGAGGAGTCAGAGCCCAACAATAAACTATAAATCTTAGAAATTAGTCCTTTAGGAGATTTTGTCATGACAACAATATTCTCTAACTCTGACAATTTTGTGCGTAGTTTTCCTGTCCCCAACGGAGAACTCACAAAATGACGGATCCGTAGGTATTTATAGAAATCCCTATTAGAAATATTGAAATTGGTTTTAATTTGTTCAAAGGGTTTAACAGAATCAGAGTACAGTATGTCCATAATATTTGACAGTCCCTTTGATGACCATTCAGACAAACCAATGGTCCTAATCTCTGCCGGTAAATCTGGGTTCAAAGTTAACGGTGACCGATAAGAGAGAGTGGGGGAGATATTTAAATATTTCTTCACATCTCGCCAGGCCAGTAAGGTCTTATAAACAATGAAGTTACTTCTGAGATGGACTATTTTGTCTATATCACTTATTAAAAAAAGAGAATTAAGTTTACTGGGGAGACAAGATCGGGATTCCAAATCTAGCCATAAATAGTTCTGTCTATTCATAAACCAATTTAAGTTGTGCTGACCAATAATACAGCTGCAAGGATGGCAATGACAAACCTCAGAGATGTTTTGGCTTAGTTAATATAGAAAACATGACTCTTGGATTTATAATTCATTTATTCATTCATCAAAATTTCCCCATTTTCCTTGATAGGTCCTTGGCTGATCCCCTAAGATTCCTTTTTAAAAATCAATCTTTGTACTAAAATGTTCTTTCTGTCATGATTTGTGGACATTAAGATTTAAAGAGAAGCATCATCTGCTGGTCAGACCCTGTAATTCAGTGAAAGGGTGCAGTCAGAATAAAAATATATGCAAGAGGGGGTCACTCCTGTGGCTGGAAGTTGGAGGGGATTTTGCTGGGGGTTGCAGGGAAGTGGGCTGCCATTCGCTGGGAAGGGACATTTTGAATGGCTGCTACTGTATATATTACATTTTTGTCAGTAAATCCCTGTAATCATTACAACCTTTAGCTTTAAATTACATTTATATTTTTCTTTTCTTCTATTAGTTTACATGACATATAATTATTTAACCTTACATTTTTTACAACAATGTAGGGTTTTCTTTTTCTTAATGTTTTTATTGTTTACAATTACTTTTGAAGGTGCTATAGATGTCCCAATATGCTTTTTTTTTGTGAAAAAATATTATCTTGAGACTTCAATGAATGTAAATCTTCTACAGCTTGAATTCTGGTCTTGCACTGGCCAAATTCAGAGGGATATTTACCCTCTCTGTGTCAGAGCTCCCAGATGGTTGGCCGTGACAGATACAAATTTACACTTTCTGGATTGGTACTGTCTCGCTGCTCGTGTTTCATTAAACATTTTCTAAATGTGTCTGTTGTAACAACAGGCTGAACTTTGGCAATATTGAGTCTTATGAGTTAACATTAATAAACAGTGTTTGGTTGCAGCATACCTTAAATGAGGCTGTAGGGATGAATGTAGAGACGATACAAATGAAGGTATGGATTCTGAGCTGCAGCAGCTTTGGGACTCCTTGTGTCTTCTCATGTGAAAATATTTAATCCTCATGAGGATTAAATATCCTCAAAAAGAAAGCGAAGAGAGGCAAGTAAGGCACAGTCAGGATATGTCTACCCCTTTTCAGGGCACTTCAGATTTGGCTGAGGGTTTAGGGCTAAGATTAAAGCAGGATTAGGTGGAAATGTCAGAGAGGGAACGCTTTGGGAATGAATACAGTCAATGAAATTCCTGACAAGCACACAGCAGGAATACAAATCTGTGTGTAAGTGTATCTGCGTGCTGACGGTGAAGTGTTTGGCGGGCACTCTGTTCAGCAAAAAAACATTGCTGTTTGAGTGCAATTGCACACAGAAGTCATTAAAACCCTCCTCACACTCCTGCCTGCCTTCAGCGAGCAGCCACACAAGCAGATGGGGGACGATGGGGGATGTGAAGAAGAAGAGGGGAGCAATGAAGGAGAGTGAAACCGCAGAAAACAGACAGCTCTACCTCTGTACTGTTCTGTTTTTATTGGCTGAAATGAACCGATCCGCAGTAACATTACAGACACTGACAGCTTAAGTTAGGAACTGCTTACTTCTTCATCACGGCTTATCTTAGTGGGTACAATATATTCATAATGCAAAACAGCCGAGTCTCTACTGGGTCACAGACCAGAGCTGCAGTGCCTTTCATTGGAAAAACTATCTAAAAATAATTACAATTTTCTTAAATTAAATGTATTTACCCTTAATTGAGTAGGTAAATGAGATAGTTTTCCAATGGAATTCGTGTTTTTACTCTTAAAATTAGATAATTAGATAACATGCACTTAAAATAAGACAATGCAATTGTGTTTTTTTTTTATTTTAAATGTAAATTGTCTTGTTCCACTGGCAAAATGTCTATTTTACCTCCTCAATCCAAGATAAAATATACTTATTTTAAGAAAAAATTACTTATCTGGATTACAATTTTTTCCGGTGTGCATCCTGGACAGGTCGCCGGTCTGTCACACACAAAGACAAACAACCATTCACACACACACCTAAGAACAATTTAGAGAAGCTCATTAACCCACTATGTTGCTAAGCTTTTGTCCACTGGAACTTTTCAATCTTAAAAACCATCTCAGTGCGACTCATGTTGCGGCAGCACAGACATTCACCAAGCTAATGACAGCCTACTTCGCAGAGGCACAAATTTCATTTCTGTATTTAACACACACATAAGGCGCACCGGACTATAGGGCGCGGGTTTTAAAAACTATGTGCTCTACTATGTTTAAATACCTCTACTGCGTATTTAAAAATACAGCGGGAGCAAAACTGAGTATGATTGCGCTTTATTCATGTATTTATTACAAAGTATTAATCAAACCCATCAAAGTCATCATCCTCTGTTTCTGAATTAAACAGCTGTGCTAAATCAGACATGCCAATTTCCCCTTCTTCGCTTTCAGAGTCACTTTCCATGCCGTGCGGCTCCTCGGAAATGATGCCGGCTTTTGCGACAGCTCGAACAACAGTGCCAGCAGACACGTTAGTCCAAGCATCTACAATATATCTGCAAACTGTGGCGTAACTTGCCCGGCGCTACCTTCTATTTTTCGTGAAACTGTGGTCTCCGTCGTTCATCCATCGCTCCCACGCCGCTCGCAGCCTTACTTTAAACGGCTGGTTCACACCGATGTCAAGCGGTTGAAGCTCCTTTGTCAGACCTCCCGGAATAACAGCAAGCACGGCGTTCATTTGTTTCACCATGTTTTTCACATCGGCTGTGAGATGGGCACATGGAGTCACAGATTAACAGCAATGGTGATGAGTGGAAAAAAACCACCTGGTCTCCTTACATTCACCTCCCTCAGCCACTCTTTCATCATCTCCTCATCCATCCAGCCCATAGGCGGCAGTTTATGTCCATTTGCGTGGCAGCCAAGCACACCTGTTTTATATACAGGTGCATGTCCTCGCCAAGCACACAGATAGGGCGCACCGCACATTTTGAGGGGAAAAAAGACGTTTATATGCGCCTTATAGTCGTGAAAATACGGTAACCTAAATAATGGACAAATAAATTAAAAACCATACATTTTACTTTCATATGTTTGTTCATTCAGTAATTCTGGGGACAAAGAGTTTTGAATTCAAAAGGTTATTTATTTTTTTGATACATGGTTTTTGATAAAAGTGATTCAATGCTATAAATCAATTACAGACCCTGTAAAAAAATTATTTAACTTTATTGATCTTACATTGGAGAACTTTAACTATGCATTTTACCTGCCATTGTGGGGCACCTGGGGAGCAGTGAGGGGTTTAAAGGTCTTGCTCACAAACCCAGAGTTGCAGTCTGAGGGAGTGGGGCTTGAACTCAAAACGTCTGGATTCCGAGCTCTATCACCTAACAACTACGCCACCACTCCCTTATAAGCAACATTTAAACATTTTATTTGAATTACACAACTAATATTTAACTCTCGTTTTGGATTTGGATGTTTAAATGTAAAAAAAAATGTTTGCTGAAGGTTCCTATATTTCCAAAAAAAAGAGTAATGACCTTTTCTTTCATTCCTCAGTTCATCCTGAGGTATCTCTGTTGGGATCTGGAGATTCACCACCTGTCTCCAGCAGAATGCGCTGTGGGTCTCCTGGGCTGGAGCCCTCCAGCACACCTGATGCTCATCAGGAGACCTTCCTACATAAGCAGCAGCCAGACCTTCCTTCAACACCGCAGTGTTGACCAAGTTTGGTTAGCGAACCTGAGCCTCAGTTATTCTGATCAGAATCTAAGTTGTCTCTAGAGAGAAACCTGATTCTAACCTGCCTCTGTCTTCTTGCTCACAGGAACCTGTCTAAGTCTAAAGCTCTGGATGAGCTTAGCCTGCAACCTGCCTGCCTGCCCAAGGAAGCCAAACCTGAAGATTCCAATCTGGACTCCTCCTGCAGTTCTCAAGGAAGAACTGGAAACCCAAACCAAGGTCTGCCACTCACTAGTCAGAAGCTAGACGCTGCTGCTGCTGAGCATTCTGCTGAACCAACATTCTCTGGACCCAACCGGTTCCCTCCCTCACCAGAAATCAGTTTTGGACCACCTCAAGGTATTTACTGGAACAATTAAATCAACTGACCATCTGACTACCTGGCTAATCAAACTATCCGTCTCTGCAGACATCAGTGATTCCAGTCCCGGACCCGTGCCTGAACCTGTTCATATTTCCTCTGTGCAAAACCATTCAATAAACTCTGTTAAACTTTTACTCTGTTTCCGTTGGTGTTCTGCATGTGGGTTAAGTCTCTTAAACCAATCATGACAGAACACTGCGGCCAAATACAAAACCCAGCAGATCACCTCCGGAGGAGGCTTGAGGAGCAGGATGCCCAGATCCAAGGACATGCGCACACTCTCCGTGAGTTAACACTCATATTGAACACCAGAACCAGGTTTTGCAGGAATACGTTGGCTACATGAGAAATGCTAACGCCACGCCAGTAGTACTTCCTGTTCCGGAGCCACTTCCGCCTCAAAGGTCAGCGACTGTCACGTTACTCTGTTAAACTTTTTCTCTGTTTCCGTTGGTGTTCTGCATGTGGGTTAAGTCTCTTAAACCAATCATGACAATCTCTATCTCTATCAGGGTCCCCTCCTGTATACCCAAGTACCAGTTTTAGTACATCTGGCAGACACCCTATTTACTTTAAAGACTAGGCTTGAAACCTTCATTTTTTTTATAAAGCATTTAGTTAGCTCAGATTATGCTGAGGTATCGCAATAGTTATCCTGCTATAGGCTTAGAATGCTGGAGGACATAGCGGCCACTTATTCTCATTTATGGATCAGTACTTCTCTATTTCATTTATATCTCTGCTTCTGTCTCCTTGAACTCCCAGTCAGCCTGATCAGATGGCAACTGACGCTTTCTCCGTGTTAAAAGGGAGTTTTTCCTTTCCACAATAGCTTCATGAATGCTCTGTGTGAGGGATTGCTGTGAACTCAAAGACAGAATGCAAGCAAATATCTGCTGAATGCTCAACCAGGAGAATCCTGGAAAAGTCAATGACTGAATGTCAGCTGGGTTTTTTTTTAGAGAAAAAACTTTAACCAGTCTGGATGATCTGATTAATTGTTTCTGTTAAGTGCCTTGACGTAACTGATGTTGTGAATTGGCTTTATATATATAATCAGAATTCAAATGAAACAGGCAGAATTTTAGCCCTTTATTTAGAAAGCCTTGCCTGCCACCTGTTGTAGATTTGATTTTTGTCTCTTGACATTTTATAGATACCTTGAAGGCTAACATCATAGGCAATCGAATCTAGCCATGACTTTATTGAGTACCTGCTCTGATCCCCTGCCCATAAAAGATGGCACCAATAAACAAGGTGACCCAAATATTTCATTTTACCGCTTACCAAAAGAGAATGAACGTCACAAGAACAAAGATGGCTGTCAGCGATCAGAAGGGCGGCATATGGCCGTATGTGCATTGTACATTTTGTGTCAGTTGACTTTTAAAAAAGGTCAGGAGAGCTAGTTACGCTGTTGCCACTTGGATTTAATGTGTTAAAGAATTTTTTTCCAGAAAATTTGGTGATTAGATCACATTGATTAGACACCTTGTGAAAGAAGTGCATTTGATATTACTGTCTAAAGATTTTGCTACAGACATTATAGTTGTGTTTAGCTGTTAACATAAAGTAAGCCCAAAGATCAGCAGAGCGTGACTTATCTTTGCTTTACAATCGAATATTTTGTGGCTTTACAGAGGCCATATTTTCAGGTCAATAAACCAGCAAGCTGTGAAATACCAATCGGCATCTGTACTTTTAAAAGCCATTACATTTTCTCCGGTGTATGAGGATGGGTTGTGTATGAGATGTATGTATAAGTCATGAAAGTAAACATCTGGACACCTGTCAGTTGTTGAAAGTTTGCAAGGACTTCCTATGGATGGCATCTTTTCTATGTATTGTTTAAGCTCACAGGGATTTACATGATAAGGATCCAGGTGGTGTTCTGTCAGATGAGCATACCCGGTCAAACCAGCATACCCATTGTCAATACGCACACGCAAGACGTCAGATGAAAAACAGACTTTAAACGGGCAACAGGCATGTATCTATTTAGTCATGTATTAAAAAAGAAACAATTTAAGGTCAGATCGCCACCAAAAAGTAAGTAATTAAATCGTTTTTTTGTACATGACTAAAGGGATACACCACTGTTTAAAGTGTATTTTTCATACAAAACAAGGGATAAACTAAAGGGATAAACGGGTATTGACTATGGATATGCTGGTCTGACCAGGTATGCTCATCAGACAGAACACCGGGTCAAAGGGGAAGCACCACAGAGCTAAGCTAACTATTGACAGTCGTAGGATAGAATCGTAATGACATCACACTTCTGAAACAAATCTATAGGAGAAGGAAGATTTGTTAGGTTACTGTGTATGAAGTGAAGTATGATTAGAGATAATGGACACACTTTTATGGAGTCTTCTTGGGTCTTTGAATGATACAATGCAAAATTGTAAGGAATGGTTTAAGTAAAAGTTACTATCTTGACCTGATCTCCATATTCGGTGACTTACTATAAAATGTGGGGTTTGAAGAAAGACATATCCAATCCACAAAGGCCCCAACTCTGAACTTAAAGGGTTGAGGATCTACTGAAAGATTCCACAGCAGTGGAAACCATCCATCAGTTGCTTAGGGCTATTTTTTGCCTTGACAAGGGGGACATGCCACGTCTGTGAAGTATGTGCATCCTTTACAAATATTGTATTAGGTTGAAGGGATTTAAAGTTTAATTTGGATTCTCTATACTGAGATCTATGGAGGTAGATCGGTCTCAATATTCACAAAGCTCCACACATACAAAGCAGGATTCATGCAAGCTCAAAAAAATTCACTCACACACAGTACTCCCACGTGGAGTGGTTTCTTGTGATTGGCTTATACAAGGAAGCTCTGCGATTGGTTGCAAACCATCCTCCGTTTAAAAAAAATGCATTTGTGTATCGAGGCACGTCAGGAGAGTCTCAAAAATCCACACACAAATGCAGCGAAGTTTAAAGACCACTATTTTATAATTGTATATGGACCAGAAATACTTTGGCGAATCATGTGCTGTGCATGTGTGAATCTTGAATGCTAGCATGAATCTTGCTGTGTGTGTGTGGACCTTGTACTGTGTGTGTGGGGACTTTTTTGTGCTTGCATGAATCGTGCTGTGTGTGTGCGGACCTTGTACTGTGTGTGTGTGGACTTTTTTGTGCTTGCATGAATCGTGCTGTGTGTGTGCGGACCTTGTACTGTGTGTGTGTGGACTTTTTTGTGCTTGCATGAATCGTGCTGTGTGTGTGCGGACCTTGTACTGTGTGTGTGTGGACTTTTTTGTGCTTGCATGAATCGTGCTGTGTGTGTGCGGACCTTGTACTGTGTGTGTGTGGACTTTTTTGTGCTTGCATGAATCGTGCTGTGTGTGTGCGGACCTTGTACTGTGTGTGTGTGGACTTTTTTGTGCTTGCATGAATCGTGCTGTGTGTGTGCGGACCTTGTACTGTGTGTGTGTGGACTTTTTTGTGCTTGCATGAATCGTGGTGTGTGTTTGTGGACCTTGTACTCTGTGTGTGTGGACTTTTTTGTGCTTGCATGAATCGTGCTGTGTCAGTTAAACGACTTTGTTCAGCAGCCACTGTACTGACTGCTCATAAGTACCCTGCCCAACATCAATAAACAACCTATTACCACAATGTTTTAGCCATAAAAACAACAAAAAAACTTTACTAAAAGCTTAGAGTATGTCTTCTAAGTGTCATGACCTATTTCTACAGCTAAGCAGTTGATTCAAGTCATCCAGCAGTTTAAAGTTGAGTTTTAAGAAGGAAATATAAAACAGGTGAGAGTATTTCTGTCCCAGCTCTTCCTTTATTCTCACTTGATTAAAATCTGGAATTATCCTACACTGAAACCCTTTAAAATAGTTTCTGGATATTTAAATTCAGTTTTATTTAATGTCTGTATTTACTCAGTAACACACAGATCCATAATAATGATGAGTTCTAATTTTTTTAAGTGCTTTATAAGCTTAATGTCAAATCTGGTGGAAACCAACGTCTGCTGGGACGGATCACTACTGCTTGACCTTCAGCAGGGTAACAGATAATTACCAGTCCCAAAGATTCTACAGAATAAAAACACCTCACAAATAATGTTTTTTCATGTCAGCTTTAAAAAAAAAAGCTTGTATTCAACTTCAAAATGCCTCTTAAAAGTAGAAAAAAAATTTATACTTCTTATATTCTTTATAATTACTCTTTTTTTAAAAACTTTTTAAAGGTGTGCACACCCTTTGATATGATTTCAGCATTTAGTCTCATCCATTTCACAGCTGCCATCAGTAATAGTGAAGCTTCTATATATAAACAAATAGTGAACGTACAATGAATTGTTGATTGATGGTTTATTAGATTAAAATCTGTTCCATCGTAATAATTGATTACTTCTGCTCTTAAGGACTTTCTTTAGCATTGTTAAGTTTCTGCCATACAGCAGATGCTGCCACTGTTCATTCTAAAGCAGAGCCTCACTAATATTTCAAGGGAGGTAATCCCAGAGTGGAGGGATGGTAGACCTGAAGCATGAATCGAGCCAAAGTCCGGTCCAGCATGACCTACGATGTTTAATAAAGACAAGTTGGCAGAATGAACTTAATGTAGTTTCTTTGTAAATATAAACACTAGATAACATTGGATACTTCCTTTGTTATCACATTAGTAGCGCTTTTTATCTGTGTGGCATCATGAAGCAGAGTAACTTCTTTGCTGTGCTCGAAAGGATGCGAAGCAGTGACGACTGGTCAATAGAGGGTGCTAGGGCAGCACCCCACCCACCTAATGACCCTAATTAAGACATAAAAAAATTTATATTTGTTTTTTTATAAGTTAATTTTGAATATAAATGTAAACTATTTTGAAACAAAGTATATTAATATATAGTTTTTTGATCTGCAAGATAAATATTTAATCTTTAATAGCTAGTAAAACGTCATTCCATTTTTGATCAGATTGGTGACGTATTTCTGCACTAAATCTTTGCCCAAAGACTCTCATTAAAAGTTGTACATGGGCAGTAGCTCAAGTATAGGAGAGCTCAGGGTGCACCTAAGCAGTGACCTGAGGTGACAGGAGGTTTATTTGCTCACCACCTCCCGCCACAGCGCAGACGTTTTGCAGGTGATTGACAGGTCGAATCGCGGGAGTTGGAGACGCATCGGATAGAGACAGAGAGAGAGAGAGAAATTGTGCAAGAAATGTCCTTTTCCAGGACCTGGTTTAGCTACAAGGCTTGGTTAACTGCATGCAGTGAGGCTAAAGCTTTTTTCTGCTTTTCCTGCCTCCTTTTTCAAACGTCAGGATCTGACCCAGCATGGATAAAGACAGATAAAAACAGTAACTTGATAGACTCCTGTTTTGTTATATCTTATAAATAAGTTTATAAATAAGTAAAAAAGTTTTTTGCTTATTCAGTCAATATTTTAAGAAGCTGACACCATAACTTATTAGAATATAATGACGTCTCAAACCTCTTCATCAGTAAGATTATTGAAAAAGTTGTGTATCAACCATTAAATTCCTCTAAACAATAACCAACTGCTTTGATGTCTTCCAGTCAGGTTTCCGTGCCAACCACAGAGACTGCCCTGATTAAGGAGTTCAATGAAATCTGTATTTCCAGTTTCTTTCACTTACAAAAGTACAAAAGAAGAAAGCTTAGAAAATGATCCTTTTGGATTTGCCTTGCAAGAGTCAGGATCTAAATCTAACACAAAATCTTGTAATCACCTAAAGGGACATGTAGTAAGAGATTTCCCCACATTTTATACAATTTGCAGAACTTCACAGAAGTAGAGTAGGTAAATATTGTTGAGACATATTATGTTGGAAAGATTAAGGTCGTTTCTTAATTCACAAGAATGCGAGTAAGGACTCATGTCCTCGCCAAGTATGTTCTTGAGAAGAACACAGGAAGGTGTGGACTTGGAGAGAACGCAGCATAAAAATAGGTCATTTGGAACAGAATTGTACTAATGACATCACCAAACGCTCTGCTCGTCTGGTGCTGCATTTCACCTCCTGTTATTTAAAGTTGCTAGATAAAAATAACTTCTGACTTTTTCATTTAATGGGGGAATAATAATCAACAAAGTCAGATAAACACAAATCAAGTGAACATTTTGCCAAAAAAAAGAGATAATCGCCATCAGAGCCAGCGGGCTGCTGCAGACGGGTTTCAATTAGCCCTGGCTGCTGTTACCCTCGGAGGTCCACTGGATGTTGCGGTCCTTTCAACTTCGGAATTCTTTTTTTATTACGCATAAAATATATAAATGGACCATATAGTGATGCTTAAAACGTACTTTTATTGAACTTTTAACATAACACTGAGCTCTGTGAGCGCTCCATTAAAAGCTGCTGCTGCCGCAGTGCATGCTGGGACAGCTGTCTGCTCTGATGCATGCTGCTAAAGACGGAGGGGCAAGAACAACATCCAGGGAGTTTGTCCATTCTCTGTCTGCTGTTCTTGTGAATTAGAACAGTGCTAGGGCTGAGGCTGATGACGTTTCACAAGTACACGAGCACATGAGAACGCACAAGTACACAGATTGAGAAATGGCTTAAGATTCCAAATTAAGGACCGAAGGCTGAAACTTAAAAAAAGAAATGCATCAAGGGGATTCAATTTTAATTGATAGTATGATAGTATTTTTTTTACATTCAAAATAATTTATTTGTTGTCCAGTTTAACTGTACAGGTTTCATATTACATCTCTGCCATAATTGGAGATCATCTCCAATTCATTGTGTCAGTAATCAGTCATTTAACCAAGGGTGTGTACAGCACTGATAATATGATCACTGTCCTAAAGGTCGAGCAGAGATGTGTGTGTGTGTGTGTGTGTGAGTCTGACCCCCTGTCACAGGTATGTGAGCTTTGTGCTTTTAATTCATGAATAAAATAAAAGGTGGACTAGATCTCCTCACCAGCTGCATCAAATGGTGAAAGAAGCCTGGGCAGGGAGGGGTCAAAGAAGAAAGAATGAATGCTTTTAAGGTGGACCTCAGGGTGGCTGTGACCCAAATGTCAACATAAAGTACACCCAGTCATAAATAATGAAGCAAAGGACAAAAACATATGTGCTGGGGGAAAGAAACGGCACAAGAATGCTTACAAAATCCACCAGATAATAAATTTTACTCAAACTGCTTGAGTATATTTTTTATTTAAATGAAGGTGGGGTTTAGAGTCTAAATAAACATCAAAACAGGCTTAGGTTGGAAGTAACTACTTTCTTCTACTTTCAACTTAGAATGTTTTGATCTAGTTTTATCATGACAACATCAGGAAGTTGAGGCATTATATATATTATATATTATATATATATGTTGTCATGTCCGGACCGTGCTGTGCACATGAAGGACACTGGGAATAAATACTTTGGTTTACCCAAAAGCTTCAAATACAAATCAATATCAGCACTTCAGTGGTGGAAAGTAACAAAGTACATTTACTGGATAATTGTAAAGTCCTTTTTTTGTGTATCTTCACTTTAGTTGAGTAATTTTATTGTTTTTTTGTTTTTTATTGGGGTTGATGAGGATACTTCTAACTTTCACCCAACTACATTTCGAGGAAACTGGTAACTGTGACGTTTTATTACTGAATGTGTACATTTTTTACAAAAATGACAATAAAATGGCCCTTTCAACATTTGGCGGGCTTTGGGCACGTACGTGTAGCCTGAGCAAAATAAATGAAATCAAAGAAGTGTCCTTCCATGACTATGAAGCTGATCCCAGTGGGAAATGAGTCCCTAACTATGTAGGTGCAGTGATAGTCATGCTAACTATGTAGGGGCAGTGATAGCCATGCTAACTATGTAGGGGAAGAGATAGTCATGCTAACTATGTAGGGGCAGTGATAGCCATGCTAACTATGTAGGGGAAGTGATAGCCATGCTAACTATGTAGGGGAAGTGATAGCCATGCTAACTATGTAGGGGAAGAGATAGTCATGCTAACTATGTCGGGGCAGTGATAGCCATGCTAACTATGTAGGGGAAGAGATAGTCATGCTAACTATGTCGGGGCAGTGATAGCCATGCTAACTATGTAGGGGGAGTGATAGCCATGCTAACTATGTAGGGGAAGTGATAGCCATGCTAACTATGTAGGGGAAGAGATAGTCATGCTAACTATGTAGGGGCAGTGATAGCCATGCTAACTATGCAGGGAAAGTGATAGCCATGCTAACTATGTAGGGGAAGAGATAGTCATGCTAACTATGTAGGGGCAGTGATAGCCATGCTAACTATGTAGGGGAAGTGATAGCCATGCTAACTATGTAGGGGCAGTGATAGCCATGCTAACTATGTAGGGGAAGTGATAGCCATGCTAACTATGTAGGGGAAGTGATAGCCATGCTAAATATGTAGGGGAAGAGATAGTCATGCTAACTATGTAGGGGCAGTGATAGCCATGCTAACTATGTAGGGGCAGTGATAGCCATGCTAACTGGGTAAGGGCAGTGATAGTCATGCTAACTATGTACGGGCAGTGATAGTAATGCTAACTTTGTAGGGACAGTGATAGTCATGCTACCTATGTAGGGGCAGTGATAGCCATGCTAACTATGTAGGGGCAGTGATAGCCATGCTAACTATGTAGGGGCAGTGATAGCCATGTTAACTATGTAGGGGCAGTGATAGCCATGCTAACTATGTAGGGGAAGTGATAGCCGTGCTAACTGTGTAGGGGCAGTGATAGCCATGCTAACTATATAGTGGCAGTGAAAGCCATTCTAACTATGCAGGGACAGTGATAGCCATGCTAACTATGCAGGAGCAGTGATAGTCATGCTAACTATGTAGGGGCAGTGATAGCCATGCTAACTATGCAGGGACAGTGATAGCCATGCTAACTATTTAGGGGCAGTGATAGCCATGCTAACTATGTAGGAGCAGTGATAGCCATGCTAACTATGTAGGGGCAGTGTTAGCCATGCTAACTATGCAGGGAAAGTGATAGCCATGCTAACTATGTAGGGGCAGTGATAGCCATGCTAACTATGTAGGGGCAGTGATAGCCATGCTAACTATGTAGGGGCAGAAATAGCCATGCTAACTATGTAGGGGCAGTGATAGCCATGCTAACTATGCAGGGACAGTGATAGCCATGCTAACTATTTAGGGGCAGTGATAGCCATGCTAACTATGTAGGAGCAGTGAGAGCCATGCTAACTATGTAGGGGCAGTGTTAGCCATGCTAACTATGCAGGGAAAGTGATAGCCATGCTAACTATGTAGGGGCAGTGATAGCCATGCTAACTATGTAGGGGCAGTGATAGCCATGCTAACTATGTAGGGGCAGAAATAGCCATGCTAACTATGTAGGGGCAGAAATAGCCATGCCAATCCAGGGACTGACTGCAGTTCTACTGTAAGGTGCCTTGGTCAAGCTCAATGAGGGCCGTATATATTAATTATATTACGCTATGGAGGCTTCCAAAATAAAAGAATAAAATAATTTCCTGCTCCGCATTTTTATTCAGAAACACCTGGCTGTTTAGTAAATGTTAATTACAGTTTTAGAGATGTTCTTCCACTGACATCAGAACCCAGTTTTAAAACATAAAGTCAGTATTAACCAGAGACAAAGATCAAACAAAGGTGTGCTTTACTGCAGTCTCTTTTGCTGACCTGCAGGGTGATGGCCCCCCCCCCCCAAAAAAAAATATATATATCTCAAATATACCCAAAAGCGGCTTAAAAGAGGAAACTGGTAACTGTGACGTTTTATTACTGAATGTGTACATTTTTTACAAAAATGACAATAAAATGGCCCTTTCAACATTTGGCAGGCTTTGGGCACGTACGTGTAGCCTGAGCAAAATAAATAAAATCAAAGAAGTGTACTTCCATGACTATGAAGCTGATCCCAGTGGGAAATGAGTCCCTAACTATGTAGGTGCAGTGATAGTCATGCTAACTATGTAGGGGCAGTGATAGCCATGCTAACTATGTAGGGGAAGTGATAGCCATGCTAACTATGTAGGGGAAGTGATAGCCATGCTAACTATGTAGGGGAAGAGATAGTCATGCTAACTATGTAGGGGCAGTGATAGCCATGCTAACTATGTAGGGGAAGTGATAGCCATGCTAACTATGTAGGGGCAGTGATAGCCATGCTAACTATGTAGGGGAAGTGATAGCCATGCTAACTATGTAGGGGAAGTGATAGCCATGCTAACTATGTAGGGGAAGAGATAGTCATGCTAACTATGTAGGGGCAGTGATCGCCATGCTAACTATGTAGGGGAAGTGATAGCCATGCTAACTATGTAGGGGAAGAGATAGCCATGCTAACTATGTAGGGGCAGAAATAGCCATGCTAACTATGTAGGGGCAGAAATAGCCATGCCAATCCAGGGACTGACTGCAGTTCTACTGTAAGGTGCCTTGGTCAAGCTCAATGAGGGCCGTATATATTAATTATATTACGCTATGGAGGCTTCCAAAATAAAAGAATAAAATAATTTCCTGCTCCACATTTTTATTCAGAAACACCTGGCTGTTTAGTAAATGTTAATTACAGTTTTAGAGATGTTCTTCCACTGACATCAGAAACCAGTTTTAAAACATAAAGTCAGTATTAACCAGAGACAAAGTTTAAACAAAGGTGTGCTTTACTGCAGTCTATTTTGGTGACCTGCAGGGTGATGGACCCCCCCCCCCCAAAAAAAAATATATATATCTCAAATATACCCAAAAGCGGCTTAAAAGAGGAAACTGGTAACTGTGACGTTTTATTACTGAATGTGTACATTTTTTACAAAAATGACAATAAAATGGCCCTTTCAACATTTGGCAGGCTTTGGGCACGTACGTGTAGCCTGAGCAAAATAAATAAAATCAAAGAAGTGTACTTCCATGACTATGAAGCTGATCCCAGTGGGAAATGAGTCCCTAACTATGTAGGTGCAGTGATAGTCATGCTAACTATGTAGGGGCAGTGATAGCCATGCTAACTATGTAGGGGAAGTGATAGCCATGCTAACTATGTAGGGGAAGTGATAGCCATGCTAACTATGTAGGGGAAGAGATAGTCATGCTAACTATGTAGGGGCAGTGATAGCCATGCTAACTATGTAGGGGAAGTGATAGCCATGCTAACTATGTAGGGGCAGTGATAGCCATGCTAACTATGTAGGGGAAGTGATAGCCATGCTAACTATGTAGGGGAAGTGATAGCCATGCTAACTATGTAGGGGAAGAGATAGTCATGCTAACTATGTAGGGGCAGTGATCGCCATGCTAACTATGTAGGGGAAGTGATAGCCATGCTAACTATGTAGGGGAAGAGATAGCCATGCTAACTATGTAGGGGCAGTGATAGCTGTGCTAACTGTGTAGGGGCAGTGATAGCCATGCTAACTGGGTAAGGGCAGCGATAGCCATGTTAACTATGTAGGGGCAGTGATAGCCATGCTAACTGGGTAAGGGCAGTGATAGTCATGCTAACTATGTACGGGCAGTGATAGTCATGCTAACTATGTAGGGACAGTGATAGTCATGCTAACTATGTAGGGGCAGTGATAGCCATGCTAACTATGCAGGGACAGTGATAGCCATGCTAACTATGTAGGGGAAGAGATAGTCATGCTAACTATGTAGGGGCAGTGATAGCCATGCTAACTATGTAGGGGAAGTGATAGCCATGCTAACTATGTAGGGGAAGTGATAGCCATGCTAACTATGTAGGGGAAGAGATAGTCATGCTAACTATGTCGGGGCAGTGATAGCCATGCTAACTATGTAGGGGAAGAGATAGTCATGCTAACTATGTAGGGGAAGTGATAGCCATGCTAACTATGTAGGGGAAGAGATAGTCATGCTAACTATGTAGGGGCAGTGATAGCCATGCTAACTATGCAGGGAAAGTGATAGCCATGCTAACTATGTAGGGGAAGAGATAGTCATGCTAACTATGTAGGGGCAGTGATAGCCATGCTAACTATGTAGGGGAAGTGATAGCCATGCTAACTATGTAGGGGCAGTGATAGCCATGCTAACTATGTAGGGGAAGTGATAGCCATGCTAACTATGTAGGGGAAGTGATAGCCATGCTAAATATGTAGGGGAAGAGATAGTCATGCTAACTATGTAGGGGCAGTGATAGCCATGCTAACTATGTAGGGGCAGTGATAGCCATGCTAACTGGGTAAGGGCAGTGATAGTCATGCTAACTATGTACGGGCAGTGATAGTAATGCTAACTTTGTAGGGACAGTGATAGTCATGCTAACTATGTAGGGGCAGTGATAGCCATGCTAACTATGTAGGGGCAGTGATAGCCATGCTAACTATGTAGGGGCAGTGATAGCCATGTTAACTATGTAGGGGCAGTGATAGCCATGCTAACTATGTAGGGGAAGTGATAGCCGTGCTAACTGTGTAGGGGCAGTGATAGCCATGCTAACTATATAGTGGCAGTGAAAGCCATTCTAACTATGCAGGGACAGTGATAGCCATGCTAACTATGCAGGAGCAGTGATAGTCATGCTAACTATGTAGGGGCAGTGATAGCCATGCTAACTATGCAGGGACAGTGATAGCCATGCTAACTATTTAGGGGCAGTGATAGCCATGCTAACTATGTAGGAGCAGTGATAGCCATGCTAACTATGTAGGGGCAGTGTTAGCCATGCTAACTATGCAGGGAAAGTGATAGCCATGCTAACTATGTAGGGGCAGTGATAGCCATGCTAACTATGTAGGGGCAGTGATAGCCATGCTAACTATGTAGGGGCAGAAATAGCCATGCTAACTATGTAGGGGCAGTGATAGCCATGCTAACTATGCAGGGACAGTGATAGCCATGCTAACTATTTAGGGGCAGTGATAGCCATGCTAACTATGTAGGAGCAGTGAGAGCCATGCTAACTATGTAGGGGCAGTGTTAGCCATGCTAACTATGCAGGGAAAGTGATAGCCATGCTAACTATGTAGGGGCAGTGATAGCCATGCTAACTATGTAGGGGCAGTGATAGCCATGCTAACTATGTAGGGGCAGAAATAGCCATGCTAACTATGTAGGGGCAGAAATAGCCATGCCAATCCAGGGACTGACTGCAGTTCTACTGTAAGGTGCCTTGGTCAAGCTCAATGAGGGCCGTATATATTAATTATATTACGCTATGGAGGCTTCCAAAATAAAAGAATAAAATAATTTCCTGCTCCGCATTTTTATTCAGAAACACCTGGCTGTTTAGTAAATGTTAATTACAGTTTTAGAGATGTTCTTCCACTGACATCAGAACCCAGTTTTAAAACATAAAGTCAGTATTAACCAGAGACAAAGATCAAACAAAGGTGTGCTTTACTGCAGTCTCTTTTGCTGACCTGCAGGGTGATGGCCCCCCCCCCCCCAAAAAAATATATATATACACTATATTGCCAAAAGTATTTGCTCACCTGCCTTGACTCACATATGAGCTTAAGTGACATCCCGTTCCTAATCCATAGGGTTCAATATGACGTCGGTCCACCCTTTGCAGCTAGAACAGCTTCAACTCTTCTGGGAAGGCTGTCCACAAGGTTTAGGAGTGTGTTTATGGGAATTTTTGACCATTCTTCCAGAAGCGCATTTGTGAGGTCGCACACTGATGTTGGACGAGAAGGCCTGGCTCTCAGTCTCCGCTCTAATTCATCCCAAAGGTGTTCTATCGGGTTGAGGTCAGGACTCTGTGCAGGCCAGTCAAGTTCATCCACACCAGACTCTGTCATCCATGTCTTTATGGACCTTGCTTTGTGCACTGGTGCACAGTCATGTTGGAAGAGGAAGGGGCCAGCTCCAAACTGTTCCCACAAAGTTGGGAGCATGGAATTGTCCAAAATGTCTTGGTATGCTTAAGCATTCAGAGTTCCTTTCACTGGAACTAAGGGGCCAAGCCCAGCTCCTGAAAAACAACCCCACACCATAATCCCCCCTCCACCAAACTTTACACTTGGCACAATGCAGTCAGACAAGTACCGTTCTCCTGGCAACCGCCAAACCCAGACCCGTCCATCAGATTGCCAGATGGAGAAGCGCGATTCGTCACTCCAGAGAACGCGTCTCCACTGCTCTAGAGTCCAGTGGCGGCGTGCTTTACACCACCGCATCCGACGCTTTGCATTGCACTTGGTTATGTATGGCTTGGATGCAGCTGCTCGACCATGGAAACCCATTCCATGAAGCTCTCTGCGCACTGTTCTTGAGCTAATCTGAAGGCCACATGAAGTTTGGAGGTCTGTAGTGATTGACTCTGCAGAAAGTTGGCGACCTCTTCGCACTATGCGCTTCAGCATCCGCTGACCCCGCTCCGTCAGTTTACGTGGCCTACCACTTCGTGGCTGAGTTGCTGTCGTTCCCAAACACTTCCATTTTCTTATAATACAGCTGACAGTTGACTGTGGAATATTTAGGAGCGAGGAAATTTCACGACTGGATTTGTTGCACAGGTGGCATCCTATCACAGTTCCACGCTGGAATTCACTGAGCTCCTGAGAGCGACCCATTCTTTCACAAATGTTTGTAAAAACAGTCTGCATGCCTAGGTGCTTGAATTTATACACCTGTGGCCATGGAAGTGATTGGAACACCTGATTCCAATAATTTGGATGGGTGAGCAAATACTTTTGGCAATATAGTGTATCTCAAATATACCCAAAAGCGGCTTAAAAGAGGAAACTGGTAACTGTGACGTTTTATTACTGAATGTGTACATTTTTTACAAAAATGACAATAAAATGGCCCTTTCAACATTTGGCAGGCTTTGGGCACGTACGTGTAGCCTGAGCAAAATAAATAAAATCAAAGAAGTGTACTTCCATGACTATGAAGCTGATCCCAGTGGGAAATGAGTCCCTAACTATGTAGGTGCAGTGATAGTCATGCTAACTATGTAGGGGCAGTGATAGCCATGCTAACTATGTAGGGGAAGTGATAGCCATGCTAACTATGTAGGGGAAGTGATAGCCATGCTAACTATGTAGGGGAAGAGATAGTCATGCTAACTATGTAGGGGCAGTGATAGCCATGCTAACTATGTAGGGGAAGTGATAGCCATGCTAACTATGTAGGGGCAGTGATAGCCATGCTAACTATGTAGGGGAAGTGATAGCCATGCTAACTATGTAGGGGAAGTGATAGCCATGCTAACTATGTAGGGGAAGAGATAGTCATGCTAACTATGTAGGGGCAGTGATCGCCATGCTAACTATGTAGGGGAAGTGATAGCCATGCTAACTATGTAGGGGAAGAGATAGCCATGCTAACTATGTAGGGGCAGAAATAGCCATGCTAACTATGTAGGGGCAGAAATAGCCATGCCAATCCAGGGACTGACTGCAGTTCTACTGTAAGGTGCCTTGGTCAAGCTCAATGAGGGCCGTATATATTAATTATATTACGCTATGGAGGCTTCCAAAATAAAAGAATAAAATAATTTCCTGCTCCACATTTTTATTCAGAAACACCTGGCTGTTTAGTAAATGTTAATTACAGTTTTAGAGATGTTCTTCCACTGACATCAGAAACCAGTTTTAAAACATAAAGTCAGTATTAACCAGAGACAAAGTTTAAACAAAGGTGTGCTTTACTGCAGTCTATTTTGGTGACCTGCAGGGTGATGGACCCCCCCCCCCCAAAAAAAAATATATATATCTCAAATATACCCAAAAGCGGCTTAAAAGAGGAAACTGGTAACTGTGACGTTTTATTACTGAATGTGTACATTTTTTACAAAAATGACAATAAAATGGCCCTTTCAACATTTGGCAGGCTTTGGGCACGTACGTGTAGCCTGAGCAAAATAAATAAAATCAAAGAAGTGTACTTCCATGACTATGAAGCTGATCCCAGTGGGAAATGAGTCCCTAACTATGTAGGTGCAGTGATAGTCATGCTAACTATGTAGGGGCAGTGATAGCCATGCTAACTATGTAGGGGAAGTGATAGCCATGCTAACTATGTAGGGGAAGTGATAGCCATGCTAACTATGTAGGGGAAGAGATAGTCATGCTAACTATGTAGGGGCAGTGATAGCCATGCTAACTATGTAGGGGAAGTGATAGCCATGCTAACTATGTAGGGGCAGTGATAGCCATGCTAACTATGTAGGGGAAGTGATAGCCATGCTAACTATGTAGGGGAAGTGATAGCCATGCTAACTATGTAGGGGAAGAGATAGTCATGCTAACTATGTAGGGGCAGTGATCGCCATGCTAACTATGTAGGGGAAGTGATAGCCATGCTAACTATGTAGGGGAAGAGATAGCCATGCTAACTATGTAGGGGCAGTGATAGCTGTGCTAACTGTGTAGGGGCAGTGATAGCCATGCTAACTGGGTAAGGGCAGCGATAGCCATGTTAACTATGTAGGGGCAGTGATAGCCATGCTAACTGGGTAAGGGCAGTGATAGTCATGCTAACTATGTACGGGCAGTGATAGTCATGCTAACTATGTAGGGACAGTGATAGTCATGCTAACTATGTAGGGGCAGTGATAGCCATGCTAACTATGCAGGGACAGTGATAGCCATGCTAACTATGCAGGGACAGTGATAGCCATGATAACTATGTAGGGGCAGTGATAGCCATGCTAACTATGTAGGGGCAGAAATAGCCATGCTAACTATGTAGGGGAAGAGATAGCCATGCTAACTATGTAGGGGCAGTGATAGCTGTGCTAACTGTGTAGGGGCAGTGATAGCCATGCTAACTGGGTAACGGCAGTGATAGCCATGTTAACTATGTAGGGGCAGTGATAGCCATGCTAACTGGGTAAGGGCAGTGATAGTCATGCTAACTATGTACGGGCAGTGATAGTCATGCTAACTATGTAGGGACAGTGATAGTCATGCTAACTATGTAGGGGCAGTGATAGCCATGCTAACTATGCAGGGACAGTGATAGCCATGCTAACTATGCAGGGACAGTGATAGCCATGCAAACTATGTAGGGGCAGTGATAGCCATGCTAACTATGTAGGGGCAGAAATAGCCATGCTAACTATGTAGGGGCAGTGATAGCCATGCTAACTATGTAGGGGCAGAAATAGCCATGCTAACTATGTAGGGGCAGAAATAGCCATGCTAACTATGTAGGGGCAGAAATAGCCATGCTAACTATGTAGGGGCAGAAATAGCCATGCCAATCCAGGGACTGACTGCAGTTCTACTGTAAGGTGCCTTGGTCAAGCTCAATGAGGGCCGTATATATTAATTATATTACGCTATGTAGGCTTCCAAAATAAAAGAATAAAATGATTTCTTGCTCAGCATTTTTATTCAGAAACACCTGGCTGTTTAGTAAATGTTAATTACAGTTTTAGAGATGTTCTTCCACTGACATCAGAACCCAGTTTTAAAACATAAAGTCAGTATTAACCAGAGACAAAGATCAAACAAAGGTGTGCTTTACTGCAGTCTATTTTGCTGACCTGCAGGGTGATGGACCCCCCCCCCCAAAAAAAAAAATATATATATATCTCAAATATACCCAAAAGCGGCTTAAAAGAAATCAGCGGTGCAGAGGTGGATAGAGTACCAAACAACCCTATTTAAGTAGCATTGCTTCGGCGTATTATTAATTAAGTAAAACTAATTTAAACAAGGTAGTCAAGTAAGGGTATATAGAATAGAACAGAACATCCCTTTATTGTCCCACAATGGGGAGATTCTGGTGTTACAGAAGCAAAATGATTACAAAAGTGGTCACACAAATGCTGAGCTTAGAAAAGAGTATAAAAGAACATAAAAGTAAAGAGTAAAAAAATATATATAAGTGAAAAGGTATTTTTTTTAAGTTACTCAAGTACTGAGTACTCAATCAAAACATCTGCCTCAATATACTAGAATTGAAAAAAAAAATACTGGAATTGAAATATCAGATAAAAATGTTTTTTGCAAATTTAAAGCCATTTTAAAAACTGTATAAAAAAACCCCCCACAAATAAGTACTGTAGCTAAAATAACAGTAATACAGAAGAAACACTTTCCCATATCTGTTTTTCCCAGTCTAAATAGCAGGATCCTGAAGAGACTGCCAGTGAATTGGTGCAATGGGGACACCAAAATTTGCACCTTCTATGTCGACAGAACAGAACCAGTCGCCTATTGAAATTACATTTCCCTGGTCCGAATGTAAAGGGGTATATCCTTAAAACATACTTCCAGGCATATTATGATGTTTGCTTAGTCTCTGGGTGAGTAGAAGGGTAGGTGGAGGTAGAGCTTTAACAACCTGATCCAGAAGGGGAGAATTTTACTTTGGACAGACGTTTTATTTTCTTGGTTTTAGCCTAGTCCTATTTTGGCTGCACTTTCTCATACTTCTCCAAAATAGGCCATTTTCCTGAGCTATTTTCTACATTTATACTGCTACAGTATATTTTTAGGCTTCTGGATGACATAGGGACCACTTTACCTTATTCTGTTTCATTCTATCTCTATTCTCCCATTCTGCAGTATTTGTTAATTGGTGCCTGCTATGGCAATGCAAGGGAGCATGGAATAGTTCCACTTATAAATTTATGTTCTCTCTGCTTTTTCCTGTCATACTAGCTTCATCTGATAGATTCCTGCTCGGCTTTGACTTCATCCTGGATTGAAATATCAGCTGTCCTGCTGCCATCGACATCTGGTTTATCGACATGTTTATAGATGTTGGAGCTTGGCCTATTTATCGGTGGAATCCTGTTTCTATTATTGTGACTAACTGTACTAAATGTACTCTCTTTCATCCTCTGATAAAATAATTGGAGCTTTTCTGTCTGGTTGTGTCATTCCTGGATGGGACCACCTATGGAGCTAGTTAAAATCAATATGTATCACACAACAAAAACTTTTATCCAATCTGACTCTATTGTCTGTAAAAGTGCCTTGAGATGACGTGTTGTGAATTGGCGCTATATAAATAAACTACATTGAATTGAATATTCAGGACTAGACATAAATGCCTACTCTTCTTTGGAATATGAACTTACTTGGAATGAAATTCCCCCTCGATCCAATTCAGTTCAGAGGCCCTATTGGGCCCTCAGCCATGAAGGGGCAAAGATCTAAGTTTAGCCCTCAGAGAGTCACAAATAACTGTCATCCTGACCTGATCAGGGATTTTGTAAGGGTCAACCACTTGAACAAACCAAGCACCAAGGTCATGTTTGGGAGGCCTGAGCCATGTGCTCCAGGGAATCAAGAGCATTTGAGACAAAAAGTTTACCCAGAATTACTGAAAGAGCTCTCCAAAATTGTAGGTGGGCTCAACTGAACGCTGGATTTTCTGTCCTCTGATTGGTCAGTTAGAGCAAAACGTTTACAGCAAAGTTAAGCTAGTGACAATCTGCTTTTTGGATTTGGTTTTGTTAAAAGTAGCTGGATATACTAAGACTTCCTGCACAAAGACAGAAGGATGGATTTAGTTTATAAATGATCAGCCTCTCTGGCGAGTGCAATATATTTTATTTCCATGCCTTATGCGCTGTTCATCTGGTAAATAGATGCGTATTGAATCTAAATGGCTACTGATGATGTAAATAAGGCAGAGACGATTGCGGTTATCTTGACTGTGCTTCTTTCTAATAGATCTTTGTATTCAACCTAAAACTAATTTTCATCTCAGTCATACCTGCACTTGTTGCATTTCATATTTGAATACTATTGACAGTTTCTTTTATTAAAATGTGAAAAATGTAACAAATCTTTTGTATTACCAAGATAGTATGTGCATTCACTCAGTCCCAGTTCTTACACATTCATTGAGCAGAACCTTTGGTGAGCTCATGTTACAACTGGTCCCTAGTAGTTAGTTATTATATATACACTTATAATTTATATATAAATTCGGACGTCAAGGGGTTAAGTTGAGAGGGGGCCAACTGAAGGCCTACGTAACAGATGCACCGCCCACCACCTTATATGCTAATGTTATTCAGTATATTTGTCCAAAAATCCTGAAGACCTTGTCTGTTAGATCACAATCAATTTCTGTAAACATGTTTTGCTTGGGGGGAAAATAAATTATTATCTTTGGACAAGAGTTTTTGAAAATGACCCTTTGATCAATATAAATTATCACATAATTCCATATTAAATAGGTCTGTAGACTCCTTTTTCATTTCTGCAATTTGATTAAATTCAAAATATCCTTTCCAATGTTGATTCTGAAAAACTGGCCGATAAATTGTGACTTTAAGGTTGGACTATTGTAATTCTTTACAATCAGGAAGTCAGCAAATGCATATAAAAGCCACCATCTGTTCCAAAATGCTGCACTTAGAGTTTTAATGATATTTTAAAAAGAGATAGTTCTCCTATTTTATCTTCCCATCATTGGCTTTAAGTTAAATCCAGATTTGAATTGAATTTAAAATCCCCCTTACATGTATAAAGTCCCATAAAACAAGTTATATCCTTTATCAGGGATCTAATTGTTCCTTATAACAGTGCGCTTCGCTCTCAGTCTGCAGATTTACTAGTGGTTTCTATATTCAATTCAATTCAGTTTATTTATATAGCACCAAATTCACAACACATGTCATCTCAAGGCACTTAACAGTTCACCAGATCATACAGTCAAATTGATACAAAGTTTTCTATCTAAGGAAAACCAGTTGATTGCATTGACTCATTGACTCAAATACAATCCCTTACACTAAGCGTGCTTGTAGCGACAGTGGAGAGGAAAAACTCCCTTTTAACAGGAAGAAACCTCCAGCAGAACCAGGCTCAGTGTGAGCGGCCATCTGCTGAGGCCGACTGGGGTTCAAGGAGACGGAAGCAGAGACACAAAAAGCAGCTGTAAAAGGCGGCCCCGTCCAGGAAACACACAGCCAGGCAGACGAGCTCCGAGCCAGCTCCCATGCCAGAGGATGAAGAGAGCACATCCACTCAGTCACGGTCAGAGAAACAGGACCACAATGGAAAACAGGCCGATCTCCAACATCTACAAACAAGGGTGTTGATGGAAGCAGCACAGCTGATGTTTCTTTCCAGGATGCCGTCACAGCCAAACAGGAACAGACGAGGCAAAGCTACTCTGAGGAAAAGCAGAGAGAGCAGAAGGTTAGAGATTGAACTAACAGATTCTGCAGAATAGGAGATAGAGAGAGAATGAAGCAGAATGATGAAATGGGAGTCCCTATGTCCTCCAGAAGTCTAAGCCTATAGCAGCATAACTATAGAGATAGCTCAGGATAACTTGAGCCACTCCAACTATAAGCTTTATCAAAAAGGAAAGTTTTAAGCCTAGCCTTAAAAGTAGACAGGGTGTCTGCCTCACGGACTAAAACTGGTAGTTAGTTCCACAGGAGAGGAGCCTGATAACTAAAAGATCTGCCTCCCATTCTACTTTTAGAAATTCTAGGAACCACTAGTAAACCTGCAGATTGAGAGTGAAGTGCTCTGTTAGGAACATAAGGAACAATCAGATCTCTGATATAAGATGGAGCTTGGCCATTTAAGGCTTTATATGTGAGAAGGAGGATTTTAAATTCTATTCTTGATTTAACAGGAAGCCAATGAAGAGAAGCCAGGATAGGAGAGATATGATCTCTCTTTTTAATTTTCATCAGAACTCTGGCTGCAGCATTTTGGATCAGCTGAAGGCTTTTAACTACAGTTTGTGGACTTCCTGATAGTAAAGAATTACAATAGTCCAGCCTTGAAGTAACAAATGCATGGACTATTTTCTCAGCATCACCCCTGGACAGGAGATTTCTAATTTTTGCAATATTCCTAAGATGAAAGAAGGAAATTCTAGAAACCTCTTTGATCTGGGATTTAAATGACAGGTCCTGATCAAAAATAACACCAAGATTTTTTACTTTATTATCTGAAATCAGTTTAATCCCATCCAAATGAAGTGACTGGCTAATCAGCTTCTTTTTCAGAGACTCTGGTCCAAAGACTATAACTTCTGTTTTGTCTGCATTCAGAAGCAGAAAGTTAAGAGTCATCCAGGTTTTTATGTCTTCAAGACATGCCTGTAATCTATGTAATGGGTTAGCTTCATCTGGATTTATAGACAGATATAGCTGGGTATCATCAGCATAACAGTGGAAATTAATGCCATGCTGTCTAATAACTCTACCGATTGGGAGCATGTATAAAGTAAAGAGAATTGGTCCTAGCACTGATCCCTGTGGTACTCCGCAGGTAACCTTTGAGCATGTTGAAGATCTATCATTAACATGAACAAACTGAATTCGATCAGATAGATAGGATTTAAACCAGTCTAGTGCTGTTCCTTTATTTCCAACAAAATATTCAAGTCTTTCTAAAAGAATATTAGGGTCAACTGTATCAAATGCAGCACTAAGATCCAACAGGACGAGCACAGATACAAGTCCATTATCTGAGGCCATGAGAATATCATTAGTGACTTTCACCAGAGCTGTTTCAGTGCTATGATGAGCTCTAAAGCCAGACTGAAACTCTTCAAAAAGTTTATTATCATGTAAGAGATCGCAAACGTGTTTGGCAACTACTTTTTCAAGGATTTTAGATAAGAAAGGAAGATTGGATATAGGTCTATAATTGACCAAGTCATCTGGGTCAAGAGACGGTTTCTTAAGCAGAGGTTTAATTACAGCAACCTTAAAAGCTTTAGGTACATATCCCTGTAACAGAGATAGATTAATCACATCTAAAATGGAGGAGGAGATCAAAGAGAATACCTCCTTAAATAACCTGGTTGGAACTGGATCTAACATACAAGTTGAAGGCTTAGATGAAGACAATAATTTTGCTAATTCAGAAAGTTCAATTGGATCAAAGCAGTCTAAACCCGGTTCAGATTCCATGACTACCTCAGGTACAATTGCGGATAGAGGAGTGCTTATGATCTTATTTTTAATAAGATCAATCTTATTTATAAAGAATCCCATAAAATCATTGCTGCTAAGAGCAGGTGGAATGGATGGTTCGACAGAGCTATGGCTCTGGGTGAGTTTGGCAACTGTATTAAAAAGAAATCTAGGATTATTCTTGTTCTCCTCTATTAATGAGGAGAAGTATGCTGCTCTTGCTTTACAAAGGGTCCTCTTATACAGCAGTAAACTATTTTTCCAGACTAGGAAGGACTCCCGCAGGCCTGTGGAGCGATATTTTCTTTCCAGTTTCCTAGCATTTTGCTTCAAAGTACGCAGCTCTTCATTAAACCAAGGAGCAAGCTTTCTATTTTTAACGGTTTTCATTTTCAAAGGAGCTGCGTTGTCTAAGGCAGTACTTAGAGAACTAGCAACCCCATCAACAAAATAATCAACCTGTGAAGGGGAATAAGCTATGCTTTTGCACTCTGCAGCACTGCTCAGCGACACAGAGGAGAGAGAAAGTGAAGCAGATTCTTTAAAATGTATAACTGCACTATCTGATAACGATCTACTAATTGAACCTTCTTTTGGGGGAGGAGAACTCTGTTAAAGTAATCCTGAAGGTTATTAGAAAGTGGTCAGAGAGGACAGGGTTGTGAGGAAATACTGTTATTTCTTCACATTCTATGCCGTATGTCAGCACAAGATCCAAAGTATGAAGATGAGAATGTGTGGGACTATTCACATTTTGAACAAAGCCAATAGTGTCTAAGATAGCATTAAAGGCCGCTCTTAAGCTATCGCCCTCAATGTCAGCATGGATGTTAAAATCTCCCACTATGATGACCCTGTCAGTATTTAATACCAAATCAGAAAGGAACTCTGAAAACTCATCTAAAAATTCAGAGTAAGGACCTGGTGGACGATACAAAGTTACAAAAAGAAGAGGTTTTCTTGCCTTGAAATTTGGATCAGGGAAATTAAGGGTTAAATGTTCAAAAGAGTTGTAGGTATTTACTGTTTTGGGAGTAATCAGTAAGTCAGACTGGAAGATTGTTGCTACTCCTTCTCCTCGGACAGAACTTCTGGGTATGTGAAAATTTAAATAGCTTGAAGGAGTTGCCTCATTTATGCTCACATAATCCTCTTGCTGCAGCCAGGTTTCTGTAAGGCAAAACAAGTCAATGTGATTATCACAAATCAAGTCATTAACTAGCAGACTTTTAGAGGAAAGAGATCTTATGTTAAACAGACCGCATTTAATTGTTTTAACTTTTTCCCCAATTGGAGTTATTTTGATTTTAATTAGATTATCATGATTTACTCCTTTGGGAATATTTGCTAATTTATTAGATTTTGGTCGTGGGCAAGACACTGTCTGGATGGAGTAAAGAGTGGGTAACAGTAGAGAAGCTGCAGAGATGTGTGTTAAACTACAACTCTGCTTTATAATCTCAAAGTAGAAGAGGAGGCAGATCTTTTACTTATCAGACTCCTCTCCTGTGGAAACAACTACCAGTGTTAGTCAGTGAGGCAGACACTCTGTCTACTTTTAAGCAAGACTTAAAAGTAAGCTTTCTTTTTTTTTATAAAGCTTATAGTGAGAGTGGTTTATAATATTCTGTGTTATCTTTGTAGCTAAGCTGCTATAGTCTTGGGCCGCTGGAAAGCATACAGTAAAGACTTCTTCCACTCACTCTGCTAAATTTTACTTCTCTTTTATTCTGCATTATTCATCACTTCAATTTTTAACTTTGTTTTCTCAGCTTTTTTTCTTCATAGCTATATCTGGCCCGGCACTCTGTTTATTTGTGATACTATCCTGGAGGAAGGCCTTAGCTGGGCTGTTCTATTCAACGGCTTAATATGAAAGATGATACAGTTGGCCTTGCTTTCTGTGCTTACTGTCTCTCTTTTAGACATAGTTATTGACTGGGCCTTTTCTGAAACTGTGTTTTAAGTGAATTCAGTTCAGTTTATTTATGCCACTTTACAGAGACAATTCAACCAGATCACACAGTAAGATTGGTTCAAAGTTTTCTATTTAAGGGAGACTAGTTGATTACATCGACTAATTGAATCAAAGGAAATCCTTCACACCTAGCATGCTCGTAGCAACAGTGGAGAGGAAAAACTCCCTTTTAACGGGAAGTTTGAGCGGCTTTCTGGCAAGGGTTCAGGGAGACAGAAGCAGACATACAGAAAGATGCAGAGATAAAAAGGTAACCGTCAACCAGCTCCACATGAGGCCCCGCCCCATAACGACAAAATCAGGCAGAGCTCAGAGCCATCTTCCATGTCAAAGAACATGGAAGCTGACATGGTAGCTTCGCCTCGTCTGTTCCTGGTTGGCTGTGACTCCATCCTGGAGAGTAATATCAGCTGGGCTGCTGCCAGCAACACCTTTGTTTATAGATGCTGGAGATCAGTCTGTTTTTCAGTGTAGTCCTGTTTCTCTGGCTGTGACTGGCTGGATGTGCTCTCTTCATCCTCTTACATGGGAGCTGGCTCGGTGCTCGTCTGCCTTTTACAGTTGCTTTTTTTTTTTTATCTCTGCTTCTTTCTATATCTCTGTTTCTGTCTCCTTGAACCCCAGTCGGCCTTTGCAGATGGCCGCTCACACTGAGCCTTTTTCTGCTAGAGGTTTCTTCCGGTTAAAAGGGAGTTTTTCCTCTCCACTGTCGCTACAAGCATGCTTAGTGTGAGGGATTGCAATCGAGTCAATGAGTCGATTCAATCAGCTGCTTTTCCTTAGATAGAAAACTTTGAACTTTTGACTGTATGATCTGGTGAAATGTAAAGTGCCTTGAGATTGCGTGTTGTGAATTGGTTCTATAGAAATAAACTGAATTAAATTGAAAGGGTTTATACTCCCCTGCAACTCCCAGCAAAATCCCCTCCAACTTCCAGCCACTGGCTTTCTTCTGGGCATGCATTTTTTTTACTCTGACTCCACCCTTTCACTGAATTACAGGGTCTGACCAGGAGATGACACTTCTCTTTACATCGTAATGTCCATGAATCATGACAGAAAATATAGTTTAGTACAATTTCTGATGTTTAAAAAGGAATTGTAGGTGAACCAGCCAAGGGCCCATTAAGGAAAGTGGGGAAGTTTTGAATGGCTACTACTATTCATACAAGGTTTGTCATATTTGCACTGCAGTAAAATGTAATTGTTGTTAATATGCAGTTGAATCAGTTAGACTGGTGTGTCTCAAATTAATAGATCTTATTATCTTAATATACAGTTATGTAATTGACCTGTGGAGGAATGTTCCTTTTGGGTTGGTTGGTTGTTAGTGTTGCTTTGCTTTTATATTTTATGTAATTCTTAAACTGGTACTTTTAGACTTTTACTTGATTAAAAAGCTTTTTTAATATTTTTGACACATCTGCCAAAAAATAAAGGAAACTTCTGAAAGAAAATGTTTTCCCTTTAAAAAAGCCACAGTGTTTAAAGGCTTTTCTGCCATCTGACTAGAAAAAAACTACAGCACACATTAGTGCTTCTTATTTCTGATTCTGACTCTCGGTTCATCCTGTCAGGTTCTTCAAAGCCGATGATCAATTCCTTTGACATTTGGCATTTTCATCTTTTTGAGCTCATCATCTGTGACAGATTTTCTCCCTGCTTCATTTCAGCCAGAAACACATGGAGAGGCTGGATGACCTTGTTTTCTGATGTTATAAATGCATTTCCTCTGTGGCAGCAACACTTCTAACAGGAACCCTTCAGAAACTCTTGAAAGTAAATCAGGACTAACCAGCAAACCCCGAGGCTGACTGATTCACTTTAAAGTTGAAGGGAATGCGCACTACTTTGTCAACATTACTCTCTGTTTTAAGTATACTCAGCTAATGTTAGGGTCTCTGGGGTTCTGCTGTTTTTCTTTGCGGGCGGCTGCGCCGACCCGTGTTTCTGCACACCTGAGAACGTTTCTCAATCAAGACAACTAGCGTGTTGTTAAAGGTAAGCTCTGTCTACACCTTGAAGCTTTCTCTCTCCGGTTCGTTTTACTAAAAAAAGATCACTCGGGAGAAACTCTTTTAATGACACTTCATAACTTATATGTATTAAATAACCAGGAGACAACAGATTTTGATAGAAATTGTAATCTTACTCAGTTCAGAAAAGTTGCTTAGAGTTACAGAAGGCAGCTGCTTACCAACCGGGCTCACTTCTCGGGAATTGGCCCCGATTAACAGTTAAAGAAGCATTTTATACAACTCCGGTCTGCCATATTATCACACACCATTCGATTCAATTCAGTTTATTTATATAGCACCAATGCACAACACGTCATTTCAAGGCACTTTGCAGTTCACCAGATTATACAGTCAAATCGATTCAACGTTATCTAAGGAAAACCAACGGGTTACATCGACTAATTGACTCAAATGCAGTCCCTTATACTAAGCATGCTTGTAGCGACAGTGGAGAGGAAAGACTCCAGCAGAACCAGGCTCAGTGTCAGCGGCCATCTGCCGAGGCCGACTGAGGTTAAAGGAGACAGAGATACAAAAAGCAGCTGTATAAAAGGCGGCCCCGTCCAGGAAACACACAGCCAGAGGAGCTCAGAGCCAGCTCCCATGTCAGAGGATGAAGAAAAGCACATCGCGGCAGTCACGGCCAGAGAAACCGGACCTCACTCTAAAACAGGCCGATCTCCAAAATCTATAAAACTATATTATATTATATATTATAACTGTATATAACCGGACCGAAGAACTGGACAAATTAGATACACTACTGGGGAAAACATTATTTCTGACATGCAACAGGCAGCTAATATTAAGGTGTAATAAAGTCAAACATCATTAATGATAATTATCCTAACATTGTATATAAAGAGGCGAAAGATCCTGGATGATTACCTCTAATAGAGTGACAATGATGGGAAGATAAACCCGGAAAATCTTTCCTGTTGAATCTGTCTCCTTTTGAGTCTCTTTAACTTGGACTCTGTTATTGTTCCGGAAAACCAGAGAACCTAATTCCATCTCCGATCCTCAAGTGAAAGGTCTTACCTGTGTGCAACAGTTCTCAGTCTTCATCAGCATGAGGTCTCTTGCAAGTAGCAATGCCAACGAATCTCCCTCACATTCTCCTGGACGTCTGGGGTACAGTCTGCAAAGTCTGCTGAATCAAATACTTATAGACCCAAGTAATCTCTCCTTCATCTCTCAAGATAGTAAATCAATCAGTCATCAGTTGTCATCAACCAACTCATCCTGATCAGTCTGCCTTCTCCCCTCAGAATAACCAGAAAGTTCAACTGACTTCCTGCACTTCCTCACCTTCAGACTCTTGTTGCTTTTTATAAATAAAACATTAAAATCCACTGGTTCCCCATGTGATCCTGCATGTGGCTCAAAGAACTTAACACCAACATGACGCCTATCCATTTCCAATCTGCATCTAACTACACCGAAGTGTACACCAAACATAAGATTGCTCCCACTCCTCCTTTACTACAAAGTCTTGGGAAATCTTTAGCACATTTGTTGTGGATCATAAAATTAATCATCTTTGTTTTCAGAACAATGTTTTTTCACAGAGATAATAAATCTGAAATATGCCTCATCCATGGCAAAGAGGGTGGACATTTATAGAAGCTCAACCACCTTCTCTGCAGTAAACGCTTGCTGAAAACTAATTAGGACTAAATGCTGATATATCAAAAAGTAGGAAGGAAAAACAGAGAGTGCATGAGGAATAGAAAAGAATAGAAAAACTTTTACTTTTCCTCAATAAAGAAATCTGATCCTGAAGGTGGCAATAAGGAGACACTAAACCAACACACAACACACTAAGTGATTACAAAAAATAAATCTAAGATGTTTAAGAAAAGAGGGTTGAGTGCAAGCTTGTCGCTTTCCAAGTATAACTATATGTGACGCATCAAAACAAAGCTTCATGCTAAATACGCTAAATAGCAGAGTGACTTCCATGTAGCAAGAAAATATTTTTTTGTGTGCATAAGGCTTCGCTCTGATTCTGTGAAATTTTGTATTACGAATTTGCATAATACCGAAGGCTCGATTCTTCATGCCTGAATTTAAGTTTGCTGTTTACATATATATATATATATATATATATATATATATAGTTTGCATATATATATATATATATATATATATATATATATATATATATATATATATATATACCTAACTAAGAGTTTAATTAAAACCCAAGCTCTCCTACTGTTTCCCAGAAGAAAAAAAAAGTAATATATATATATATATATATATATATATATATATATAGTTTGCATATATATATATATATATATATATATAGTTTGCATATATATATATATACATATATATATATATGCAAACTATATATATATATATATATATATATATATGCAAACTATATATATATATATATATATATATATATATATATATATATATATATACATACCTAACTAAGAGTTTAATTAAAACCCAAGCTCTCCTACTGTTTCCCAGAAGAAAAAAAAAGAAATATATATATATATATATATATATATATATATACATATATATATATATATATATATCAGGGCTCGATGTTAACCATCGCCCGATCTCCCGGGGCAAGTAGTTTTTATTGTTGGGAGAGTACAAATTTCATTGCATTCGCCCGCCGGGCAATGATCGCAAAAAAAATGTATTTATCACTCAAAATTACTTTAAAACACCGACATTCGATGAAAACGACCCAGAAGCGTTGTCGGCGCTATTTTTGTTGTTTTGTACACATTCTTGCATGATTTGAAAAAGCCGGGTGTTTTTCCGCCAGATGGCCTGATTTTGTCCACCTAGCGGTAATTTTGATGTAGTTACCAAAACAACAAACAAGCTAGAAAGCGCTATCATATGGCAGTCTTGTGTACAGTGGTCATACATTAAAAAATTTTCATTAAATTTTTTTCTCTTAGACATTGGAGAGGTGCATTTAAATGTTATAGAGCTAAACATGTTAAAATTGGTGACCTGTTATGTTATTATTATTGTCTTGTTGCTGCATTTATTTTGTCAGGGAAAACTAATCCTGAGTCAGTTTAAAGTTAGGGAATTCTGAAATGATGTAAGACTGTGGAAACCCTGAATAAAATAACTATGTATGATGATTCTCTAGAAAAGTCACATTTTATTAATGGTATTATCTTGTATAAACATACAGTGACTCTAAAATAAAAGTTATTCATTTGTGACATTGACTTCTGTCTTGTGATTTATCTGAAGTTTTTAACCTGTCAAGTTTTTTTTTTTTTAGATTTTTAACATTACAATTTATTTTTTTCCAAGTATACAACAGTTTAAAGCAATGTTTAGTTTGAAAAGAATGTGCAGGAAGGATTGAAAAGCATGTTAACACGGTAATGTAGGATTGAGTTCATTATCTGACGCATGCATATACACACCAGGAACCTGGAAACTTAAAAAATACTGAATTACAAAAACATTTAAAAAACAAACATGTTTCATTGATATATATACAAAAATTAATATTAGGAACTATATTTATCAAGCATTATACTGGGCAAGTAAAAATTATTTTGGGGGAAATTAAATGTGAAAGTCACTTGCCTAAAAGGCAAGTGGTAAAAATCCTTAACGTCAACCCCTGTATATAAACAGCAAGTTTAATTTCAGGTGGTTAGGCGCCACTCCGCCGAACCCCTTCGGTTACCAGACCAAAAAAGACGAATGAAATATTTGAAGCAGTTATGATTTCCAATGTACAGAGATGCAGGGCAACAGTATTTTAACTCTTAAAATAATATGCAATGTTCTTATTTTAAGTGTAAATTGCCTTGTTTCATTGGTAAAATGTCTCCTTTATCCAAGAACAAATGCACTTATTTTAAGAAAAAAATATATATCTAGATTTTGATATTTCCAGCGTACTGTCTCTATGCTCATCCAGGAGGAGTTAATCTTACAAAGTTAATGACTGGATTCAGTCAGCTGGTTTCTCTTAGCTATAAAATTTTGAACCAATCTGACTGATGATCTGATTGAACTGTCTCAGTTTATATAAATAAATGGAAAGGAATTGAAACTGTTTTGTGAAAAATATATATATATACACTGTATTATCAAACAAGCTAATCAATATAACACTGTATTTTGATGAAGTTGGTGGTTTTACTGACGGAAACATTAAAAGAGTCCAAAAAAACACTGTTGATTTAAAACCCCAGCTCTCCTACTGTTTCCAGGAAATTCACTCCTTGATATCAGTTATCACTCCAGAGCAAGAGAGCAAACAATAGAGTACCACACACTTTTTAAAGATCGATCCTTGAAAACCAGAAAAAGCTTTTTAATGAATTCTTCTACCAAACTGTTTCTTAATCAACATGCCATTATCACAGAGCCTGACTGGCAGCCATCGTCCTGCGGGGAGGATTCAGGTTTGAATGATGGCCTAGCGTCTCGCCTCACACTTAATATTCATCTCCACCGCAAAACATTTGGACCAGAATTTTTCAAATGCTCCATGGGGGCTTTGCTTTTATGAGAATCCTGGCCTCCCTGTGACAGGAATCAATCAATCAAACCGTGGACCGGCTGGTGGAGCATAGCATGTCTGATTCATCGAGTGCCAAGCACAGGCAGCGGCTGGCCGAGGAAAAGTGATACATCCTGTCTTTATTCCACGGCGTTGGTTTCGCCTGTGCAGCTCTATTAGAGCTGCTCGAGTGGAGGTATAAATGCAGCGACTCGACAGTGTGACAGACGCAGCTATCAGTGTCTCTCTGAGCGCCGTGGATTATCACACAAACAGACACGGTTTGTCGAAAGCATCCAGAGAGCTGCTTCAGCTTCGTCCTCATATCAAAGGCAGATAGATAGCTGCTGCAGAGCTCTGGCTTAGTGTACGCTTTGAAGCAAAAAGGAACTGAAATATTAACCTTTGAAAAGGCTTGACGACTGATACGCTTGATTGTGCCAATGTACTCTGAAGCACTTTGACGAGATGACGTGTCGGGGGCCAGTTTTCGTGCCACTCAGACAGAAAACTCAAATTGATATTCTGATCTCAACCAGCAGTTTAGAATGTCTTTCTTAATCAAAAGTAATAAATACACATCAACCACGTCCTCTCCAGCTAAAATCTGCCCTACTGCTCTGATATCTCTAAGATTATGGAGGGAATTTTGTATCATCATTGTTGCAAGCAAAAAAATTATTTTTTTAAATGGAAATTAAAAAAGATAAAAAAAATTTAATCCAGAAATGACAGTTTGAAAATGTCATAATCCAAAAGGTTTTTGATAGTAACTTTGCTATTTTATGTGTTTATTTATTTTTTCCTATTTTTTGTTATATTTGTTTCTTTTTAACAGATTCTATATTTATTTTATTATTCTTTTCTCAAATTTCTCTTTTTCAGGTTGTGTTTTACAAATTGAATCCAATAAAAATTGAGCTTAACGACAATAATGGAACTCAATACCCTCCATATAGTTGAAGAATAACTAACTGTCAAATGCAACTTAAAAACAATGTAACTGGTAAAAGTCATTGTGAAAAAGATAAAAACAAATTCTGTATATTAAACAAAACCTTAAAATATATAAAAGTAAAAAAAATACAATTTAAAAAACTTATAGAAAAAATATATATCTAAGAATACAATAAATTTGCCCTAAAAAAACATTAATCCATCCATCCATCCATATATTTTTCAAATTTTCATTTCCAAAATGCTTTTTTATGCTTCTAAGAATACTGAAAGAAATTTTACTCCATACAGAGGTGACATTTTGTAGTGCAGACCTGCACTGTCAGGATCCTCTGTTACAGACATGCACTTCGAGGTCTCCTTGGCTGTCAGAACCAGAAGTTTATTCGAAGCCTTTCAAAGTAAAAGCAGTTGATTCGAAGCCTTGTCCCTACCCGATTCATACCATCAGCTCATTTGCGCAACCAGATATACGTAGGTTTATTTTCCCTTCCTAAAATTAGTGACTTTACTAAACTATACTGTGTTAAAGGTTAATAATGCATTTCCTGAGAAAATTGATGCTTTTAAATCCTTTTTGTTTTATCACTCCTCTGTGCCCGATCTGTGCTGGAAATGCGATCCTACACTTCTTTCATGAGCTATTTCTAGTCTTTTTGAGTTTTATGTTTCCCTTTCATGCTAATATTATATATAGTGCGTAATCTAAAGAAAGAAGCAACTTAAATGCATATAAAAAAGGTTTGACACTAGAAAGCCCAGAGATATAAATACTGAAAAGTATATATATATATATATATATATATATATATATATATATATATATATATATATATATATATAATATTTATACAATAATGAATATCTGCCTTATATACTTGTTGGAAAATATAACTGAAGTTTTTTCAGCGCTGTACTGCAGCAGAGCAGAGACACTATCATGAGACTGCAGTAAAGTCGGCAATATATTCTCAGATTCGGCTTTTCCGGATTAATAACTCGTCCGATTCCTGATCCTCAACAGACGGGTTCGTCGTTGGATCGCCAAATTGAAGAGGGAGGATTTGCCATCGAACTTCTAGCCAGAGAAAAAACACGTAATATGTAGCCAACATTTGGAAGAAGAATGTTTTCAAGATGACTTGGATAATAGCGCGTTGTGACAAACACCAGATACAGCACTGGGACTTGATCAACAGCCGATACCGCACCGTGACGTCACAAACCAGTAGGTGGCAGCAGTGTTCTTTGACAAACATGGATGCCTCCAGTAAAGCACATTCAAATAAAAATTACTCTGAATTAAAAACACTTATCATTTATTGAACAGTATGTAAAAATTTTATATTTAAAATACTTTCAAAAGTTTGAATTTTGAATATTTTCCTTTAACTTCACAATTCACAATTGAAACAAGCTTCTGTAAGAGACACATAATGTACAAAGCAAAAGAAAATCGTCCAAAAATGATATGATAAAACACAGTTTTCTTGGTCTTTCAGTGGGGAAAAATAGGGAAAAGGCACATTTATTTATTTCTCATAAAATCCAGCAGCACACATGCGCTATTCCCGCAGGCTTTGAATAAAACGTCAGGAATAAATATCCAGCCCTGACAGTGTAGGAGACCGCATTGTGCAGGTCTGTAACGCAGGGTCCTGACAGTGCAGGTCTGCAGCCAGACCCCTCTCCAAATTCCATCAGTTTCTTGTTTGCAGAAGACATTCAAATAAACCATTTGAGGGATCAACAAATGAGCGGCTTAGCTTTACTCATTTCCTATTGATATGTTTTACAAAAGGGCTGTAACAAAATCTCTTTGGATAGGAAATCTAAATATATCTGTCATGGATTTCTATTCAGCTGGCAGTTATGACCGTCTGGTGAAGCAAACAAAACTTGAATGCACCAGATTCTATAGAAGACAATAACAACAGCATGGAATGGACAAAGATATAGAAAAACCCCTAAATAGCACCGGAGGTTAACAAGGAAGGGGATAGCATGGGGGGCTGAACACAGACGGGAGATAAAATCACTGTTATGATAGCAGACATTGCCTTGAGGATTTATATTATGAGACAGGGAGCAATGAAGAGAGCAAATACACTTCTGAGATAGATGATGCACGATAGATGTGTCATGATTGGTTTAATATCAAACCCACATGCAGAACACAAAGGAGGCTGGGTAAAAGTTTAACAGAGTTTAATAAAGATGTTTGACACAAAAGACATGAACTGGATCTGGAACAGGTCCGGGTTGGGTTCACTGAAGTCTGCAGAGATGATAGTTTGATTAGTTGGGCAGGCAGATCAGGCTTGAGACAGGTTTCCTGTGAGCAAAGACAGAGGAAGGTTAGAACCAGTTTTCTCACATAGAGACAACTTAGATTCTTTCAGGTAACAGAGGCTCAGGTTGCTAACCAAACTAAGGTCAACACTGCGGCGTCGAAGGAAGGTCTGGCAGCTGTTTATGAAGGGAAGGTCTCCTGATGAGTAGATGCGTCTCAGGTGTGCTGGAGGGCTCCAGCTCAGGAGACCTACAGCGCACTCTGCTGGAGAAAGGTGGTACATCTCCAGATCCCAACAGTACCCCCCTCTCAACGACTGCCTCTTGGCGGTCCCGAGGAAGTGGACGGGAGGGAACTCTCATACTCCTCGATCAGGGACGGATCGAGGATGTATGAGCCAGGAACCCAGGTGCGGTCCTCCGGAACGTAGCCCTCCCAGTCGACGAGGTACTGCCATCCGCGACCTCGCCGACGGGAGTCCACGATCCGGCAAACTGTGTAGGCCGGATGGCCGTCGATGTCCAGGGCGGGTGGAGGGGAGTCGGATGGTGGGCACAGGGAGCTAGTAATGACAGGTTTGACTTGGGAGACATGGAACGTAGGATGGATGCGGAGATTCGGTGGCAGGTGCAGGCGGACAGCAGAGGGGTTGATTATTTGGGCAATTTTATATGGGCCGATGAACCGGGGTGACAGCTTCTTAGACATGGCTTTGAGGGGAATGTCACGTGTTGACAACCAAACCTCTTGGCCTACGGTATAGTCAGGGGCAGGACGTCTCTTAGAATCTGCGAAGCGTTTTGTAGAAGCAGATGAGTGGTTGAGGCTGGTGATGGTGTCCTTCCAGATGCGCTGACAACGGCGGATGTGGTGATGGTCTGATCTAACCGTTATCTCTCTCTCGTCTGCAGGGAAAAGTGGAGGCTGATAACCAATGGAAACTAGGAACGGGGATAAACCAGTAGAAGCGGATTTCAATGAGTTATGGGCGTACTCGATCCAGGTCAGAAACTGACTCCAGTCAGTAGGGTTATTGGATGTTAGGCAGCGGAGAGTGGATTCTAGTTGTTGATTCATCCTCTCCGTCTGCCCGTTAGACTGTGGGTGATAACCAGAGGTGAGGGAGGATTTACAGTTTAATGCAGAACAGAAAGCTTTCCAGACCTGTGAGATGAACTGAGGACCACGATCAGAGAGGATTTCTTGTGGAATACCATGGAGTCGGAAAACATGCTTCACGAGAAGCTGGGCCGTCTGGAAAGCAGTGGGAAGTTTCCTGAGGGGAATTAAGTGACAGGCCTTGGAAAAACGGTCGACGATGGTTAAAATGGTGGACATACCTCTGGAAACCGGGAGACCTGTGACAAAATCTACGGCGATATGAGACCAAGGACGGGTTGGAACAGGTAGAGGATGCAGCAGGCCAGAAGGTGGTTGATGAAAGGTCTTGTTTCTGGCGCAGATGGGACATGCCAAAACGTACTCCTTAACGTCTTTGTGAAGTGATGGCCAGCAGAAACGTCTTGTAATGAGGGCAATGGTTCTGCTTACTCCAGGATGGGCGGAGAATTTAGCTGCATGCATCCACTGGATCAGTCGGGATCTGACGGAAGATGGAACATAAGTTTTATTTGGAGGGCCGTTACCTGGGTCGGGTTCAGAGGCTAGGGCAGAGTTGATGAGATCAGTGATCTCCCAGGAGACAACTCCAACAGTACAGGAGGCAGGAAGAACAGGCTCGGGTGTCTCAGGTTGATCAGTGGAGTACAGACGAGAGAGAGAATCGGGCTTGACGTTCTTGGAACCAGGTCTGTAAGAAATGATGAGGTTGAAACGAGAAAAGAATAATGACCATCTAGAGTGACGTGGGTTGGATCGTTTTGCCGATTGGAGATAAGCCAGGTTTTTGTGGTCTGTCCAAACCAATACTGGATGCTCAGCCCCCTCGAGCCAGTGTCTCCATTCCTCAAGGGCGAGTTTAATGGCAAGAAGTTCTCGGTCTCCAACATCATAATTTTGCTCCGCTGGTGAGAGTCTACGTGAAAAAAAAGCACAGGGGTGAGTTTTTTGGTCTGAGTCAGATTGCTGAGATAAAACAGCTCCAACACCGGAGTCAGATGCGTCCACCTCTAAGATAAACTGCTTGGAGGGATCTGGCTGGATAAGGATGGGTGCTCTGAAAAACAGGGTTTTTAATTTATCAAAAGCGTTCTGGGCTTCAGGTGTCCATTGAAAGGTCTTCTTCACAGAAGTCAGAGTTGTGAGAGGTAGAGCTGTTTGACTATAGTTCCTTATGAAGCGTCTGTAAAAGTTTGCAAACCCAAGGAATCTTTGAAGCTGTTTGCGGTTTTCAGGTGTCGGCCAGTCCAGAACTGCCTTTATCTTGTCTTCGGATGGCTTCACCTGCCCGCCCTCGAGCACAAACCCTAAAAAAGTGACAGATGGTTGGTGAAATTCACATTTTTCTGCTTTCACAAAGAGTTTGTTTTCCAAAAGTCTCTAAAGAACTAGACAAACGTGTTTCTTGTGGTCAGAGAGGCTCTTGGAGTAGATCAAAATATCATCAATGTACACAAAAAAGAATACGTTCAAAAAATCTCTGAGAACATCATTGACAATAGCTTGGAAGCAAGCAGGAGCGTTGGTGAGATCAAAAGGCATGACCAAATACTCAAATTGGCCTAAGGGGGTCTTAAAGGCTGTCTTCCATTCGTCTCCTTCTCTTATTCTAAGGAGGTGATATGCGTTTCTCAAATCGAGTTTAGTGAACACTGTTGCACCCTGAACAGGTTCAAAAGCTGATGCCAGTAATGGTAGGGGGTACTTATTTTTGACGGTTATCTGATTTAAGCCTCTGTAATCTATACAGGGTCTTAGGGAACCATCTTTTTTACCCACAAAAAAGAAACCAGCACCGAGAGGAGATGATGATGGACGAATAATTCCAGCAGCTAGAGACTCATTGATATATTTTTCCATGGTCTCGCGTTCAGGTTTGGAGATGTTATATAGTCTACTGCTGGGAAGGGGGGCTCCTGGTAGTAAATCTATGGCGCAGTCATATGGTCTGAGAGGTGGAACTGACCTTACTGAAGACTGGTGCCAGATCATGATACTCGGGAGGAACAGAAGTAAGGTCAGGAGAGTCCATCTCCCCCCTACCTCTAGGGGACTGAATAGCAGGAGCCGCAGAACGAAGGCATGACTCGTGACAGGAAGTGGACCAAGACTCAATGTGGCGTTCAGCCCAGTTGATATGGGGGTTATGACATTCCAGCCACTCGAATCCCAGCACCAGAGGGGAGCATGCAGAAGGAAAAACAAAAAACGTTAATGTTTCACGATGGTTTCCAGAGATTAAAAGTTCTAGAGGTTGTGTCTGATGAGTGACTTGATGAAGCTTCTTTCCATCAATAGCAGATACTCTGAGAGGCTTAGATAAAGGGACAGTCTCAATATTTAATTGCTGGACCAGATCTGAATCAATGAGATTTCTTTCACACCCAGAGTCAATGAAAGCCGACAAGCTGAGATTCTGGTTGGAGAAAAAAAGAGTAGCAGGCAACATCAGATGAGGAGTTTTTTCAGTTTTCAGATTGCCCGTCAGACTCCTCAATTCCTCTGACGGGCCCTGGCTTTTGACTTAGCCGGACAGGAAGCAATGAAATGGCCAGTCTCACCACAGTACAGACACAGATAGCCTCTAAATCTTCGTTGTCTTTCCTCAGGGGATAGCCTTGTGTGTCCAATCTGCATGGGTTCGACCTCCGCTCCATCTGAGTGAGAGACTTGGACAGGCATAGAAAAAGTCTGGTTTTTAGACTTTGGCTTGGAACTGGGTTCTGCGGGTCCAGAAAAAACAGAAGCATTGTTAAATGCAGGAGCTGACACAGAAAAATTTAGACTTCTTTGTCTAGAGTGATTTCTAGTTCGGAGTCTGTTATCCAGCCTGATGGTTAAACGGATTAAGTCCTCCAAACTAGCTGGTTCGTCGATTGTGGCTAGTTCGTCTTTGATGTTATCATTTAAAGCCTTAAAATAAGCACTCTTAAGTGCACTTTCATTCCAACCTGAGGCTGCGGCTTTAACCCGGAAGTCAATGGAGAACTCAGCCACTGTAGAATTTCCCTGTTTTAAATTTAGCAGGGCTCGGGAATCAATTGTTTTATCTGAGTCGTGGTTAAATACTTGGGAAAACTCAGATATGAACTCGGAAAATGTACAAGAAAAACTGGACTCTGAAGAGAACCTTGCCTCCGCCCATTCAAGAGCTCGTCCAGTGAGTTGAGAGAGAATGAAGGATATTTTTTTCCTATCATTCGGAAAACTGCCGGGAGAGTGCTCAAAAAGTAAACGACATTGAAACAAAAATCCTTTACAATCCCTTTGGTTACCTGAAAATCTTTCAGGCGGACTTGGACGGAACTCAGGAAATGACGTCACTGCCGGTGACCTTAGAGGCGGAAGTGGATCCGGAACAGGACGTACTGCTGGCGTGGCATTAGCATTTCCCATGTAGCTGGCAAACGTTTGTAGCATTTGGTTCTGATGTTCAACTTTAGTGTGTAACTCACGGTAGGGTATGCACATGTCCAAGGATCTGAGCGTCCTGTTCCTCAAGCCTCCTCCGGAGGTGATCTGCTGGGCTTTGTGTTTGGCCGCAGTGTTCTGTCATGATTGGTTTAATATCAAACCCACATGCAGAACACAAAGGAGGCTGGGTAAAAGTTTAACAGAGTTTAATAAAGATGTTTGACACAAAAGACATGAACCGGATCTGGAACAGGTCCGGGTTGGGTTCACTGAAGTCTGCAGAGATGATAGTTTGATTAACTGGGCAGGCAGATGATTAAAGAGTCCTTTTAGATAATTCTGATTCTACCTTGACGGGGTCCAGGCTTCTCTTGTGAGAGAGGGAACCGTTGGGTCCAGAGACTGTTGGTTCAGCAGAGTACTCAAGCAGCTGCAGCGTCTAGCTTCTGACTTTGAATGGCAGACCTTGATCAGAGTTTCCAGCTCTTCACAGAGAGCAGCAGGGGAAATCCAAAATAGGAATTTTCAGGTTTGGCTCACCAGGGCTGGAAGGGAGGTTAAGCTCACCCAGAGCTTCAGGCTTGAGACAGGTTTCCTGTGAGCAAAGACAGAGGAAGGTTAGAACCAGTTTTCTCACTTAGAGACAACTTAGATTCTTCAGGTAACAGAGGCTCAGGTTGCTAACCAAACTAAGGTCAACACTGCGGCGTCGAAGGAAGGTCTGGCAGCTGTTTATGAAGGGAAGGTCTCCTGATGAGTAGATGCGTCTCAGGTGTGCTGGAGGGCTCCAGCCCAGGAGACCTACAGCGCACTCTGCTGGAGAAAGGTGGTACATCTCCAGATCCCAACAAGATGTGCTGCAACAAGGGGAAGACAACCCCTCTTCCTGTACAAGTAAAAGTAATACTTTGTGATTCATTTGTTGTATCCGACTGGTAGAAATGACTTTTTGCATTCACTAATGTCTGAAGTTTTATTATATTCCATGCAACTTATCTTTGTTTTCACGTTTGCAGCTGCGAAGGTCAAATAGAAGTTCTTCTCTTCTCTCTGTAGGTTTGCTGCAACATAGGGACGCCTAAATCAAAACACACATACACCTTCTACCCTTACAGCAAGTCGTGAGGACCATGTGATGACTCCTTCTGACTTTTATTTATTTTGAGAGATTTTCAACCCTTTCTATGCCCTAACCCTGATAATAATCCTAAATCTAATCAAAACAAGAGCCTAACCCTTAAACTTACCCGACCTCAATTCGCACCTTTGTCTTAAACCTAAACCCCAACCCAAGAAGAGAACCTTTTCTCATGGGGAACAGTCGACTGACCCCAACAATTACAAGTAAATCCTTCAATGTAGCATGTTCCTGGGAAATCGCTCTGATGGTGAATTCACACCTACTGTGAAACCTGTGGCAAAAATCAACTGTTTCATCTGGTTTTGTTTGTCTGACATTTTTTCAGAAATTCTCCTTGCAAGCCACAACAATCCACACAGTGAGCGAAAGACTCCACTATGACATTACTTAAGCTGATTGTCAGTTTCCCCTCAACATGGCGGATCACTGAGCATTATTTACTTAGGAAAGCCAAAACCAGCTGCCGGTGTCCCTGCGTCCAGCAGATGCCTCAGGGATGCTCCCAGTTTTGGAGGTCCAGGAGAATCACGGCCCAATCGCTCTCTGCAGAGCTTAAGATAAGGTGACACTGCATTCTATAGCTCACATAATTCTATTCAATGCAGTTTATTTATATAGTGGCAATTCACAACACATCTCAAGGCACCTTATAATTCAACCATCAAGAGTTTATTACACCTTAATATTAGCTACCTGTTGCGTGTCAGAACTGATGTTTTCCCCAGTAGTCTCATTAGGCCAGTTCCTATATACAGTTATAATCTCAATTTTGTATGTGGCAAATATTTAGGAATGGAATGAGAGCTGTGTCCTTCAGCTAATTGATTTTAATAAGGCTGGAGCCATGGATGTATCTTCATCTGCAAATGTGCATGATGTAAAATGTAATGAATCTGCATACTAAAGTATAAAATGCATCTCTACCTGTTTGTCAGGGCCAATTCCCGTGAAGTAAGCCCGGCTGCTAGGCAGCTGCCTTTTGTACCTCTGAGCAACTTCTCTTATCTGAGTAAGATTACAATTTCTATCAAAATCTTTTGCCATCTCTCAATGTTATTTAATACATATACGTTATGAATTAGTATTTAAAGAGTTTGTCCTGAATTATCTCTTTTCAGGAAAAAGAACCCGGAGAGAGAAAGCTTCAAGGTGCAGATCCAGAGCCTGAACCGGTCAAATTGATTAAATGTTTTCGAGGAAATCCCTCACACTAAGCCTGCTTGTAACGACAGTGGAGAGGAAAAACTCCCTTTTAACAGGAAGGAACCTCAAGCAGAACCAGGCTCAGTGTGAGCGGCCATCTGCTGAGGCCGACTGGGGTTTAAGGAGACAGAAGCAGAGATACAAAAGGCAACTGTCAACCAGCTCCACAGGCGGCTCCGTCCAGGAAAAACCCAGCCAGGCGGGCGAGCTGGGTGAAAACGACATATTTCATCCAAAGTTGGATGCTTTTAACCCCCGAATCATTCGTCCTGAGGCCGCTTGCAAAGGGCTTTCTTCAGCCCCCACATCAGAGGATGAAGAGAGCACATCTAGCCAGTCAGTCAGAGAAACAGAAATACACTGAAAAACAGGCCAAGCTCGAACCTCTATAAACAAAGCTGCTTCTGTCCAGGATCGAGTCACAGCCAAACAGGAACAGACCAGATAAAGCTACTATGATGAGAAAAAGCAGAGAGAGCAGAATGTTAGAGATTGAACTAACAGATTCTGTAGAGTGGGATAATAATGATAGAATGAAGCAAGAATGAATAATGAAAAAGGGCTCCCTATGTCCTCCAGCATTCTAAGCCAATAGCAGCATAACTATACAGATAGCTCCCGGATAACATTTGGCTGGCATTTGACTGGGAAAGGCCATTTTGAATGGGTAATACTGTATACTACTGAGCTTTAACAGGTGTGTAATTTAGTAGAAAATATGATGACTTACTGTTTGTTATTGTAATAGTAAAATGAGTCAAACTTCTTAAACACGTAATTGTTACTCATAACTGGCAGCATAACTATAGAGATGCTCAGGATAACCTGAGCCACTCTAACTATAAGCTTTATCAAAAAGGAAAGTTTTAAGCCTAGCCTTAAAAGTAGACAGAGTGTCTGCCTCACGGACTAAAACTGATAGTTGGTTCCACAGGAGAGGAGCCTGATAACTAAAAGATCTGCCTCCAAATATACCTTTAGAAGTTCTAGGAACCACTAGTAAACCTGCAGATTGAGAGCGAAGTGCTCTGTTAGGAACATAAGGAACAATCAGATCTCTGATATAAGATGGAGCTTGGCCATTTAAGGCTTTATATGTGAGAAGGAGGATTTTAAATTCTATTCTTGATTTAACAGGAAGCCAATGAAGAGAAGCCAGGATAGGAGAGATATGATCTCTCTTTTTAATTTCCATCAGAACTCTGGCTGCAGCATTTTGGATCAGCTGAAGGCTTTTAACTACAGTTTGTGGACTTCCTGATAGTAAAGAATTACAATAGTCCAGCCTTGAAGTGACAAATGCATGGACTAGTTTCTCAGCATCACCCCTGGACAGGATATAGGAGCAGTAGGGAAACTGGAGCAAAAACCCTGGCAGAGATCACCAGGACCAGAATACGGTATCCAGTAGGGTTGTCACGATACTAAACTTTTCAACTCGATACCGATACTAAGGAAAATATTCGATACTCGATACCATTTTCGATACCACAAGGATAAAAACAAAGACTCCAAAATTCTACAGAAATATTTTCATTAATAAATAAAATACGATAAATAAATACAATAAAGGTTGTATGCTGTGCACAATATTAAGCAAGCTTGATAAAAAAACTTATAGAATTAAAATTAAGTGTTCCTTCCTTGGCTATGCTTTGCACACATAACAATGACACTAGCCAAACCGGTTAAGAAACAAAAATAATTCTCAGCAGCTGCACCTCTTACATAAAACTGAAAAATGCACAGAATTATTCAATCACAGTGTTCAGAAAGTGCATGTTTCACTATTCTGCACTTTAAATGAATGATTGCTTAGGTGCCACTGGTGGTGGCATTGTATCGATACTTTTAGAAACGAGTATTGTATCCGGATACAAAATTTCAGTATCGATACTTTTTTGAGAATCGATACTTTTGACAACCCTAGTATCCAGTCATCCCCCCATCTCAAGCTAAGGTACCAAAACTGAAATGGTGGGAGATGCCAGGCTTAGGTCTGGAGGTTAACAGCATTGGATCTGAGAAGCCTGCTGAGCAGAGACATCAGCCGCTACTGGATGGTGTCTGCAACTGAGCTAAAGCTAGATATCACAACAGCTTTTTTAAAGCCACCTACAAACCTCTTAAAAGCATCCTATACTTTGTACTTTGTCAACATTATTTTCTCTATCTTCCACTTTGTTTGAAAAAGCCCTGTCTGCACTGTGTTCAGTCACCCTACGTTACAGTCACATCTAGCTCGATTGGTTTCTGAGATGCGAAAATGTAGATGTTAACATGTATTCATTCAAAGATTGATCTATATTTCAATAAATCTTGGCCTGACTCCATATTACATAAAATCTCTCCTACAAAGATTCAAAGCGGTATTTTCTCTCTTTTCAAGCTAAATTTTTCTTTTGAATGTTCAGAAAACTCAGAGTAGGTAAAACAAGCACAATGATATTTGAATTTTATTGTTCTCACATTGGAGAAATTTACCTCTGCATTTAAGCCATCCACCTAAGGAGCAGTGGGCTGCCCTTGTGCAGCTCCTGGGGAGCAGTGTGGGGTTAAAGGATTTGCCCAGGAACCGACAGTGGAGGCTGTGGGGATCGAACCAGGTACTTGCAGCGCTCTTAAAACACAAGTTCACAGCTCTAACCCACAAGGCCAACACTCCCATTGAGTAAAGGATCATCTCAAGGTTAAACGGAAGATACTGGACCGTATTTCTTTGAGATTATTTCAAACCATTCTTAAGCACAAGCGATGTGCCAATGTTCTTAAACTGTTTTTCTATGTATAGAGTCATTTGTGTTTAACTGAGTAATTATTTTTAAGGGTGTTGCAGAGTTTTTGTCAAGGTCCACCCTGCAAATGAGATCTGCATCTAAATGGGGTTTGAATCTGTTTGAATAAAATAAATTAAAAGTGGATTTATTTGTAAAACAAGTTCAATTTCAACCTCACACGCTACTTTCTGAACTTTTAAACAGTTTTTTTTTGCACAAACGATTAAGGTTATTTACACCTGAAATGGAGGCAGAGGATGCAGTGCACAGTGATGGGAGTAACGGCGTTACTAACGCCGCTACCTTTTTTTAGTAACGAGTAATCAAAATGATTACTCTTACTGTAACTATAACGTAACGGGGTGTCGGCAATTGTAACTGCGTAGTTACAATTGCCGACACCCCGTTACTGCACGTTACTCAGGTCGCACAATTAACCTTTTTTCATGATAGGACTCGTGCGCGCGTCATGAGAGAGGGGAGGATGGAGAGTGAGGAGGACTCCAGCAGCAAAACAGCATTTTCCAGATGGAAATACTGGTGTTACGTCAAGCTGCGTTTCCCCATCAGTTACGGTTTCCCCTGTATCTTCGCACAGCGCAGGCGGCACGATTCACCGCGCAAGCATCGGGAAACGCGCATGCTCATATAAAGGCGCGCTGCAGCCGCCCTGTGCTCGCGCCACAGGGGGACTACGGAGCGCGTGAACAATCATTAGCCTATATGGAGAAAGAGAGAAATATGGATGGATGGATGGATGGATGGATGGATGGATGGATGGATGGATGGATGGATGGATGGATGGATGGATATAGCTACATGTTGTAGTATCTATAACAACCCAAAGACAGGATTTTTAGAATTAGTTATTAATTTCATACACTCGCAAAAGTAACGCAATAGTTACTTTTACTAGTAACTAGTTACTAACTCAGTTACTTTTTGGGAGAAGTAACTAGTAACTATAACTAATTACTTTTTCAAAGTAACGTGCCCAACACTGGCAGTGCATGCAATGATCTTTATGTGGATGTGAAATAACCAAGCCTTCATCTTATAGATGGAGTAGAGATCCGATTGTTCCTTATGTTCCAGTAGAGTACTTTGATATACATTTAGTGGTTCCTAGACATTCCTAGACATTTAAAAGTAGAATGGGAGAAAGATATTTGAGTTATCAGGCTCCTCTTCAGTTGAACCAACTACGAGTTTTTATCTGGGAGGCAACACCCTGTCTACTTTTAGGGCAAGTCTCAAAACAGATTATCCTGAACTGTCTACAGTTATGCTGCAATAAGCTTAGACTGCTGGAGGACATGGGGGCCACTTTACAACATTTTTGCTTCATTCTATCTCTATTATCCAATCTGCAGTATTTGTTAGTTTAACCTCTTTTAACTTTCTATTTTACTTTACTACTGCTGCTTTTTCTTGTCATCGTAGCTTAATCTGATCTGGTTTTGTTTGACTGTGACTCCCTCCTGGAGAGAAATATCAACCAGGCTGTTGCCTTCAGCACCTCAAATTATAGATCATATAGTAGAATTGGGCCTGTTTTTCTGCGTTTAGTAATTTTTCTCTCCAAGACATAGCTATGGGCTCAGCTTGCACCCTGGCTAACTCTTTTATTGAAATGACTCAGAGCTTGTGTGCTCTTCTATGCATATTTTCTATGCTGACATAGAAAGTATTGACAGTGTTTCTGTCTTAATTGTGTGTGCTTATACTACCTTTAAACCCCAGTCTGTAGAAGGTGAGCCTGGTTACTTTTCTGCATGAGATTTCTTCCTGTTTTTCACCATTGCTGCATGCATGCTAGGTCTGAGGGATTGCTGTAGACTCAATGACACAGTGCATGTTATTATCTACAGTCTCCACATGCTCATGCAGGAGGAGCAAATCCTGACTGGATGTCAACAGCCGGTTTATCTTAGAAAACCTTTTTACCAAACTGTGAGTATGATCTGATTGAACTTTCTCTGTGAATAGCCTTGACATGACATGTGTTGTGAACTGGAGCTATATATTAATAAATCGGTTTGCATTTATCTTAAAAGAAAAAGGAACAACTTTACTTGCAGCAGTAGCTCACTAGTGGCTATCTAACAGAAACTCACAGATAAACAGAAATAACATGATAAAATGAATGACAAAAACAAAAAGATTAGAGTCAACTACAGTAAGATAACCTAAGGAAAAATAAGAAAATTGTCAGTCAAGTAAAACGAGAATAGCACCTCTGACTATTAAAGAGTTTTAATAACCTGCACATTTAAATGTACTATTTCTAAACGCACTGCACCTTAGTGTTTGAACTCCGGGAAATCCCACTTCTAAACCGACAAACCGACTTCTAATGGGTCGGTTTGTCAACTACATATTCCCAATATAATTAAATGATTTCCCTCCAACAGTTTGACACTTTTTTTGCTTCCTTTGAGCCCCTCAAGTGATAAATTACCCAGACGAGAAAAACAACACATCTCTTCTCACAGCTTCTCAGTAAAACAAGCGTCCTTGCCATCTTGTTTTTGGTCCCTGCTTGTGGGCGTAGCGCACACCATAGAAATCTGTCCTGCAAGCAATCATCTGCATACAGAGCTGGCTGGTCATTGCAGACCAACAAAAAACAAATTTACATAACAGCGGTATAACTAAGTGGGCAGGGAACGATGAATCTCTCCTACACCCATAACTACTGTATTTGCTCTTTCAGCTAATGAGGTATGGAAGCAGGGGACATGTGGAGCAACGAAAAACAAGAGCTAAAATAAATGACTTAAAAAAAACTCCCCAGGTCATCACAGCATCTAAAACTTGGCTCTGCAACTGTTTAATTTAGGGACTTGCTGCGTTATTATTACAAATAACTTTTGATAAAATTTCACAGGGTTATGGCACACAGGTCCATCACTTCATTAGTAGTGAATCCCTTTTTAAAATCAATGCTTTTATACTTTTTTAATAAATAAAACTCAGCTATCAATAACAATACAAATTTACCTAAAATAAATGTAACTGGGACTCTTAAGAAAGGGCATGGCTAAATTTTAAATTCTTCCTTTTAAATGAGTTGGTATGGGTCTTTGGCAGGGTGAGCAGATGTTCTGAAAAATCCGGGAAAGCCCTGAATTGTACGTTTTTGTCCCGAATCTGGCTGTGCGTGTCCCGAAATTTAAGCTTATATCAAATAATAACTTTTTTAATCCCACATACACATCTCAAACTATTTGCTACTGCCGCCTGTGCCGCCAAGACGCTGCAGCCCCAAAATGTTAAGTGGCTGCGTGCCGCCCCGGCTACAATGTATCTATTTTGTTATCTATCTGACATGCTAATTCAATTCAATTGCAACAGTAAGCACGAATAATGCGTAAATTTTCACTTTCACTGAAAAAAAAAATATATATATATACATACATATACTATATATATATATATATATATATATATATGTATATATATGTATTTATATATATATACATATATATAAATGTATATATATATATATATATATATATATATATATATATATATGTATTTATATATACACTATATTGCCAAAAGTATTTGCTCACCCATCCAAATTATTGGAATCAGGTGTTCCAATCACTTCCATGGCCACAGGTGTATAAATTCAAGCACCTAGGCATGCAGACTGTTTTTACAAACATTTGTGAAAGAATGGGTCGCTCTCAGGAGCTCAGTGAATTCCAGCGTGGAACTGTGATAGGATGCCACCTGTGCAACAAATCCAGTCGTGAAATTTCCTCGCTCCTAAATATTCCACAGTCAACTGTCAGCTGTATTATAAGAAAATGGAAGTGTTTGGGAACGACAGCAACTCAGCCACGAAGTGGTAGGCCACGTAAACTGACGGAGCGGGGTCAGCGGATGCTGAAGCGCATAGTGCGAAGAGGTCGCCAACTTTCTGCAGAGTCAATCACTACAGACCTCCAAACTTCATGTGGCCTTCAGATTAGCTCAAGAACAGTGCGCAGAGAGCTTCATGGAATGGGTTTCCATGGTCGAGCAGCTGCATCCAAGCCATACATAACCAAGTGCAATGCAAAGCGTCGGATGCGGTGGTGTAAAGCACGCCGCCACTGGACTCTAGAGCAGTGGAGACGCGTTCTCTGGAGTGACGAATCGCGCTTCTCCATCTGGCAATCTGATGGACGGGTCTGGGTTTGGCGGTTGCCAGGAGAACGGTACTTGTCTGACTGCATTGTGCCAAGTGTAAAGTTTGATGGAGGGGGGATTATGGTGTGGGGTTGTTTTTCAGGAGCTGGGCTTGGCCCCTTAGTTCCAGTGAAAGGAACTCTGAATGCTTCAGCATACCAAGACATTTTGGACAATTCCATGCTCCCAACTTTGTGGGAACAGTTTGGAGCTGGCCCCTTCCTCTTCCAACATGACTGTGCACCAGTGCACAAAGCAAGGTCCATAAAGACATGGATGACAGAGTCTGGTGTGGATGAACTTGACTGGCCTGCACAGAGTGCTGACCTCAACCCGATAGAACACCTTTGGGATGAATTAGAGCGGAGACTGAGAGCCAGGCCTTCTCGTCCAACATCAGTGTGCGACCTCACAAATGCGCTTCTGGAAGAATGGTCAAAAATTCCCATAAACACACTCCTAAACCTTGTGGACAGCCTTCCCAGAAGAGTTGAAGCTGTTCTAGCTGCAAAGGGTGGACCGACGTCATATTGAACCCTATGGATTAGGAACGGGATGTCACTTAAGCTCATATGTGAGTCAAGGCAGGTGAGCAAATACTTTTGGCAATATAGTGTATATACATATATATACATGTATATATATATATATATATATATATATATATATATATATATATATATATATATATATATATATATATATATATATATATATATATATATATATATATACATATATATATATATACATATACATATATACATACACATATATACATATATATATACGTGTATATATATATACATGTGTATATATATATATATAAACATATATATATATATATATATATATATATATATATATATATATATATATATATATAAAACTGTTTTCTCACCCCTTGTGGGGTGGTATGTGTCATCCTCAAGCTCTGGTCCTCTACCAGACGCCTGGGAGTTTGAGGGTTCTGCGCAGTATCTTAGCTGTTCCTAGGACTGCGCTCTTCTGGACAGAGACCTCTGATGTTTTACCTGGAATCTGCTGTAGCCACTCCCTCAGTTTGGGGCTCACAGCCCCCAGTGCTCCAATTACCACTGGCACCACTGATGCTCTTACTTTCCACATCCTTTCTAGCTCCACATCTTACATATATATATATATATATATATATATATTTTTTTTTTTTTTTTTTTTTGATGTAAGTCAAATTTAATTGACATGATGTTATTTCCAGGTGGCCTGGTATGTGTTTTTCAGAAACAGATCTACTGGGAATTTTTAAATAGATCTACAGGTTGACTAGTTCCTAGAGATTCTAAAAGTAGAATGGGAGGCAGATCTTTCAGATATCAGGCTCCTTTCCTATGGAACGCACAACCAGTCTTAGTCCAGGTCTACTTTTAAGGGTAGGCTTAAATTTTCCTTTTTGATAAAGCTTATAGTTAGAGAGGCTCAGGTTATCCTGAGCTAACTCTATAGTTATGCTGCTATTGGCTTAGACTGCTAGAGGACATAGGGACCCCTTTTTTATCATTCTGCTTCATTCTATCTCTATTCTCCCATTCTGCAGTTCAATCTCTAACATTCTGCTCTCTCTGCTTTTTCTCATAGTAGCTTCGCCTGGTCTGTTCCTGTTTGGCTGTGACTCCCTCCTAAAGGGAAATATCAGCTGTGCTGCTGCCATCAACACCTTTAATTATAGATTATGCAGTTGGGCCTGTTTTTTGTGTCAATTCCTGTTTCTTTCCTATATATATAGGATCATCTTATAACTGTTGTACTCATCCCTTTGACATAAATTAGCTCAGAGCTCATCTGCTTAACTGTTTCTTTCTTAGGCAGTGCTACCTGTGGAGCTAGTATATCATTACCTTTTCTAATATGGAAAATGATTATGCATCAGTGCCTTCATGTTGATTTTGTATGTCTATATCTGTCACCTAGAACTCCCAGTTGGCCTTGGCAGATGGCTGCTCACACTGAGCCTGATTCTGTTGAAAGTTTCTTCCTGTTAAGAGGGAGTTTGGCCTCACCACTTTCGCTGCATCCATGCTCAGTGTAAGGGATTGCTGAAGAGTCAATGACAAAAAGCAAGCAAATATCTGTATCCACGTGGTCATCGAGCAGGAGTGTGTCCATAGCCAATAATTGAATGGATTTCATGAAAATAACAGCAGTTCTATAGAACCTTTGACTTAGATCCACAGATTTATATGATAGATTTTAGTTTTGTTTAAGACCATAGTCTGTTTAGTGATGGTGATAAACAGTTAAAATGAAGTTGTTTACAACCATTTAATACTTAAATTGAAATGAATTTACGTTCAGAAAAATAGTGTCTGAATAGTTCTGGGTTCTTTTATTATTTCTTTCGCTCTTTGCATCTCACCACTTAGACTTTTCTATTGATATTAGAAGGACACTGCATACTGTAAGAGGATAGGTTCAAACAAAAAGCTTTGTAATCTATGCATAAAGCCTAGAAGTTTTACACCCATTAAACTTTCCGCTGCAGCCTTGTAAGACAGAGAGCTTTAGAAAGACTCTGCTGAGGCTGATTTTTTTCTTAAGATGCACAGGGCGGCTGTAAATGAAATTATATAAATATGTGTCTATATCTTTCTTTCTTTCTATCCAACCATCTATCAATCCATCATCCTTCCATCCATCATCTATCTATCATCCATCCATCATCCTACCATGCATTTATCCAACATCCATCCTTCCATCATCCTTCCATCCATCCATCAGCAATTGCTCATCCATCCCTGCATCATCCTTCCATTTATCCATCCATCATCAATCCATCCTCCATCCATCCATTCATCCATCCATAATTGACAGTTCCATCCATCAATCATCCATCCATTCGTCATTCATCCATCCATCATTGATAATTCCATCCATCCATCCAACACCCATCCATCCATCCATCATTAATTCATCATCCATCCATCCATTCAACCATCCATCCAACACCCATCCATCCACTCTCAATCCATCCATCCATCATTAATTCATCATCCATCCATTCAACCATCCATCACTGATCATTCCATCCATCCATCATCCATCCATCCACTCTCCATCCACCCATCATCAATCCATCCGTCCATCCATCATTAATTCATCATCCATCCATCCACCATCCATCCATCCATCCATCATCCACTCTCCATCCATCATCCTCTCCATCCATCCATCCATCCATCCATCCATCCATCATTAATTCATCATCCATCCATCCATCATCCACTCTCCATCCATCATCCTCTCCATCCATCCATCCATCCATCCACCCATCATCAATCCATCCGTCCATCGATCATTAATTCATCATCCATCCATCATCCATCCATCCATCCATCCATCATCCACTCTCCATCCACCCATCATCAATCCATCCGTCCATCCATCATTAATTCATCATCCATCCATCCATCATCCATCCATCCATCCATCATCCATCCATCCATCATCCACTCTCCATCCATCCATCCATCCATCCATCCATCATCCACTCTCCATCCATCATCCATCCATCATCCATCCATCCCTCCACTCTCGATCCATCCATCATCCACTCTCCATCCATCATCCATCCATCATCCATCCATCCCTCCACTCTCCATCCATCCATTATCCATCCATCAATACTTCAATCATCCTTCCATGCATTCATCCATCATCCATCCATACATCCATAATCAATACATCCATCCATCATCCATCCATTATCCATCCATCATCCTTCCATGCATCCATCCATCCGTCCGTCCGTCCATCCATCCATCCACCCATCCATCCATTAATCTAAGTGAAAAATGTATTTATGCCCTTTCAACCATATAATAATACTATAAATATTAACTTTGGAGGTTTTTTTTATCATTATTTTATCTGACAGAGAAACACAATCTTCATCATTTATGGTTTGAAACTTGCAAAATGTCAAAAAGGTGGCAAACTCCAGTCCTTCAATCTGTATTTTATTCATGCTTCTACTCCAGCGTAGCAGAAATAATGATTGATTGAGTCTTTGTTATCATTAATATACACAGAACTGTTAGGAGACAGCTCTTGAATTTATATGTCCAAACTAGGGAAGCATCTTAAACATACAGGACCACACATCTACCTACCAAATCTTTAATAACCTTCTTTCCCATTTATAACCTCTATTTTAAGGATTATTAATCTGGTGTCTTTCTCTCGGCTACTGTATTTTGTAGTTTAAAATAAGGATTTGCCTCCTCTTTCCATCCCCTAAAATAAAAGGGGCTATTTCAAAGGGAAGCATCATCCATCCATCCTTTTTCTGTTACTCTTATCCCTAGCTGTGTCGCAAGGGGTGCTGGTGTCTATCTCCAGCTGTTTACAGGCGAGGTCCACCCTAGACAGGCCGCCAGTCCGTCACAGGGCAACACAGAGACAAACAGGACAAACTACCATTCACGCATACATTCACACCTGAGAACACCGGAGAATTTAGAAAAGCCAATTAACCTAACAGTCATGTTTTTGGACTGTGGGAGGAAGTCAGAGTACCCGGAGAGAACCCACACATGCTCAGGGAGAACATGCAAACTCAATGCAGAAAGACCCCGGGCCGGGAAACGAACCCGGTGTTCCGTCAGATCAACATACCCCGTCAGACCAGCATACCCATAGTAAATACCTGTTTATCCGTCAACAGGCGTGCATCCCTTTATTCATGTACAAATAAAACAAATCACTTACTTTTTGGTGTTTTTGAAGCACATGGTCATCTGACCTTAAATAGCTTTTTTCTACATAACTAAAGGTATGAATGCCTGTCGAGGTAGTTTAAAGTGTATTTTTCCTACAAAACTAAAGGGATAAATGGGACTAGCATACGAGTGTGCAAATGTGACGTCTTGCGAATGTGTATTGACTATGGGTGGTATGCTGGTCTGACGAGGTCTGCTGATCTGACAGAACACTGCAAGACAGCAGCGCTACCCATTTCAGCTAATTCAATTCAATTTCAATTCAGGTTTTTTATACAGCCCAATTCACAACACATGTCATCACTTTACAGTTCATAAGATCATACTGTCATGATAGGCTTAATGGATTTAACCTACATGCAGAACACCACTGGAGATAGAGTAGAGTTTAACAATGTTTATTATGGAAATACACAGGATTATGCAGGATCTGGTTCTGGTGCAGGTCTGGGTATGGATTCAATAATATCTGGAGAGATGAGAGTTTGGTTAGCCAGGCAGTTGTTGGCTTGACGAGTGAGTAGAATTCAGATAATACCTTGAAGAGGTTCTAACAGATCCGTGAGAGGAGGAACCGGTTGGGTCCAGAGTCTGTGGGGGTTGCAGAGAGTTCAGCAGCAGCAGCGTCTAGCTTCGAGCTAGAGAGTCTCATACTTGGGTTTGTTTCCTAGCTCTTTCCCAAGAGCTGGTGAAGGAATCCAAAACAGATCTTCAGGTTTGGCTTACGTGGGCAGGCAGGCAGGTTTCCAGAGCTTCAGACCTCAGTCAGGTTTTCTGTGAGCAAAAGACAGAGGCAGGTTAGAAAGCTAGTAACTCTCAAGAGACAACCAGTATTCTCAAAGTTTTCAGAGGCTCAGGTTCGCTAACCAAACTAGGTCAACACTCCGGCGTCGAAGGAAGGTCTGACTGCTGCTTATGTAGGAAGGTCTTCTGATGAGCTGATGATCCTCAGGTGTGCTGAGGACTCCAGCCCAGAAAGCCCACAGCGCTCTCTGCTGGAGACAGGTGGCAGATCTCCAGATCCCAACAGTACCCCCCTCTCAACGACCGCCTCTTGGCGGTCCAGAAGATGTGGACAGGAGGGACCTCTCATAGTCCTCGATGAGGGATGGATCGAGGATGTAAGAACCAGGAACCCAGGTGCGGTCCTCCGGACCGTAGCCCTCCCAGTCGACGAGGTACTGCCAACCGCGACCTCGCGGACGGGAGTCCACGATCCGGCGGACTGTGTAGGCTGGATGGTCGTCAATGTCCAGGGCGGGTGGAGGGGAGTCGGAAGGTGGGCAAAGTGGACTGGTGATGACTGGCTTAATCTGGGAGACGTGAAAAGTGGGATGTATACGCAGGGTAGATGGCAGGTGCAGGCGGACAGCAGAGGGGTTGATAATCCTGGAGATCTTGAATGGGCTGATGAACCTTGGAGACAGTTTTCTAGACATTGATTTCAGTGGTATATCTCTGGTCGAAAGCCATACCTCTTGCCCAGGGGCATAATCAGGAGCAGGACGTCTCTTGTTGTCCGCGAATTGCTTATTCGTGGCAGAGGTGCGGTTAAGGGCGGTGATGGTATCGTTCCAGGTGCGGTGACAGCGGCGGATGTGATGGTTGACGGACCTGAATGCTATCTCTCTCTCGTCTGCTGGGAAAAGTGGAGGTTGGTACCCTAGAGAGACCTGAAAGGGAGACAGACCGGTTGCAGCAGACTTGTGAGAGTTATGTGCGTATTCCGTCCAGGAAAGGTACTGACTCCAGTCAGTCGGGTTATTAGATGATAGGCAGCGGAGAGTGGATTCAAGTTGTTGGTTCATTCTCTCCGTCTGCCCATTGGTCTGCGGATGGTAACCAGAGGTGAGAGAAATTTTGCAATTGAGCGCGGAACAAAAGGCTTTCCAGATCTGTGAGATGAACTGGGGACCACGATCGGAGAGAATTTCTTGGGGTATGCCGTGAAGACGGAAGACATGTTTCACTAGGAGTTGGGCGGTCTGGAGTGCAGTGGGTAACTTCCTGAGGGGAATCAGATGGCAAGCCTTGGAGAAACAGTCAACAATGGTGAGAATGGTGGACATACCTCTGGATATAGGAACGCCGGTAACAAAATCCACAGCTATGTGGGACCATGGACGGGTTGGAACATGTAGAGGACGTAGCAATCCAGAGGGTGGTTGATGGGTGGATTTGTTTCTGGCACAGATGGGACAGGCCAACACGTACTCCTTCACGTCCTTGTGAAGGGACGGCCACCGAAAACGACGTGTGACGAGAGCAAAAGTCCTGCTCACACCAGGATGGGCTGAGAATTTGGATCTGTGCATCCACTGGATGAGGCGGGATCTAACTGAGGAAGGAACATATGTCTTGTTTGGAGGACCGTTACCTGGATCAGGTTCAGTGGCCAGGGCTAAGTTGATGAGATCGGTGATCTCCCAGGAAACGGCTCCAACCGTACAAGAGGAAGGAAGAACAGGCTCGGGTGTTTCAGGTCGATAAGAGGAGTACAGACGAGAGAGAGAATCAGGTTTGACATTCTTGGAACCGGGTCTGTAAGAGATGATAAGATTGAATCGGGAGAAAAACAGAGACCATCTGGAGTGGCGTGGATTGGATCTCTTGGCTGATTGGAGGTACGCCAGGTTCTTGTAATCAGTCCAAACTAATACTGGATGCTCGGCACCTTCGAGCCAATGTCTCCATTCTTCCAAAGCGAGTTTTATGGCAAGCAGTTCTCTGTCTCTGACATCATAGTTTTGTTCTGCCGGAGAGAGTCTGCGTGAAAAAAATACACAGGGGTAAGTTTTCTGGTCAGAATCAGATTGTTGTGACAAAACTGCTTCAACACCGGAGTCTGATGCATCCACCTCTAAGATGAACTGCTTAGAGGGATCAGGCTGGACCAGGATGGGTGCGCTGGAAAAAAGAGTCTTAAGTTTCTTAAATGCTGTTTCAGCCTCAGGTGTCCACTGGAAAGTCTTCTTCACTGAAGTCAGGGCTGTCAGGGGTAGAGCATTTTGACTGTAATTTCTAATGAAACGTCTGTAGAAATTTGCAAATCCCAGGAACCTTTGAAGCTGCTTACGGTTCTCAGGAGTTGGCGAATCCAGAACTGCCCTTATTTTCTCTTCTGATGGCTTCACCTGCCCGCCCTCGAGCACAAACCCAAGAAATGTAACCGATGGTTGGTGAAATTCACATTTCTCAGCCTTAACGAAGAGCTTGTTTTCGAGCAGCCTCTGAAGGACCAGACGGACGTGTTTCTTGTGATCTGTGAGGTTCCTAGAATAGATCAGAATGTCATCGATGTACACGAAACCAAAAACATTCAGAAAATCTCTGAGGACGTCATTGACAAGAGCTTGGAAAAAGGTAGGAGCGTTTGTAAGACCAAAAGGCATGACCAAATACTCAAATTGGCCGATGGGAGTCTTAAACGCTGTTTTCCATTCATCTCCTTCTCTTATCCTAAGGAGATGATAGGCGTTTCTTAAATCGAGCTTGGTGAACACTGTAGCTCCTTGAACTGGTTCTAAAGCTGATGCCAGTAGTGGTAGTGGATACTTATTTTTAATGGTTATCTGATTCAGTCCTCTGTAGTCAATACAGGGTCGAAGGGAACCGTCCTTTTTTCCCACAAAAAAAAACCCAGCACCGAGAGGAGATGAAGATGGTCTGATAATGCCAGCAGCTAGAGACTCATTTATGTATTTCTCCATCGTTTCACGCTCAGGTTTGGAGATATTAAATAATCTACTGCTGGGAAGAGGAGCTCCTGGTAATAAGTCTATGTCACAGTCATATGGTCTGTGGGGTAGAAGAGACGTCACACTGACCTTACTGATGACTGGTGCCAGATCATGGTACTCGGAAGGAACAGAAGAAAGGTCAGCAGAATCCATCTCCCCCCTACCTCTAGGGGACTGAGTAGCAGGGGCTGCAGAACGAAGACATGACTCGTGACAGGAAGTAGACCAAGACTCAATGTGGCGTTCAGCCCAGTTGATATGGGGGTTGTGACGTTCCAACCACTCGAATCCAAGCACGATGGTTTCCAGAGATGAGAAGCTCAAATGGCTGTCTGATGAGTGACTTGGTGTAGTCTCTTTCCATCAATAGCAGCAACTCTGAGGGGCCTTTACAAAGGAATTGTTTCAATTCTCAGCTGCTGAACCAGATCAGAATCTATGAGGTTTCTCTCGCACCCAGAATCAATGAAGGCTGATAATGTAAGAGTCTGGTTAGAAAGAAACAGGGTTGCAGCTAACAGTAAATTAGGAGATTTATCAGTTTTTAGATGGTCCGTCAGACTCCTCACATCCTCTGACGGACCCCGGCTTTTAATTTTGCCGGGCATGAAGCGATAAAGTGTCCAGGCTCACCACAGTACAGACAAAGATTCCCCTTAAATCTCCGTTGTCTTTCTTCCGGTGACAGCCTTGTATGCCCAATCTGCATGGGTTCAAACCCCGCTCCTTCAGCGGATGAGGAGGAAAAATGAGTGATTTGAACAGGAGCTGGAGGTGATTGATTCTTAATCCTTGGTTTGGTACTGGACTCTGGAGATCTAACAGAAACAGAAGTGTGGTTAGATGCAGGAGCGGAAGCAGACATTCCTAGGTTTCTTTGCCTAGAGTTATTTCTAATCCGGAGTCTGTTATCCAATCTTATGGTTAATCGGATTAGATCCTCCAAACTAGTTGGCTCGTCAATTGTGGCGAGTTCGTCCTTGATATTATCGTTTAAAGCATTGAAATAGGCACTTTTAAGTGCGCACTCGTTCCAGCCTGAACCAGCGGCTTTAACCCGGAAGTCAATGGAGAATTCTGCCACCGTCAGGTTCCCCTTCTTCAAACTAAGCAGGGCTCTGGAATCAATTGTTTGATCTGAATCCTGGTTGAAAACTTGAGAAAATTCTGTCAAAAATTCAGAATAGGTACATGAAAAACTGGTTACAGATGAAAACCTGGCCTCCGCCCATTCTAGAGCTCGACCAGAGAGTTGAGAAAGAATGAAGGAAATTTTCTTTTTGGTACTTTTTGTCATTTGAAAAACTGGCAGGAGAGTTTTCAAAAAGTAAACAACACTGGAACAAAAATCCTTTACATTTAGACTGGATACCTGAAAATCTTTCAGGTAGACTGGGTCGGAGTTCAGGAAATGACGTGACTACCTCTACCTCGGGGTTAGCAGTTCTCATATACCCAGCCTATCCCTGTAAAATCTGGTTCTGATGTTGGACATAAGCATTTGACTCACGGAGGGTTTGAGCTTGTCCTTGGATCTGGGCATCCTGTTCCTCAAGCCTCCTCCGGAGGTGCTCTGCTGGGTTTTATTTTTAGCCGGAGTGTTCTGTCATGATAGGCTTAATGGATTTAACCCACATGCAGAACACCACTGGAGACAGAGTAGAGTTTAACAATGTTTATTATGGAAATACACAGGATTATGCAGGATCTGGTTCTGGTGCAGGTCCGGGACTGGATCCACTAATATCTGGAGAGATGAGAGTTTGGTTAGCCAGGCAGTTGTTGGCTCACAGCGCTCTCTGCTGGAGACAGGTGGCAGATCTCCAGATCCCAACACATACAGTCAAATTGATTCAAAGTTTTCTATCTAAGGAAAACCAACCATTGACTCAAAGGCAATCCCTCACACTAAGTATAATTGTAGCGACAGTGGAGAGGAAAAACTCCCTTTTAACAGGAAGGAACCTCCAGCAGAACCAGGCTCAGTGTGAGCGGCCATCTGCTGAGGCCGACTGGGGTTCAAGGAGACAGAAGCAGAGATACAGAAACACACAGCCAGGCAGACGAGCTCCGAGCCAGCTCCCATGTCAGAGGATGAAGAGAGAACACATCCAGTTAGACGCAGTCAGAGAAACAGAACTATAGTTCTGTTTCTCTGGAAAACAGTCCAGCCTCTATAAACAAAGGTGTTAATGGCAGCATTGCAGCTGATATTTTTCTCCAGGATGGAGTCACAGCCAAACAGAAACAAGCGAGTTAGATCTACTATGAGAAAAAGCAGAGAGAACAGAGTGTTAGAGATTGCAGAGTGGGAGAATAGATAGAATGAAGCAGAATGATGAAATAGGGGTCGTTATGCCCTCCAGAAGTCTAAGCCTATAGCAGCATAACTATAGATATAGCTCAGGAATACCCTATTTAGAGTAAAATATGTTGACTCTGCTTTTTTAACACTTGAATCTTTCTGTAAATGTGTTGTTTTGTTACAAACACTACAAAAAAAACATTTGAGTTTGTGGATATTTGACTGCACTGCATGCATACTTCAACTGAGTGATTTGAACACGGTATCCGCAGCAACAGATTGCAGAGTTGTGCTTCTTTTTTTTCTCCCTCCCCCAAATCTTTCCTTCATCTTTCTTTAACAACTCTGTCTATGTGCCTCACTCGGAGCCCCTCTCTGATGCTTACTTGGCACAATAGTCTCAAAAAGTTTGAAGCCTAAGGATCTGGTTGCGTAATGAGGCTCTGGTTATTCGAGCAGAAGAGACGATTTCCTCTGTCTTCCTCTCAGTTCTTTTTTTCTCTCAGCTCGCTCGCAGAAAAGGAAGGGAGCGGAGAGGATGATGAAAACCACGGGGAGGAAGCTGAAGAGCAGAGAGCGGAGGTGATGAGATGAGAATGACGGATTACAAGTAGGGGAGAGTTTTTTAGAGGGGAGATTACTTTTTTAAATTAGTCTGACAGGCTGTAAAACTAAATCCAGCATGGGTCGATAACATTGGTAAGTTTTGCTCAATGGATCCAAACTGTAGGCGGCTCTTCTTCATTCAGAGCTCTGAATTCTCCACTCACCCATCAAGCTTTCTTTTCTATGAGATTATCACTCCAACCCTGAGAAATCAGCATCTCCAATGATCCAGCAGAACTTCATGTCTGGACACACTCACGACAACATATTAACAAACGTTCCTGAGCCTGGTCCGTGACATCAGCTCTCTGCTGAAGGAGCTCATTAAGACGCCGGTGGTGAGATGAAAGCAGTGATGTAGAGCAAGATGCAGCGACTCAGTGCATGCATCAACTCGAACCGTGTTCACAAACATAGTGGAGGAGAAAATGGTGATCATTTCTCAGCTGAAACCTTAAAATATTTCTGCGTCATCAACTGAAAGCAGCTGAGATGGTTTAAGAGTTCACAGCTTTATAAAGAGTGTAAATCACTGCCTCTATCCCATTACCATCTGTTTAGATGACGATAAGATATTGGCTGATATCATAAAGTGTCCCCCATACATTTTCCATTCAGTTCTGTTCTCAAATCTGTGATTCCATATTTTATCTGCCCATCTAATGTTTGATGATGATATTGACTTACAAATAAAACACCTCCAATATGATTTGACCATTAACTTCTAAGCCCTAAGAGGCAGCAGGCCTTTCAACAAAATTAATCAATTCATTCAATCAAAGTTACATCCAGTAGTCTAGTTTTTAAAAAAATAAGACGGATAGTGGATTTTTTTTTTAAGCATACATAGCCTAATTAATATAGTCTATTAACCTAAAGCAATATGCATGGTATGGTTGTTACATGTCAGGTACGCTGGTCATTGACCTTGACCAAGGCACCTTACAGTAGAACTGCAGTCAGTCCCTGGACTGGCATGGCTATTACTGTCCCTACATAGTAAGCATGGCTATCACTGCCCCTACAGAGCTAGCATGGCTATCACTGCCCCTACATAGTAAGCATGGCTATCACTGCCCCTAAATAGTTAGCATGGCTATCACTGCCCCTACATAGTTAGCATGGCTATCACTGCCCCTACATAGTTAGCATGGCTATCACTGCCCCTACATAGTAAGCATGGCTATCACTGCCCCTACATAGTTAGCATGGCTATCACTGCCCCTACATAGTTAGCATGGCTATCACTGCCCCTACATAGTAAGCATGGCTATCACTGCCCCTACATAGTTAGCATGGCTATCACTGCCCCTACATAGTTAGCATGGCTATCGCTGCACCTGCATAGTTAGCATGGCTATCACTGTCCCTACATAGTTAGCATGGCTATCACTGCCCCTACATAGTTAGCATGGCTATCACTGCACCTGCATAGTTAGCATGGCTATCACTGTCCCTACATAGTTATCATGGCTATCACTGCCCCTAAATAGTTAGCATGGCTATCACTGCCCCTACGTAGTAAGCATGGCTATCACTGCCCCTACATAGTAAGCATGGCTATCACTGCCCCTACATAGTTAGCATGGCTATCACTGCCCCTACATAGTAAGCATGGCTATCACTGCCCCTACATAGTTAGCATGGCTATCACTGCACCTGCATAGTTAGCATGGCTATCACTGTCCCTACATAGTTATCATGGCTATCACTGCCCCTAAATAGTTAGCATGGCTATCACTGCCCCTACATAGTAAGCATGGCTATCACTGCCCCTACATAGTTAGCATGGCTATCACTGTCCCTACATAGTTAGCATGGCTATCACTGCCCCTACATAGTTAGCATGGCTATCACTGTCCCTACATAGTTAGCATGGCTATCAATTCCCCTACATAGTTATCATGGCGATCACTGCCCCTACATAGTTAGCATGGCTATCAATGCCCCTACAAAGTTAGGGACTAATTTCCCACTGGGATCAGCTTCATAGTCATGGTAGGCCATTTCTTTTATTTTATTTATTTTGCTCGGCTACTTGTACGCCCACAGCCCGCCAAATGTTGAAAGAGCAATATTATTGCCATTACTGTTAATATAGAGTAGGAATTTTACACATTCAGTAAAAAAATGTCACAGGGGGATGATTTTTAAGATTTTTTTTAAAAAAGGGAGATGCCATCCCCCCTTAACTCCAGTACTGGTTACATCCCATGTCATGGGATCATATGTTCAATAAGAGTATTACCTAAAAGCAAAGAAGACAAGCTGCATAAACTCATAAAGCTGATCATCACAATAGGTAATGCATGTAAACATGTCAATTCAATTCAGTTTATTTCAATAGCGCCATTTCACAACACGTCATCTCGAGGCACTTTACAGTTCATCAAATCATATAGATCAGACAGATCACATTTCAACTATTTTTAATCATTTTTATATTTAATTAAACACTGACCCATCAGTCCAAATGGTTTCAGAAAAAATCCTACTAGAGTTGGGCAAATTTATCATTTTAACGGTAAACAATGGGCTGGCAAATTGCAGAGGTAGGTATAAAACCCCCAAATTTTTCTCAACTAAATGTAACAATGCCTTATCATTTTTTAAAAAGCAATCTTCCAAAGAAAATGCTTAAGGAAGAATAAAAATGTACTTCATAAAATGGCTAATAAACATCTGATTGATGTGTAATATAATGTAATCCGACAGGCACAAAGTGCAAATTCTGGTATTTTAAAGTTTAAAAGACTGATAATAACAGCAACTAAATAACATGATTTTATAATGAAAAATTTCAACATAACATATTTATAAATCAATGTTCAGCATAAACTCATAAAGCTGCTCTTCACAGTAGGTAATTATGTCAGAGAGGATGAACTTCCAGGGACAATATCCACTGTTTGCCGTTCACCTCATCTCAAGTAGCTACTGCTGGACGGTAGAGCAACCGGATATCTGACGCAAGTAAGAGCAGAGAAACTCTCACAAGAAGTAAAGGCTCAGTGTGAGTGGCCTCAGCAGATGGCCACTCACACTGAGTTCTGCTGGAGGTTTCTTCCTGTTAAAAGGGAGTTTTTCCTCTCCACTGTCGCTACAAGCATGCTTAGTGTAAGGGATTGCCTTTGAGTCAATGAGTCGATGCAATCAACTGGTTTTCCTTAGATAGAAAACTTTGAATCAATTTGACTGTATGATCTGTTTCAACTGTAAAGTGCCTTGAGATGACTTGTGTTGTGAATTGGCGCTATAGAAATACATTGAATTGAATTTAATTGAATATTCTTTGATTAAAATTTACGATAAAGTACACAAATTCCTAAAGGTAACTCTTTAAACTGTTACTCAGCTAACTGCAACTGGTTACTTACTGCCTGCAGTAAGTTATTTTTTGCTTATACTGTACCTAAGCATGGTGCCAATATAATCTTGAGTTCTTTCACCATCTTGTCTCTCACAGTTCCAGTTGTTGAACACTTTTTTGCTCTTAGAGGAGTTTCTGGTAAGTGGCCATTTTCCAGCCTAGGAAGATTAATACATGTGCCTGATTTATAGGCCACTCTGCTCTCTCCAACATGTCCAACTATGAAAACTTATTAAGTGTTTTATTTCCCTTTTTACTACAAGGGGAAATTGTCTTACTTACATTTCGTCCCACTCCAAAGACAAGACAAGTTGCGTTTGATGGCTGTTTGAGAGCTTTTTAACCCGATTTAGAATAAAAAATAACAGAATGATGGCAATTCATTAAACACAAAAGAGGTTAGGTTCAATACAGCTTTGAGATATTGCAGAAAGAATAAACCACAGTAGTACTCATGCAAACAGAACTTGGAAGGATCAAAATAAGTACCGGTGAGCATATATACACTGTACACTGTTTCACAATCCTGCTAATTTCAAACCCAACAACACACTCAAATAAACTGGTGAGAAAAACCAACTATACAAACTCAAGGCAGCAAGCAGCTCTGGGTAGGATTCAGCTGTAATCCTGCACCTCAAGAACAAAGGATACACCTTTGACAACCAAAATGCACAGATTTTGGACAGAGAGGAGAGAAACAACAAAAAGAAGGGTGAAGGAAGCTTTCTTTGTTAAACAGAAAAAAAACATCACTGAACAGGTTGTGGTTCAGCTTCCAAGCATCTACAATTCAGTCCTGGAACGCATTCCAAAGAAATAACACAAGCACAATCCTGATGGCTAAATGGCCAAACACATGACCCATTCATAACAACAGACTCCAATTTAGCCGACGACGGGTGGGTCTTTCATTTGGATCTGATTTTAAATGTCCTTATAGGATAAATCATCAGTGCTCCAGCAACAGATTGCTCTAGCGAGAGCAGACAGAACTCTTGGATATGTGTCAAAAAAAAGTATTCAGAAAAATCTGAGCACAAGTCCGTTTGCCTTCCAATTTAAGGCTGTCTTGTGGTTGTCTTGACCCGGATGATTGAGAATTGAGATTGAGACTTCTGCTACATTCCCAGTGACAGTGCACAAACCCTTAAAGGTACTTCTTTGAGTTATTTCCGCCATGTTGAACACTTTTTTTCTCTGAGTGGAGTTTCTGGTAAGTGGCCATTTTCCAGCCTATGCAGATTAATGCATGTGCCTGATTTAAAGGCCACTCTTCTCTTCTCTCTTCAACTTGTCGAACTATGAAAACTGGTTAAGTGTTTTTTTGTCCAATTTTACAGGGAAATTGTTTTACTAGGTTAAGTTTTCAGGTTTTTTGTACTTAAACAAAAACATCCACCTTAATTGACAAAATTATTCAGTTTATTTTTATGGTGCCTGTCTTTAACACATGTCATCTTGAAATCTTGAAACATGAAATGCTAGAATTGGGCATTCATAGTTGACTGAAAACTAACCACAACATGATCATGCATCACAAAGCAAATAAACACTTTTCTTACTGCTTTCCTCCAGAACTGAGCCAAAGCCAAAAGTGTATGAAGTTATTTTGATCAGAGGGACAGACTGAGCTCAGCAGAGGGAGCTTTTTAAAACATTAACATTTTATGCTTTGGTTGAATTCAACAAAATCTTTTTCTTTCTTTTTAGTGTATTACTATCAAAGATGAAAGCTTTTAAAACATGTGGAATATGAATTTAACCCTCATCACATCAGCAAGGTCGTGTGCCAGAAAGCAAAAAAACAAAAAACCTCCATCTAAACAAACAAATGAGAGGAAGCTGATCTGTTTACATCCTCTTCCCTGGATCTTCTCTCATTCTAACATTCCTTCCTTTTGTTTATTTCTCCAGCTGATGCTCAGACTGACAGTCTAACCGCAGCGCCAGTGACAGGTGATTTCTTCCTCTGCATTCACCCTGATCGAGGCTCCCACGCACACGAGTGGGCTCCGATCCGCTCGGCATAAGAAGCGCGCGCGCACAGCCCGGACTGCCGTGCCAAGAAGAAATAAATAGATAAAAATCTGTGGTTGGTGTGAGATGCTGGAAATAACCTGCGTTTATTCCAGGGACTTCAAAGCGCCGCTTCAGACTCAGGGAAGCCCAGAAATAAAAACACAGAAAGACAACGAGTTGAGAAAAACTGAACTCCAGCAGCTCTCCGTCAGATGAAGGAGTTAAAAGTGAAATAAAAACAGTGACAACTGAAAGCAAGAGGAAGAGATGCGCTCCTTACCTCCTGCTGAGACGCTGCTGCACAGCAGCCACATCCACAGAACCGCAGGGAAGGAGCCGCGCAGTGGGAGCGAGCGAGCGGCCGGAGGCATCGCGACACAAACCGGACCAGAGGAGAGCAGCGAGGCGGGGAGAGGAAGGAGAAAAGCACACTGGGTCTGCGGTCAGGCTTTCAGGGAGAGCCGGTGGCGTCAGACTAGGTCCGCATGTCACAGCAGCATCTTCCTGACTGCAAGCAGCACCTCCTGCTTTCTGCTTCCCATCTGTCCTCCCCTGTTGTCCTCTCTCACATTCTCAGTCATAAGCCTCCCTCCCTCTCCCGCTCACACAGACAGTCACACACAATGTGACCCTAATGGTAATGAAACTTTGTTTTACAGTGTGTGTGAGTCAGGCTGCAGTGAAGGCTCCCTTATATAAGATAGAAATGGTGTGAAGATCTGCAGGAGGGATGAGGGGATGGATGGGTTGAGTTGGGAGCTTTTCTCATCCTAAACTGGTAATCTGTTTGAGTAGGCTGGTTATATTTCACTGTGGGATTCCACTGCAGTCACTTTAATATCACTTTAATATTGGAAAGACTGAATACCCTGCAGCTTTATTTATACTGACCGCAAGGAGCAGGGCCGGATGGAGGCATAAGCGAACTTAAAGGGCTCATAGAATGATTATATAGGGCAGAGTTTTTCAACAGGGGGTCCACGACCCCTAGGGGGTCCACAGAGGTACTGCATGGGGGTTTTGAAAGTTTTGGTTGATGAGACTTTTTTAATAACATTTCCACTAACTGAAATGTCTTTAAATCCACATTAACATTTCAAAACACTGTAGTAAACAGATAAATGGAGGCAGAAGATGGACAGGAGCTCTTTTTCAAGCTGGGCACCGTTTCATCCATAACACCTGCCCCATCAATGAGGAATCAGAATCAGAAATACTTTAATAATTCCAGGGTGAAATTACTTTCATTACATTACTCCATCTGTAATAGAGTGACTATAGGACCAGTTTGATATAACACAGTTTTATACAATATATATATAATTAGGGGGTCCCTGCTCCATCTCGCCATCATTTTGGGGTCTGTAGGAGCCATTTATAGCTGTTGGTGTTTAGGTATGGTTTGTTTCTGGGTTATTTGTTTTAGGTGGTGGTGACCTATATTCTGCTCTACCACTGGTGGCGCATTTTTGTGATATGTTCCCTAGCTTTCTGTAGTCTGCCTGTTTTCCTGATATTGACCAGTTTTCTGTCCTGAGGATTTCGAGTTTTTGCCTTGCCCCTGTCTGCTCTGTTTGTCCTGTCTGATCCTGGATTCTACCGGCTTCTGAACCTGGAACTGTCTTCTGACTTCGGCCTTGGATTTCCCTTCTGGACTCTGTTGCTGCTCGGCATCTGCTGCTCGCTCTCTAGGATCTCTGGGGGCGTCGCCCACCGCAAATGCGGTCAAACCTCCGCGAACGGAGTGAACTTTGAATCAGGTCAGTGACTTTGCTCCAAGTCGCATTCAGCTCCATATCCAGTCACTGACCTGTATTCTGCCATTTCTGCAGAGATCCGTCCCGCAGCAGACGAGCAGCCCCGCGCACCTGTCTGTTAATAAACGCTTTGAACTTTCCCACTGCCTGTCTCGCCTCGAATTCTGGGTCCTACATTCTGAGATCATTACAGAATAACCTGGCCAAAACATGGACCCATCGGCAGACGGGCAGTGGCGAAATGACGTGGATCAGAGCAATTCCCGTCTAGAATCAGGCATGCAGGAGATCCTCGATTGCCTGCGTAATCAGGCTGCTCCAGCTGCCCCACCTGTGACAGCTGCCGCGCCCACGTCTGCTACTGATAGTCCAGCTTATCTCGAACCGCGTCTGTCCCCTCCTGAAGTGTTTAAAGGGGATCCTGATCAATGCAGAGCTTTCCTGACTCAGTGCGAAATTCGTTTTGAGTTACAGCCCTCTGCTTTCCCTTCTGATCGAGCCAAGGTGGCCTATGTAATATCTCTGTTAGCGGGAAATGCCAAATTATGGGGAACGTCAGAGTGGCTGAATAATCCTGAACTCTGCAGCTCTTATAATAATTTTTCCTTGGAACTAATCCGAGTTTTTTGTCCAGTTCTTCCAAGTAGGGAAGCCTACCGGGGACTATTGACTCTGAGACAGGGAGAGCGGTCAGTGATGGAGTACATCACTGACTTCCATCTGCTGTCAGCCGATTGTTCCTGGTAAGAGGATGCCCTCATGGATGTTTTTTTCTTTGGCCTGCGGGAAGGCATCAAGGATGAGCTTTCGACCCGCGACTACCCCCGGACTCTGAAGCAGCTGGAGGACCTTGCCAACCGGATCGACCTTCGCCTCACTGAGCGTCGCAGGGAGAGGAGAGCACTGACGACGGCCTCCCCTCAACCTGTTCTTCACTCCGCACCCTATGCTCCTGCGTCATCCCCTGGTCCGGCTCTAATGCCGTAGCCCGAACCAATGCAGCTGGGACGCACATGCCTCTCCAAGGAGGAGAGGGCACGTCGAATCACCTGTCACCTCTGTCTGTACTGTGGCAGTGATGGACACTTCCTCAGTTCCTGTCCTTCTAGGGGTAAAACTAGGCTGGGACGCACCAGACTCTCTGCCTTCCCAGCTCTCCTGTTACCTAAGACTCGTTTGGTTACTTTCAGAACCCCAGATCCTCCAGTAACCTCGGCCCCAGGACCCCCGGAGCCTGGTCCGGGTTATTTTTCTCCCCCTTCTGAGTCTGGTTTGGTGGATTTTTATTATGGGGATAGAGAAGATCTTTATCCCTTTCGTTCACCTCCACCCACCTGATTCAGAGAGGGGGGCCCTGCCTTCACGGTCAGGCGCCTCCTCAGGTCTAGGAGGATAGGCAGTGGGCTCCAGTATTTGGTTGACTGGGAGGGTTATGGACCTAGGGAAAGGTCCTGGATTCCAGCCCGGTTGATCCGGGATCAGGACCCCCACTACGGGGATCATCCTGATCAGCCTGTTGGGGCGTCTGGAATCCGCCCTTGAAGGGGGGGTTCTGTCATGATCTTGGCGCTGATGGTTTGGTTTTTTCCGTTGCTCCCTGCTCCCTTTGGTTCTGCGGCTGATTATCACCGATCATTTCCACCTGGTTCCTCTACTATTTAAGTTGTGTGTTTGCCTGCCATCAGCGCCAGGTTATTCATGCATTTTTGTGATACGTTCCCTAGCTTTCTGTAGTCTGCCTGTTTTCCTGATATTGACCAGTTTTCTGCCCTGAGGATCTCGAGTTTTGCCTTGCCCCTGTCTGCTCTGTTTGTCCTGTCTGATCCTGGATTCTACCGGCATCTTAACCTGGAACTGTCTTCTGACTTCGGCCTTGGATTTCCATTCTGAACTCTGTTGCTGCTCGGCGTCTGCTGCTCGCTCTCGAACGGACTGAACTTTGAATCAGGTCAGTGACTTTGCTCCAAGTCGTGTTAAGCTCCATATCCAGTCACTGACCTGTTTTCTGCAGAGATCCGTCCCGCAGCAGACGAGCAGCCCCGTGCACCTGTTAGTGTTAGATAAACGCTTTGAACTTTCCCACTGCCTGTCTCGCCTCGAATTCTGGGTCCTACATTCTGGGATCATTACAGAGAGGGCAGAAAGGGTTTTGGGTGATGGGAGGTCATACGGTTTTTAACGCTTTCTTTGGCACACAGTAGTAGTTATATTCACATTCTCCATAATTACCTGTCCATCTGACTTGTTGTAAAGACCGCCACTCGGATTGTTTGGAAAGTTTGTTCATATACAAACGTACTTCAATAAATGAGAATGCCCATACCTTATATCCTGGTTTCGACATCCTCTTTTAAGCGCGTTAAAGTCCAGATTCCCCGCACCCACAAGCGACAAAAGGGTGGTTGATAGTCGCTACAGAGTCCTTGGCCTGAAAAGCGTTGAAGACTCCTGGTATAGGGTATTTGGTGCTGGTCCATTACGATCTCTGAATAGGGTGAGTAACATTGGTTGGGCTGAAAATGGCATATTTGCTGTTCTATGAGCCCTAATGCAAGCCTGGTTATAAGCCCTACAATGAAACGACAGGTTTTCTTCCTTTTATGGTATGCTCATGAATATTTAGATGAGCTGGGAGCTGATTGGTTGTTTACAACCAGCAAAGCTGCTGAGTAAAGACGCATCATAGCAAAAAGCACTCACTCACTGAAACATCAAATTGTTGATATGGTAGGGTGACCTGACATCCTCTTTTTCCTGGACATGTCCTACTTTTCATACCTGAAAAAAATGTCCAGGGGGAATTTCAAACCACCAATTTTGGTCGACTGCAGTGCAGCATGTAGTCGAAACACCCCGGGCATTGAACCGAGCCGTACCAGCTCCGGGGCTGGTATCGGAACGCCGGCGGGGGACGGAGCGCCCGACCCGATGACGGTAGCCTGGACACAAGTGGCCCCATGCTTCCCTCCGCCAGCCTTACCAGCCCCCCTCCTCCGGCTGAGAACGTGCGGCTCATGGCTCTCTGCTGAGGTCCTAAGTTTCATCATCATCATTTTACCTATGCAAAAATATGCATGCGTTTTTTTATGCTTGACGTGAGCATCAGGGTGCATTTTGTTTAAAGAGAACAGCAGCATTTCTTGCTACATTATATTAATCTTATTAGCACTACACACTCTACAGGTTGTTTATCAATGTTTGAACCGTCACCGGCCCTAATGGATGTGGAATTAGGACATTTTTCCACTTTGAAAGGTGTCTTTGTCAGTTCTGGCGGTTCATACAAAAGCAATCTGTAGTTGGAGTATTGATTCTTATTTAAGCAGTATGGAGGTCCAGCCTCCTAAGAATATTCCTAGTCAGATGTAAATCAAAAAGCCACCTCTTTTTCTTCTGTTCTTCTCTTTTGTGAGTCTTTTGTTGTGCATGGGCAATTTGATTGATCTTTTGATTCATCATGAGTAGTGCTTCCGTAATTTCTCTGGAATAAGTTCCATGAGTGAATTGTAGATCCTCTGTTCAGAAATACAAAAAATTTGAAAACTGAGCAAAAGTCTGGTCGCCTTTCGACATAAGCCTGTTTTATGATCATCCTGTAGACCAGGGGTAAACAATTAAAAAATCAGCGGGGTCCAAATAAAGAAAATCATCAACCAGTAACGGACATTTTTAATGATCTGTTACTTTAAAACAGAATTTAACACTGAAATAAAATAAGGTGTTTATGCATTCATGTTATACGTTGAACTAAAAAAAAAAGAATTTATAAAAAAAAGAACATATTTCCATTAAAAAATGTTAAGTGTTTTTCGAAGCAGAGAAGAACAATAATTCAGTTTAGTATATAGACAATTTCCTGATTCACATATTTCATAAAACACCTGAACTGACCATTTCTTTTCTTTCTTTTTTCTGTCTTAATGTTCGCAGTGGACTTTATGCTGCCCTGCAAGGCTTTAAACCTGGTTTGAATGGAGACTAAGCCATTCTCAAGCACATATCAAGGTGCTCATTTTGAGCCTGGATCCATATTTATTGTTGATTCTGTTCATGGTGGAGAATCCTGCTTCACAGCAGCAGCACCATAACCTCTGCTATACCTTCAATTTATTAAGGTTCTGCATAGTATTAACATGCATTAATGAAAACATTAAACAGGTGTAGTTGTTGTCTATCTGTAATCATATAGGAAACTCCGAGATGACTTACACAAACACAACCCTTTTATCTGGAGGGGGGAGGGGGATGTCATTGCCAGCCCTTGCCCCCTATCTAGCTGAACCCTGCTGAGGAGCATAGAGTATCATGCTGCATGGCTTTTGACATCAAAATACACTCTCAGCACTGTCATTTGAAATAAAAAAGACTGTGCTCAGAGTTCAGCAAATATATGTATTTTTGTTTTTGTTTTACTAATGTTTTTGTACCTATGCTAGCTTTTTTATTGCGCTAAAAGTGGTCAAAAGAAATAGAAACAGAAACAATACATTTATTATACATGTGTTGGCACTTAGGCAGCAAAATAAGATGTGGTTTCTGTGTTGCTTAGTAACTACACTTGTTTTAAAATACAATAGTTGAATTATTAATTATAACATTAAGAAAAAAGAAGAAGCATCAAATCATCCATGTAGGGAAAACAAAGGCAGTGCTGGTTCACCTCCACAAGGGTCTTGAGTAACAACGGTAAACATCTAAGGAACTGATGTTGGACTCTTGTAAGTATATGGGTTTTCACAATAAAAATAAACTGTACTGAAGTAACAGAACTGATCCTTTTTGTCAGGTTGATGCTACCTGCTGTGGAGACTGAGATCTTTTGGAATGCAGGAAGAACTCATGAAGGTCAACTTTTACAGTGTATGTAAACCTCCAAGCTCCATCTTACATCAGAGATCTGATTGTTCCTTATGTTCCTAACAGAGCACTTCGCTCTCAATCTGCAGGTTTATTAGTGGTTCCTAGGATTTATAAAAGTAGAATGGGAGGCAGATCTTTTAGTTATCAGGCTCCTCTCCAGTGGAACCAACTACCAGTTTTAGTCCAAGAGGCAGACACCCTGTCTTCTTTTAAGGCTAGGCTTAAAACTTTCCTTTTTGATAAAGCTTATAATTAGAGTGGCTCAGTTTATCCTGAGCATCTCTATAGATAAGCTGCTATAGGCTTAGACTGCTGGAGGACATAGGGACCCCTTTTTCATCATTCTGTTTCATTCTATCACTATTCTGCAGAATCTATTAGTTCAATCTCTAACGTTCTGCTCTCTCTGCATTTTCTCATAGTAGCTTCATCTGGTCTGTTCCTGTTTGGCTGTGACTCCATCCTGGAGAGAAACATCAGCTGTGCTGCTGCCATCAACACCTTTGTTTATAGATATTCAGCCTTTTTTCCCGTGTAGTCCTGTTTTTCTGACTGTGACTGGCTGGATGTGCTCTCTTCATCCTCTGGCATGGGGGCTGGCTCAGAGCTCGTCTGTCTGGCTGTGTGTTTCCTGGACGGGGCCGCCTTTTATAGCTGCTTTTTGTATCTCTGCTTCTGTCTCCTTGAACCCCAGTCGGCCTCGGCAGATGGCGGCTCACACTGAGTCTGGTTCTGTTGGAGGTTTATTCCTTGTTAAAAGGGAGTTTTTCCTCTCCTCTGTCGCTACAAGCACGCTTAGTGTGAGGGATTGCCTTCAAGTCAATTAGTCATGCAATCAACTGGTTTTCATTAGATAGAAAACTGAATCAATGTGACTGGATGATCTGATGAACTGTAAAGTGCCTTGAGATGACATGTGTTGTGAATTGGTGCTATAGAAATAAACTGAATTGAACTGAATTATGTTGGAGTGGCAGCTCATATGCAGCTCTGAGGAGGTAGTTAAATAAGCCAATTAGGAAACATAACAGAAATAATATCCGATCCGTAAAGAAGTCTTTCCGTCTTTACCGAAAGACTACCCTACCTCAGGTGCACAAAAGAGCACAACTGTGGATCCTTCCTCCCAGCTGCTTTCAGGCTTTTTCAAGTGTTTCTGACCAAACCTTCACTTGATCTACTTTTATCTCTTCAGATAATATTTTAGTCCATCACTGCCTTTACTTATACAGTTTTATTTTCAGCATCATTCTGTTGATCACACAGTTGTTTTTTTGTTCTTGTTGTTTTATCTGTAAATAGACTGCAGTTTTTCTTTTTATCCTTAACATTTTCATTTAACCGGAGTATGCCTGTTTTAATAATCAAGTTTTAATAAACAAATAGTTATTAAAACAATAGAACAGTTTTGTTTTTTGAGATGTAATTTATTTTTTGCAATCCATTTTAAATTCTAGAGTCTGTTGTCTACCTCTATGTTTTAATGTCACACTCAGCCCTACTGATTCTATTCTATTCTATTCTGTTCTATTCTCAGTAGACACAGTGCTAACATTAAAATTGAAATAACAATACGACTTCATATAATAATTATAATAAAAATCATCATAAACAACTCCACACTGGAGTAGAATATACCTGAATAAAGAGAATGTAATTTTTTTTGTTCTACCAGATGAACATGTATAATTTTGCATAAAAATAAACTAAAACATTCTATTCCTAAAAAGATGGGAACAGCTTCTAAGATCTCTGGTTGTCTTTTCTTTGATTTATGGTTTTCTCTGTTTCTACTCAGGTCTGGGTGTTAGCTTATGAGTTTTATCTTGTGTTCCTCCTTGCTCTATCAGTCTTGCCCTATGCTATTAATTTTGTGATTTACGGTTTGCCATAACGGTTCAGGTTTGGTTCCCTAACTATTTTCTCTGTTTATGTTCTTTTATTGATGATTTTAGTTGTTTCGTGATTATTCTGGTTTTGATTTTCATGTTTCTTTATGCATTTTTAGACTTGTTCCCTGTCTCCCCTGTCAGTCTCTGCTCATTGCCGTTTCCCTTCCTCAGTAACCTTGCCTTAATTCTCCTCAGCTGTTGTCCATTTCTCACCTGACCGGTCTCACCTTGGCTCATCCCCCCACCTCCCTCCCTCTTTCTCCCACTCCTTCTCCCATAATATATGCTGTTAGTAAGTTATGTCTTCATCATTGGGTTCTCCTGTTGCTTGCCCCTTGTCCAAACTCTGCTTCATTATGAGTTGATTTATTTCTTGATAAAATCACTTTAAAGGAAATTCAAATTCAATAAATCATGTTTGCGGTGATTTATTGAATTTAGTGTTAATCGGTAAAAAGATAAAAACTACTTTTTGTCACGATCACTGAATCTGGGAGCGGCCATTTTTGCCAAAATATAGTAACACCTCACTCCTGCCATCTTCCGGCAGTGATGTCACGGTGCGGTAAGCCTAGCGCCATTCTCCCCGCTTTACAAGGAAAATCAATGGGAACTACTAGACACATCTGCAATCAACAACAATTATTGAAGATTTCCAGAGGACTTCACCATTGAAATTCACAAGAGCTATAGTGAAACTGACAATGCCCACGTGCATGGCAGCTGGATGTTGGAATACATCAGGTGTATTCGACCAAAAGTGGGAAAAAAAAAAGTTATTCCACCTTTCTGATTCCTGATCCTCCACGGACAGGTTGGTCGTTGGATTGCCAACTTGAAGAGGGAGGATTTGCCATCAAACTTCTGCCAAGAGAAAAAACACGTAATATGGAGCCAACATTTGGAAGAAGAATGTTTTCAAGATGACTTGGATAATAGCGCGTTGTTACAAACACCAAATACAGCACTGGGACTTGATCAACAGCCGATACCGCACCGTGACGTCACAAACCTGTAGGTGGCAGTAGTGATCTTTGATAAACATGGATGCCTCCAGTAAAACACATTCAAATGGAATTACTCTTAAATAACATTCACTTACCATTTATTGAAAAATATATAATCATTTCATACTTTCAGAAGTTTATATTCTAGTTGTGCTTCCAAGCTTCTATCTGAAGTTTATTTCTAATCCTGAACATCCCTCAGCCTCCCAGCATAACATCTACCTCAGCTGCCTCTCATTTTTTTCAGTTTATCCCACCAGATTCTGATGACATTTTTCTAACTTCCTCTGTGTTTAAGTTCACAGTTTGGCGCCGATGTCGGCTGGATTCTGCAGCGGTTCTGTTCTGCTTTCTGTTTGCCCGTTATTTAGACGTCCATCAGTTCCCATAAATCTCCATATTTTTCTGCATGCCTCTGCCTGTTCTTCATGTCCATATCCATTTGTTGTCTCATTCATATCAAACATCATCATATAAGCTCATCTTAGGATCCTTTCTGCACTGTGATTCCTCACCAAACTGTTACAACATAACCCATAATGTTTTCACTTTAAAATACCTTCATTCTTAAACAGATGTCTCAACTGTTCATGCAAACATACAAACATCTTCAACACCATTACATTTACATAAGATAAAAATGAGGTTTAATGCTACTGTTGACTGGCTTTGGGTATTTAATGTAGAAGTGAAAGCGAATCAGGGTGTTTTGATGCACAGATGTGAACTTGCAAGATGTGAGAGCATTAAAGTAGCTGTGTTGTGATGCATTTTAGAGCGTCAAATCTATAAACTAGTTTTCACTTTATTCGACTGATTAAATCCAAAAACACTCTGCTTATATTAAAAAGGCATTCCCCACCAGTTTATTCATGTAGCTTGATATTCAAAAGAATTGGGTTTTAATTTGAGGATTAATCCTCTTGTTGACAAACTATTTAACGTAAAGCAGGAAAGTGTGATCCTTTAAGTGGGTGGAGCCATAAGTAAAGCTCAGAGGTTGGTAGAGTAGTAATATTTTTTAATTTACTTAAGTAAAAGTAGGAAGTAGTAATCCAAGAAACAAGAGTAAAAAGGGATTGATAAAAAGACAATTCAATAGCTGAATATTTCACACAATATTGTCTGATAACATCTGATTTAATGTTTAGAAATGATGCAGTCACACAGACTTTAAGTGAAAGTTCTGTTATTTCAAAGACTTAAATAAGAATACAAATAAATAACATGACTAAATAAAAAAAATACTTTACTAGTCAATGATTTTCCAAAATAAAAAGAGCTTCAAAATATTCTAAAAAAGTAAAAAAAAAAAAAAAATATATATATATATATATATATATATATATATATATATATATATATATATATATATATAAGCTTTTTCAATTAAAAATGTCAAAAATAGTATTGAGCCACAGGCTTTATAGAGTGGACCAATAACAAAGCCTGGTTTTTCCGAAGAAAACATGCAAATTGAACCGACGAGCTGATCCAACCCTTTAGAATGGGGGTGGTTTGGTTTCTTTGTTAGCCTGCAATACCCCATACCTGTCTATGTCTCTGAAAGGGGGTCATTAAAGAGAACTGTTGGCCTGGCTTATTAGACTAAGTGATCTGTTCCCCTGTAGTTGACAGTATCTTCTATTGGTTGCTGTTTTTTTCACCTGATCTCCAAATAGTTCAAGTTACTCATAGAGGGCAGAGGAGCCAGGAATTTTATCTAAGGAGGACTAGGGATATTTCACAAGTAAAATTAAGAAGCACTTACAACTATTTATTTTAAGTGTTACTCATGTAAATGTAACTGAGCAAATGTAAGAAGTTACTACCAACCTATGGTAAGGCTTGTGTCTGAAACAGCAACAGCTGGTTTAATATTGCAGAGGAATAGTAACCAAAGCTGTAAATAAACAGATTACGCCACAGATTAGAAATTCAATTTAATTCAGTTCATTTAATTTATAAAGCACCAATTCACAACACAAGTCATCTCAAGAGACTTTACAATTCAACCAGATCATACAGTCAAATTGATTCAAATTTTTCTATGGAAAACCAGTCGATTGCATCTACGCATTGACTCGAAGGCAATCCCTCACACCAAGCATGCTTGTAGCGACAGTGGAGAAGAAAAACTCCCTTTTAACAGGAAGAGACCTCCAGCAGAACCAGGCTAAGTGTGAGCGGCCATCTGCTGAGGCCGACTGGGGTTAAAGGAGACAGAACATACCACCATATGTTGTGAAATGAAAAGAAAATAGAGTCAAGACATTGACAAGGTTAGAAATAATGATTTGTATTTCAAATAAGAATTTTTTTACATCAAACTTTGCTTTCGTCAAAGAATCCTCCATTTGCAGCAATGACAGCATTGCAGACCTTATGCATTCTAGCTGTTAATTTGTTGAGGTAATCTGGAGAAATTGCACCCCACGCTTTCAGAAGCAGCTGGTTGGATGGGCACTTCTTGCGTACCATATGGTCAAGCTGCTCCCACAGCTCAATGGGGTTCAGATCTGGTGACTGCGCTGGCCACTTCATTACCGATAGAATACCAGCTGCCTGCTTCTGCTCTAAATAGTTCTTGTACAATTTGGAGGTGAAAAAGGGGAGGAGCACGTCTTAGGTAAACCAGAATGATTGACAGTTAGGATGACCACTTATTTTAATTATCCACTGAGAAAAAGAACATCCTCCATTATACCTTCAAGTCAAAGGCCAGCCGCACAGCACAATTATACCCAAACAGTCTGATTAAAAATTCCCTTATTTAATCAAATGCCTCTCCGTTATTCAAAAACACCATTTCATGAATAATCAGGTTCCACCAATCATACATTTCAATGTAGTTTAATCGTCATAGAACAGGTTTCTGTGTACAGGAACAAAACTCAGGACATCTTGATTTTGTCACTTAAGGGAGACCACTGCAGCAAAACCAGCTTCAGAACATCTGCTTTCCCAGCCTCTGATAATGAAAGGATTTTGTCAATATGCTATCTTTTGTCTCTTAAAGTTTTGCAGAGATCATTACTTTTATTGACTTTTCTGTTTTAGTGTTTATGGTAAGCATTAAATAAACAGGTTAGGGTCCTAAAAATGTCCTTTTTTAAATGCTCAGTTATATGAGGGCAAACCTGCAACCTAAGACAGCATGCATAGACATATTGAAAGATATTAATGCTGTTGCCTTTTTTTATCTGTTTTTTTTAGTGAACTTGACAGATCTATGGTAGAAAAGCTTAGTATGAAAATGTTACAGATGTTACAGAGATTTCATCAGATCAGAACTCTGAAAACACCAAGTTACTTCATAGTCAGATTCAAAAGATTAAAATGCTATTGAAAAAATGACATCAAAGGGAAACCCCTTTTGGATCTAGCTCAGTGTTCTATAATGAAGATGGATGGAAAGACTGATGATTGTTCCCAAACATCTAGTCTGGAATCGATTTGTGTTGTTGAGCCATCAGCCAGTTTAAGCTCAGGAGAGGGTAATGATGCTGATGAATATGGGGGCCGCACAGCTTACATATCAGAACCATCCAGAGTATACATCTTGCCTAAAGCGCTAATATGACTGCATATATTAGACCTCACAAAATTATAACCAGTTATTAGTTTATAAAATATAAATTACTGTATAATGAACATCATTTTCAAATAAATCTCCCACTGCTTTTTGAATAAATAATGTACCATATTCTTAAAGGTAGAGCTAGGAACTCCACCTGCCCTTCACTACTAGGTAGAGACTGACATTTTTTCGGGAATCCCATGGGTCACGGGATTCCCGTGGGATGGGAGTCAGTATTAGTAACGATCACGGGATTGGGACGGTACAGGATTAAACATTAACGGGAGCAGACGGGAGCGGGAGCAAACCAATAGTAACTTCCGCTCTGAGTTTTTCACCCGCGCTCAAAAACAACAAGAATGGGAGTGGTGCAGGAGCGGGAGTCATTCTGAATGGGAGCGGGATGGGAGTGGGAGTAATTTCACCAGGAGTGGGACGGGACAGGATTTAGATTTCTACTCTGGCCCGGGATCGGGACGGGACACCATTTTTTTCTGTGGGAGTGGGACGGGACAGGAGTGAAAATCCACTCCCGTGTCAGTCTCTACTACTAGGGTTGTCAGATCTGCCTGTTTACAACCCATAAACAATGTGAACACTATCACCTCAATAGAAAAAAACAGCATTAAATCCTCTGAAACTTCTGTTAAAACCACTAACCTATAAAACACACAATGCAGAAGTGCAACATTCTATCATGAAGTTAGCCCATGACTGCAGTACTACAGAAGCTAACATCAGCTTTGGATCATCACCTTGAATGCCTGCAATCTAGTATCTTACCTCCACAATTTGTCAGTGTCTGATTCAAGACACTGACAAACTTTTATAAGTATATATATATATATATATATATATATATATATATATATATATATATATATATATATATATATATTGTGAATTGGCATTATTCAAATAAACTGAAAATTAATTGAATCAATTCAGTAATAGAATAGAATAGAATTCAACTTTGTTGTCATTACACTGTCACGAGTATTAAGCAAAAAAATGTAGTTTGTATCTATCCAGCAGTGCTATACAGGATGTAAATATTTTTTTACATGTGGACAGAGACTATGCATGTATGGACTAAAAATGGTATATATAACCAAGGAGTATTTGTAAGAGGCTATAAAATAAATAAATATGTAAGCTAAATATGGATTATACAGGAAAATTAGAATATTATACTGTAATTATATTAGTGGGGTTACAATACAGGATAAATAATGACAGATATTATCAGATAAAAGATTTATAGATTATATACAGCTATACTGTAGCTGAGTAGTATGTGTAAGTCAGGGGTCACTTCATGGGTACTGAGTCACAGGACAGGCTACCAGTACTGACATATCAACTGGAGGGCTAAGCATTCACCTAAACTTCATAGATAATAATCATATTTCTGATGTTTCTTTTCATTTCTAATGTAGATATTGTCATTTTGAAATGACTATAAATCCTTAAATATTATAAACTATTGATACGCTAAAATGCTCTAGGAATGATAAAAGAGCAGCATGATAAAATAAAAGTTCAAACTTAGTCCACTGGTGAGTTGTCCTGTCTCCAGATGATGCTGTGGGCACCCCATGTGGTCCTTGAGGGCCCCTTGGTGACCGTGGGCACCATGATGGTGACCCCTGGTGGAAGTGATGCTGGATCCATACAGCAGGTTGCTGTGTCTGTGTGTGTGTGAGCAGGCAGAGCGAAGTCTTTAGTGATTTTCCCGGCACTTTTCAGACACCGCTTCCTGTAGATGTCCTTGATGGCAGGGAGCGGCAGTTTTCCCCACCCTCTGCAAAGGCTTCCCTTCTAAGGCAGAGCAGCTCTACACCAATCCATGATACAGGTGGCTGGGAGGCTGTCAATGGTGCAGCGGCAGACGTTCGTGAGGATCTCTGAGGACAGATGGTTCTTCTTCAGGGTCCTCATAAAGATGAGTTAGACTTTAGTGATCTTACAGTAGAGAAATGTACTTGTCACATCGGCTCAATAGTCAAAAGAAGGTGCCAAAAGAAGGAAAAGGTGCATATATACATCATTGACAGGTTTATTGCACAGGTTATTTAATAGTAATTGCACATTATTTATTGCACAAGTTATTGTAGTTATAGTGCCGTGTAAAGTCTGATTGCAGTAGGGATGAATGCTCCTTTTTACAAACAGGCTGTATAAGTTTCACTAAAGGAGCTGATCAGCACCTCTACAGTCTGCTGCAGAGGGTGAGAGGAGTTATCCATGATGGATGAAGGAAGAAGAGGCGCTGGTGCTCTGCTGCACCTTCTTGACTAGTTGTGAACAGCTGGTCATCCAGGTCAGGTCATCTGAGATAAGGATGAAGAAAAACAAGCCACGGTTTTATCTGTAAAGATTCTCAGCCATTCAGGTCGCAGACAAACTTGAAAGGTTCAGTTTGGGCAACTGAACGAGAAGATTTCTGGAAGACGAAGCTTCTTAGTTTCTAACTAGTAGTAAAGGAGGATTGAAATGCTTGTTTTTACCTTTTTTTACCTGGATTTTATCCACCTGTGTCTGACAGTCAATGGGTGGAAGGCGGGGGGGGGGGCATTCTGGACAGATTGCCAGTCAATAAAAGATCATCCACAGAAATCAAGCATAAATACAAATATTAATGTTGAAGCATATTTATATTTTACCATTTATAGATATAAAAAAATAAATTTTTTCAATGACTTTTAGATTTCTTATCAATTTTTTTGTTTATTTAATAATTTATATAAAACATTTTATAATAAGAAATTCAAACTCATCCACAACATAGATCTAGTTAATTAAAAAATAACTGAAGTTAGAGTAGCTAAATGCTTTGAATAATGCAGTAACTGAGTTACTAACTACTTTATTTTTTTGGCAGGAGTACCTTGAAAGTATAACAAGGTAATTTTTTGAAGTGACATCTTTTTAAGCTGGGCATACACTGTGCGATTTTTTCAGTCGTTTCACGCAGCTACAGCTCACACTGTACGACTAAACCGCAGGGTTTAGTCGTACAGTGTGAGTTCACAGCTCATGATGTATGTTCGGCCTGACGCTCTGAATGCAATCTACCTGCTCACACTGTACGACTAAAAGCCACGTCGGACTCAGCTCTGCAGTAAGATGGAGCTGCTCTGACTCGTCTATTCGGAAGCCAAACACATAGGAGGGGAATATTAGGCTCTGTGACGGCCCTGCTGTGCTGTCGGGTGAGCATATGTGTAAACTGCCTAAACTAGCACTATCAATTAAGGTCCTCTAAGTGGGAGGCGCTTCCATTATGCGGCCAATTGGTTGGTATTTAAGGAGCGCTGTTCCATTTAGGAGTGTTAGTGTTCCCTGCTTGAGAGGCGCATCTCCTGGTTGAAGCAAGCACGCCACAGACAGCCATCCAGTCCAGTCCAGACCAGGTTGGGGTCCAGACTTCCTGGTGTGAAGGGACCAGGTGTGATCGCCCCATCCAAGCTGCCGTCTAAAGCCGACGCATAGTTTATTCTTTGATTCTGCTAAATAAATGCCTTTTACAGGCTTAAAGCACTGCCTGTTTCCATGTCCCCCCAGTTTTTGTTGCGACCAGTCAAGCCAGGTCGTAACAGGCTCACTAGAGTGAAACGCGCTGCCTTGACAATTTGGCCCAATCGAAAGATTCTCGCACGACTGGAAAATCACCCCGAAAATCGGACACTGTACGCCCGGCTTTAGACATTTCAAATGAATCAAGCCTTGTCCTGTAAGACAGATTACCAAAAGGTCAGAGTGAACTGTTTTGTTTTGCTATGTACTTGGTCATTTTTTCTCCCCTAGACAAAGCTATGAGCTACAACTTTACTGTGACTACCTGTGCGCTCTCTTTCCTCCCTTTGACATACTCAAGGACCCGATTCCTGCAACTTTTAGATGTGTTCTTTACCCTTCACACCTGAATCAAATGACTCGCCCACCTCACTAGCAATAATTTAGCTCTGCTAATGAGCCCATACTGAAGGCAGATGTGTTTTTTCCCCCAGCTTTTATTGTTATTACATTGTCACAAGTACTTAGCAACGACATGAACTAGCTGCATTTAACCTTTCCCTTTGGGGAGCAGTTGTGAGGTTAAAGGTCTTTGCTCAGGAACCCAGAGTGGCAGTCTGTGTCTCTGCTTCCTAAGCTGCAGGACACCTGCCCACAAGAATAAACACTTGGCATCCCTGGTGCATTGCTTGCATTTTGTTGCAGCCAATGACAAAATACAAGCAAATATCTACTACTATGTACGTTCACAGCATGCTTATCGAGTAGGAATGTGTCCTGCATGTTAATCATTTCATAGAAAACGTACCAACCTGAATGTGTGATCTGATTGATTTGTCTATATGCTTTGAGATGACATGTGTTGAAAATTGGTACAATTTAAATAATCTGAATCGAATTGGAACCCAAATTAATTAACATGCATTCCTGTAACCTGTTTTATGAATGGAAATTAGCGGGCGGTAGAGAATTTTCCTTTGAGTGCATGCAAGCTACTTATCAATTGGGCACATGTAAATAGGAAACATCTGTTTTAACAGATTAGACCCTCTGTGGCACATAGCTTTTGTTTCACTGATTCAGCACTAACAGGAAGTGAGTTCAGTTATCTTATAAGCTTAGCATCCCAAAGAGCAGGGCTCTTTGACTTTGGATTGCATGTGTGTGTGTGGTATCAATCGGTAAGAGCTAAACACAGTTTATATGCTATTTTTTTAACCTGTCAGATTAAAGTTAAAAACCTGTTTCTATTCTCACATCATTCTTATATACGAAGTTTTAATGTGGATCTGTTGCGGGAATTAAAGGATCCTGGCAGATTTTAAGTGAATTAATAGGATAAAAAAGATATTCGAGTTTCCGGCGCTGGTGAAAAACTGAAGAAGTAAGAACCAGAGTGCAAACAGAGCAAACATAGAGAAACTTTTGTTATGTCCGTTTTGTGTTATTTCTGGTAATCTCAAAAATATAACAAAATATTGTTGAAAATGACCATATATTTCAGAATCAGCACTATAATAGGTTTTACAGGCCTGAAGGAATGAAGTAATAGTCATTTCTAACACAGGTTTTGAAGCTAATAATTGGATTTTAAAACAAAGGATAAAGTTAATCAAAAAACTCTTAAACAACAAAAATATTTTTGAAAATTCCAATACAAAGATCCACCGAAAAATACCAGAACTAACTCTGTGTTTACTGGAAAAATGTCAGTGTTTTATTTGATGTGTGCATTTTTACTCCTGAGGGAAATCTGGCTCAGTAGCTGCTTAATGCTCTATATTCTCCTGCACTTTTGTCTTCCTGCTATTTGGCTCTGAGCAGTTGGTGTATTTGGCTGCTTATAACAAGTTAAAACTAGAGGGAATCAGAATTTTAAATAAAGTGTGAATCTGCAGACAAGTAAATAATGAAAACAGCAGCTGTAAGATGTTGAGATGCTCCACAGATGGGAGGAAAGCAACACTAATAATCATATAAGCCACAACTTAAACCATGGCCAAGCTCCATCTTATATCAGAGATCTGATTGTTCCTTATGTTCCTAACAGAGCACTTCGCTCTCAATCTGCAGATTTACTAGTGCTTCCTAGAATTTCTATAAGTAGAATGGGAGGCAGATCTTTTAGTTATCAGGCTCCTCTCCCGTGGAACCAACTACCAGTTTTAGTCCGTGAGGCAGACACCCTGTCTACTTTTAAGACTAGGCTTAAAACTTTCCTTTTGATAAAGCTTATAAATAAAATGGCTCAGGTTATCCTGAGCTATCTCTACAGTTATGCTGATATAGGCTTAGACTGCTGGAGGACATAGGGACCCCTTTTTCATCATTCTGCTTCATTCTATCTCTATTCTCCCACTCTGCAGAATCTGTTAGTTCAATCTCTAACGTTCTGCTCTCTCTGCTTTTTCTCATAGTAGCTTCATCTGGTCTGTTCCTGTTTGGCGGTGACTCCATCCTGGAGAGAAACATCAGCTGTGCTGCTTCCATCAACACCCTTGTTTATAGATGCTGGAGATCGGCCTGTTTTCCAGTGTACTCCTGTTTCTCTGACTGTGACTGGCAGGATGTGCTCTCTTCATCCTCTGGCATGGGAGCTGCCTTGTAGCTCGTCTGCCTGGCTGTGTGTTTCCTGGACGGGGCCGCCTTTTACAGCTGCTTTTTGTATCTCTGCTTCTGTCTCCTTGAACCCCAGTCGGCCTCAGCAGATGGCCGCTCACACTGAGCCTGGTTCTGCTGGAGGTTTCTTCCTGTTAAGAGGGAGTTTTTCCTCTCCACTATAGCAAAAAGCATGCTTAGTGGTAAGGATTGGCTTTAATTCAATGAGTCGATGCAATAAACTGATTTTCATTAGATAGAAAACTGAATCAATTTGACTGTATGATCTGGTGAACTGTAAAGTGCTTTGAGATGACATGTGTTGTGAATTGGCGCTATAGAAATAAACTGAATTGAACTGAAATTGAATTCAGGTTATCATTTTTTTGGGACAAAAAATCAAACCTTCTTGTTACTTTTCAACATTAAACTGAATTTTTGAAGACTCGCTTTTTTTCAGGAATTGATTTAAAGCTACAGTGTGTAATAATTACAGGGATATACAGTCAGAAATGTAATATATTATACATAACTATGTTATTTATCATCATCTACGAGCTCAGCCTCTTAACCTTAATATTTGCGTTGCCTTAGAATTCGTTATTTATAATTACATAGGAGCGGGTCTCGCAGCCATGGAGGCAGACATCTTTGCGCTACGGCAGCGCAGAGCCAACAAACTAGCGATTGTGAGATCGCCCATTACAATAACATGCTGCGTGATGATGCTGTTACTCTCCAGCATACTTATTCAGCAACGTTCCTGACGTTTCACAGGTAATGATTCAGTAATTTTCTGTAAAATAATTTTCTGGATATATACCTCGGTTACTTCTCTCTGGCTCCTTTGGAGATCTTCAAGCCTTTCCTCCTCTGCTCTAGTCACCCCGCTGGCACCTCTCCCTCGCCTGGCCCTGGCTGCACGCCCACCCCGGCCTCTCTGCCCTCTTCCTCGCCCTCTTCCTCGCCTTGTAACCCCCGTGCCACAAACAAGACTTGGACTCTGTAAACGGGGAATATATATTCTTCCAGCGAACACAATTTCGCTGTTAAACTAATGACTACAATTACTTTGTCTGTTTATATCACCATGCAAAGCAGCTCACCGCCTTCTCCCAAGTGGGATCAACTGAGTCTTACACTGAGCGACAGATACCAAACAGGAGGTTTGGATCCAGCCACCTTTGAGCATGCTGAGATCTCTCTCTGAGTAAGGAAGTCATCTTCACCACCACCCGTTCAAGGACCGCAGGAAAACTGAGTTGCAACCAGCGGCTGCATCATTCAACTCCGTCCGAGTTCTGGGTAAACCCTGTTCCGCCCTCCACCGAATCAAACAAACCCTGGAAGACCAACGCACAGACTGGAGTCTACGTATCTCTTCTACTCCGGAAACGTGAATGGCAACAAATCCTCTCCTTCAAGATTAACAACTCCAATTCCTCACTGAGCTTGAATCTAACAGTCTGTCTTCCCCTTGTCTTCCAGTTTCCCGGCATTGAACTCAAAATACTTTTCAATAAAACCCGTTGAAACTCTTACTCTGTGTCTCTCTGTTTGGCCTCACTGCATGTGGGTCCAAGCTTTAGATGAACTCATGACAAAAATGTTCTGGTCCACAGGTGTGTGGTTATAGTTTTCATTTTGTAGTTGGGGGTTTTAGTTGCATCCTTTTTGCTTTATGTTCTATGTGTCTTCCCATTGTTTTATCAGTTATTCTGACTATCTCCAAGCCTGCTTCTGTTCTCTTGTTTTTTTAAATGTATTATTCTATTTATTAAAGTCCTTTGCTCACCATGTTGCTTCCTAGCGTCTGGCTGCTCTTTGGTCTGGAAAACCAAAACCTTTTGTCAAAGAGAAGTTTGTCCGTGTGTGAATCTGGCGATGCAGGAAACCCATCTCTTATTACAACCTGATACATTCTATTACTCTGTCTTCTTTTGTTACTCCTTTTCTGAGCTGTCAGTAAGTGGAGACGGGCTCACAAATAAAAATGGAGTGGAAACACATTCAGCGCTGTCAAACAAAGATGCTTTTTTTGTGAGTGATTCAGGTTGATGGAGTGTATTCACTTGACCATCAGGCTTTAGGTCGAGGTCCATAAAAATAACCTCCAAATAAAAAATATCCTTTAAAAGACACTATTTGGCTTTTTATTCGCAAAATATCAAGCATTGCTTTCATAAATACATATTCTGCTAAAGTCTGATAACATTCAGTTTTAAAATGAAACTTTCCTACAACTTGGAATTAGACACTCATATATGCATAAGTCGGAGTGCACTGAATGCAAGACGCCATGTTAAGTGTCAATCTTTGGCCAGAGAAGCCAAAAAGGGAAAACTTTTTAGCACTGTCCATTTTACCTGAGATCTCAAAGGTGTATTGAAAGATTTTCTCATTCTGTCAGGATCATCGAAATAAGTGGCCCTCCTAATAATCAGTCATCCTGGTGATATATTTACATAAGGCCGTCCTACGTGCTCATCCTCAGTTAGCTATCTTTTTCTGCTCATGTCCACTTTTATGTGCTGAGCTATGGTATCAGCCAGTCATTGAGACTGGTCTTTCTCACCTTTCTTTGAAAATGGCAGAGGGTCTTAAAATCTTAGGAAAATGGTCGTTTGAACCGTTTCTCCCGAATTCTCTCGAGTGGTGCACGACTTTACATGAGTGAGTAAAGTTAATGTGATTGGTCTATATCCATTTCACATTGCTGCTAGTAAAAGTTATCTATCTGTCAGAGGGCTCAGATCGTTGGATGCAGAATTCAGACAAGACAGACAATGATTTCTTCTAAAGCTTTTATTCAAAAAGCTGCGTGCAGCTGCTCGACAGCTAAGGCGGGCTCACTGGAAACACTGTGGGGATGGAGACTCAGGTCAGTGACTTCTGAAACTCAAATGGGTCACAACCATTGTAGAAGCTCATTGGTAGAATTCTCTTATGACAGAAAGAAGGACACTTGAACACGATTCACATAATTTTGTCCTCCGGAGGGGGGGAACATTTATTTACAATTCGATTCCTACAGCCTTCTTAAACACTTCATAAGTTACATCATCAGATGTCTCAGTTTCACCCCGACTCTCATTTAATCTTAGGCTGTTTTATAATCTCAATATCGCACTACGTAGATGCATGCGCACGATGGAATGTTCTGTCGAAATCTCACTGGAATGCACGTGTGCTGGTCAAAGCCAGAGGTTGCTCTGGCACTGGAAAGAATGTTTATACTGATGTTCTCTTTATGCCAAAACTCTTTACTTATCATCTGATTCCGTACGAATCAGCCATTAGGAACCTTGTTATTGCCAAAATTCATACTTGACCTTCAGCATGTTCTGCTAGGATTCAAACACCCTGTCAACTGCATTCTCTTTGTTGCTTAGTAAGTATAAGGCCACGAAAAAGGCTATATAAGGCAGTACAGCTGCTTCTATATTCCCCCCTGTAGTTCATTGCAAATGAAATACTAATGTGATGTTACATGGTGATGTGAATACTACGCAAATGCATTTATGTGTGTGTGAAGTTTAAATGTAAAACGAAATTTTAATACCGACACAGCCTGATATGGGTGTAAGTTGGGAGATATAAACCTTTAAATGAAACCATTAACTAACCGTTACAGAGTATCTTGACTAATAATAAAAGTCAGTCAGAAGTCAGTCAGTAGTCCTCTAAGCAGCCAGCTATGGATAGTTTACAATGTAAAATAATAAGACAGTAATACAGGTTATTATGCAAATTAATGGCATGTTACAATCATCAGGATTATATTTGCAGAATACAACAATAATCGATGCTTCTGATGTCTTCTTTCCTGTTGAAAAAAATCAAAAATATAGTTCTTTCACTTCAGGGCTCTGTCCTTGGCTTTCAAAAGGCATGAACACAGGATCACAGGTTCCCGCCTTCAGTATTGTTGCAGGCGGAAGTCGTTGGTTTACAGTCTTATGCCTGGGGTCACAGGTCTTTACAATCCATCCCCTCAAAATGAGGAAGACAGAAAAATAACAATTAGTGTTCTTATCAGCAAATATCAGCTAATTATAGACAATAAACTTCATATCACTCAAATCCTCTCATTGTAGTATGAAGTGTCTTATCTAATTCTATTGGAGACGGATCCCATTCCCCTCTGTGATGCATTCATCACAGCTGGTCCTCTCGGTCGCTCCTCTGAGTTGCATTCTTTCGATGTGTAGCTAGAGTTAACACTTCATCTTGTCCTTTCATTACTCTTTGATGATCCTCCTCTATTGTTTGAGTTCAGTCAGTCTGCTCCTATGTTGTCCTGGTCCCCTGGGCCTCACATACCATTAATGTGTCCATGGCTTATGCGTATCCAAAGTGAAGGCAGTCCTTGTCCCAGGGTCCTTAATTCTCCCTGTCAGATGTGATCCTGAGAGGAAAGAAAAACTGACCAGTATCTTGAAACCAAATCTAGAGATGTAATACATCTTAAATTGTTTTTCCATTATTCCAGTTTCTGTATTCAAGGTTCAAATTAGAAAAAGGAAAACTTTTAATTTTGGCAGTAATGTCCCATTGTCTCTTCTTTTATCTTCATCCTGATCTGCAATTATTAACATTATTGGAGGATATGAACAAATATTCTCCAATAATTTGTAAAACTCAGATCTCAGAGAATTAAACTTTCTGATAATAATGAAATAAATCATGTAACACGTTTGTAGGACTTCAGATTGGACCTCAGGCCAAAACAACAAACATAATAGTCTACCTTTAGTTAAATCATCTTACCTGTTCAAAGAAACATGAAAGAAAATACAATAATCTTACCTTCCTAAGATAACCAAAACAGGAGAAAACTTTACTCAACGCAAATGGCGGTCCAATCTTCAAATCCTCTGCAATAGGTGTTACAGCATCAAACTGTTCCACAATTGTTCCGGGTATCTTGTAATTTAAATATTAGTTAAAACAGCTGAGTGTGAGATAAATATGATCAAACTTCATCACCTTTTCTATTCCTCTGTAAGGTCCTTCTCATCACAGAGTTCCTGGGTCCTTTTTTGCTTGCATTATAGTAGTCCCTGGTTGCTCGTCCGGTTCGAGCAGATATCCATGCAGGCAAGCAGGCAGAGCAAGTAGTCCACCTGAGCTGTTGTTTTTTGAATGACTGACTGACTCGCTGTTTGAAGCTCTGGCTTTACAGGGAATGCTATTAGAAGAGTTGAGGCTGTAAAATGATAATTCCTCTGTGTTTGGACAGAGCAGATTAGGACAGGAAAAGAGAAGGGAGCTTCAGTTTGAGCGACTAACCAGGGAGCTGGAGGTAAAGAGGCAGATTGTGGCCAATTAGCTGGAAAGATGCAGACTTGGGGCTGAGTGGCAGGGTGCTGGTAGCAGCAGCTCATCTGACAAATCCCTACCATGGAGAAATGCAGATACCTCGGCCTCAGGGGACGCCTAGTCTTGAGGGACTGGCAGCTCCCAGTCGCCCAGCTACCGGATCAGGACCGAGTCGGACCAGGTGTCTCTGTACTCCCCGGAGCAGTCCTCTCTTCATGAAAGGTCTGCAGGGAATTTGTGTGGCTCGGCTCAGATGAACTCCTACTCTGACAGCGGCTATCAGGATGCCAGCAGTGGCTACCTCAGCAGGCAGAACCAGGGCAAGGCCAACCTCAAGATGCAGCAGTCCTACCCTGTAGCTGGCTCCAGCACATTAATGAGGAATGCCACGGCTGAGGGACAAGCTTCAGTGCAGGTTCAAGCAGTCACAGCAGCTCTGCCTTGCCGTGCTAGGCGAAGGGTTAGCTCAGTGCCTTCTCACTGTCACTCGCAAGCCTAGGTCAGCGGTATTTCCCCTTCCCGTGGCTCTCTGCGTACCCATGTTGGCAGTACCTACGGCTCCCAGGTCATAGCAGAACCCTAACCCATCTCCAACATCCACTTCACAACCTTGCCCTCTGTGCACTGCAGCATTTGTGGCTCACTGTACCCCAAGAAAAACTCCCCTGTAGGGCTGAGATGCATCAGCTCCACAAACTCTCGCTCTGGCACCGCCAGCCGAACCACCCTGTGTATCCTATGTCGGCAGGGTCATCTTCGTGTTACATGGGCTCTCCCTTGACGATGGTTGACAGAGTTAACCCTCCACTGACAAAGCAACCGACTCACTCTTCATCTCCAGTCAGGGCTAGCATGTCTGATATGCCCCAGCACTACAGCTCCACTCTGCCTCGCTCCATGCTTCGCAACATAGACCCCTATGGACCTCAGAGTTACGACATGAGAGGATGAATCAACCTTAGAGCCTCACAGGAATAAGGAGTTCATATGCCAGTCAGCACAGCCACCATGGACAGGATATGAGATCAGCAATCTCCTCAGACCGCCACATTGCACCCATATATGAGGATAGGACGTTCCGGGGTCCGTAATACCGAAGCCCCAGCTACACCCAGCAGGGGACCCTTTACAGGAGTGGCTCAGGTGTGGGAAGCCTGCAAAGGATGTCCAGTCAACGCAGTGCCATGACTTACCAAAGAAACAACTATGCTCTTAACACAGCGGCCAACTATGCTGATCCATACCGCTCCGCACAGTACCGGCCAACCGATATGAGTTGCACTCGACAAACTCTGCCCATGGATGATGGTGCCCCCCGCTCTCCTTACATAGACAGCATTCAAAAGGATCCCAGAGAGTTTGCATGCCATGATCTGGGGCTAACGGAGGTAATCCACATCCTGCAGCATCACTTCCCTTCAGTGCAGGCCAACGCAGCCGCCAACCTGCAGCACCTGTGCTACGGTGATAATAGAGTCAACCACCTGGAGGACCTGCTCGACCATAAAGCCGTTGAGCTTCAAAGAAACTCTTGTTGGGCTTTAAGGAACCTTGTTTATGGAAAAGCTGTCAATGAAAACAAGATCGCTGTCAGGAACGTGGGAGGGATTGCCGCTCTCCTCCGCCTGCTGAGAAAGACCGTCGATGCAAAAGTGCGGGAGCTCGTCACAGGGGTTCTGTGGAACCTTTCTTCCTGCGACACTGTCAAAATACAATCATCCTGGACGCCTTATCCACTATGACCAACACTGTGATTATCCCTCACTCTGGACCTTCGATGATGACCACAAGCTGAAGTTTCACTCCTCCCTGGTGCTAAGAAACACTACAGATTGCCTTAGGAACCTCAGTTCAGCTGGTGAGGAGGCCAGAAAACAGATGCGTACCTGTGATGGCCTGGTTGACTCACTGCTCTATGTGATCAAAACCTATGTGAACACTTCTGACTCCAACAGCAAGATTGTAGAGAACTGCATTGGCACTCTGAGGAACCTGCCCTATCTTCTGGAGCTGGAGCTTTCCAGAATGACAGGCGGCCAGGAACTGGACCTCTTACTAGGCAGAGAGTCACCCAGTAAAGAGCTGGACTCCAGCTGCTGGGGCAGGAAGAGCGTGAAAGTAACTCACCTGGCAAAGTTCAGTCTGAACCCAGCAGAAGGAGTGAAGTCAAGAGGAGCAGAACCCTGGAGCTTGAAAGTGAGCCTCTACCAGAGATCCAGGAGAGAAGAGGAGCAGCAAATTGCAGCAGTAAGAGCAGCAGAGGAACCGCGGGATCCAAAGGACAATCCAAGCCGTGGACAGAAAACAGATTCAAGTTTGGCAACAGGAGCAATCCAGGTAATAGTACAGAACAGGCAAAACAGAGCAGAACTAGGGTGGCCAAAACTCAGAAGGAGAAACAGGTCATGATTTGGCAGAATGAACAAATACAGAAAAGCTAGAATTAGATTAGGTAGAAGTTCCAATAATCTGGCACCATTGGCTGGGATCCGGTGGCATACATAGCAGAGGGAACAGGTGGGCCTGATGAGAGATAAAGAGCGCAGGTGGAGCAGATGAGAGGAGAAGGAGTAAAACCCAGCCTATGGTGCCAAGAGCATGACAATATCTCTATATTGTAACTTTCCAGGAAAGATCAGTTTATTTCTTTTGTAATTTGCATTGTTACTGTCATAATGGGTTTCAGGATGCTAGCTTATATGCAGAACACAACCGGAGGCAGGGAAAAAGTTCAAAGGTTTAATGAAGGATATGTACAAAAACAGGACAGGTGGGTAATCAGGTCCAGGGGCTGGTCACGACTGGATTCACTGTTCAGAGGTTTGAGCAGAGCAGCAGAAGGGGGAACAAGGAGGGTCCAGAGGCTGTCGGCAGGCTGAGGGCTTGGAGGAGGCTGAGCTTGGTTTAGGGCTTGCAGATTCCGGGTTTGAGTTTCCCTTCCAGATTCTTCAGGGAGCAGGTTGGCAGATCTTTGGCAGGTTTGGTTCTCCAGGGTTCTTCTGAGATCAGACAGACCGATTTCCAACAGAGAAAACTCTTCAGAGGGTTTCTGGTTTCAGGCAGGTTCAACCTGGGAAGCAGAGAAGACAAAAAGGATCAGGTTCAGGTTCTGGTTTCGTAGTCAAAAGACTAGACAGACAGGTTGGCTCAGGGTTTGCTGTACCGTGACTGACTAAACACTCTGGCACAGGAGTGAGGTTCTCAGCCCGCTGAAGTACTGGTCTCCTGATGAGCAGATGAGGAACAGCTGGTGAAGTCAGCTCCAGCTTCAGGAGATCCAATACGCCCTCTGGTGGAGAAAGGTAGACAGAACCCCAGATCCCGACAGTAACACAAACCCCTAGGAAGGGATCCTCGGCGCCCTCTGGTGGGCAAGCTTCAGGATCCCAACAGTTACCAGGGTTTGACAGGCGCTCCCTCTCGGGACTGGGTACAGGGTTGTGCATGTGCATTTTTTATAAAGTGGAGAGGGCAGGTCTTTTCAAAATTTGCGAAAATCCTCCACTATACCTTTAAGAACCCTTGTATGAATTAATGGATTTTATGTTACGTGTCCTTTACAACTGCCGTGATAAAGGGCTGTTTGTTTGTTTATTTGTTTTACAATATAGGTTTCTTTATGAGAATTATCTTCTATGATTGGTGGATTCCCAAGATTGCTGACTATTGCTGACTACTGAAAAGGGTTTTTCAGGGAAGTTGAATTCTCTTCTTATCAACCACACCTGCCAGCAGACCTGTACAGTGTGTTAAAATATACCCTTAATCTGAATAATGCAAACAGTAGCTCCTAGCTCCTGTTCTATCACCTTTACTGGTCAACAGTAGTATTGGGAGTTATTATGTTACATTATTCAATTATATTCAGTTTGTTTATATGGGCCAATTCACACCACATGTCATCTCAAGACACTTTACAGTTCAACCAGATCATAGAGTCAAATTTATTCAAATTTTTCTATCTAAGGAAAACCAGCTGATTGCATCGACTCATTGATGAAATCAATCCCTCACAGTAAGCATGCTTGTAGCGACAGTGGAGAGGAAAAAGTCCCTTTTGAAAGGAAGAAACCTCCAGCAGAACCAGGCTCAGTGTGAGCGGCCATCTGCTGAGGCTGACTGGGGTTCAAGGAGACAGAAGCAGAGATACAAAAAGCAACTGTAAAAGGCGGCCCCATCCAGGAAACACACAGCCAGGCAGACGAGCTCCGAGCCAGCTCCCATGTTAGAGGATGAAGAGAGCACATCCAGCCAGTCACAGTCAGAGAAACAGGACTACACTGGAAAACAGGCCGATCTCCAGCATCTATAAACAAGGGGGTTGATGGAAGCAGCACAGCTGATGTTTCTATCCAGGATGGCGTCACAGCCAAACAGGAACAGACGAGGCGAAGCTACTATTAGAAAAAGGAGAGAGAGCAGAACGTTAGAGATTGAACTAACAGATTCTGCAGAGTGGAAGACTAGTGATAGAATGAAGCAGAGTGATGAAAAAGGGGTCCCTCTGTCCTCCAGCAGTCTATGCCTAAAGCAGCATAACTATAGAGATAGCTCAGGATAACCTGAGCCACTCTAACTATAAGCTTTATCAAAAAGGAAAGTTTTAAGCCTAGTCTTAAAAGTAGACAGGGTGTCTGCCTCACGGACTAAAACTGGCAGTTGGTTCCACAGGAGAGGAGCCTGATAACTAAAAGATCTGCCTCCCATTCTATTTTTAGAAATGCTAGGAAACCTGCAGATTGAGAGCGAAGTGCTCTGTTAGGAACATAAGGAACAATCAGATCTCTCTCAGATGGAGTTTGGCCATTTAAAGCTTTATATTTGAGAAGGAGGATTTTAAATCTACGGAACTCTAAAACAACGCTCTCTGCAATGACCCAAAACAGGAACAGACGCGGTCAGTGGATAACAAGCAGATCATGATCAGGAGATATTTGGCTGTATGATCTGGTTGAACTGTAAAGTGCCCTGAGATGACATGTGTTGTGAATGTGGCGCTATAGAAATAAACTGAATTGAACTGAAATTTAATTGAATTGAATTGAAATCAGAAACTCTACGCAACGCCAAGAAAACGTTTCTTGACTGGCCCCGTGAGAACGAACACTAGAAAAGGAATATCAACAACAGTCTCAATTATCTGGCCCTGATAGCTGGGACTGAACCAAATATATATATTGGAAACTGGGCTGAGTTAGGCAGGTGGATAAAATTAGCAAATAGACCAGCCATCAGTGCCAAGATCATTAATCATAAATTTGTCTGAAACATTCAAGTATGACCAAAAAAGCATAAGGAAAAACTGTTTATGACTCATAGGCTAGCTCGAACTTAATGATTCATAAAATCCTTGTATTGTCTTATTCAATATTATCTGTCATGTTTATAACTTTGAGACTCCAGAAAGAATCACTGGTAAAACTCCTAAACTTTTCTATTTATGGTGCGAGGCAGTTCAAGCTTTGTGTTAGTCATACAGCCCTTTCTCCTTCGGCTTTGACGAACACAGAATGAAATGATTACAAAACGGCTTTAGAAGAGAAGATATGGTTATTTCTCTTTCCAAGCAACTATCCTCGGCAGGTTCTTTGTCTCATCTATCTTCTTTCTATCTCATTTTCTCTGTAATCTATAATCCCTCTTTCTCCTCCATCTCCATCTTAACCCCAATCTCATCTCTTTTATCATTTTACTTTATAGCCATTGGTCCAAGCTCTAGTACTGCTGAGTGTTTTCTATGAGGAGGGGAGAACTAAAGCCTCTGCAGTGAGTTGTGCACTTTGACAGCAAATCACTCTCTTGAATTGCACAGCAGTGTGCTTTTCACAGTTTATTGTTGGCAGTCTCAAAAGACACAACTAAGTGAAATGAAATAAAGGAAATATTTTGTGACCTCGGTGAGCACAGGAAAGAAATTATCGCTTGTTTTTATTATTAGAATTATGACCATTCTGATTAATCAGGAACTGAAAACCAGCATTTGATTGGTCCTTACAGCCAGAGTCTCAACACTGAACACACAGATTACACCTGCAGTCAGGCACCAAAAAGAGTGGCGTAATGTCCAGAGAATACAAGTATTCATTATATTTAAAAACAGGAAGTTTATATACATTTAAGTTATCTTTTTAGACAGTTATTTTTCAGTTTAATTTTTCAGTGTTAAAAAAATCTGCATTTAAAAAAAAATCAACCTTTCAAAATTAAAACTTAATATTTTCAGCCTCCTGAGATTCAACTGGCTCTATTGAAAAATTAAACTGAAAAATAAGTATTGAAAATGTATTCACTTTGAAATAGTAATGTAAATTTTTAGCTTCAAGAGAAAATAACAAAGGAAATTTCAACTGTGTACAAATAATGACAATGATGTTTTTTTTTAGGTCAAAAATGTGTTCTGAATATATTTGAACACTGAAAAAGTAAGTACAAACATACAACATTTACATTTCAGTGCCATTTTTAATTCAAATCCCAGCGACACAGATTTACTTCCATACAGAAGCAGACATAGAAAAAGCAGCTGTAAAAGGCGGCTCCGTCCAGGAAACACACAGCCAGGCAGACGAGCTCCGAGCCAGTTTCCATGTCAGAGGATGAAGAGAGCACATCCAGTTAGTCACAGTCAGAGAGACAGGACTACACTGAAAAACAGGCCAAGCTCCAGCATCTATAAACAAAGGTGTTGATGGAAGCAGCACAGCTGATATTTCTTTCCAGGATGGAGTCACAGCCAAACAGGAACAGACCAGATGAAGCTACTATGAGAAAAAGCAGAGAAAGCATAAAGTTAGAGACTGAACTAACAGATTCTGCAGAGTGGAAGAATAGAGACAGAATGAAGGCCTGCTATATTTGAAGTAATGACATGACAAAGAGTGACTCTGAAGTATGTTTATTGAAGAATTTTGATCTCACAATAAATTCCATAGATTTAAAGAGACACCCTGATATTTAATTTCCTTTTAGATCTGCATAACTTACCTCTCCTTAAGCAACACTTTGGGAATACATTTTAAAGAAGTAAGCCTCATCTACACTCTCTTAAACCCATCGACAACAATACTGGGATGTTTTACACAATGAATTCGAACTCAGAAGCTGCCAAGGCTCGATCAATGAGCAGGGAGTTAGCAGCTTCTGGGTCAGCAATGACTTGTTAGTAACAGAAAGAATCAGTAATTCTCTCTTGCACTCAGAAAGCAAAATACCATACTTGAATTTTCCTCCCTTGCATAGACGCCCTGCACTGCGGGCTTTGGCAGTGGGGGTTTACTGCTCTCAGCATGAGATGCCCTGAGGCAGAGAAGATTTGCAAAAGTTGAGGACCCAATTGCTCTTCTTACTTTTAAGGCTCCCTAAGAAGCAATGCCTGGTGCCACTGGCATGCAGTAGTCAGATCACACAAGAAACCTGATACTAACCAAGTTAGTGTAGTGTACACATCAATCATTGACCACCTGGTTTTAACTTTATTTGCCCTGTGTCATCAGTTTTATTTGCAGGTCTCATGGAAGATAAATAGGATTTAACAGAAATCGTTAAAGTGCTGACAGCATGTTTGATTGCAGAAGTTGATATGAGACCGATCTGACACAGAGGGAAACACAAAACCTGGGATGCAATTTCGTCACTGTAACTCATACAGCAATTACCTCTGAGCACAATCAGGCTTAGTGTTCATGATTTCTGCTCAGGCTGGTTGAAGCTGTGGGAATCCGATGCAGAGGGGATGTAATCACAGAGGACGCTCTTTTACTGACGTAGCATAGCTAATGCAATGCAGCTCCTAATGAGCGTGGGCTGTTTTATTGTGCTTTCTCTGCTTTTTACAGAATTCTGCTACTAATCTACAGAAGCGTAAAACAGTATATACCTCCTCAAATATTTATTATGCTTTAGATTTCAAAATCAACAGGAAAAAATCAAGAATATTTTTTTTGATATAACAGAATAAATTATTAATTGGGGAAAAACAATCAGGATTTACAAGTGTGATTATTCCTGGAACAGCACCTTCTGCTTCTGGGGTGTTAAAAAGGCTCTAAGTAGTCATTTTACCTCTGAATCAGGCTAAATAACTGGGCTTTCTTCTTGAGGAATTGCTGTGTCAACATAGGTGTAGGAGCCTAAATTCAGTTCAAGTTAAGATAAAAAGAAATGATTAATAAGTTCCAGCAAATATCAGAAAGTAAAAGGTTCTCATATTTAAGGGTATTCAATATTTTTAATTGTTCTGAGGTTCTTTTGCAAATGTGCTTTGTTTGTTTCTTTATGTTTAGGGGAGTGGCTTCTGCTTCAGTGTTAGTCAGGTAATTGGAGTGGATCCACACAGGTTTTTGACCTCATTTATTTTTCTCCTAATCTTCTTTTATTATTTTTATTTTTTTATGGAAATGTAATACTTGTATTGCTTTTTTATATTTTGAAGTAAATGGTTGAACCTAACGGAGGGGATCCCGTTTGTTTTTTTTCCTCATCAAGTGGATTCCAGAGGGGAAAGGAGCACCAAGCCTATGGCTTCATTACTTAGGAAACTACAATGGGTTTTATAGTTTTTAAAGGGATCCAGGTTTTGTTGTAATACAGTTTGAGGCAATTGTATTTATTTTTTTTTATCTATTTATTTATTTCCCATGTAAATAAAGTTCAGTCTGAAAAACACAAAGAATTTTATTGATACAATTACTTTGTCTTTGGCTCAGACCTCAGCAGGAAACAGCGCTGAATTTTTAATTGATAAGCATGAACAGGAGCAAAGAACAGGGCTGTTGCCCCCCCAGGCCTGAAACTGGTGGAGTGGAGATGGATGAAGTTGGTCAGTCTGTAGACTGCTGGTTAGTCAGACGGTAAGCTGAGCTTTATGGGGAGATCCAGAGGACTGTGTGAGCTGATGCTAGAGCTTCACTCAGGGACCTGGAAGATGGAAGTCCAGTTGGATAACACAGGTTGAGAGAACTTGTCCATGATGAGCAAGCATGAAGAGACATTAGAGAGGAAAAACTCCCCATTTAAAAGAAACCTCTGGCAGAACCAGGCTCAACATGCCGGTCTTCTACTGGACCGGTTGAGATGAGACAGGGAACGCAGTAAGAGTCCAGGAGGAATGATAATCTGATGAAGCTTTAGCTACGAAGGTGGAGGAGGGGCTGGAGGTGGGTTGAAACGGTATCATCTGAATTAAGTCACAGCGCAACCACCGCCTGAGCACTAGGTAGCAGAAAAGTTGCGGATCGAAGACCTTTTAAAAGGAACTTTGGATGCTGATTGGCTTTCGTGGAGGTGTGGTTCAAAGCTGATTGGCTGTGTCGCAGGTAGGATGTAGGAGAGCAAAGTTTATTCAGTTGAACTTGCGCCTATGCTCCATTAAAGTAAAACAGTTTACGTTATTTAGTTTCAAAAACACAACTGGATGTCTCCATATTGTTTATGCTGAAATGCATTCTGGATAAATGACATGTCCTAGGACCTGCAGTAGCTCCATGCAGCCAAAACAGCAAGAAATAATGCTTAACCTTTTCAGTTTGTACCGCAGCAGATAGAAGTGGAGGTAAGGAAGATGATGGAAGAGAGTAGAGAAGAAGCTGATGTTTTTGTGGCTGCTGCTCGCAGTCTCAGATGGAGAGCTTTATAATTCAAAGGCTGATGGAAAAGTTGTCGCCAGAGATAGGTCTGAATCAATTCAATTTCAATTCAATTCAGTTTATTTGTATACAGAAGCGCCATTAAACAACACAAGTCATCTCAATGCACTTTACAGTTCACCAGATCATACAGTCAAATTGAAATTCAATGCTTTCAAAATCAAAGTTTTCTATCTAAGGAAAACCAGTTGATTGCATCGACTCATTGATTCAAAGGCAATCCCTCACACCAAACATGGTTGTAGCGACAGTGGAGAGGAAAAACTCCTTTTTAACAGGAAGAAACCTCCAGCAGAACCAGGCTCAGTGTTAGCGGCCATCTGCTGAGGCCTACTGGGGTTTAAGAATCCTCAAAGGTAACTTTTGCTTACGCTTTGTATCATACATCAATATGAGTCCATTAAAAACTAGCATAGAGCACATAAAAGCACCCCTCCCTTCCCTGTAACAATATATTTTTAAGGTAAAACTGCTTCTGTACTCAATTTCTTTGTATATGATGAATTGATAACCCAGCAAAAATGTTGTTCCTTTTTATTTTAAATACAATGTCTGGCTTTGGATCAAGCTACATTTTCATCATCTGGCCTGATAGCTCACCTTAATTGTTCATTTCACTAACCTGCCCAAGTCTGCTCAACTCTAATTATCACTCATCTCCTCCACCTGCGTCTGTTACTTTTTATTCGGTTCAGCCCGAGCTATCAGGGCCAGATCATTGTTTGCTGTCTGTTTGTTTATGCCTGTTAGTTTCTCTGTTTAATGAGTTTGGTTTATGCCATGGGTCATGTCCTGGTTCCTGGCGGCCAGCGGATTGAGAGAGATTTTGTGATTGTCTTGTCTCCAGATCATAACCTGGTCCTTCTCCGCAAAGCCCTCGGGGTTTTGGCTTGGAACACGGGGAGGATCAGCTTTATTCCCGTAAGCCTGGCTCTAAAGAGGAGACCAGTTTAAAGATACCTGCAGAAATTCCCGCACCACTTCTTGTCTCTGTCGCTCAACCAATGAGCCTCCCCGTCTAATTCGTCCAGCAAGCACAGATTCTTCTCTGGAGGGGAATGGTGGCCATACATAGCCTCGGCTAAAAAACCGGCATATGTCTCCCCATCAAGCCCCCTATCACAGGAGAGAAAGTTTAATGGGAGTTGGCTGCTTGAGTAATCTTTGTGGCAGGAATGTGACATCAGAGGGGAGTCAATCCTGATTACATCATTGACATTTGAACTTCAACATATATATATATATATATATATATATATATATATATATATATATATATATATATATATATATATATATATATATATATATATATATATATATATATGCTCAATTTGAAATACAGTGTGACAAATTAATAAATAAGTTAATAAACAGATGTTTTTCTAACACTGTTTTTTTGCCATAATTCTATAGCTGAGGTTCATTTCAAAAAGCAGGTTTAGTGATGTTTCCTAAACCTGAAATATAGGTAAATCTGGGTTTCTGTTTCACAAAGAGAGTTTCCTCAACCACTGCTTCTGTTGCCATAGTAACATTCTCCCCAGAGCTAACCTGGTCGGGAGCAGCTTTTATTCAGTAAACTCAGAGTCTCCTCTGTTTCAGCTCTCCTTACAGCCAATCACGTTTCATTTCCTGAGTTAGTCAGATTTTTGTCATTTTTTTCTCAACAAAAACAAAATTATTCATTAGGTCCCTTAGACACATTGGGCTTTAAAAACAAACATTGCATGCACGTTTGACGAGGATCTTATTAACGACTGATCTGCATTTAATATTTAGAGACAGTCGATTCTACAACTCAGTTGACAGGATATGAGATTTATTTTTAGCTGGTTTGTTTAATATGAGCACGATGCGGATCATTTTATTTTTATTTATTTATAATGGATTCATTAATTCCACAGGGGAAAAAGGAAATATGCTTTATTAATCCCAAAGGGAAGATAAATGTTCTCACATTCCTCCCTCTTAAATGTATCTGTTTTTTAAACAGGTGCTGTTTTGATAGCTGTAGGCAGGAATGATCTTCTGTAGAGGTCTGTCTTGCACCGGATCTGGAGAAGCCTCTGACTGAAGACCCTCTGTTGTCATTTAAAAATCTTCTGAAGAGGATTCTCACTGTTGTCCATAATTTTCTCCATGCATGGAGCATGGAGCGATTTTGAGCGGAGTGTCCTGGCGCAACTTTGAGCGGCGGAGTGAATGCTCCTGTAACAATGGGTGGTGTGAGACCCAAGCTTCCTAATGAAAAACTATCTGCTCTATCCCTTCTTGTAGACGGCTTTACAGTTGTGTCTCCACCTCAGTTTGTCGTCCAGGTGAACACCAAGATAATTATACTCTCAACCGCGTTCACTTCTTCTCCCATGATGTTAATAGTATCATGAGAGAAGAAATGGAGGTGGTTATTAATCCAGAATAGAATTTAAAATCCTCCTTCTCACATATAAAGCCTTAAATGGCCAAGCTCCATCTGATATCAGAAATATGATTGTTCCTTATGTTCCTAACAGAGCACTTCACTCTCAATCTGCAGATTTACTAGTGGTTCCTAGAATTTCTAAAAGTAGAATGGGAGCCAGATCTTTTAGTTATCAGGCTCCTCTCCTGTGGAACCAACTACCAGTTTTAGTCCAAGAGGCAGGAACCCTGTCTACTTTTAAGGCTAGGCTTAAAACTTTCCTTTTTGATAAAGCTTATAGTTAGGGTGGCTCAGGTTATCCTGAGCATCTCTATAGTTATGCTGCTATAGGCTTAGACTGCTGGAGGAGATAGGGACCCCTTTTCATCATTCTGCTTGATTCTATCTCTATTCTCCCAATCTGCAGAATCTGTTATTTCAATCTCTAACGTTCTGCTCTCTCATCATTTTCTCATAGTAGCTTCATCTGGTCTGTTTCTGTTTGGCTGTGACTCCATCCTGGAGAGAAACATCAGCTGAGCTGCTGCCATCAACACCCTTGTTTATAGATGCTGGAGTTTTTCAGATGAGTCCTGTTTCTCTGACTGTGACTGGCTGGATGTGCTCTCTTTCATCCTCTGACATGGGAGCTGGCTCGGAGCTCGCCTTTCTGGCTGTGTGTTTCGTGGACGGGGCCGCCTTTTACAGCTGCTTTTTGTATCTCTGCTTCTGTCTCCTTGAACCCCAGTCGGCCTCAGGAGATGGCCGCTCACACGGAGCCTGGTTCTCCTGGAGGTTTCTTCCTGTTAAAAGGGAGTTTTTCCTCTCCACTGTCGCTACAAGCATGCTTAGTGTGAGGGATTGTATTTGAGTCAATGAGTCGATGCAATCAACTGGTTTTCCTTAGATAGAAAACTGTGAATCATTGTGACTGTATGATCTGGTTGAACTGTAAAGTGCCTTGAGATGACATGTGTTTTGAATTGGTGCTATATAAATAAACTGAATTGAATCTAATTGAATTGAACTTCCATATTAATGCGCTTTTTGCACCATGTTTTTTCTCCCACACTGTTTACATTTGATCACTGCTGCACTTTATAGGATGAAAATGTTCATTTACTGTCTAGAAAGCTGTAGTAAACAAAATTTTGTCTTGTATACACACTGTGTATTCAAAAATATAATAAAAGTTGTCTGAGTCAATGTTCACTGTTTGAACATGATTTCAGCTTGAATCACACTTTCAGCTGTTAACAGAACAACACCTGACAGTCAGAAAGGTATTTGATTACATAACATACAGTAGCAGCCATTTAAAATGGCAGGGAGTTATTTAAATCACTTCTATCTGTTCTCATTATGTGATAATCACAATATATTAATGATAGGTTGTAAAAGGCCATATAATCTGTAAAACGTCAGAGCGAAAGGTATTACTAAGTGGGATTCACAGATAATAGAACACACGACACAAGCCACCAAGGCCACATCCCCAGATGATGTTCTGATGTATTCTGAATCCGATTAGGGTTGTTTCATATAATGGTTTGACCTTTTAAGAAATGTCACCACAAAAAAGGCCAAGAAAGGACACAAGCTCAGAGATCAGACAAGAAAAACCTAATTCACCCATACTGCTTACCTTGCACAGAAGATGCAGGTATAAAAAACTCTTTTGAATAAAACTAAAGCAAATAAGATATGCTTTTTTTTTTTTTTTAAGAAAATCTCCACTGTACTAAAGGATGGTCAAGAGAGATTAAACTAGATTATCCTTTCTGACTTTTGATTGGCACTGCCTTAGAAACCGATTAATGAAATCGTATCTCAAAGTTCAAGAAGTTCCAAATGGAAACCCCTGTTTAATGCATGTTAACTTTGAGCTTTAATTCAACTGTCAATGTTGCTTTGATTGCTACAGTAGCAGCCATTCAAAATGGCCCTTCCCAGTCAAATTCCAGACGAATGGCAGCCCCCTTCCCTGCAACTCCCAGCAAAATCCCCTCCAACTTCCAGCCACCGGAGTGACCCCCTCTTGCATATTTTTGTACTCTGACTCCACCCTTTCACTGAATCACAGGGTTTTACCAGGAGATGATGCTTGTGAGGTAGTTTGCTCGAGGGTCAATAAGGTGAACCAAAACAAAAAAAACAGCTTCAGCCACCGGTTCCAGTTTCTCTGTTGTCTTTTATTCCAGGGCTTATATAATCAAGTGGCAACACACCTGCACTTGAGTGGACCAAGCCTCAATTAAACAGGTAAAAAAAAAAAAAAAAGTCTAAACAGAGAAACAAGAATAAACTTAATCTAATTTACAAACTCATCTACATAAAGAACGAGTCTGCAAAATAAACAGTGTGAAACAAGATAACTCAAAAAGTTACTTTAAAGAAAAAGAAACAAAGCATAACTCAAAAGGAAACCCTCTAAATGGTAGAACCCAGCAAAGTAATGGATGACATCATTTAGTCAATTTAGTAGGAAATACTTAAACAATGGTGACTAAAAAGGAAAACAAATATCATGAATATAATTTGAAACAAAATAAACAATTTCATCCAATAATCCTGAAGTAATAGTTTTAACCTAAACAAAAGTAGATGGAAACTGCAACATAATGCTGAAACAAACAAACCCGGGATAGTAAATGAAAGTCAAAGTTGCAAACTAATGTTTAAATTTAAGCATTACAGAGATTCAGAAGAAAGAATAGGGGACAAGTGTTAAACACAAACTAAACCACTTTGTCACAATTCTTCTCATAGATCCTAATGTCCACAAACCATGACAGAAAGAATATCTTAGTACAAATGTTGATGTTTAAAAAGGAATTGTAGAAGACCTGTGGGCTGTCTTAGAACAGAACCACAGAACCTTTCTGAATCTAAAACAATGGACCCCCAAAATAAGATATTTTGCTCTTTATTGTTGAAAATAATTGTTTCCCTCTGAAGTTACAACCAGATTTGGCATGCTTAAGATAGTCTGAAGATCGTTTTTTTGGAATTTGATAGTCTAGATTGGACTCTGTCTCGCATTATACCTCAAAAAATTTGGTAGAACTCAATTTTCACCTTAAATGTACATCATAAGAAAGAAAAAAAATCCTTACCATAAAAACAGAACAAAGTATTCTCCTATAATATTTATAGTCTTTCTGAGAGCCACATTCCATTTCTATCAAAGTTGGTGCCTTCTAGAGAAGCAGTGTGAGGGAAATAGATTCCTATAGGGCTTGGTCGTCATGACGTAAGCACTTTGCGTTGCCGCCATATTGAATGCCTCTTTTACCGCGGCTCAGACTACTGCCTATGACTACCGCATACTGTACTCCTTCTCAGCCTGATTAATTTCACCTTAACTTGATTTCAACCATGGTAAACCGTTGCTGTATTGTGGGCTGTAACAGCTCAACACATGATCGCCATGGGAAAAACATAGAAAATGGGTTAACTTTCCACCGCTTTCCTGCCTGGAGGCGTAACCATGGAGACCAAGCGTCAGAGATATAGATAGATAGATATAGAGTCGTCGGCTAGCTTGGATCGCGGCTGTAAGACGACCGAACATAACTTTCCACAGTATTCCAATGTCATTGAGAGTGTGTTCCCTGCATTTTCATTCTGGTAAGTTAAAGATGCATGGTTTTATTTTATAGCCTACATTGTTTCTTTCCTTCAAAGTTGGGATCTTTTACGGGAAAATAAAAAAACGTCAGCGGGAAAAGGCTCAAATACGTGAGAAACCCGGAGGGTTGGCAGTTAACGTTACTAACTACACCTTTGAAACACATAGCAGCTAGTTAAAAGTACATTACATGCGTGAGTGGTTGTTAGCATTAGCGGTTAGCAGTTGCTAAACTAGCAGGTTCCAGAGCCCGTCTGATCACAGCTTACCTTCGTACAGATTACTGTGTTCCCACTGTTTGCTGGATTTATGATCTGCAGCTCCTGAACCCATCCATTCATGAACTGCATATGAGACTCCAAGGACTTGTAGCTTCAGAACTGTTTTGAAGTATAGGCTCTCACTCGTCGATGCTCCACTCATTGTTTGGAACTTCATATGGATCCAAATTATTAATAATGCTGATTTTGTCAACATACCGGTCCGTGGCTTCTCTATTTAATGTGTCCTGGTAAATTCCAGATCTTTTTCGGGATTTTGACATCTTTTTTCTCTCTACTTCTACATCTCTTCTTTCAACAACAACGTTGTATCAGAGCTATGTTTACGTTTGCGTAGCCGTCAACATGACCACGACGTCCCACAATGCAACGTGGATCCCGAGCCCTATTAATGATCCTAAAGGAAAGCAGCTTTGTATTGGTGGATCATGACCCCAGGTAAACAGAGTCCTTGATTCTCAGGTCGTCCAAGTTAAGAGTGAAATTGGTCAACACTTCACAGCCACTCCATTACTGAATAGGCACTCAGTGAGGCATGCTCACTGGTGAACTCATTGAACCAGGATGCACACTTATACTTAACAGGAATCATTTCTGCATGCTATTATTGTCCCAATTCAAATTCATACTGTTTCAAATCTGAAAGGAAAGATGAGCAACTTAAATTAAATGTGGAATTAATTCCTGCATATTTCACCCACTAGAGTTTGATCGGCAGGTAAGCCGGGCTGCAACACTGTGGCCTGAGTGCTACAGCTATAAAGAAGCAATATATGCTGCACATAATAAGTACACCTGTATAACTGTTAGTTATCCCCACAATTCAGCTCACTGAGCTGAAAAATCCCAAAAGGTTAGAGCGGCAGTCTGTAAATCCCTATCAAGTCTGGTACTAAAGTTGTCTCCAAATAGAACGGATTTTTAATAATTTTCCCTACTTAGAAGAAATCTTACACGAACTAAGCTCTCCCTACAGATGTCTTGTTTTATTCAAAGCTTTTCTTAGAATAGGCCATAGGCTGAAGCCTGTATCGTTCAGGTTCGCTCCACCTATTTAGGGACTACTAAATGACAACTACAATAAAATCCTAAGTGCATTTTAAGCCCATAACCAAAAGTTCTCCAATCGCTTTGCGCCAGTATTTTTACAGTAATTTCTTAAAAGTGTAACTATATTGGTAGCCTGATCACACCGTTAATATATGCTCGAGTCAATCCGCCTAGCCGTTAGCCAATCAGAGCGCATCCTTCAGGTACGCTCTCCCACTTCAGAAGCGGAAAGAGAAGAACAACAACAAACATGGAAGACCCAAATTTGTCACTTTTTTGGGTAAACTGCCACCTTTGGCACCCATTTTCTCAGATACTGGCAGGAATCCCGTGGAGAACTTTTTTTCCCAGCTCGAGTACATATTTAAGATGGGAAAACTGCTATCGAAAAGTAGTCCCCAGGTTAGTGGAGCGAAATCCTATTTCTAGCCTCATTTTGAGCTTCAGCCTATGGCCTAGAAAACCTCTTCCTATCAGGACATCTGTTTTAATAATAATAATAATAATAATAATACATTTTATTTGTATTGCACTTTACATTTCAACAAAATCTCAAAGTGCTACAAAATTCATAGTTAAAACAAAACCGTACAATAAAAACAGCATACATAGTTAAAACGAGACATTACAATAAAATAACATACGTAGTAAAAACAAAACAGTAAAATAACCATAAAACCACACAGATAAAGTTCTAACTAATGTTCAAAGGCCATTTTAAATAAAAATGTCTTGAGGCCTTTCTTGAATGCCTCCACACTCTGTGGGACCCTAAGGGACTCTGGGAGGCCATTCCAGAGTTGTGGGGCAACTGCCTGGAAGGCCCTATCTCCCATTGTGCAGAGCTTGACTCTTGGCTGTTGCAGTCGGTGGGTGGAGGTGGTGGAGCGGAGGGTTCTGGAGGCGGTGTGAGGAGTTCCTTGAGGTAAGCAGGGGCAGTTCCATGTATGCACTGGTGAGTGAGGAGGCAAAGTTTGTAATGTATTCTGTGTTGGATGGGCAGCCAATGAAGGGACCTGAGGACTGGAGTGATGTGTTTGTGTTTGCGCCTCCTCGTCAGGACCCGGGCAGCACAGTTCTGGATGTGCTGCAGCTTTTGTAGACTTTTGCCAGGGACCCCGACGAGGAGGGCATTACAGTAGTCCAATCTGGAGGAGACAAAGGCATGCATTAACTTTTCTGCGTTGGGTTGGGAAAGGGAGGGGCGGAGTTTGGCGATGTTTCTGAGGTGGAGGAAAAAGACCTTGCAGAGGTGACGTATGTGGGAGTCGAACGTGAGATGTGGATCCAATTTGACACCAAGGTTTGTAACAGATGAGGACAAAGGGATGTTTTGACAGAAGATAGGGATACTGTTTAGGGAGAAGGACTTGGATTGGTGTGGGGTGCCAATGAGAATGGCTTCTGTTTTGTTGCTGTTGAGCTGTAGAAAGTTTTCAGCCATCCATGTCTTTATCTCCCCCTGGCAGCAGTGAAAAGCAGATGGCAGAACTGTGGGAGAAGTGGAGTCCATTTTTATGTACAACTGTGTGTCATCTGCATAACAATGTTTTACTTAAATTATAAACAGGCTGAAATTAGTTTTCTCCATAGTTGTCCAGGCTCTCCCTTAGAGATAGGGGGAGGAGCTCAGTCATCCGGGGAGGAGTCAGAGTAGAGCCTATCTCAGACCTCCCTGTCATCAGTAAGATTATTGAAAAAGCTGCTCCAAGAGCTAGACTAGCTGCTTCTACATCTTCCAATGAGACTTTCTTCCTCACCACCGTGCAAAGACCATCCCTGTTAAGGTGTTCATTGACATCTGTATAAATTCAGACTGTGAAGAAACTAGACTAGTTGTAATATTGGACCGTAGTGCAGCATTGGACACTGAAGATCACTCCATTACATTAGAGCGCCTAGAAAACTGGGTCAGCCCGTCTGGTACAGCACTGGTTTAAATCCTTAATTAAGGGGCAGATATTTTTGTTGTTGTTGATTGGGTAACAGATCAGAGACCACAACAATACCATGTGGCGTTCCTCAAGGGTTCATCCTAGGGACTTTAACTTTTATGTAAATAAGAATTGAATAAATTGCAAAAAGGATATGAACATGGAAGGTTAAAAAGAAAATTGAAATGGAAAAAAATATATACTTTTTAATATTTGATTAAAAAAAAGTTATTTATAATCAGAGTTATGAGTTGTCATTTTGAGAATATTTGTTTTTACTTGTACCCCTACGTTTTTTAAAATAGATTTTGTAGATTTTGTTGCTTTTGTTTGTTTTCCCTCCTCCACCAGGTGGCGCCTTGTTCTCGTTGGCCTCCTCACACACCTGCGAAAGGTTGCCTCATTACCGGAGGACTTTTGGGATCTGGAGATGTACCACCTTCCACCAGCAAAGTGCGCTGTGGGTCTCCTGGGCTGGAGCCCTCCAGCACACCTGAGACGCATCTACTCATCAGGAGACCTGCCCTTCATAAGCAGCTGCCAGACCTTTCTTCGACGCCGCAGAGTTGACCTTAGCTTGGTTAGCAACCTGAGCCTCTGTTACCTGAAGAATCTAAGTTGTCTCTAAGTGAGAAAACTGGTTCTAACCTTCCTCTGTCTTTGCTCACAGGAAACCTGTCTCAAGCCTGAAGCTCTGGGTGAGCTTAACCTGCCTTCCAGCCCTGGTGAGCCAAACCTGAAAATTCCTATTTTGGATTTCCCCTGCTGCTCTCTGTGAAGAGCTGGAAACTCTGATCAAGGTCTGCCATTCAAAGTCAGAAGCTAGACGCTGCAGCTGCTTGAGCAGTCTGCTGAACCAACAGTCTCTGGACCCAACGGTTCCCTCTCTCACAAGAGAAGCCTGGACTCTGTCAAGGTAGAATCAGAATTATCTAAAAGGACTCTTTAATCTTCTGCCTGCCCAGCTAATCAAACTATCATCTCTGCAGACTTCAGTGAACCCAACCCCGGACCTGTTCCAGATCCAGTTCATGTCTTTGTGTCAAACATCTTTAATAAACTCTGTTAAACTTTTACCCAGCCTCCTTTGTGTTCTGCATGTGGGTTTGATATTAAACCGATCATGACAAGGACTCTTAAGCTGCTGACTGTGTGTTTGCCAGTTTTGGGTACTCTAGCCAAAATGGGTTTTGTCACTGGAGTCTTAACCTTGTTGTTTTTGTCTTTGCCTCTCGGCAGGAAGTCATCCTGCAAACTGGATGTTTTGGGTCTTCTCCCCCCTGGAAGGATTCTCTGAGCGTCAAACTGAGCTGAGGATTCAAACTGGAGGTTTGGAGCTATTTTTCCCCAAAGGATTGTTTGAGCTTCACACTGAGCAGGGGATTCATCTCCACAAGAAACCGTTCAAGTATCAAGGAAATCGCAGGAAGTGGCAGTCAGCTCCTCCGTTCCTCAAGGAAACACCTCAACCTGGTTAAACCCTGTCCGCCCTCCAACGAACAAGTCTATTACTGGAACAACCCATGCCGACAGGATTCAACGAAAGATACCTTTTTCTGAAAACGTGAGTCCTGTTGCCTTTATTCCCTTCTTCAAATCTTCAAATCAAAGACACAAATTTCCCACTGAGCCTGAACTAACCGCAGAATATTCCCCTTCACTTTTCAGTCCCGGTTCGACAGTGTTCAGAGCAGCACTGGACTCCTCTCTACCAACTCCCAATAAAACCTGTTAAACTTTTCCCTGGTCTCTCTGTTTGGTTTTCTGCATGTGGGTCAGATCTTTGGATAAAATCATGACAGATTTTATATTTATTACTCAATTGATCTTTCATCTCTTCAGACTCCATAAAAATTGTGAAAGACCATTAATATGTATCAGGTACACTCAAATAAAACACAGTAAGTGAGAAATGTGGTATACTGACACAAATTGAAAACTATTAATTTATTTTTTAATCATATACAAACAGAATCGATTTGAAAATACAGAGATTGTGCTCTTTGGCTTTAATATCCAGATGAGGAGTCCAAAGCATCTGAGTCGTCTTCTTAAGCATTTCATTCAGCATCCCGTGGTCCTCGGTCTCTTTGAAGCTCACAGCTGGAAGCCAACACATGAGGAGGCTGATGGGAGATTACAAAGAAAATATAAAAGAACATGATGGTCAGAATAGAGAGGATGATGTAAAAGAATAAGGAGAGATGATGTTAAGCTGCAGATACGAGTCTGAGCTTGCATTCATCTTACACCTGAGAATATCTCCTAATATTCATCTGAGACTGGGAAAAAAAAAAAAAAAGGAAAAACACCTCGAAACTTTTGTCTGAGTCATGCAACACGTCACCTGAGCGGGTGCAGCTCATTTAGGAGAAAATGACATTGTTATGTTGTGTTGTTTTATATGATTAATGACCGTGGCTGATGGTTCCTCCGCAGCGAAGCCAAAATAATCACCGCCGTGTTTCCGGCTAATGATCGTCTTTTTATCCTTCAAGCTATGCTCTAAACACATTTGGGTTTTTCTTTAGGCATTCATATAAACACAAATAAAAAAAAAATTGATGAAAGAAACATATTTCATGTGACATTTAAGTCTTATTTTTAACCTTCTAATGAAAGAATTTCATACATTAAATAAAATTTGAAAAGAAACAAACATATCTTCTCACAGTTTACATTGAATTAGAGTAAACTTCATCCATTTAAGGCAGTTTGATGTATTTTTTTTACAAGTTTCATGGGTCAAACGTTTTGGTTTACTTTCAAAAGCTTTTTAAAATTTCAGCCCATTCTTTCTCACAGAACCACTGGAACTGGTTCAGATCCATACGTAGTTGGGAGAGTTTCCATCTTTTTTAATCCCAATATAATGGATCAAACTTTTATATTAGAAAGCTTTTTCGAATCTCTCTTTAAAAACTGAAAAAAAAAATAAAAAAATCCGTAAAAGATTGGCAGAACCACATGCTAAAAAAAAACAGCTTTTTATATCAACCGAGGGGTTAAAAAGTGCTGCAAATACATAAAGTACTGCAAACACAAACATTAGACTAGCAAACATAAATCTAGATTAAAAGATAAAAAAAATATGAAAAATGATAAAAAGTTGTTTGTGAGTTGATGATCATCTCCCCCTTGTGGTCTGGACTAAATCTGTTATCAAGACCTAATTTGCAGCTTGTCTAAACTTTTTTTTTACTTGCAACACTTCTCATTTGCAGACAATTTTTGTATTTGTTTATGTTTCTGCAGCATGCTTGCACTTATCTTCTTTTCATTTTTAGAAACTATAGAATTTCCCTTTTGTATTTTTCCTTCTCATATGTTTTATGTGTTAGTTTTATTAAGTAGTAATATTTCTTTCTTGGCAGTGCTTTTATTCATTTGCTAGCCATTTATGTATTTTAAATGTGTTTGCACACCTCTGTGGAGGGTGAAAAACACAACTGCAAAAAGGTTTTTAAAATGCAAGAGGAAAAAAGGAAACAGAAATGGGAAAAGGAATTATGTTTATAAATGTCCTGATTCCTGATTCAATATATAACAAATCTATTTGATACCGGGCCAAAAAATATATCAAAATAGATCAGCCTATATGAGAGCTCATAGGAACACTTTTATCTGCTTTTGTTTACGTTTATCCTTAGAAGAATAAGAAATGGGTCATTTGTTCTCATACCTGATGTTGTTGGGTATTGTTCTCTTTTTGAGAAACATAATTTGATCAAGCCTTTTCTACCATTCCACACTATGAATTACGTAATGTTTAATGATTCAGGTAGATATTGTTTTGGTTCAATATCGGTATTGGTTCATATTCAAAGCTGAAATATAGATATTGAATCAGAAATAAAAGAGTTGTATGAGGGCAGCTCTAAAGGAAAGGTATTTATAGCATTTAAATTTTTCAAATTGCAGTATTTCATAATAGGATTAAATATAAATAACATTAAATAATTTCTCTTTAATAATTCAATTTAAAACATTCAGTGACAAAGCTGGATTTCTGATTATTTAAATGTTTAATTTGAAACGACTGTTGTTTTTTTATGTAGCTCTACTGGTCCTCCATACTTCTCAGCCACCATTAGTTTTACAGTCCTTTATTTTCATCACTGATCTATATCTATGAGGAAACTGTTTATCAAATCTTGGTGTGAAGCACTTGTGGAGTAATTTTCTACAATAATTCTAGTTTTTTAATTTCATTTATAAAATCAGAAACAGGAAGGAACAATGGTCATTGTAGATCATGAATTGTTGGCATTTATGATGGAAACCTCTCTATAACTGGATGGATTTACTGCTTCTCATTTTTATTAAGGTATAAAACAAAAGCTTTGGAAACTATTACTGCATAACTATTTTACAGCAACAAAACTACTCTTTGAGAATTTGATGCTTTCGCATCTGCCCTGTTGTCTGCCCTGTTGTTTCTTCTTGTCATAGTTTTGGTTTTGTTTAACTTTTATCTTTGAGTTTTCATTGGTTTTATTTCAAAATAAAAGAGTTCTTATACATTTCTTGGTTGCCCTCTTGTGTCAGGTCTCCTTTCCCCTGTTTCCCTTCTAGATTCCTCTGCCCACACCTGCTCCCAATCTGCTGATCAGCCTGGTCTTTGTTTCTGTCTCCCATATATACTCTTCCTGTTCAGTCACTGTTTGCTGGTTCCTCTGCATCATTTATTTACCCTTCATGTAAGTTTTTCTGGATTTCATCATTTTGTTTGTTTGTTTTTTGCTTCTGTTGGAAACTATATTAAATCTGCAAGAAACAAGTTCAGTCTCTGCATTTGGTCTCTGCTCCACCTCCACTCAGACTGACACTTCTATGAACAGAGCATAAAGGTCAGGATCGTATGGATTGCCTATAACGGAAGCTTCTGGAGCAGCTATTATTACCTTTACAGGTTTTTCTCTGAAACAAGTCATCTGTTTGACAAAAGTAAGGTGATAAACTACTGATATAAGATCCAGTTATGAACAAGATCATCCATAGGGATCACGTGTGTCTAAATACAATTTATTCTCAATCAGTCTGATGGTCCTAAAAATATCTAAAACAAAAAAATGGCAACTGGAAATTTGTTATGGGTATAGGTCAAAGTGCATAAATTCACACCCAGCAATATCTGCATAGTCTGCTGGAGGTTTCTTCCGGTTAAAATGGCGTTTTCCTCTCCACTGTCGCTACATGCAAGGGATTGCAGAGAATAAAAGAGTCCTCGCAATCAGCTGGTTTTCCTTAGATAGAAATATTTTGAAGAATATGATTGTGTTACCTGTATAAACATTTCTATGTTCTAATTACAACTGTTCTCTGTCAGTGTCTCCAGGTTGAATTAGGTAAGATACTGATCATGGGTGCAGGGCGTAAAAAAGGAAGTAGCCGTCTGCTGCTAAGCCAGTTAGCACCTTCCAGAGAAGTGTGCAAATAATGAATAAAATTTGAACAAAATCAGACCGATCGAACACAGCACAATTTTCAACAACTACACTAAATCAAGACTATGAAGGACCGACCAGATTTAGGCTAAAAACCAACATCTAAATGATGGCGGGTCTTTGGGGGGGGGGACCATATTGTAGGTAAGTATGCTCTTACGTTGTTGCTGGAGATCTATCTAGACTCAGAAAATCCAAACACTATCAGGACGGACACTTGGTGTATACAACCTTGTTTTATCATGATCAATGTTTTTGTTTTGTTTTTTAAAGGGTGTATAGGTTCTCTGGAATATTTGATGCCTTAATTGGTCAGTACAAAAGTTGTAAAAAAGTTTGCCCAATACGCATGCGCTAGACGTCAGATTTGTGTTTATCTCTTTAATTTTGTATGAAAAGTAGACTTTAAACTACCTCGACGGCGTGTATCCCTTTAGTCATGTGCAAAAAAATATATAATTTAATCGACATACGCTTCAATAAACACCAAGAAGTAAGTAATTATATAGATTTTTGGTACATGACTAAAGGGATACACGCCCGATGAGGTCTTAGTGTATTTTCCAACTAAAGGGATCAACTAAAGGGATAAACAGGTATTGACTATGGGTATGCTGGTCTGACCGGGTATGCTCATCTGACAGAACACCTTTTGTTCAAACACTGGCTTCGGCTTTCAGTGTCGCTGGGCAGGACACTTCACACATATTGCCTGCTGGTGGTGGTCAGAGGGCCCTCTGGCACCTACGCACAACAGTCTGGCTTCTGTGAGTGCGCCCCAGAGCAGCTGTGGCAAAGTGATATAAAATAACAGGCCATTTACCCCGGTCCTCTGAAGTTTACCTGTTGCTTGTGTACCTTCTATTGCAAGACTTCCTAACCCTTCCACTTATCTTCACATTACTGTGTTCTCTCATACAGTAGCAGCCATTCAAAATGGCCCTTCCCAGTCAAACGCCAGCTAAATGGCTGCCCACTTCCCTGCAACCCCCAGCAAAATCCCCTCCAGCCACTGGAGTGACCCCCTCTTGCATATTTTCTTACTCTGACTCCACCCTTTCACTGAACTACAGGGTCTGAGCAGCGCATGCCTGCACTATAGAAACGAACTACGGCTTCATCTCCTTGTGGAGGATGTAGGCGGGTCGTATCAACCGTCCAGTCACTAATCACTAGTCTTATGACTCCGTAGGCCACAAACATGTTCAGAACATCCAACTTCAGACTTTATCAGAGGCTAAATTATAAAATACATTTTCTAATTTACACATTGGGGTGTTGATGGTTTCATTATACCTCAGATGGAGTATTTAATACGGAGATAGAAGAACGTATTTAGCACAAAGTGACTGAACTGAAGACAATGTAGATCAGAGCTGGTGTTAAAGTTGTATTAAGGGTCCTATTTTTTAAATCAGGAAGAAATGATGTCTAGGGTGTTGAGTTTATATCTCTCCACTGGATTTCTCAATCAGCTGAGATGCTTTTGGGAAATACAGCCTAGATATTGAAGTAATTAAAGTGAATTAAAGTATTCCTTGTTGTCAGGCGAACTCTCTTTCCTTTCACTAGCTCACCTTGCCTGCATCAGTTGATCTCCTTCTTCAGGTATTTCTTCATAACTGAAGCCACGTCTCCCCCCTCACTCCCCTCCGCCTCCAGTCTCTCTCCTTGTGGCTGTTCGAATCTTCGTCGTGGCCCGCTACCTTGGGAGCTTCCCCCTGAGCTGGAGGACTCAGTCTCAGAGCCTCTCCTGCTACGTGTGGAAGGCGGCAGCTCTCCGAAGTGGACGCTCAGCGCCCTCCTGGTTCCTCTGATTGAGCTGGCCAGACTGCTGGTGGATTGAGCTCTCCGTATGGCGGGCAGGATGTCTGAGGCCGCATCGTCAAAACCATCAGTTAAACGGCGGCTTTGGAAGACCATGGGTTCTGACCCCAGAGATCCTTCACCTCCGTCTGTAGCCATGACACTCTCCAGCATGCAACGCCGCAGTGGCTGCGGCGAACGCTGCATTGTCAGGGATCGCAGCGGTTCGTCATGGTCCTCCTCAGGGATGGACAGGGAAGGAGGATGATGATGGCGGGCAGCGAGAGAGGATGACAAAGAGGACAGACGGGGCAGGGAAGGGAGGGAAGAGGCAGAGCTGCTTGAGTTCAAGCGAGGGAGCTTGGTACCGGCTGCAGATACCTCAGAGTCGGCGACAGAGCGGGCGCTAGCGGCGCGTGGCAACAGAGGAGATGGAGGTTTGAGGATGCTGGGACCCGGTCGGGGCTCCTGGACGTCGGCTGGACCGAGAGAAAGAGCTGAGGCTCTTCGCCTGAGTGTGGACGCTCCCGTCGTTTGATAAATGGGAAGGGACACGGTGCTGCCCGCTCCGTCCACCATCTCAGTGCTCGCTCTGCGCTTACGAAGTCCATCCAGCAGCTCAGACAATGCTGAGGAGGATGGAGCTCGGCTGAGATGTCTGGAACCAGCGCCTCCTAAGTCAGAACCCTCTTCATCAGGATCCAAACAGGATCTGCAGATGAACAAGAGAAAAATGTTGAAAGAAGTAACTAAAACAGTATTAACAACACCTCTCACTTCCTGTTTGGATTAACTGAGTGTGCAGCTGCTGCAGCTGTCCAGAGGAACTCCATCTGAAGTTAAGTTATTTTCTCTGTGATATCTCTGTATCTAAGTAACTCTAACTGACTAGTTTAAAACATAGCACCTTCTGCTGCACTTTTCTACTGAGCACTTGTCAGTTTCACACGGTTTTATTTCTGATAGCAAGGAGTAGCTAGCCTAGGCTAGCGCTAGCTTAGCATTGCTATGGCTTCTCTCTCTCCCTCCCTTGACTCTTTTCCAACTCTTCCTTCTTCCTCTCCTCTCTCCTGCTCTCTGTGTCAGATGTTCAGTTATTCCTCTGCCTCCTTTAGGGATAATGGGATGTGTAATAAGTGTAGTATTTTTGTAGCTTTGGAGGCGAGGGTGTCAGAGTTAGAATCCAGGCTTCAGGCTGTTGAACATCCAGGAGTTAAAGTAGGCCCCCCACGTAGCTGTCCTCCAAAAGTGCCTGAGCAGCCAGGCGATTGGGTAACTGTACGCAGAAAGCGTAGTCGTGGATCTCTGCCCACTGGTCACCACCAACCCGTTCACGTTTCTAACCGGTTTTCCCCACTCAGTGACACACCCACTGAGAAGCCCACTCTGGTGATTGGCAGCTCCATAGTCAGAAACGTGGCATTAGAGACACCAGGGACCATAGTCAAATGTTTGCCGGGGGCCAGAACGGGCGACATCAAATCCTACCTGAAACTGCTGGCTAAGGATAAGGTTAAATACAGTAAGATTGTTATTCACGCTGGTGGTAATGACACCCGGTTACGCCGATCGGAGGTCACTAAAATTAGTGTTGCTTCGGTGTGTAAGTTTGCCAAAAAAATGTCGGACTCCGTAATTTTCTAGTCCCCTCCCTGATCTGACCAGTGATGACATGTTTAGCCGCATGTCGTCATTCAACCGCTGGTTGTCTAGGTGGTGTCCTGAAAACAACGTGGGCTACATTAATAATTGGCAATCCTTTTGGGGAAAGCCTTGTCTGATTCGGAGAGACGGCATCCATCCCACATTGGATGGTGCAGCTCTTCTTTCTAGGAATCTGGCCACATTTATTTATCCTCCAAAACCCTGACCACCCAGGGTGCAGACCAGGAAGCAGAGTTGTAGTTTAACACACATCTCTGCAGCTTCTCTACTGCTACCCACTCTTTACTCCATCCAGACAGTGTCTTGCCCACGACCAAAATCTAATAAATTAGCAAAGATTCCCAAAGGAGTAAATCATGATAATCTAATTAAAATCAAAATAACTCCAATTGGGAAAAAAGTTAAAACAATTAAATGCGGTCTGTTTAACATAAGATCGCTTTCCTCTAAAAGTCTGCTAGTTAATGACTTGATTTGTGATAATCACATTGACTTGTTTTGCCTTACAGAAACCTGGCTGCAGCAAGAGGATTATGTGAGCATAAACGAGGCAACTCCTTCAAGCTATTTAAATTTTCACATACCCAGAAGTTCTGGGCGAGGAGGAGGAGTAGCAACAATCTTCCAGTCTGACTTACTGATTACTCCCAAAACAGTTAATACCTACAACTCTTTTGAACATTTAACCCTTAATTTCCCTCATCCAAATTTCAAGGCAAGAAAACCTCTTCTTTTTGTAACTTTGTATCGTCCACCAGGTCCTTACTCTGAATTTTTAGATGAGTTTTCAGAGTTCCTTTCTGATTTGGTATTAAATACTGACAGGGTCATCATAGTGGGAGATTTTAACATCCATGCTGACATTGAAGGCGATAGCTTAAGAGCAGCCTTTAATGCTATCTTAGACACTATTGGCTTTGTTCAAAATGTGAATAGTCCCACACATTCTCATCTTCATACTTTGGATCTTGTGCTGACATACGGCATAGAATGTGAAGAAATAACAGTATTTCCTCACAACCCTGTCCTCTCTGACCACTTTCTAATAACCTTCAGGATTACTTTAACAGAGTTCTCCTCCCCCAAAAGAAGGTTACATTTCAGTAGATCTTTATCAGATAGTGCAGTTATAAATTTTAAAGTATCTGCTTCACTTTCTCTCTCCTCTTTGTCGCTGAGCAGTGCTGCAGAGTGCAAAAGCATAGCTTATTCCCCTTCACAGGTTGATGATTTTGTTGATGGGGTTGCTAGTTCTCTGCGTACTGCCTTAGACAACGCAGCTCCCTTGAAAATGAAAACCGTTGAAAATAGAAAGCTTGCTCCTTGGTTTAATGCAGAGCTGCGTACTTTGAAGCAAAATGCTAGGAAACTGGAGAGAAAATATCGCTCCACAGGCCTGCGGGAGTCCTTCCTAGTCTGGAAAAATGGTTTACTGCTGTATAAGAGGACCCTTTGTAAAGCAAGAGCAGCATACTTCTCCTCATTAATAGAGGAGAATAAGAATAATCCTAGATTTCTTTTTAATACAGTTGCCAAACTCACCCAGAGCCATAGCTCTGTTGAACCATCCATTCCACCTGCTCTTAGCAGCAATGATTTTATGGGATTCTTTATAAATAAGATTGATCTTATTAAAAATAAGATCATAAGCACTCCTCTATCCGCGATTGTACCTGAGGTAGTCATGGAATCTGAACCGGGTTTAGACTGCTTTGATCCAGTTGAACTTTCTGAATTAGCAAAATTATTGTCTTCATCTAAGCCTTCAACTTGTATGTTAGATCCAGTTCCAACCAGGTTATTTAAGGAGGTATTCCCTTTGATCTCCTCCTCCATTTTAGATGTGATTAATCTATCTCTGTTACAGGGATATGTACCTAAAGCTTTTAAGGTTGCTGTAATTAAACCTCTGCTTAAGAAACCGTCTCTTGACCCAGATGACTTGGTTAATTATAGACCTATATCCAATCTTGCTTTCTTATCCAAAATTCTTGATAAAGTAGTTGCTAAACAAGTTTGCGACCACTTACACCATAATGAACTTTTTGAAGAGTTTCAGTCTGTCTTTAGAGCTCATCATAGCACTGAAACAGCTCTGGTGAAAGTCACTAATGATATTCTCATGGCCTCAGATAATGGACTTGTATCTGTGCTCGTCCTGTTGGATCTTAGTGCTGCATTTGATACAGTTGACCATAATATTCTTTTTGAAAGACTTGAATATTTTGTTGGAATTAAAGGAACAGCACTAGACTGGTTTAAATCTTATCTATCTGATCGAATTCAGTTTGTTTATGTTAATGATAGATCTTCAACACACTCAAAGGTTACCTGTGGAGTACCACAGGGATCAGTGCTAGGACCAATTCTCTTTACTTTATACATGCTCCCAATTGGTAGAGTTATTAGAAAGCATGGAATTAATTTCCACTGTTATGCTGATGATACCCAGCTATATCTGTCTATAAATCCAGATGAAGCTAACCCATTACATAGATTACAGGCATGTCTTGAAGACATAAAAACCTGGATGAATCTTAACTTTTTGCTTCTGAATGCAGACAAAACAGAAGTTATAGTCTTTGGACCAGAGTCTCTGAAAAAGAAGCTGATTAGCCAGTCACTTCATTTGGATGGGATTAAACTGATTTCAGATAATAAAGTAAAAAATCTTGGTGTTATTTTTGATCAGGACCTGTCATTTAAATCCCAGATCAAAGAGGTTTCTAGAATTTCCTTCTTTCATCTGAGGAACATTGCAAAAATTAGAAATCTCCTGTCCAGGGGTGATGCTGAGAAACTAGTCCATGCATTTGTTACTTCAAGGCTGGACTATTGTAATTCTTTACTATCAGGAAGTCCACAAACTGTAGTTAAAAGCCTTCAGCTGATCCAAAATGCTGCAGCCAGAGTTCTGATGAAAATTAAAAAGAGAGATCATATCTCTCCTATCCTGGCTTCTCTTCATTGGCTTCCTGTTAAATCAAGAATAGAATTTAAAATCCTCCTTCTCACATATAAAGCCTTAAATGGCCAAGCTCCATCTTATATCAGAGATCTGATTGTTCCTTATGTTCCTAACAGAGCACTTCGCTCTCAATCTGCAGGTTTACTAGTGGTTCCTAGAATTTCTAAAAGTAGAATGGGAGGCAGATCTTTTAGTTATCAGGCTCCTCTCCTGTGGAACCAACTACCAGTTTTAGTCCGTGAGGCAGACACTCTGTCTACTTTTAAGGCTCGGCTTAAAACTTTCCTTTTTGATAAAGCTTATAGTTAGGGTGGCTCAGGTTATCCTGAGCTGTCTTTAAAGTTATGCTGCTATAGGCTTAGGCCTTTGGAGGACATAGGGACCCCCATTTCATCATTCTGCTTCATTCTCTCTCTGCTCTCCTATTCTGCAGAATCTGTTTGTTCAATCTCTAACCTTCTGCTCTCTCTGCTTTTCCTCAGAGTAGCTTTGCCTCGTCTGTTCCTGTTTGGCTGTGACGTCATCCAGGAAAGAAACTTCAGCTGTGCTGCTTCCATCAACACCCTTGTTTGTAGATGTTGGGGATCGGCCTGTTTTCCAGTGTGGTCCTGTTTCTCTGGCCGTGGCTGGGTGGATGTGCTCTCTTCATCCTCTGGCATGGGAGCTGCCTTGGAGCTCGTCTGCCTGGCTGTGTGTTTCCTGGATGGGGCCGCCTTTTACAGCTGCTTTTTGTGTCTCTGCTTCCGTCTCCTTGAACCCCAGTCGGCCTCGGCAGATGGCCGCTCACACTGAGCCTGGTTCTGCTGGAGGTTTCTTCCTGTTAAAAGGGAGTTTTTCCTCTCCACTGTCGCTACAAGCATGCTTAGTGTGAGGGATTGTATTTGAGTCAATGAGTCCATGCAATCAACTGGTTTTCCTTAGATAGAAAACTTTGTATCAATTTGACTGTATGATCTGGTTGAACTGTAAAGTGCCTTGAGATGACATGTGTTGTGAATTTGGCGCTATATAAATAAACTGAATTGAATTGAACTTAAGCAAAGTGACTTGTGTCCAGTTTCTTTTCTTCCAGTCTTCAGAAAGTTTTCACCTTCTGCTGGTATAGGGTGATTTTTTTAATTTTTTTTCAATATTGTCAAAAAGTAAAACTAATGACATTTTCCTAAAAGTGAATTTGAACAAATGCTTAAATGTATACTATGCAACCGGTGTTGATTTTCCAGCGAGGCTCCCCCCAGAGGGCAAAAGTAAAAGTGCACTGTCGTAAATATGCTCAGCTGTTCTCCTGGTTTCTCTGTCAAGCCAGGCGCGGTTGTTTTGAGCTTAGCAGACAGGCGAACGCAACGAATCACCATGTCTACTGCGGTAAGTGACTATTTTGTTCCAATTTTGAAGTTTGAAAATTTAGCATGTTTTCATACATTATTTGTTATGCATGTGTCTAAAATACAAAGTATTGTATTTAGCCAGGTTCTCGCCGTAAAGCAAGACTGATGCACGAGACTTCTGAGCCTGTGGGTGCAGGCCGAGGGCTCCTGCAATTGCAAGTACGGTATTTCCCCTACAGACCACCAGGGCGGCCGAGAATACCATTGTTCAACCTGACATGACTCATTTAATCATCCAAAACGTTATGGAACACATTAATTAACTGAAAAATGTTGCATAGTGTGCCTTTAAGGATGTAGCTGTTTTCTCAGATTTTATAAAAAAAAAAAAACTTTTTATGGCTGTTTTTATTCCAAAAAAAGTAATAAAAAAACAATCCACTGAACTTTGTTTTCCAAAGTTGTAGACTTTTCGCTTCCCATCCAAGCTTTAATGAGTAGCCCCCCCAAAAAAACTTGTTTTGGCTTAGACAATATGCAAACTGTCTAAGCCAAAACAACCTATTTCTATTTGTTTTAAGAGTTACACTACTAAGGTTGGACTGGCTAGCATCATTAGCTCCACGCAACCTCATTGCCGGCGGTGGCAGCCGGCAATGAGGCAGCCATTTTATGAGTCCTCTAATCCCTCTTTAGTTGGCCCGCCCCGGAACTGGACCGCCTGGTACCAGATGAACTAACTCATTCTTTCCAGCATCACTTTATATTAATGCATTCCTGAGTCATTGTTCATTTTTCACAGTAAAACTGATTGAAACTTTGTTTTGATTGCATTTAGTCTCTCTACATCTGTGTTTCTTCTTGCTTATCTGCTGCTATTTTAAAAGGACACTTTGAGTGCATGAAGCGTTAAGACTTGAACATTCCTCAGAGACTTTAAAACGGACTCTTAAAACCCCTTTTAATTTGCTTTTATTTACTTCTATCTATTTACATCAGTGTTTAGTGATACAATAACAATGTGTGTTTATTAGATAGTAAAGCTAGTAAACCGTGGCCTTTTTTGCTTATTTTATGCAGTGAATGATTAATCACTCAGGTCAGATACACCCTAATTTTGAGGAACATCTGAATGAACAGAGTGAACTGCTGATCGCCGTATTCTAAGTTACTAAATTAGTGAAGGCAACTGGATTTTAAACAGCTGATCCAGGAGTCCAACCTTTTATGTAAAAGACAAACAACCCTGGTGAATAAGCAAAATAAAAGTTATAATCAATTAACTAATAATCATTAATTGGTTTTACCCTTGATTTGAATGATCTATTAATTAGCTATAACTCCCAGTTCTAGTTATTTCATATATTCAGAATCTTCTGGTAAAATTGCACAACACCAGTTAAAATGTCCAGCGGACCAATAGAAATGTGTCTTCTAGACTCAGTCCAGGGGAAAGCCCGCCCCAAATAGGAAAAAAAAATGTGATCTATAATATGAAATTTGAAAAAAAAAAAAAAAAAAATGAAATTTGTAAAACGAATAATATGACAAAGAGAAATGAAAAATAAAAGTTAAATAATTTGAAAAAAAAAGAAACTCAGAAAAATGAGAAGTTACTCTGATAACTTATTTTTTCTTTTTGATAAGAGTTTAAAAAATGTTGTTTGGAATAAAATTTATGAATTTCTCTTTACAAAAGGAGTTATTTGTTTGCAACATTAACTCCATACAACTGTAGCTGATCTCATTCCATTTCTTTATTAATCCATTTTCAAAGAGCTCTAGCTATGAGCAGCCGTAACAGTGAGGTTAAGTCTGTATAAGACAGGGTGATATGTTTAAAACTAACAGCCCAAATGAAAGGTAGCCATTCCTCCATGGACAACAATCCCCAAAACGATTTTAATCCTCTGTTCCTGCTCCTGACTTTATTTTTAAACACCTCAGGGACAATAACACTGGTTACTTCTGAGCCTTTCTCTTCTTAATTAAAATGCAAAGGAGACCTATTTGAACAACATTCCATTATGACATATAAGAAAATATTAACGCTTACTGCTTATTTGTAGGTAAACACAGAAAGACACAGTAGCTTTGGTTAGTTAAGCCCAAAATGAGTCACTTCAGATTCAGGTTTAAAGCTGTTTCCACTTCATCAATCTTTTGATTTGTAGTAATATTAATGTTTTTTTGCAGCCCTTTAGGATTCCAGACATTAATCTGTTGGTGAATCTGTGGACGGAGCTAAAGATTAGGATAACACTGAGGAGGATTCAAGGCTTTGAAAAATACCTCATCATTAAGTCAGAATCATCCAGAAGACAGGTTAAAATATAATAAAGGTTTTTCAGCTGTTTAGCCATATGTGTTTTTCAAGGTCAAGGTCAAATTTATTATTATAGTTCAGTAGTGCAACAGCTCTGCACAAAGTACTGCTACAAGAGAAATAGATAAATATAAACAGAACATCACAATAAGAAAAACAAACATGCAAACAGAAAAAGGCAGGTTTTCCACTACATGTAGGCGATCGTGGGGCACCGTCACTTCAAAATAAAAGCAGCCAGACCTTTTGTTAAATTTTATTTTATTTTGAAAAACCAACCCTGTGCGCGCCTCTCTATCCTTCTGTAAAGCATGGATGAATACTATTGATAACTACAGTGAGCTTCTCTGCTGCCAGTAGTGAAAGAAAACTGAAGACGGCAGTCCAGTGTTCAGAACTTTGAGCACTTTAAGCTATTTTCTTTTAAAAAAGCCATCCCTCCATCCATCATCTTCTCCCGATAAAGCCGGGCATACACCGTACGATTTTATTTTTTCAATCGTTGCACTACATACTATGAATGCTGGCATGCCATTAGGAATAAGTTATGAACAGTTTAGTTTGTGGCTTCAACTCATTGCCCATAGGAAGACCTTACTTGGATATAACAAAACGGAATATCTTTAGAACAGCTCCAAATGACACAAAACTAATATAGGTGAGTAGAACATGATGTAACTTAACTTAACCACATCATCCACCCTGCATGCATTGCAACGGTGAAAAAATGGCTTTAGTAATTATGAGTTTTGACATATAACAAATGACCATTTTTAAGTTAATAGGAAAATAACAACATGTTTAGGCCAACATGCTCAACTAGTCATGAATCCATTCAAAGTTAAAAGAAAATAAGAAACTTACCGAAAGCTGTAGGTGCTCATGGTATCAGTGACAGACTGACGGCCATCTTGGCTGCTGTAGGGAGAACCACCTCTACGGGACCGATTGCCCTCCCCCACATCCTTGGAGCCAACAGAACCAACACTGGACACAGAGTCACTGTAGGATGAAGAAGGACATCTTAACAGACAGGATCTCCCTTCACAATGTAGAGCAAGCAGCAAAGCATCATCAGCAGCAACACACATGCAAGCATGTTACAGCTGGTAACAAGACATGACTGCAACTAAACAACTGCAGATGAGTTCACTACAGGATGGTGTTGGTTTATAGTTAGGACTCAAATAGTTGTTCCAAAAAGTTAAAAACAATCCACTGGACTCTGTTTCCAAGTTTGAAGACATTTCGCTTCTCATCCAGGAAGCTTGTTCAATTCGAAATGTCAGAAATAGTTTGAGGCTTTTTAAAGTGGACCAAAAAACAAAGCCTTGTTTTGACTTAGAAAAATGCAAACTGGCCCACTGATGAGCTCCTAAAGAAATGCTGCCAGTTTGGTGTAGGATGAGATGATTGCTCTCAACGGCACTGTGATTTTTAGGGGTTTTGAAGCTTTTTAAATGGCTAAGATGTTAATAGCTGCATTTGCTACATCTGCATTCTTAGGGGATGAATGTATATTTTAGGCCAGTTTCTGCTATTGACATAGCCATGAGTGTCTAAACTTTTCCACAGAGCAAAGATCTAAAATTGGTTTATCAGAACTAAGACTTGGATCGGACTGAACATTTCTAGAGAGATCTGAAAATTGCAGGAGAGATGCCGCCCTCCACATGTTTTACTAAGAATTGTTAAAACTGCCTAAACACAGCTGAGCTAAACTTGGTTCCGATTCAAACGGACCTCTGGCTTAAGTAAATGGTATGAATACCAGTGTTTGGAAAGATAAAAGTTTTAGTTACTCAGTTACTGCTCAGTGAAAGTAACTTATTACTGGCCAAAGTAACTATGCTGTTACTCTTTATGATCTAAAGTGTTGAAGATGTTGAAAAACTTCCCAAAGGAAATTTTGGAGGTGCCTGCCACTTGGTGCATATACCTATGTGTGTAATATTTGGACTGGCACCAAAGGCTTAATGGGGTTAGTTGAGTTCACCCTACATTGGCATATATCACCATACCAGGTGACAAATTGCTTGTTCATGGTCGATGGCAACTAGCATCAGCATAGTGAGCGGTGACTCTCGTCGCCTCACCTACTGGGGACTGGCCACACAACACCGGTTGGCACTAGCATTGCCACACCTAGGGGACAACTGATGTCGCAACAGCTAGTTGCAGCTGATGTCACCTATTGGTGACTGGTGTCACCAGGATTGGCCGCAGCTAGGGTAATGATAAAGATCCCTATAGTGCAATAAATTGCTGAGTAAATATTATAGGCTGTTATTTTGTAGAGGACCTGTTTTATTTTGAAGGTCTAGCAGGGCTGTGTCTTCATCATAAGGTAAGCCTCTGGAGAGACATGGAATCGATTTATAATTGTTGAATCTCTGTTTTTCCTTATCATTCGATTAGTCTATGGTTTATTACAGAGGAAATAGAAGTGCTTTATTTAGAAAGTTGCACTCAAGTGTGCCTTGGTCGTCTAATTTCAAGAATTTGGGGTCAAAACAATGAGCCTCATTCCGCAATGAATTAGTGTGAACAATGAAGAGGCTTTTATTTTGTAGGGTCCGTGGTGTCTTATTATGAACGTCTAGCAGGTTTGTGTGTTCAGAAAAAAGGTCACGCCCAGCAGTGATACAGAAACTATTACCATTTGTTAAATCAGTCGTTTCCCCTGTTATTATTTTAACAGATGCTTTATGGCAGTGGCAATGGGAGACTTTTTTTTTGAAAATTGCAGTGGGGTGCGTTTTTAAAACAATAATAGAGTCTAATTAATAGAAACAGGTTGAGTTTGGGTTATAATGTTGAGCCAAATGCTGCAATGAATCAATGTGTTTAATGAAGAAGCTTTTATTTTTTAGATCCCTGGAGTCTTACTTTGAAAGTCTAGCGGGGTTGTGTGTTAAAGAAAGGGTCTGACACAGCAGTTATTTAGAATCAATTTGCAATAGTGAAATCACACTTTTTGCTTGTTAGTAGGCCAAAAGATACAATATTAAAGTGTAAATGGAAAACCTTTATTTTGAAATTTGCAGTGGGGAGTGTTTTTAAAAGGCTCCTAGAGTATAATCCATAAAAACCAACTGAGTTTGGGTCATAATGTTGAGCCCCCCACCCCGCCCCATAGTATGTGATGTAACATTTGTACTGAAACAGAAATCTCAATTACAATGCAAATTGCAGTTAACAATAAAAAAATTGATTAATTGATTTGATTATAGTAAACAGTAGATCAAAATCCGACTACATTTGTTTATCTCATCAGACATCGCATGATATCTGTGAAAACATTGTGTCGCTGTCTAGATTTACACCAGTCAAATGTGATAAATAGCAACTTTGGTAATGTTAGCCTTCCTGTGTTTACTTTATAGTCTCCAGTCCAATAAAACCTAATCTGCCCAGTATGCATTTCACAGGTGAAAGAAATTGCAGACTTACATGGATGAAAAAATAGAAAGGGATATTATGATATCACAAACATCAAATTTCAAATTTATAGTAAGATTACAACATATTTAGGCTCACATGTTTAGCTAGTCATGGATCCATTAAAGTGTGCTAAATAAGTATTTTTATCTGCAACCCGAAAACTGAATATGAAACATGTTTGCTTCTAGATAATAAGGGTTTGGGGATGTCAAGGTCCACTTTGACAATTTGTTGCCAATTCTGGGTTTTTCCAAAGAGTCAAGGCTTTTTAGCTCTTCACATCAGTCGTGTCCAAACCTTTCCTGATGGGAACAAAAAAATTCAAATTAAAGCTACTCAAGAGGCCACAAAATGTACATCTTTAAAAGATAAGCCATGCTTTAACCAGAAACTGGATACTTCTTTTCCTCAGCCATGAAGCATCTCTGGTGAGTACAATGTTATGGTAACTGTAGAAATGAATCAACACAAAGAATTGTAAAATCAGGAATTATCTTTCTAACAGTTTCCATCTTTTTTTCACTAAGGAGCTATGAGGTCAAAATTCTTTCAAAGGCGCACATTTATGATAAATACTCATCAAATCTGTTTTATTTAAAGTCGTAGAGATGTTATATTTAAATGTCAAATCATTCTGGCTTAAACATATATATATAAATGCACTCTTTATTGGATGATATTTTCCCAAAATTTAGAAAATTTCTATTTTTAAAAAAATCCTGTCTTAAAATCTCTCTTTTTTTTTTTTCATAATGTTATGCAGGCCAGTTAGTTTTACATCAGCTTGCACACCTAAATTCGGCCAATCATATATCAGCGGTCATCCATCAATCAAATTTTTTTTCGGTCATCTGGATTCATTAGCTAATCTCTTAGCTAATATACGCAACGGTTGAAATAGGAATCATTTCCTTTCCCATTGAGTTCCATCCCGGTGTTCACGGGGATGGAACTCAGCAGGCGTAGAGCTAACAGAACTGGCAGCGTTGCGAGGCAAGGGCTCAAACATGTACGGCTGGAAACCTTCTACACCAAACCAAGCTTCTGCCGCCCTGGCGTCCTCTTCCACAACATCTTCATCCCCGCTTTCCTCCTCTAAATAAAAAATGGATGACGGAGGAGACTCATCCACGACCTCCAACACAAAACTCTCCTCCTTTTGCATGTTGCCTCTGTCCATAGCATTCCTTGACAGTGTCGTTTCTAAGTCACCAATTTAGTGCTACTTGGTCCCAATGGAATTTCCCAATGGGAACCTACTAGCACTAAGTTGCTAACTGGTTAGCAAGATACTTTTGAGAAACCGGCCACAACCAAACTTGATTGCGAACCTTCTGCCACAATAATCCCGCCCCCTTGCTAAACGACCAATGACATTCACTTTATTCACTCGTGTAAGGTCGTGCTCCACTCGGGAGAATTTGGAAATTAAACGGTTGGAACAGCTGCTTCCCTATGATTTTAAAACACCACGTAAACTACTTTCCAAGCATATTTTGAAAGTTTTATGCCTGCAGATTCAATACCTGGAGCCCCTTCATATATCTCACACCTTCTCTGCACTATCTTTGCTCTTTAAACGGCTGTAGCCTCTCTGCTATGCACTGTACGTGCGGATCTGTTTCCGTGAGCTTGTGCCAACTTGGGTCTCTGTGAGGGTGGAACCAACCTGATACGCTGCCTGTGATTGGCTGCTTTTAGGGAAATTAACTCTTAAAATAGTACTATTTTCTTCCTGGTTTAGCTACTAATGTTAGTAAAGCACTCTTAAGGCTAATCGGTTTTCTGGCGTCATACTTAACAACTATCTATGTCATCAACTGACAAATGCTTTGCTAACACAACTAGTCTCATCTAGGAAGAAAACAGTACTGTTTGAAGAGCCACAATATTTTTTAAAGTAGCCAATCACAGGTGGTTTTCTTTCTCAGGTTGGCTCCTTTTTCAAAGTGACAAATCGGAGTAGGAGCATGCAGTCATGTGTATGCTATATTAGGGGACCTCATGGTATTTAGCGTAAATGCAACAAACATTCAAAATGCGCCTGAGAGTAGTTTACGTGCCAGTTTAAAAGGAGAATTCAAACTTGTGTGTACTTTAAGTACGGAATTATTAAATATTGTGCAATAAATGATAAGCGTTTTTAATTAAGAGTAAGAGCTCTGGTGAATTTCAATGGTGAAGTCCTCTGGAAATCTTCAATAACTGTTGTTGATTGCAGATGTGTCTAGTAGTTCCCATTGATTCTGCTTGTAAAGCGGGGAGAATGGCGCTAGGCTTACCGCACCGTGACGTCACTGCAGGAAGATGGCAGGAGTAAGGCGTTACTATATTTGGGCAAAAATGGCTGCTCCCAGACTCTTTTTTTTTTTTTTTTTACTGATTAACCCTAGGTATAAATAATGATCCATTGATCATTCCTTGCTGACCGGACCTTTCCTTTAAATAAAATTGGTCACACTTTTGGTAGAATTATGACTTCATAATGAGCATTCTAAAACTGTTCGTCAGAGTAAAATGTTATGGTCTGTATTTGCATCACATGAGCAAACCTGTGAAGCACAAATACACATAAACACTTCAAACCCACTCAGCAGTTCCTTACAGATCTCTTTTGCGAGTAAAAGACTCCACAGCAGTTTGAACGCTGCATTTAGAAGCACAGTGGTCAAAGGTTCAGTGTAAACACAGGGATACTGTATATTGGTGTGATCAGAGAGCTATCCTGCATAGGGCTAACTACCTTTCAGTCTCACTGTCATCGCTGGATTCCACTTCCTCCAGGGCGGCCTGCAGATCAGCGATGCGGCGGATCGATGTTTCTAGGTCAGCCTGTAGAGTCTGTCTGACAGCAGAGAGTTCCTCCACCTGCATTTCCTGTAAAACAAACCGAATTGGAAGGATGTGTGAGGATGCGAGGGGTACAGTGCCCTTCAGTTCACCTTCATCTCCTCAGCTGTGTGCATCCCTCCCATTGCAACCTGTAGAGACCCCAGGCTTCCAATCTGCTACTGAGATTACTTCCTGCTGAGCTCTCATAACCTCATCCGTCACAGCCTGACTGTCCAACGTCCTCACACATACCCACATAACCCTATCTGTACTCAACTTTATCTTAGAAAGATTGTTACATACTCTCACTGACACTGGAAAAACAAGAGCGATTGATTAATTCATCTTGCTTTTTGTGTGTGTGTAATTTTTTCCTGTCTCTCTCTCTTGCATCACGTCTCCATACGAACATGGGACCTTTCACACGTGCAAACGCCTCAAAGCTTTCAAAGTTATTAGCTTTGCTGGCTTTGAGGAGATGGGTGTGGGAGCAGCGGTTGTCATAGAGACGCTTGAGCACATATGACTGTGTGCGTGTTCGTAACCTTGAACAGACAATGAGAGTTAATCACAGTCGCAGAGAGAGAAAGCAGGATGAGAGAGACGCTAAAGAACTATGCAGGGTAAGTAGGAGGAGGTTATATGAGTATGAATGTTTATTCATGAAACAACAGTGTGTGTGTGCAAGGCCAGTTAATAAAGGGCAACTCTGTGCATGAGAATAGCTTTGCACTAATAACTGAATAATTAGTGAGTCTTTTTTCCCCCTCAGAGGTCACCAACGAATCTGTTGACCATGAGAACGAGAAGCATTCTTGGAAAATTAAATCATGTTCTTTGTACGCCACAGCCCAGTTCAACAAACAACCATCCTCCGCTCTCACTGAGCTCAAAATCTTTCAGACGAGTTGAATATTGAAAGCTTCACTGCAGCAGAATAACAGGTAGAAGTAAACAACTTGTTTCAGTTATTCTGATTTCTATAGGACTTGTTGGGCATTGAGCGGCGTGTTTTGTACTGAATTCTCCTTTTCAAAACAAGCTGATGTAAGAGCATTGGGCTTTTCATGCAGGGCCTTGCAAAGGATTTCATACTTCTTGAACTCTTTCAGATTTTGCAACATTCCAACAAAAAAACTCATGTGTTTTAAAGGGATCTTATGTGACACACCAAAACAGAGAAAACTAAAGAGTCAAAAGTCAGAATGCCTGTGGTATGGGTTAGGATTTAGCACATACTTTATTCTGATACCACTATACTTGGGATGTCGACAAATACTTAACTTCTGATTATTGATAGATAGACAGAAAGAATATCTTAGTACAAAGATTGATGTTTAAAAAAGGAATCTTAGGGGACCAGCACTGGGCAAGGAAAGTGGGGACATTTTGGATGGTTACTACTGTAGATCATTGATCTATTAATAGGTTTATTAGATGAAATATTTGTTTCATCAAAATCATTTCTGGAGCAATCACTGAAATGATGTTAGCTGGTCCGGGCTGCAATCACATTGAAATGTGTTTTGGGGGATAAAGTTCATTTTCTAGGCAAATATTGACTGCTGTAACGCTGATCACTCTTTATAACATTCTGGAGTTTATGCAAATTGCCGTTATAAAAACGTTGTAAATATTAATATTTGAATCATTCTCAAAACTTTTGGCCATGACTGTACTTTCAGTATTGTAATGTTAGCACAGTCCACTAGAGGGCACCACTCTATCTTAAATAGTGTAGTTGAGGATGTTCTTTTTCCAGGTGGATCATTAAAGTATATGGTCCTTCCAATTGTCAATCATTCTGGTGTTATTTTTACATAAGTGCTCGTCGTCATTTTCACTTACCGGTGGTGAGTCTGACATAGTGGAAAAATTGCAAATCTTCTTTTAGAAGGTAAGCTTGTATGAGCGATGCAAACAGCAGCTTTTAAACAGAGTATGCATTTGGAGAAATGGGCTTGTGCACACTCTCACAAGCTTTTAATAGACGACCCCTCTCAGGAGTGGGTTTAGGGGTTGTGCATGTGCATTGTTTTGGAGAGAGCGAATCTTTTTAAAACTTCACAAAAATCCTCCACTATACAGTACCTTTAAGCTTAGCCTTACTGATATTTGCAAGAGTAGTGATACAGGAGTGGAGACATGCTAGAGCAAAAATATGAATCGATCCATAGTCCAAGCTGGGATTATTTGCCCTATTTAATGGAGACAAGGATGCAGAGTGAACTCTATGTGGTTCTGTTTGTAAATATCAACCATAAACTCCATAAGTTATCAACACAAATAGTAAGCATTAAGTCGTGCTCCATGGCGGAGAAGCGTCAACTTTTCTACTGTGCTCAAAAGGCGAGAATGTGATGATAGAAAAGTGGATGATATTGCGGAAAACCTCTGTGAGATGACAGAAAAGAGATGCTAGCAACAAGTATGGTAGCCTCGTGAGACCATCCTGATCTCGCGAGCTTTCAAGATTTCACTCGCTAATCAGTCTGGAGACTCTCCGTTGAAGAAAATTTGGAGCCGTTCACCAAACGAACGTCCAATCAGCGTTGGCTTTGAGGCGGGTTGAGGTGTGACGCAACGAGAAGCGCGACAGTTCAGTCTAAAGAACATGGCGGCTTCAGCCGATGAAACTAGCGTTAGCGTGGCTATCAAGCAAGTTTTATCGGAATTACAGAGTATTTCTTCACTGAAAGAAGAGCAAAACACTGCTCTGGAGGCTTTTCTCAGAGGAAAAGATGTTTTTGCTCTTCTCCCGACTGGTTTCGGCAAGAGTTTGATCTATCAATTGGCTCCTCTTCGTCGTTGCTCTGTTACGTCATATGCTTTGTTGATCTGATTGGTTTATTTGGCCCGTCTATCACCAACATAGGCCAATCAGCTAACCAGTATCTTTGCCCCTTCCCAAAATTACTTCTACAGAAGGTTTCCACACTGGAAAAAAATCAAAATCTAGATAAGTAATTTTTTCTTAAAATAAGTGCATTTGTTCTTGAATCGAGGAGGTCATTTGCCAATAGAGCAAGACAATTTACATTTGAATTAAGAAAATACAATTGTCTGGTCTTATTTCAAGCGCATTTTATCTAATTTTCTTATTTTAAGAGTAAATCAATTCATTCCACTGGCAGATCATTTAATTTACCTACTCAAATTAAGGGTAAATACCCTTAATTTAAGACATTTTTACATATTTCTAGATCGTTTTTCCAGTGCAGATGGATATGCGGAGCATATCCACACTGAGCCTGGTTCTGCTGGAGGTTTCTTCTTGTTAAGAAGGAGTTTTTCCTCTCCACTTTCACTACAAGCATGCTTAGTGTGAGGGATTGCCTTTGAGTCAAGGAGTTGATGCAATCAACTGGTTTTCCTTAGATGGAAAACTTTTAATCAATTTGAGTGTGTGATCTGGTGAACCATAAAGTACCTTGAGATCACATGTGTTGTGAATTGGCGCTATAGAAATAAACTTAACTGAATTCTCTAAGAGAACCGAGTTCTGGTTCCATATCCAACATATAAACACAATGCTGGAAATAAAAAATAAAAATACTTACAGCAGCTGCAAACTGATTGTAAATGTAAATATCTGTGTTCAGCTATGTGTATGTGATCATTCAAGCCTCAATAAAAACACTGAGAAGCAGTCTAAGCATAGAATACCCAGACTTCCTGATCAACACACACCTCCTCCAGCTGCTCTGGGGGGACCCCATAGGCGGCACCAGGCCAGCTCAGGGACATAGTCCCTCCAGCGTGTCCTGGGCCTTCCACAAGGCCTCCTCCCAATAGGACACGCCTGGAACACCTCCCGAGTGAGGCGACCAGGAGGCATCGAGAACAGATGCTCAAGTCACCTCAGCCGGCTCCTTTCGACGTTTAGGAGCAACGACTCTACTCCGAGCTCCTCATGGGTAGCTGAGCTTCTCACCTGATCTTGAAGGTTGCCCCCAGCCAGCCTGTGAAGGAAACTCATTTTGGCTGCTTGTATCCGGGATCTTGTCCTTTCGGTCATTACCCAGATCCGATGATCATAGGTGAGGGTGGGAACGTAGATCGACAAATCGAGTACTTTTACACCCCGACTGAGCTCTCTCTTCACCGTAACTGACTTCACGGTCCTTGATTTTTGTCATGACCTGCCCTCTTCCCTCCCTGCCTCAATTATAATTTATTCCTCTTACCTGTTTCTTCTGGTTTATATTCAGTTCAGCCTGAGCATTCAGTGCCAGATCATTGCTTGTCTTTCTGTCAGTCTTTCTGTTCAGTTTTATTTGGTTCATGTCCTGGATCCTAGCTGCCAGTGGAGAGAGGGTTTAAGTGTTTGTCTTGTCTCCTGATTGTCCACTGTTCCTCCCCCTTGGAGTCCTCTGGGTGTTTGGCTCATTATGGGGGGAGGTTCAGTTTTTATCTAAGTAAGCCTGGCTCCAGGAGGAGACCAGTTTAAAGTCCTGCTCGAAGTTCCGGTTCCTACGTCCTGTCTCGGCTACCCTCTTCCACTGTGCCTGCTCATCTGCACCTGATCCTGTCTGCTCCTGTGCGTGCCCACCTGGTCACGCTTCTGGTCCCAGTCAGACTCTGAACCCTCCTGGAAGCCATCTGGATGCCTGGAAGTCTGGATCCTGCCACCTGTTCCTGCCTGATTTGGATCCTGCCTGTTTCTGTCTGTTCTGGATCCCTCACCAGGATCAGCTTCCAGCATAATCTCTGGGACTGCAGCACTGGGGAAACTCGTGGTCTGGACTGTGAAACCAGGTAAGTGACCAACCCAGTTAATTTTATATCAGTTTATCGTGGTCACTTACCTGTGTTTCCTCCCTAGTGTCTGAGATTGGGCGGTGCCCCGCCCCCCTGCCTGCAGTGTCCGCGAGCCACAGCTCCGCTTTTGTTTTGTTTTATTTAATAAACGTTTGAACGTTCCTACTGACTGTCTCGCCTTGAATACTGGGTCCATCTGTCCTCGTTTTAGGACAATTTTAGTCTTTCCATAAAGGTCTTCTGAGCTTCTCTTCGTCTAACCTGTCACCTAGGAACTTTTGCCATGGGAGACCCTAACGGGCGTAACGTCCCGGGCAACATAGCTCCTAGGATCATTCGGGCACTCACACAACCCCACCATGTTGGGGTGGCAACTTGCGGGAGTTACCTAACTGAACGTTAATTATTTTATAACATATGGCTACTGCTGTCAGAACACATACTCCTTTATTAAGCATCACATTTGTGTTTAGTTACATTTCTCACTTTATTGGAAAATCTGAAATTACGTTAATAATGCATTGATCAGGAAAGTTAACATATTCCTCAGGTTAAGGACTAGGAAAGATAAACAGGCTGTCAGAGAACCCAGAGCATGAGAGCAGATCGTTTTAGTAACTCCCCAGGGATGATTTACAAAGGGATGCTGTAGCTTTGTTTCACTGTTTGCTAAGCTAATAAAAAGTAAGCAGCATATAAAGGTGAAGTATTTTCTAGAGCTAAGAGGCAAAATAATGTGGCCACCTTCACAAACACATCTTATGTTTCAAAAAGACATTTTTGCTTGTGCTTGTTTTTAATGATTAGCTCAGATCATCTCTTCTAGTGACATTACAAGGAAAAATTGAGTTGAAAATAAGAAAAAGGGTGTTCTCGAGTGAACGCGTAGACACTCTTCTTTGTGCAATCAGCGCTGCTGTGATCACGCTCTCAGTAATGACAGTGATGTTTTCCAAATGTCCCAGATAATAGAACAGCTGCTGTTTCTGTTAATGAGAACAGCAGAGCTATAACTGCCTCGAAGGTGTACTTTACTTTTTGTCATCGCCTGAAGGAAGGCTTTTCCTGCCAGTCCGCCTGTAATAAGGTACTTCTCAGGTTAAGGATGGGCTCAGTTTGCTGTATGCATGTCTTAATCCACTGTGGTCGGACACACGTGAGAAAAAAGTCGACATAAAATAGTTCAGGACAGTCTGAAGATGATGAGGAATTTAAAGTCATAGGGGAATCATATTTAAATGTCAAATCATTCTGGCTTAAACATGTATATAAATGTACTCTTTTTCAGACGATATTGTCCCAAAATTTAGAAAATTTCTATAAAAAAAAAAAAATCCTGTCTTAAAAACTGTGGGTTTTTTTTCGTTATCTTATGCAGCCCAGTTAGTTATACGTCAGCCTGTACAGCTAAATTCGGCCAATCATATATCAGCGGTCATCTGTCAATCAAATTTTTTTCAATCATAGCATCTTGATTCATATGTCGCAGTAGTGGTTGAAATAAGAATCATTTCCTTTCCCATTGAGTTCCGTCCCAGTGTTCACGGGGATGGACGTCTGTGTCTTCAGCAGGCGTAGAGCTAACAGAACTGGCAGCGTTGCGAGGCAAGGGCTCAAACATGTACGGCTGGAAGCCTTCTACACCAAACCAAGCTTCTGCCGCCCTGGCGTCCTCTTCCACAACATCTTCGCCTCCTCCTCTTGCATGTTTCCACTGTCCATAGCGTTCCTTGACAGTTTGGTTTCTAAGTTACCAATTTAGTGCTACTTGTTTCCAATGTCATTTCCCATTGGGAACCTACTAGCACTAAGTTGCTAACTGGTTAGAAGGTCACAGCATCAGTACCCATGGTCATTAGGGCCCTCGGGGCAGTGACCCCCAACCTTGAGGAGGACATCTCGGTCCAGAAGACTGCAGTTCAAAGGAACAGCAAAGATGCTGCTCAGAACCCTCAAGCTCCAAGGCCTGTGGTAGAGGACCCAAGCTTGGAGGAAACAAGGGAGACCAACCAAGGTGGGAGAAGAAGAGTTTTACATTTATTTATTTATTTATTTATATATATATATATAAATGAATGAATAGCAAAGAATTTGTCACACATCTACTTCTTTCATGATAAGCTATCATCTTTATTTAAATCTGAGAGGCAAAGGTGTTGCAATTCCCAGTCCAGAAGGTGGAGGTGTTTGGGAAAACACAGCTGAAGTCATTGCCTAAAGGTCTCAGCTGGTCACTCAGCCTCTCTCAGGTTTTATTGAGTGTCTTATAAACTGTCTCAGCTCAGATATATTCAGAGCGGTTCAGATTGGATGTTTTCATACACTATATTGCCAAAAGTATTTGCTCACCTGCCTTGACTCACATATGAGCTTAAGTGACATCCCGTTCCTAATCCATAGGGTTCAATATGACGTCGGTCCACCCTTTGCAGCTAGAACAGCTTCAACTCTTCTGGGAAGGCTGTCCACAAGGTTTAGGAGTGTGTTTATGGGAATTTTTGACCATTCTTCCAGAAGCGCATTTGTGAGGTCGCACACTGATGTTGGACGAGAAGGCCTGGCTCTCAGTCTCCGCTCTAATTCATCCCAAAGGTGTTCTATCGGGTTGAGGTCAGGACTCTGTGCAGGCCAGTCAAGTTCATCCACACCAGACTCTGTCATCCATGTCTTTATGGACCTTGCTTTGTGCACTGGTGCACAGTCATGTTGGAAGAGGAAGGGGCCAGCTCCAAACTGTTCCCACAAAGTTGGGAGCATGGAATTGTCCAAAATGTCTTGGTATGCTGAAGCATTCAGAGTTCCTTTCACTGGAACTAAGGGGCCAAGCCCAGCTCCTGAAAAACAACCCCACACCATAATCCCCCCTCCACCAAACTTTACACTTGGCACAATGCAGTCAGACAAGTACCGTTCTCCTGGCAACCGCCAAACCCAGACCCGTCCATCAGATTGCCAGATGGAGAAGCGCGATTCGTCACTCCAGAGAACGCGTCTCCACTGCTCTAGAGTCCAGTGGCGGCGTGCTTTACACCACCGCATCCGACGCTTTGCATTGCACTTGGTTATGTATGGCTTGGATGCAGCTGCTCGACCATGGAAACCCATTCCATGAAGCTCTCTGCGCACTGTTCTTGAGCTAATCTGAAGGCCACATGAAGTTTGGAGGTCTGTAGTGATTGACTCTGCAGAAAGTTGGCGACCTCTTCGCACTATGCGCTTCAGCATCCGCTGACCCCGCTCCGTCAGTTTACGTGGCCTACCACTTCGTGGCTGAGTTGCTGTCGTTCCCAAACACTTCCATTTTCTTATAATACAGCTGACAGTTGACTGTGGAATATTTAGGAGCGAGGAAATTTCACGACTGGATTTGTTGCACAGGTGGCATCCTATCACAGTTCCACGCTGGAATTCACTGAGCTCCTGAGAGCGACCCATTCTTTCACAAATGTTTGTAAAAACAGTCTGCATGCCTAGGTGCTTGAATTTATACACCTGTGGCCATGGAAGTGATTGGAACACCTGATTCCAATAATTTGGATGGGTGAGCAAATACTTTTGGCAATATAGTGTAGGTTGGTAATGAAAGCTGAAGATGAAGATATGTATACCTTTCCAGAAATGAAACCACTGAATTTCAGCAATATTTTCCATTAAAAATGAATTGCTGTTATTGTTATTGAAGAGAATAAAAAAAACTATAATTTCCATTTAAATATTCCTGTTTTCGATTGAGTAAATGTTGTTCCATTACTGTTGCAACCAAAGAACATGTTCTGTTAATGAAAATTTGAAAAAGTAAATCCAGAAATTAAACTTTGGAAAACATTTTAACCAAAAAACTTTTCTTGTAAAAGATTTAAAACGTGCCAAGGATGTCCACACCAGTCCTTCAGAAAGTTACCCCCGTAAAAAACAATCAACGGATATAGTATAAAAGATACAATAAGCCCCGATCGGGCCCAGAGGGGCCGGGCCCAGAGAAGCAGCTGCCAGGAATAAGCCAGTACCCGCCTGGGCATCCACCATCAAACCCTGAGCTCCACCAGTGCACCGGGGAGCCCAAGCACCAGCCAGCGGAGAGAGGGCAGGACGGGGGGAATGGACTTGAGATGTTCTTTGCCATTTTCTCCTTTACTTTTTCAAATCATTTTATACTTTTTATGTTTTTCTATTAAATCTGTTTCTTTTTAACTGTTTTTATAGACCGAGAATTGCATGGTTTTTAACACTTGCACTTAATAAAGATACCACTGCTAGCTGTCAAAGGATCAGTCCCCCACAGAAGTTAAAGCTCACTCCGAAAAACAGAAATAAAGAAAAAATTGTTTGAAAATCTATGAAAATCTGCAGTGTTGGGCACGTTACTTTGAAAAAGTAATTAGTTATAGTTACTAGTTACTTCTCCCAAAAAGTAACTGAGTTACTAACTGAGTTACTCCACAATAAAAGTAACTAGTTACTAGTAAAAGTAACTATTGCGTTACTTTTGCGTTTCTCGCCCCCCTAACCCTCACCACCCAGCCCCCACTTTCTCGCGGTGTGATTCAAAAGCCAGCTGAATAGAGCGGACGACAAAGACAAGAACCTGCAGAGAGTTTTGCATTTATTGCAACTCAACGTAAATGACATCAGGGGGGAACGCCATGTGAAGTTTTTTAACAGGGCATTCAGATCTGGTGAAATTAATAACTGGGGACTTCTAATTCTGAAATCCTGTGTGTTTGGGTTGTTATAGATACTGCAACATCTATCTATCCATCTATCTATCTAGATCTATACTCTGTGTGTGACATAAAATATGGATCTCCATCCCTGCCACAAAGGCCATCAAATAATGTTTAAAATAAAAAATACAGTAGGTTGAGAAGGCAGAGTATCCATCCATCCATCCATCCATCCATCCATCCATCCATCCATCCATCTGTCCATCCATCCATCCATCCATCCATCCATCCATCCATCCATCCATCCATCCATCCATCCATCCAGATTTCTCCCTTTCTCCATATAGGCTATCATTTGATCGTTCACGCTCTCCATAGTTCTCCTGTGGCGCGAGCACAGGGCGACTGTTGCGCGCCTTTAGCGAGCATGCGTGTTTCCTGTCGCTTGCGCGATGACTCGTGCCGCCTGCGCTGTGCGGAGATGCAGAGGAAACCGTATCTGATGGGGAAACGCAGCTCGACGTAACACCGGTATTTCCATCAGGAAAACGCTGTTTTGCTGCTGGATCCTCCTCACTTTCCATCTCTCTGTGTGTGCTGTACGTTAACACCCGCCAGCAGAAACACCCACCTACCCAACTGACAGACGGAATCTCACTATACATCAGCCATTCTCATCCTCCCCTCTCTCATGACAAGGCGCGCACCTCTGGATGACCTAAAAAATAATCTTTAATATCTCTTAAACAAAAGTAGCACAAACAATCATTTTTTTCTGCACAAATCTGCACTAACGTTGCACTAACCATTCAGTCTATTTGCAGAGTTTTTGGACGTGGGTGGGGTGTCAGCTTCACGCAGCTGCGCACGAGTCCTATCATGAAAAAAGGTTCATTGTGCGACCTGAGTAACGCGCAGTAACGGGGTGTCTGCAATGGTAACTGCGTTATAGTTACAGTCAAAGTAATTAGTTAGATTACTCGTTACTAAAACAAGGTAACGCCGTTAGTCCTATCACTGAAAATCTGTGAGAATAAAATTTTAAACATAAAAATGTTAGTAAATCCAATCTAACAAAACAGCAAGCTTTCCCTGCAAATCTTCCCTTTTTAACAAGTTTTTTTTTTCATTTTTTATTGCTTTTATTTTTCAAATGTGCATTTACAAAGGTGTTTTATGGCTTTCAACATTAATGGAACAAAATGCACCCCAAGTTTTTCTGGAATAACTGTAGCTGCTCAGAAGTAACTTGTAATTTCATGACCTCTGTCTTCCAGGTTATTAAAATGTAAAAGATTATAAACCTTTTTTAAACACCCAAAAAGGATCAGTTTGATGAAAATGAAGCTTCTGTGTGCAAGTTTGCAAACAGTAAAGGTCAAGTGCAGGGTCAGAGCAGATTACCAGCTCCATGCGTCTGCGGCTGCTGTCCTGCTCTCTCTGGCTCAGCTCCTCCATCTCCAGCCTCATCTCCTGCAGGCGCTGCTGGAAGTAACGGGCGTTCTCCCTCTCTCGGGCTTCAGCCTGAGCGCTCTGCTCCAGCTCCTCTCCTAGACGAACCACGCTGTCCCTCAAACGCAGCACCAGCACCTGCAGATTACAGAAAATTAGGCCAAAACTCCGAGCGAGAGTCACGCAGGGATTACAGTATCAAACGCGGTGATAATTATGTAGTGGAATTGGAAAAGCTTTATCTGATCTCACCTCAAACCTCTTGACTTGGCCCTTCTGAAACTCCAATTTATTTTCCAGGTCACACACACGGGCCTCTTGTTTACTGACTATGCTGCGCCCCACAGTGGACGACTCTAGGAACTGCACCCTGGATGCACACTGCTGAAGCTGCATGGGAAATGTGACAACAAAGCATTTCAATTCAACTCACACCTATCCTGTGCTCCACCTGCAGCATCCTGTTACATTAAGTACGTTCAATGACCCTGAAAGCTATTAAATTCTCATTTGAAGCGCATTTAGATCATAAAGTCAATGCTGCGGTGTTTATTTTCAGCCTGTCAAACAGATCCTACCTCTTCTTGGAGCGTGTGTCTCTGTTTCTTCACCTCCTCCAGCTCAGCTTGTAGGTCTCTGATCTGACATATGTCACTAGAGGACTGAAGGGGACAGAGTCAGACTAAAGCGGTGTATTTCTCTTCGGGTTATTAATGGGGCAGTTGATAAAAACATAAAACCTGTGCAATGAGAGCTTTGTGTTTCTTCATCAGCTCATTGAGATCTTCCTGGTCCTCCTCCAGCCTCTTCAGCAGATCCATCTTCTCATGCTGCAGCAGAGCCATCTGCTCATCCACCTGAACTCACACACAGAACAGCCATTCAGACTTTTTGCTTTTTTCTAACCAAAATTTAGATAAGATGTTAGCTTTAATATGGTTATATATCTGAAATCCATATTTTAAATTATTTCTAAAAGATAATTAAAGAAAGAATGAATAAAAACAACAGTAAGATGGGTTTTTTTCAGGCTCCTCTGCAGCTATGACAGCATTAACAGTACAGTAAAATAAACAATGTAGACTTCTGGTCCATTGGGTGTGGTTTGTATATTTGTAAAAATATATATATATATATATACTGTATATATAGATACACACAGGTCCGTCTCAAAATATTAGCATATTGTGATTAAGTTCATTATTTTTCATAATGTAATGATAAAACTTGAACATTCATGTGTTTGGATTCATTGTACACTAACTGAAATATTTCATGTCTTTTATTGTGTTAATTTTGGCATACAGCTCATAAAAACCCAAAAGTCCTAACTCACTAAATTAGCATATTTCATCCGGCCAATAAAAGAAAAGTGTTTTTAATACAAAAAAAGTCAACCTTTAAATAATTATGTGCAGTTATGCACTCAATACTTGGTCGGGAATCTTTTTGCAGAAATGACTGCTTCAATGTGGCGTGGCATGGATGCAATCAGCCTGTGGCACTGCTGAGGTGTTATGGAGGCCCAGGATGCTTCGAGAGCAGCCTTTAGCTCATCCACAGTGTTGGGTCTTGTGTCTCTCAACTTTCTCTTCCCTCTGCACCTCTGAGGTGCCTTCATACAGCACTCAGAGAACAGCCTATTCCTTCAGAAATATCTTGCTGTGTCATACCCTCTTTCTTGAGGGTGGCCATGATGGCCTTCTGGACAGCAGTCAGGTTGGCAGTCTTACCCATGATTGGGGTTTTGAGTGATAAACCAGGCTGGGAGGATTAAAGGCCTCAGGAATCTTTTGCAGGTGTTTAGAGTTAATTTGTTCATTCAGTGGGTAGCACTGCTGTCTCGCAGCAAGAAGGTTCGGGGTTCAATTCCCTTCTCGAGGCATGGAGTTTGCATGCTCTCCCTGAGCATGCTTGGGTTCTCTCTGGGTACTCCGGCTTCCTCCCACAGTCCAAAAACATGACTGTTACGTTAATTGGCTTCTCTAAATTCTCCTTAGGTGTGTGCGGGAATTTTCTGCGATGAACTGGCGACCTGTCAGTGTTGACCCCGCCTCTCGCCCATTGACAGTTGGAGATGGGCACTAGCACCCCTCGCTACCCCACTTGGGATTTAGCGTGTTAGAAAATGGATGAATGTATATAGATATATATATATAGATTTTTGTCCAACAATAACCCATCAAAAGCAGAACCAGTGGTAAAAACTACCCTTGTGGGTATGACTAGATGCTCATAGCAGAGATAGGGACTCGAGTTTGGAATTTGACTTCAGACTTGTCTTAGACTTGTTTTTAAAGGACTTCAGACTCAACCTAGTGTTGTATTTGAACGACTTCAGACTCAACCCGGCCTTGTATTTAAAGGTTTCAGACTCGATTTAGACTTGTATTTGAAGGACTTCAGACTCAACCTGGCCTTGTATTTGTAGGACTTCAGGCTCGATTTGGACTTGTATTTGAAGGACTTCAGGCTCAACCTGGCCTTGTATTTGTAGGACTTCAGGCTCGATTTGGACTTGTATTTGAAGGATTCAGGCTCAACCTGGCCTTGTATGTGAAGGACTTCAGGCTCAACCTGGCCTTGTACGTGAAGGACTTCAGGCTCAACCTGGCCTTGTACGTGAAGGACTTCAGGCTCAACCTGGCCTTGTACGTGAAGGACTTCAGGCTCAACCTGGCCTTGTACGTGAAGGACTTCAGGCTCAACCTGGCCTTGTACGTGAAGGACTTCAGGCTCAACCTGGCCTTGTACGTGAAGGACTTCAGGCTCAACCTGGCCTTGTACGTGAAGGACTTCAGGCTCAACCTGGCCTTGTACGTGAAGGACTTCAGGCTAAACCTGGCCTTGTACGTAAAGGACTTCAGGCTCAACCTGGCCTTGTGCGTGAAGGACTTCAGTGTCAACCTGGCCTTGTACGTGAAGGACTTTAGGCTCAACCTGGCCTTGTGCGTGAAGGACTTCAGACTCAACCTGGCCTTGTGCGTGAAGGACTTCAGACTCAACCTGGCCTTGTACGTGAAGGACTTCAGGCTCAACCTGGCCTTGTACGTGAAGGACTTCAGGCTAAACCTGGCCTTGTACGTAAAGGACTTCAGGCTCAACCTGGCCTTGTGCGTGAAGGACTTCAGTGTCAACCTGGCCTTGTACGTGAAGGACTTTAGGCTCAACCTGGCCTTGTGCGTGAAGGACTTCAGACTCAACCTGGCCTTGTGCGTGAAGGACTTCAGACTCAACCTGGCCTTGTACGTGAAGGACTTCAGGCTCAACCTGGCCTTGTATTTTAAGGACTTCAGGCTCAACCTGGCCTTGCATTTGAAAGACTTCAGGCTCAACCTGGCCTCCTGTTTGAATGACTTCAGGCTCAACCTGGCCTTGTATTTGAAGGACTTCAGATTGACTTAAACTTGTATTTGAAGGATTTCAGGCTCAACCTGGCCTCCTGTTTGAAAGACTTTAGGCTCAGCCTAGCCTCCTGTTTGAAGGACTTTAGGCTCAACCTGGCCTTGTATTTGAAGGACTTCAGATTGACTTAAACTTGTATTTGAAGGATTTCAGGCTCAACCTGGCCTCCTGTTTGAAGGACTTTAGGCTTAACCTGGCCTTGTGCGTGAAGGACTTCAAACTCAACCTGGCCTCCTGTTTGAAGGACTTCAGGCTCAACATGGCCTTGTATTTGAAGGACTTCAGGCTCAACCTGGCCTTGTATTTGAAGGACTTCAGATTAACTTAAACTTGTATTTAAAGGATTTCAGGCTCAACCTGGCCTCCTGTTTGAAAGACTTTAGGCTCAACCTGGCCTTTTATTTGTAGGACTTCAGACTCGATTTGGACTTGTATTTGAAGGACTTCAGACTTGATTGAAATCGGAATTTCAGACTTGTGAACAATATTTTATTTTTAAATGTTCCTCTGTTTTATAACTTTTACTGTCTAATCGCCACTCTTCTTCTTTTCTTACCCGGATGCACTAGAGGGATGCAGGAACAGGTTTTTAAGAGGAGCGGTCCGTACCAAGCATAGATGAACACAAAGTGTTGAACATTGAGCTAAAAACTGTTTTTGTAGATCTCGATTTAAGCAGTTAGGCAGTGTTGCCTGACAATATGTTACATTATTTTGATAGTATTAAAATAACGTGATATACAAACAGTATCAGTGAAGTTAAACAATTAAGAGAAAAGTTGTTTTTAAAAAATGATAGTCAGCATATCTATGAACCAGACCAGAAAGTCATGTTTTGCAAGTCCAAGTCTCAAGTCTTGAGAGCTCGAGTCCAAGTCAAGTCTCAAGTCTTGAGAGCTCAAGTCCAGGTCAGTGTTATCCTTTCTTCCCTGTCCTGCGGTATCATGTGGAATAGCCAAACTCACATGCAATTGGTGTGTAGGTTGCCTTAGATGGGCAACCACTGTGAGGACAATAAAAGCAGAAAGGGCTCAACAACATTTAAGTTGTTTCTGTTTTGGTATCAGTTTTGAGTCGACATCAGACATCACTTTGGTCCGGACACGGACCCCGGTCAGCCTATTAGTGACCTGTGGTTTATGCCTGATGCAGCCATCTTGTAAAGCTGCAAGGTTCAAAAACCTTTGTGTAGCTGGGTTTGGTGTAAAGGGATGCAGAAGAGTAAAAATCTAATAAACAAAGACGATTCATACTTCTTAAAGCAACTGGATTTTAACAGACAATTGTCTCTGTAAAGCGCCTTGAGATGACGTGTTATGAATTGCCGCAATATAAATAAAATTAATTCAATTCAATCCAGGAGTCCAGCTGGTGAGAAAGCAAATTATAGGTATAACCATGAAACTAATAATCATTAATTGGTTTTACCCTTGATTTGAATGACCTATTAATTAACCATAACTTTTAGTTCTAGCTAATTAATATATTCTGTCAGGAAAGTCTGTGTATGTGTTTTTTTCTGTGTGTCTCCCTTCCTCCACCAGGGGGCGCCTGGTTCTGGTCCGCCTCCCTACTCACCTGCAGATGGTTACCTCATTACGGAGCGCTCTTAAGCTGCTGACCGCCACTACCTCGATGCCAGAGTGTTTTCCCAGTTTTGGATACTCTATCCAAGCTGTGTTTTGCTGAGTCAAACTGAGTTCTTGTCAACCTGAGTTTTAATCTTATTTTTCTCTTTGCCTCTCGACAGGAAGTCATCCTGCAAACTGGATGTTTCGGACCTTCTCTCCCTAGAAGGATCATCTGAGCTTCAAACTGAGTTGAGGATTCAAACTGGAAGTTTGAATCCACTTTCCCTGAAAAGATCATTTTAGCTTCACACTGAGTAACGGATTCATCTCCACTACGACCCGCTCAAATACCGCAGGAAGTCTGAGTGGCAGTGAGCTTCTCCGTTCGCCTATAAACAACCGCATTCTGGGTAAACCCTGTCCGTCCTCCACCGAATCAGACAAACACTGGAACATCCGCACACAGACTGGAGTCTAAGAATCAGCTACTTCTCTGGAAACATGAGTTATCTACCAAATTCTCCTCTTCAAGTTCGAGAATCAAATTTCCTTCTGAGCCTGAACTAACCGCAGTGTCTTGTCCTCACCTTTCAGTTCTGGTTGAGCAGTGTTCAGAGCAACAGAGGCAGGGAGGAAAGCGTCACTTTATATCAGATTAAATCAACATTTTTCAGACATCCCAAGTCTCCCGGAAGTTCGGGGAGTCTCCCTGATATCGTGTTGGATAAATTATTCCGGATTTTAGACTATGCAAGGTGGTGTTTTTTCAATGCGAGTGAGAGCATCATGTGTGGATAAGAACTACTATGATTACGCAGACAACAAAAGAGAGCGGCGTGTAAGGAGGAGGTTGCTGGGGAAACCTGTGCAGCGTATCTGTCCAAAGCGATGCTCTGTTCAACCAGTGTTCCAGGCGACTGGTTGTCAGAGAGCTGATTGGATCAGTCTGATAAGTTTCTCTGGGTTACTCTCTGGCAGTCACCTAGTTACCACTCAAAGCTGTGCATCCTGGGAAACCGCAGAGGTTGAATTCTCGAGTAAAAAATGAAAAAATAGGACTAATCTTACAGCAGAATAAACTAAAGTATATCCACGTCTAGGGAAGGTGAGGAACAGTGGCGGATCTAGACCAAATGTACCAGGGGGCAAGGAGGGGGCCAGCGTGTTTTCATGGGGGGCACAGAAAAGCATGAAATAAAAAAAAAGGGCAAGGGATTCAAATATATTAAGAGAGCTGCATGAAGTGAAATTTCTTTTCAATGAGGTTCAATGAAAATATATTTCTTATGTGGCCTACATTTAAAATTTAGGAATTTTACATATTTTTTTGACTTAATTAAAGTTTAAACTACCGTTTTCTATACATTTGAATTAGAACTCAAGAAAAACTGTTAAATTCATCTGTGAAAATTAGAGCATTTTTTTTGGTTGTGGAAAAAAAAACATTTAACAGATGAAAACTGGGATCCTATCTCAATCCCACTGAAGCTATATCCTTATTGTTTTTGAATAAGTAGTAAAACAGAATTTGTAATGGAAAGAATGAAATAGATCCAAAGGACCTATCAGTAACCATGTCTGTTCCAGTGCATATTATCATTAGAATTTCTTTTAAGTATTATATATTCAGTACAGGGGCCATAACAGGGGCCAGGACATGATCTACAGGGGCACTGGCCCCCATTGGCCCCTGTCTAGAACCGGCCATGCAAGTCATGTGTTCTTAGTTCTTAGTGTGGGCGGAGCCCTCAGTGAGGCTCCGCCCACACTAAGAACTAACCACACATGACTTGGCCAAGTATTCCGTGATATCATTCCTTTAGTCTCTATGACATCATCAGTGGGTTTGGTCTTTATATAAGGAAATTCCACATTCCATTCCAGTCTGTGTAACTGCTTGTGGTGGTCAGAGCTCTCGAGTGATTTACCCTGTTACGCGTTTTACTGTGAAGACAAATCAGTCATTAGAAAAATCTTTGTGTTTAAAACTAACAAGCAAACTTTAGAAAAATGGAATCTACATTGAAGGAACTCAGGAATCTGGAAAAAACCCTGAAACTTACAAACTCCTCCGTCAACATTACCAACTCTGGTCAGTCAAACTCTGTGCCATTAGCTGGTGTGAAAGATTTTCCTGGATTTGGTCAGATAATGCCAAACAATACTGGAAACCCCACTTTTGCCCAGCCTGAGAAAGGTCAGAGCCAGCTGGAAAACATCGCATTAGGAGCAGTTGGACCTTCCTGGAGTAAAGTTTGTATCTCCAATCCTGTGGTGACCCCATGGCAGCCGGCCCTGGTTAGGACACCAACCGCTGATACAAGCACTACACCGCTTATTACTTTGCCAGAGTCTGAGTTTTATGCCACTTTGGGCTCCAAAGACAATATCATCTCAGGAATTCGACAACAAAATGCCAACTTATTAGGAAACATAGGATATCTTGGTAACAAGTGTCATAAATTAGAGACAGAGAACCAACAAATGAAAGAGAGAGTGACGCAGCTTGAGAATGAGTTAACCGCTGACAGGAAAAAGCTGGAAGACGCTGAAAAGTCCTTAATCTTCAAAGATACATTGATCTCAGGACTCCAACAACAAAATGCCAGCTTGTCAGGAAACGTAACGTTTTACGGTAGCGAGCTTTCTAAGATGCATACACTGAACAAGCTACAAACGGAGAGAGCAAAGCAGCTTGAGTCTGCATTAATAGCTGCAAAGAAAAAGCTGCAGGAAACTGAGCTCTGCTTAAAATCTAGTGAAGGTGATGTTTTACCGGAGAAAAATGATTCAACAGAGGAAGTGATGAACCAGATAATAGAGAATCTGAAAATGGAGCACGAGAGCGAACTTGCTGTTTTGCATGACAAACAAATCAGGATAGATAAAGGCCGACGGGACGCCATCAGACGGGCTGACCAGCTGAAAGTTAATCTGATGTCAGAGAAGAACAAAGCAGGAGAGAATGAGATCTGTTTGGCCAAGCAGATGGAAGAAACGTCTGTGTTACAAGCTACTCTGCTCCAAATGAAGAAAGAATTTGATGAACAAAAGCAGCAGTGGGAGCAGGAAAAATGCCGGCTTCTCACCAACAAACAAGATGCAGCCGAGGTAGAAAAGCTGAAATATCAGCTGGAGTCGCAGAAAGTTACACATGAGGTTGAGGTTTCTGCGCTGTACAACGAGCTGGTCAAGAGGAAGAAAGACCATAAAGATGCCATCAAAAAGGCAGAAGAGCTGGAGAAAAACCTGACTGACGTGAAAAATAGAGCAAAAGAGGCAGAGGACTGCTTAGCCAGGCAAACAGAGGAAATATCTACCCTTCAAGCTGCTCTCATCCAAACAGAGACAGCTTTAGCAAACCAGAAACAACAGTGGGAGCTGGAAAAATCCCAACTCATGACCAGCCAACACCAAAGAGATGAGGTGGAGCAGCTAAAACAACAGCTGGAGTTACAGAAAGCTGAGGCAGAACAGGAGAAAGCCGCTCTCCATTTGGAGCAGCAGAAAATGAACCAATGCCATCAAGATGCTGCTAAAAAAGCCATTGAACTAGAAATGACTTTGGGTGCTGAGAAGGCTAAACACATACAAACAATGACATCCTTAGTCGAGAAAATGTGGGAAAGCTGTAAAATAAAGGCTGCTTTAGTCAAAATGGAGCAAGATATGGAGAAACAAAAAAATCTCTGGGACCAGGAAAGACTCAGACTCCTGGAGCAGCAGGAAACTCTTAGGAATGAGAAAGCAGCTATGAAAGATGGTCTACTCAATGAAAGGCAGGAGCGGCAATCAGAGAACACCTGCCCTCAACAGACCATTTTAGCATCCAAAGACGCTCTGGAAGAGCTACAGGAGGAGAATATGTCAACAGAGAGCAAAGAGGATGAACTGAAAAATCAGCCAGAGAAGATCAACAACTTACAGGGAAAACCTGAAAAGAAAACGTTTGGGAGAAAAATGAAAAATCTCTTTAAACGCTCTAAAAAGGAACATTGAAACCTCATGAATCCTCCTCCAACCAAACCATCGGTTTCTCCAAGCTTCAATTTGCTCTTTGTTTTGACGCCCATCTAGGGTGTCACCTTTTCTAACTTTTTCTTTACCACCACTCTTTTCACTTTTCATTTAAACACTGTAGAATAAAAAAAAAATCTATAAAAAAAAACAATTTTTAAAAAAATATAAAAAAACATTAAAAAAACATTTAAAAAAAACACAAAAAAATACACCTACAAAACACACACACACACACACACACACACACATAATAATCCTGCCATGAGGATCACAGTACTATGTGCTCCTGATGCTGGTCCCAAGCCCAGATAAAAGGAGAGGGTTATGTGAACACGTCAGCCTGATAGCTAGATAGAAAAATAGACAAAGAAAAAACATTTACATCTCATTAAGTTCTGCCCAGTTTAGTTAGGGACCATGCAACGCTGCTAGCTGCTTTCAGAGAAGCTAAACCTGGGATCTGTTTATGCTGTGATACGATACGTGTCACGATACTTGGGTGAAGATACAATATTATCACGATATTGCAGTATCATTATACGTTGCGATATTTTCTCTGTTGTCAAAATTAAATTAATAGATAAAAAAGTGAGGGCTGTATATGTTCATCAGAAGATATAGATCATTTACTTTTTTTGGTATTAATGTTGTTTGGGATTTGGGTCAGTCAGCGTTTTAAACTTGGACTGCCTCAACTACAGAAATGATGCTGCGCTGCACAGCAAAAAAGCTCTGCTGCACTACCTGCCAGAGTGGCACTGCATTGTTTTAGGTAAAACATTTCTCGCTTTAAAAAACTGATACTAGGAACTGAAAGATTAAAATATTATATCAGGCAGCCATAAATTACAAAATATCGCCCAAACGTTTTTTATCCAACAGCCCTGCCCCCATGGGAGCTGAAACGCATGCTAGTCGCTCTTGGGAGTCAAAGTGTGCGTTAGAGGGCCTATTGAGAGCAGAAATGCATGTTAAAGCGTCCTCTCTGGAGCCAAAGTGAATGCTAAAATGAACTCTCCCTTAGGAGCTAAGAAACATGCAATAGAGCCGTTTGGGAGTCAACAAAGGTCAAAATACAATATATGATACAATATGAGGGCTTGGGATTTACCTTGCATGCAAGACGTGATCAATTCTTCAAAGCTGTCAGCATATAACAAATAAAGATTAAGCAGTTAAACTCCACAAGTTTGAAAAATGTACTTTTTTTATGGAAAGATGGTGTTCTGATCATTGTCACTCTACTAAATCATTTACCTTCTGAACTGTGGTGAAAGAGTTTATCAATACTTGCATTAAAAACATTTTTTAACTTACTTGTATTATATTTGGTTTTCTATTCTGGCACATGCAGTTTTTATCATAAACCAAAATCCAGCCAAAATGTTCACTATATGCCCTCTCTGAAGCCAAAATGCGTGCTAATTTGCCCCCTCCTGAGCCAAAGCATAGACAAAAGTGCCCTCTTGGTTGGGGCTCAAACTTACACAGTATGGTTTCAGTTGCTTTCTTTTTTAGTCACTCGCATTATGAGTTTCTTATTTTTCTACAGGTTTAATTAAAGCACAATAACATATCCAGGTTTGGTTAGTGATCAATTATAAATGGTTATGTAAAAAAAATGTAAATCCCTTTATGGTCCCACCATGGGGAAATTCACTCTCTGCTTTTAACCCATTCCCTTATGTTTGTGTTGTTAAAGAAGTCCGGTCATATCCATAATACAAACTTCTGAAAGTACTTTAAATATTAACTTCTTACATTCTGATCAATGAATGATAAGTTTTTTTAATTGAGAGAAATTTTCATTTGAATGTGCTTTACTGGAGACATCCATGTTTGTCACTCTGACAACACTACTGCCACCTAGCCGGTATCGGCTGTTGATCAAGTCCCAGTGCTGTATCTGGTGTTTGTCACAACGCGCTATTATCCAAGTCATCTTGAAAACATTCTTCTTCCAAATGTTGGCTACATATTACATGTTTTTTTCTCTGGCAAGAAGTTAGATGGCAAATCCTCCCTCTTCAAGTTGGCAATCCAACGAGGAACCCGTCCGCAGTGTTGTGCCTGAAGGTGTTCATTGAACGTAAGTTCATGAACTCGTTCATATTTTGGGCGAACGTGAACTGAACGTACTGCATTACTGCCTGATGAACGTTATTGTGAACTCGTTCATTCTGGTGTCTGTGAACGGCACGCTCTCTCAGTTCAACTTCGTTCAATAGGTTAAATAAATTTCTATAAATTTCTATAGAGCCCTCCAGGCGAAACCCCGGCTAAATCACACCGTAAACAAGCCTTAATATGTAGCAGGAAAAACACCCAATCTGGCAACACCAGCTACCAGTGTCGTAGCCTACAGCCGCGTGCGCCATCAAAACAAAATGCAGCGTGGAAGCCACAGCAGCATGGAGACGACCGTGGAGGCGACAAAGCAGCAGTATGATCACTTAAAACAGGTTTATGACCAGGTGGTCAGTGAGGATGATGGCAACAATCTTACATTTCTCTGCAAACTTTGCCTGCCGGCTTTCAGTAAAAAAATCCGCACTTAAGTAACATCCAAAGCAAATCTGAAACGGCATATGTACTGAAATGGAATTTCAAACGGAAAAAAAATATTAAAATTAAAAAAGCATTTGCACCTTAAAGACTACTTTCCTGTTTTTCTTTTAATAATTCCTCATAAAAAAGACAATTCAAGCAGCACATTTTTCCTGATGTTTTTGAGAATATACTGTATGGGTGGAAGCTGCAGCTGCTACTAGTGTGAAGTCAATGGACAGCAACAAAGTGTTAAAGAAACAATGGGGAAATGCTGTCCCCTCAATGCTAATGTAAACCCTGGTTGGATAAGGATTCAAAACTGGATATGAAGATGAAATCTGACGCACAGTTTCAGTGTTACAACTGATAAAATAATTGCTGTCTGTTGTTCTACAGTAGGCTATGGTGTAATTGAGCAATACATGAAAAAAAAGAACTATGAACTAGTTCATTTTTTGGAACTGTGAACTTAGTTCAAAATTTTTTATTATGAACTATGAACTGAACTAGTTCATTTTAAAATGTGTGAACTGAACTTTGAACTAGTTCACGTAGAAAGAGAAACTTTCAGTTTCACTATAGCTCTGGTGAATTTCAATGGTGAAGTCCTCTGGAAATCTTCAATAATTGTTGTTGATTGCAGATGTGTCTAGTGGTTCCCATTGATTTTGCTTGTAAAGCGGGGAGAATGGCGCTAGGCTTACCGCACCGTAACTCACTGCTGGTAGATGGCAGGAGTGAGGTGGTACTACACTACCGTCAAAAGTTTGTGGTCACCCAAACAACTTTGTGTTTTCCTGAAAAGTCACACTTATCACCACCATACGTTTTGAAATGAATAGAAAATAGAGTCAAGACATTGACATGGTTAGAAATAATGATTTGTATTTGAAATAAGATTTTTTTAAATCAAACTTTGCTTTCGTCAAAGAATCCTCCATTTGCAGCAATGACAGCATTGCAGACCTTTGGCATTCTAGCTGTTAATTTGTTGAGGTAATCTGGAGAAATTGCACCCAACGCTTCCAGAAGCAGCTCCCACAAGTTGGATTGGTTGGATGGGCACTTCTTGCGTACCATATGGTCAAGCTGCTCCCACAGCTCAATGGGGTTCAGATCTGGTGACTGCGCTGGCCACTCCATTACTGATAGAATACCAGCTGCCTGCTTCTGCTCTAAATAGTTCCTGCACAATTTGGAGGTGTGTTTAAGGTCATTGTCCTGTTGTAGGATGAAATTGGCTCCAGTCAAGCGCTGTCCACTGGGTATGGCATGGTGTTGCAAAATGGAGTGATAGCCTTCCTTATTCAGAATCCCTTTTACCCTGTACAAATCTCCCACCTTAAACAAAGCAACCCCTGACCATCACATTACCTCCACCATGCTTAACAGATGGCATCAGGCTATCTTCCAGCATCTTTTCATTTGTTCTGCGTCTCACAAACATTCTTCTTTGTGATCCAAACACCTCAAACTTGGACTAATCCGTCCACAACACTTTTTTCCAGTCTTCCTCTGTCCAATGTCTGTGTTCTTTTGCCCATCTTAATCTTTTTCTTTTATTGGCCAGTCTCAGATATAGCTTTTTCTTTGCCACTCTGCCCTGAAGCCTAGAAACTCGCAGCCACCTCTTCACTGTAGATGTTGACACTGGTGTTTTGCGGGTACTATTTAATGAAGATGCCAGTTGGGGACCTGTGAGGCATCTGTTTCTCAAACTAGGGACTCTAATGTACTTCTCTCCTTGCTCAGTTGTGCAACGCAGCCTCCCACTTCTTTTTCTACTCTGGTTAGAGCCTGTTTGTGCTGTCCTCTGAAGGGAGTAGTACACACCATTGTAGGAAATCTTCAATTTCTTAGCAATTTGTTGCATGGAATAGCCTTCATTTCTAAGAACAAGAATAGACTGTAGAGTTTCAGATGAAAGTTATCTTTTTCTGGCCATTTTGAGCGTTTAATTGACCCCACAAATGCGATGTTCCAGAAACTTAATCTGCTCACAGGAAGGTCAGTTTTATAGCTTCTGTAACGAGCTAAACTGTTTTCAGATGTGTGAACATGATTGCACAAGGGTTTTCTAATCATCAATTATTCTTGTGAGCCCCTCATTAGAACACTAGAGTGATAGTTGCTGGAAATGGGCCTCTATACACCTATGTAGATACGTATTGCACCCAAAACAATAGCAATGTATAGATTGTATTTCTTTAAAGTTAAGACTAGTTTAAAGGTATCTGCATTGAAAAGTACAGTGCTTTTCCTTCAAAAATAAGGAAATTTCTATGTGACCCCAAACTTTTGAACGGTAGTTTTAAAATGGGCGCTCATTATATCACCGCGAACGTACTGTATTAGTTTTAGGAACAAATAATGATCCATACTCCCAGACTTTTCCTTTAAATGTAAATTGATCTTATTCCATGCCAAAATGTCTCACTTACCTGCTCATTAAAGACAAAATGCAATTATTTTAAGAAAAAATGTCTTACTGAGATATACATTTTTTTGCAAAGTGTCGCCCTCACCACACTCTTCTGTCTGCAGATTGTCTCCAGCTCCAGCTGGGTGTTCTCCAGCTCCATAGAGAGAGTCTTCTGCATGTTCTCGGCCTCCAGCCGCCTCGCCTCACTTTCCTCCAGCTGAACAGAAACACAGAGAGTTAGCTGTTATTGCTCGATGTGACTCTCAGTAATGCTTCACTAAATGGCGACACACACCTGGCAGTGCAGACGCTCAATTTGGTCTTTGCTGCCGTCGGGAAGGTTCTGTCCAGAACTATCGAGGGTGGCGAGGAGTAGCTGGGCGTCAGCCAACAGAGCGTGGGTTCTCTTCAAGTCTCTCCTTAGCTTCCTCTCTACATCGAAGTCTCTGTGTCCCACCTGCATTAGACAACCTGGAATCATTACTGTAGCTCCATAAAGAAAGATTTATAATGACTGGGGGTACAGGAGGAGAAAATGGGATCAGCGTGTTGCTGATCTTCATGTTGTGAGACGGACAATTATGATTCAATTAACAAATGTCACAAGCTGATTTTTTTAATGATGATTGGTGGCCAAATTTGAAAGAATTCAATAGCAGGTATACAGCACTGTGACTGTCCAATCACAGATGCCATTCAGTGGGATATATATATATACATATATATATATATATATATATATATATATATATATATATATTAGGGGTGGAACGGTTCACAAAATCCACGGTTCGGTTCGATTCCACGGTTTGGTGGTCACGGTTTTCGGTTCGGGTCGGTATATGTTGATTGTTACACTGAAATCCCATAAAAATTTATGAAATTAATGATAAAATCCCCAAAAAATAATGGATTGTAATTATTTTAAATGATCCGCGGAAACCCTGGATCATTTCTGCATGTTTTGATGCTTTGAATTTAATCATCTCGCGCATGCTCTCTACCATCTCCAAGGGACTCAGAGGGGAGCCGACGGGAGCCACAGTGGAGGCTGTAGGCTTTGCTTTGAGCAGCCAGTCAAAGCAGGGCGGAGTGGGGGTTGCTGACGGAGTATGAGGGATTTCGGGGTTAGCATGACATGTTGCTGTTAGCTTAAACTAAACATGTTGCACAATGCTTGCACACTGTTGCACTTTTATCCACAACTTTCTTTCCGCCGTCATCGTAGGTCACTCTAAATGCAAAGTGGTCCCATACAGCAGACCTATAAAGTGCTGCTGGCGCGTCTTCCAACTCCTGTTCTTTCCCACTCGCCATTCCAACAACTGATTTTTTTCCCTGCTACGTCCGGTTACGCTGCTTCGCTTCTTCTTCTTGTTTACTACTGGTGGTTGGCTTTGGTCGCAGTAACACCACCTTCTGCTTGGGAGTGTAAAAGCTTCGCCTATGAGAAAAAGGAGCAGCGCATGAACCGAACGAAACACACGCGATTCGAACCGAGACAGTCGAACCGAACGGTTCGGACGGTTTTCATAAATCGTCCCATCCCTAATATATATATATATATATACAGTATATATATGCACGTGTATGTGTATTTTCAAGGTGGGGGGGCATGGGATCAGAGATTGCATGAATGATTTTAGACTAAATTTGACATTTGAAAATCCAGTACCAAAAACATCCAGAAGATGGGAAAAGAGCATCTATATCTACCACTTGCATGAACCACATTTCTTTGATATCCAGTTTTGCTGCTGAGCATTGTGTTCGGCGAGGAAAGCACACACCCCTATTTTTAACAATTTTATGCAATTTCAGCAAAATTTCCATTAAAAATGAATTGCTGAAGTTATTGTAGGGAATAAAAAACTATAATTTCCATTTAAATATTCCTGTTTTCACATAAAGTTGTATTTTCTATTGAGTATATTTTGTTCCATTTACTGTGCAAAGAACATATTTTGTAAATATAAATGTGAAAAAAAGCAATCCAGAAATTAAGCTCTGAAAGTCATTTTAACCAAAAATGTTTTTCTAATAAACTTTGCCATTTTCTCCTTTTTCACTTTTTCAAATCGTTTTATTTTTTTGTTTTTTTTATTAATCTTTTCTTCTATTTTAACAATTTTTTGGACAATTTTAAGAATTGCATCATTTCTAATGCTTGCACTGAACTAATAAAAAAAACTGCTGCTAGCGTTCAAAGGTCACACAAAGAAGTTTGTAAAACTCACTCTGAAAAAGAGAAATAAATAAAAAACTATTTGAAAATCTGTGAGAAATATAAAGTTAACATAAAAATGTAAGTAAATCCAATCTAACAAAACATTTTTATTTTTATTTTTAACAAGTTTGTCAAAGTGTCATCTTTTCTCGCTTTTTTTTCCTCCAAATTTCCATTTACAAACCTGTTTTGGCTTTCAACATTAATGGAACAAAATGCACTCCATACTTTTCTGGAATAACTGTAGCTGCTCAGAAATAACTTGTCCAGTCCCAAATTATGACCATGGACACCTTCAGAGTCAAATGTGAAAAAATTATTATTTTAAATAAACATTCAGGCAGCATTGTGCTTATTGCTGGCTGTGATACCTCAGCATCATAGGTAATTTCATAGAAATGCAAAACATTTCCAAAGGATTAACATCTACTCTGTGTGTTCTTTGTATCTTGTCTCCATGCGTGTTTGGGAGGGAACTTACCTGCTCACACAAAGTTGCAATGAGTCCCTCCAAGTCATGCTTCTCATGAATCACCATCTGCTTCTCCTCGTACTCCTGCTCCAACTGCATCTCCAGCTGCTTTAGCTGCACAAATCCACACATACAGTATAAACATCAACGACTGTCCTGCATGGACATTAGTATGACTAAAGAACGATTCTCTTTGAGAAAACTTGAACTATGCAAATGCAAAAAAATAAATAAGTCAGTTAAATATTCTTAAAAATACACTAATAAAAAAATGCACTAATTTAATAATGTTTCCTTAATGTTGAATCCGTTTTTGGATTAGATTTGTCATCCAAATTTAATTTAGAAACCATTATCTCTGTTTGTTGCAGTAAAACAACAGAAACAAAAAAAGAAGGTAGATGTAAAATAACTTCTTTAAATTATGTCTTTTGTAGGAGGAGCTAAAAAAAAACATAGGTAGACTTAAAACTGATCAAAAAGGCAGGCTAGGCAGCTGAGGTGATCACAGATATCCTAAAGATCACTGACTGCTGTTAATAACTTCATGGCTGCCATTTTGTACAATTGAGGATCCAAGCATGCAGACTTCTGCAAACATTTGTAAAGTAATGGTTGCCTCTCCTCCAGGCTGTGGACGTATTGTCTAGGTTCTGGGAATAATCCAGAATAATCCGACAGCATATTGCTGAAAAAGAGAAGCTTGGACAAATTGGTCCTGCAGAACTACAGGTCATCTCAAACGTCCCATTCATCACTAAGATTCTTTAAAAAGTTGTGTATTAACCATTAAATGCCTTCTTAATAATAAACAGCTGCTTGGATGTCTTCTGGTCAGGTTTCCATGCCAAATACAGTACAGAAACTGGCCTGATTAAGGTGTTCAATGACATTTGAATAAATTCAGACTGTGGAAGAACCACAGTGCTGGTATTATTGGACCTCAGCGCAGCGTTTGGTACTGTTGATCACTTGATTTTATTAGAGCGCCTGGAAAACTGGGTCAGCCGTTCTGGTACCACACTGGGCAGGTTTAAATTCTACCTGAAAGACAGGAACTGCTATGTATCAGTAGAGAACTTTAAATTAGAGAACAGAAAGATCTAATATGGGGTTCCTCACGGCTCCATTCTGGGGCCCCTCCTATTCATCATCTACATGCTCCCCTTGCCTCAGGTTATAGTAGACAACAAAATCGGTTACCATAACTATGCAGACGACACACAGACCGTGACTGACAGCTGTCCCAGCACGCACTGCGGCAGCAGCAGCTTTTAATGGAGCGCAAAGATAAGTTAAAAGTTATCTTTTCTGTTGCTGTTGTTCAATAAAAGTACGTTTGAAGATCATTTGAGGCGAGAAAAAAGTAAGAAGTTTTTATTATTGGATCTTATTATTATTGATAACAGATCAGATGAGCTGAGCGTGTGGTGATGTCATCAGTACGCATCTGTTCCAATTGACCCAGATGTATGCTGCGTTCTCCCATTCTCCAGCTCATACTTTCCTGTGTTCTTCTCAATAACATACTTGGCGAGGACATGAGTCCGTACTCGTGTTCTTGTGAATTGAGAAACGACCACAGCTTTACATCACAATGTCACCAGGTTAATATGAACCAATCAGAGCGTTGGTTAGATACTTAGAACAGTTCAATATGTGGATGCACCACAATTTTCTACAACTGAACAAAAACAAAACTGAGGTAATAATTTTTGGACCAAAGGAGGAGAGACCCAGAGATAGCTCGCAGCTTCAGCTACTGCAGCTAAAAACCACCGATTATGGGTGAAATCTCGGTGTCATGATGGACTCAGACCTGAACCTTCAGAGGCTCATAAAGGCAGTTACTAAGTCAACCTTTTATCACCTGAAGAATATTTCCAGGATTAAAGGACTAAAAGTAGGATCTAGAAAAACTAATTCATGCATTTCTCTTTAGTAGTATTGATCACTGCAACAGTGTCTTCATAGGTTTGCCTAAAAAGTCCATCAGGTTCTGAAGTCCTTCCACCTGTAGCTCAGAGAATAGATCCTTCTGTTAGTCTATGAATCACTGAATTGAGCAGAACCTCAATACATAACAGATGTATTGTCAGTGGATGAACCTCCCAGACCACTCAGGTCATCTAGATCCAGCCTACTCTGTTCATCCAGAACTAGAACCAAACATGGAGAAGCAGCATTTAGTTCCTATGCTCTACTGATCTGCAACCAATAAACCAGAAAACTGGAAAAGAGCTGAAAGCCGGAGTTCTTTGAAGTCAAAGTTGAAGGAAAAGTCCAGTCACATTCAAATTACAAACTTCTGAAAGTACTTTAAATATTAAATTATTCCATCCTGTTCAATTAATAAGTGTTTTTAATTAAGAATAATTTTCATTTGAATGTGTTTTACTGGAGGCATCCATGTTTGTCATAGAACACTACTGCCACCTACAGGTTAGTGACGTCACGGTGCGGTATCGGCTGTTGATCAAGTCCCAGTGCTGTATCTGGTGTTTGTCACAATTATCCAAGTCATCTTGAAAACATTCTTCTTCCAAAATGTTGGCTACATATTACGTGTTTTTTCTCTGGCCAGAAGTTCAATGGCAAATCCTCCCTCTTCAAGTTGGTAATCCAACGACAAATCAGGAAGCGGAAATGTGAAAAACTATTTTTTTTTTTTCACTTAATTACCCGATGTATTCCAACATCCAGCTGCCATGCACGTGGGCATTGTCAGTTTCACTATAGCTCTGGTGAATTTCAATGGTGAAGTCTTGTGGAAATCTTCAATAATTGTTGTTGATTGCAGATGTGCTAGTAGCTCCCATTGATTTTGCTTGTAAAGCGGGGAGAATGGCGCTAGGCTAACCGCACCGACAGATGGTGTTACTATATTTGGGCAAAAATGGTCGCTCATTAAATCACCGCAAACATATTCATTTTAGGCATAAATAATGATCCATGGGTTATTCTTTACTGACCAGACTTTTCCTTTAAAAATCCATTTGTTTAGAGCTGCCTTTGACCGTTGAAGTTAAACTGTTAACTGAGCTATTATTAATTTAAAGTTTTGATCCAACTATCGTATTTGCTTTACTACCTGCTTTACTACATTCTTTGCTCATGCTTTTATCATTACTAGCTTTTATACTGATGTTATTTTTGTTGTATTTTATTTTTGAACTCATGTAAAACACTTTGTTTATGTAGAAAATTTAGTAAAAAAAAAATTCAAACTGGCCTTGCCTTATGTGTACATAGTAGCATGGTTTAGTTGATTTTCACAAGTTCATTTAAGTTTTTTTATTGAAATATGCTTCACTCAATTGAATTATTTTCATAATTAAATTCTTACACAAGTGGAAATTATTATTATCACACGTCCTACACAAAAACCAGTTATGCGTGTGTTCACAGAACAACATATGACAGTGGAAGTTATATGATTAAAATATCATAATGTCACAAAGCATTTAACTGCATAACATGATAGATGAAATGATGAATATTATTATATATTCGTTAACAATATAATAGGATAATCCTATATGAGAGTTCATGAGAGTAACATCTGTCAGATGATTAAATGTGCATCACCTTTATGCAAAACCCACCCTTCTTTGAGAGGACTTATGGACATCCTCCAGCTCTTCTTCTTTGTCCTCCAGCTCTTTCTGATGCATCTGCTTCATCCTCTCCATCTCTATCTCAAAACGCATGTGGATCTGTTTGATAAAGGATGTAAATGAGTTGAGACAGCGAGCAGAAAGGGTTGGGTTATCTTTCCTCCTGTACGCTCTTCAGCACCTGCTGCTGTTGCTGAATTTGGGCGGAGAGTTTGGCCATTTCTTCAGCTCTCTCGCTGGCTTGGCTCTCCAGGAGACGAATCTGTTTCTTCATGTCAGGCACCGAGTCTGAGGCGAGATCAACCGGCAGGCTGAGGTCTCTGATCTGAGCACACAACTCCTCCTTCTGCTTCTGCAGGCGACACACCTCTGACTGGCTCTCCTGTATAAACATAAAAAACACACAGTGTGGAGGCTGGTGTGGCTTCTAATAAAGCACATAAATACAGTAGAATATACAGAGAAAGCGTGATTTTCATTAAGCTGCAGTCTTTTGAAGCACAGTTTGGATTAAAAAAAGGATTTTTATTTCGACTTTAGTGATTTACAATCCAACTTTCTCAACAGGCAACACAATAATGTTACCTCCTGTTCCCCAGGCCTCTTTTTAAGGAGCAAATACAGTCAATAAATCTTCAGAGCTACAATATTTATTAGAATTATTTTGGTACCAAAATGAAAGGAATACTCCACAGAATATCTCACACATTATTGTTCCTCAGTTAGAGTCAGTGGATATGAACCACAGCAGAAAATTAAATATGAGATGGAAATATTTCAACCTAGAGAGACTCACACAGAGAAAAGATGCAATTAGAAAATATTCCATTTATCTATACAGGTAACACAATCATATTTTTACAAATATTTCCATAATTATAACCGGCTGAGTGCGAGGACTCATTGACTCTATGCAATGCCTTGCGATGAGCATGCATTTAGCAACAGTGGAGAGGAAAACTCCCTTTTAACAGGAAGAACCTCAAGCAGAACCAGGCTCGGTGTGAGCGGCCATCTGCTGAGGCCGACTGGGGTTCAAGGAGACAGAAGCAGAAAGAGACATAAATGAAATAAGATCTTTGGCGCTTGGACCCTGGCAAAAGACTTCAATGCTGTGAATAAGCATTCGCTTGGATGAGTAACCTAGCAAGGGATTAAAGTAGTCTTCCTCCGCGGCCTGGACGCTAGGTATGGGCAATATGTTATCGTGTACGATATATCCTCAAAGAAATTCCTCATGGTAACAATTTGTCATCTCACGATAAAAACTATAAACTCCCGCCGGTGACGTATACTGCGCTCACGTGCGAGCCATGCGCAAAAAACAACAAGTATGGCGGAAGGTGGAGGAGACGTGCTCCAAGACCTGGTTCCTAAAAGAGGCTCCAGCTCCGTTATCTTGAACTGGTTTGGATTTAAAAAGTCTGATACGGAGCAGAAAGTCGTAATATGCAAAGTTTGCAGACAACCTGTGACGACAAAGGACAGCAACACTACCAATTTATTTCACCACCTAAAACACAAACACAAACCGGAATATGATGCTAGTCAGAAGATGCAGAAGCCTGGACTTCGAAAACCTCTGTTAAGAAACCGACTGCCACTCAAACAAAACTTGCCGACGCGTTTGCTCATTCCACACCATATGACAGCCAAAGCAAGCGATGGAAAGAGTTAACAGGCCGTTGCGTTTTGCCTGGCTGAAGATATGTTGCCGCTTCAATCACAGATTGAGAGGTATTTCAGTTTTTATATTCTTTTTAAATTTATTTAAATAATTTACTTTTATTTAATTGTTTAGCATGCTAACGATCCTGCTAGTCTCATTTGTACATGCTTGCACAAAGAAGTATTTCAGGTTTTACATGTTTGTTGGAATTTATTGAAATTATTTATTTCTATTTTAGTATTTACATTTTTCTGTTTTTTTCCCCTTTATTTATCATGCCATTTGCACATTTTTGTAGCCCAACAGCAAAAAAGGTTGTTACAGGTTGATATAACATTTGAATTTTATTTTCAGTGAAGTGAGTGTAATGTATGTTAGAACTTGCACTGGTATTTATTTATCCAATATATGGCATGTTCCAGCAACTGGTAATTTACACATCTATTTATATTAGGAGGTGATTACTGATTAGTTTTCTTTTTCAGTGAAATACTTTTAAGTTCTGTTTCTCAATTTATCAGGTTGTATTTACAGTTGCACTACTTTGCAACTTTTATAAGCCAAGTTATATTTGCTGTGCAGCATTTAAATAAATCTGTAATTTGTTCTCATATTTCAAGCTTGTTTGATTGGATTGATACATTAGGCTGATATTGTGTTTTTGTTTTGTTTTTTATCGTCACTTATCGTTATTGTGGTAAAACCTAGAAATTATCGGGATACATTTTTTATCATTTTTTTTTTACCATCCCTACTGGACACTGATCTTGAAAGATGATTGGCTTTGGAGAGAAGGTGCTGCACCAAGGTGATTGGCTGGAGCTCAATGAGGGACCTTGCAGATGGTTCAGGTGAAGCTGATAAGAGCCTTCCAAATTTAATTTCCCCTTAATCTTCATTTCTCTAAAGGAAGAAGTTTCTATCCAAATTATCAAAGACACCGTATTGGTGGACCCAATCAAATGCTGTAGCAAACTTCATAAAAAAAAAATGAAAGTATAAATATTTGAAAGGAGTATTGTGCAATAAAAAAAAGAAGTTATCCTCCAGACTTTATCCCCGTCATAGGGTGAGCCAGAAGGTGAGAGTGATGGATCCTTCCTGCGTTAACACCCATGGCCAAGAAACTTTCTACTAGACATGAAGCTGAATCTGCTGCCACTGCAAACCTTCTTTCTTTTTCTTTATTCCTTTTCTATATTACTTTTTTTTTTTGGCGGGCGGTAAACAGTAGCTAGGTTAATACCGCGATCAAAGAAATCTTTATATGCATCACCGCTCGACACACCTGAGAGGAGCAGCTTTAACTATAATGCGTGACACATAATGCATCATTTCATGGGCATTAGGCTGCCATGCATTATGCATAAGTTAGGCTGTTGTTGGAAATGAGTTCTGGACTTGTTATGAATACTCTATGCATACGCCCAAAATAAAAAAAATACATAGAAAGTTCAGCGTATGCCAGCGTTTTAGGAGATACTGGCTACATCGGCAAGGTTTGACAGTAGCCTCGTGAGACCATCCTGATCTTGCGAGCTTTCAAGGTTTCACTCGCAGATCAGTCTGGAGACTCTGCGTTAAAGAAAATTTGGAGCCGTTCACCAAACGAACGTCCAATCAGCGTTGGCTTTGAGGCGGGTTGAGGTGTGACGCAACGAGAAGCGCGACAGTTCAGTCTAAAGAACATGGCGGCTTCAGCCGATGAAACTAGCGTTAGCGTGGCTATCGAGCAAGTTTTATCGGAATTACAGAGTATTTCTTCACTGAAAGAAGAGCAAAACACTGCTCTGGAGGCTTTTCTCAGAGGAAAAGATGTTTTTGCTCTTCTCCCGACTGGTTTCGGCTTGTGGTTGTGTTTTCGTCGTCGCTCTGTTAGTACGTCATATGCTTCGTTGATCTGATTGGTTTATTTGGCCCGTCTATCACCAACATAGGCCAATCAGCTGACCAGTACAGTATTTTCGCCCCTTCCCAAAATTACTTCAACGGAAGGTTTCCAGATGGATATGGGGAGCAAATCCATCTGGCGGAGTCAGGTTAGTGAGACAGGGCCTTAACATGGAAATTGGAAGAAAAAATAAATGCAATACAGAAAAAAATAAAAAAATACAAATCAAAAGTTTCTGAGAGTAACTTTACCGCTTTTCTTTAATTGTACTTGTATTGTTTTGTATTGTTTCAAATGTTTTTTTAATTCAAAATTTTCAAATGATATTTTTAATTTTATTTTTGGAATTATTAATTTATTTCAAATTTCTCATTTTCAAATTGAGTTTAAAGAGATCACTTCTCTTCACTTCTGGGGCCGGTCTTTCCTCTGTAGTGAGGAGTCAAGATGCGTTTTTATCGGTCTGCTGGATGTTAGCAACAATATTTTATTAGTCAAGAGGAGAAGTTTGTTTTGGGCGTAAGGTGAGGATAATGTGATCTATAAAACATAAATCAAGAGAATTTAATTGATAAAACTCAATCTGAAGAAGAGACAAATGAACAGAAAAATAATATAATCCATGGTAAAGAACAAAAAAAAATTAAGCTTGAAAAACTAAAATTGAAAAAAATATAGAAGAAAAAAAACAGTTAAGTTACTCTTGAAAACTACTTTTAAATAAGAAGTTTTTCAAAGTTTAAATCCCATATTTTTTCCCCCTCAGATTTCCATTTATAGGACATTTTCTTTTTGCAACAATAGTGGAACAAAATTCCAGCTTTTATTGTCGTTACACAGTCACAAGTACAGAGCAACGAAATTCACTCTGTGCATTGAACCCATCCCCATGGTGAGCAGTGGGCTGCCATCATGCGGCGCCCGGGGAGCAGTGTGGGGTTAAGGGTCGTTGTTCAGGGACCCAGAGTGGCAGTCTGTGGGAGTGGGGCTTGAACTCAGAACCTGTGAGTCAAGTCGGGAGCATCTGTGGCGTTATCGTGTCAAATGACTGATAAAGTTTTAACTGATCTAAAACAAAACTGAAAACAATCTGTTCAAGGTGAACAAAGTAACTTTTAGACCTTGATATAGAGGGGGAGAGCTGGGTAGCGCTGTGGCTAACTGTGCTCAGTGGCCTCTTTTAGCGCGGTCAGTTAGCCATATTAAGCTACACTACTTTTGAATTTGTATCAACAACAACCGTTCGCTTTCTACAAGTAGAATGACTGTTGTTTTCGTCGTCTAAAATCTCTACGAAAGTCCTTTTTCAGAACTTTAGGAATTAATTAAAATAAATCTTCATAAAAACAAATAAAAATAAGTTGAGGCTTTATTTGTCATCTTGTCAAATAGGCAGAGCACACTCTTAGAAAGCAGTACTTTCCTCTAAGACTGACAATGATTGTTTTCTACTTTCGGCTACTTTAAATCACCAATGAAATGCAAAATAATAGAAAATATAGGTAATAATATGTTGAGACTCCAAAAGAGATTTGATCCTTAAAGGCACACTATGCAACATTTTTCAGTTAATTAATGTGTTCCATAACGTTTTGGATGATTAAATGAGTTGCAATTGCAGGAGCACCGACCCGCACCCACAGGCTCAGAAGTCTCGCGAGAGTCGGTCTTGCTTTACGGCGAGAACTGCTACACGCCCCCAGTTAAAAGCATGCTCGTTGCTAGCACAGTGGCGCTCTTTGCGCAGTGCTGCTTTCACACCGGACGCAGCAAAAGCAGCAAAATCGCGTCTGCTGCTTCATTTTTACTGCTTGTACCAGTTAGTTCTGACGTGCGGCTGAAGCAGCTTTGCTGCTCTGGCTGCGCGGTGCAAAAATGTGTCTGACGCGCGTTGGGCGGAGCTTCACTATCCCTTGCAGCTATATTTGCTGTGATCAGTGGGAATAAAGTAGTTTTAATATGCTTTTAAGTGAGAAAATACACCTGAAAACGTAATCAGTGCAGTCAGTTCATTCAGATTATAATCCTGCCTTACAATATTTTTTCTGTCGGAGCCGCTCAGACCCCCGCCGACAGTAGGAATCCCTTCATCAGCAGCCTCTGGCCGGGTCGCCTTCTCGCGGTTCACCGCGGCAGCTGGTAGGTGTTTTTCATCTAAATAATCCAAACTGCAGGCAGCAGGATAATAAAAGCCAACATATTCTGCCGGCAGATTTCTGCATTTTAAGTTAATTTAGGCGTCAATAAACTGTTTAAGAGGAGTGATCATAGCGCTCTGATCATCAGCGCTGTGTCTCTCTCCCTGCCAGCTCCCAGATCAGCTTCTCTGATTGGTTGACGCGGCGCGTCGAGCAGCAAAAATTCAATTTTTCCATCTCGAGCAGCAGCGCGTTCGCGGCGCGTCACGCGCGTCAGATGCTTAAACGCGCCCGACGCGCTGCTTCAGCTGCTCAGACGCGCTGCGCCTGCTGCTCAAAACGCGCCGCAGGACCTTTTGCTGCGCCTTGACGCGCGTCAACCATTGACTTTGCATGTAAACTCGCTGCTTCTGTCGCGCATGCTGCGTCCAGTGTGAACGTAGCATTAGTCATTCGTTGCGTTCGCCTGTCTGCTAAGCTCAAAAAAACCGCGCCTGGCTTGACGGAGAAACCAGGAGAACAGCCGAGCATATTTACGACAGTGCACTTTTACTTTCGCTCTCTGGGGGGAGCCTCGCTGGAAAATCAACACCGGTTGCATAGTATACCTTTAACAAATGGGTGAAATACAGTTTGTCCAAGAGGAGTTGCCATATGATGACCAGATCAGGTACCTACACCGCATGTCACTACCCGATCCTTCCAGGAAGCATGATCCTTTCTGCGCATACGCGAATAGATTTACATCCAGGTGTCCATAAATAATGTAATTATGGTACTAAACCTACTTATTTCTATCCTTAACTCACTAAAGAATACCAATACACATCTGTAAAAAAAAGCTTTGTGACTCTTGTGAAACAATTTTTATGCTTTTTACATTTTCTTCGTTAAACAGCTTCTCTGACGTCTTCATCAGGCATGCTCAGAGCAGTCCGGCAAAATATGATTAAACCATGTTTATCTGCATTTTAGTTGTTTCTCTCTTTAGATTACGCACTATACACTCACCGGCCATTTTATTAGGTACACCTGTCCAACTGCTCATTAACACTTAATTTCTAAGCAGCCAATCACATGGCGGCAACTCAGTGCATTTAGGCATGTAGACATGGTCAAGACAATCTCCTGCAGTTCAAACCGAGCATCAGTATGGGGAAGAAAGGTGATTTGAGTGACTTTGAACGTGGCATGATTGTTGGTACCAGAAGGTCTGGTCTGAGTATTTCAGAAACTGCTGATCTACTGGGATTTTCACGCACAACCATCTCTAGGGTTTACAGAGAATGGTCCGAAAAAGAAAAAACATCCAGTGAGCGGCAGTTCTGTGGGCGGAAATGCCTTGTTGATGCCAGAGGTCAGAGGAGAATGGCCAGACTGGTTCGAGCTGATAGAAGGGCAACAGTGACTCAAATAACCACCCGTTACAACCAAGGTGGGCAGAAGAGCATCTCTGAACGCACAGTATGTCGAACTTTGAGGCAGATGGGCTACAGCAGCAGAAGACCACACCGGGTGCCACTCCTTTCAGCTAAGAACTGGAAACTGAGGCTACAATTTGCACAAGCTCATCGAAATTGGACAATAGAAGATTGGAAAAACGTTGCCTGGTATGATGAGTCTCGATTTCTGCTGCGACATTCGGATGGTAGGGTCAGAATTTGGCGTCTACAACATGAAAGCATGGATCCATCCTGCCTTGTATCAACGGTTCAGGCTGGTGGTGGTGGTGTCATGGTGTGGGGAATACTTTCTTGGCACTCTTTGGGCCCCTTGGTACCAATTGAGCATCGTTGCAACGCCACAGCCTACCTGAGTATTGTTGCTGACCATGTCCATCCCTTTATGACCACAATGTACCCAACTTCTGATGGCTACTTTCAGCAGGATAATGCGCCATGTCATAAAGCTGGAATCATCTCAGACTGGTTTCTTGAACATGACAATGAGTTCACTGTACTCAAATGGCCTCCACAGTCACCAGATCTCAATCCAATAGAGCATCTTTGGGATGTGGTGGAACGGGAGATTCGCATCATGGATGTGCAGCCGACAAATCTGCGGCAACTGTGTGATGTCAATATGGACCAAACTCCCTGAGGAATGCTTCCAGCACCTTGTTGAATCTATGCCACGAAGAATTGAGGCAGTTCTGAAGGCAAAAGGGGGTCCAACCTGTTACTAGCATGGGGTACCTAATAAAGTGGCCGGTGAGTGTATACCATAATGTTAACATGAAAGGAAAACCCAAAAAAGATAAATCCAAAGCCGAAACAGTTAGCCACCGGAAGTAGCGTTGGATCCCATTTCCGGTGCAGATCGGGCAGAGAAGACTGATACAATAAAGGTTTTTAGACATTTATTTTCTCAGGAAATACATTATTAACCTCTAACACATTATATTGTAGTTAATTTAGTAATTTGGAGAAGGGATAGCGTCATTTAGGTATATTTAACAAATAAAATCGAGGATAACCCGGATGTATATCGGGATGCACAAATGAGCTGATGGCGCATACGCAGAACGGATCGTGCTTCCGGGACGGATCAGGTAGTGACACCACACTCCCCTCATTCCCTCCATATTTACTTACTGCTAAATAAAAAGTCACATAATCTCCTCAATGTTTGGGGTTTGACGACATGTAGAACAGGCTGGTGTTGTGAGAACAAAAACATTACACAAACACACCTGTAGGCTGCGCCGCAGGTTGAATACTTCAGTCCCCAGAGCTGAATTCTCTTGTAAGACTTTTTCCTTTTGCTCTTTGGTGTTATTGGCTTCCTCTAAAGCCTGAGCCAGCTCATTATCAAACCTGCAACAACACAGAGAAGCACACCGATAACAGGCAGCAAGGGAGTTTGCTGGAAGGGAAGCATTATTAGTAGGAAACACTTTCATTAACACTGGTATTGTTGTTCATTAGTCAACTAGAGATGATGATGATGATGAAGGCGATATCTTTATTTTATTAGCGGGATGAAAATAAAGTAGTGAAGGGAGGGGGAACCTTCTCTGTTTGCGCTCCAGTTCATGCATGCGGCTCTGCAGCGCATCGCTGAGCACTCTAGCATCCTGAAGGTCAGAGGTCACCCGGCGGCAGTGACGTTTCAGCTCCAACATGCTCCTCCGAGACTGCTCCAGCTGGGCCTGCAGTGCTGCAACCTGCGCACATACACACCATTACACACGTGTGGGAGAGTTAATCTGCTTTCAGCGCTGCTGTGCACGCCGGCGTGTCCTTTCTCACCTTGGCGTCGAGCTGTTGCCTGGTCTGCCTCTCCGTCTCCAGCTTCTCCTCCGTCTGCTTCAGTCGCCTGCGGACGAACTCCACCTCCGTCTGGCAGCACTCCAGCTGCGTGGTGAGTTCACCCTCTGAATGATGGGACACACGGGTCTTAATTTGTCAGCCTGAGATGTCTTGAGTCTTAGTTCGTTAAACCTTTTGTTCTCTCAGGTGTTGCAGAGGCCAGGTCACAAACCCTCCATCAACAAACTTGAAGTAGCTGCAGGAACAAACTTCCTGCAGTAAAACCTAAGGTTTGTTTTAGATTCCTTTGCACTATGCAGAAATGTCCGAACGTTTTTGTCTATTAAAGCAACAAAACTTCAGTGTTTTGTTTTTTTCTGATCATTTTGTATTCTGTCTCGGCAGCAATATATTCCCCACACCTGTTGCAGCTCCTCTCTGATTTGCAGCAGCTTGAGCTTTCTGCTTCTCCTCCTCCAGCTGCTTCTCCAGGGTTTCCATGGTAACTTTAAACTGGTCCAGCCGGGCCTTGGGGAAGTCAGAAATTGAATTTTTAGTCAAAGTAAACAGCAGAAATGAAAAGTTATCACCACAGTGAGAGTTGGTTCGATTAGCAGGCCAACCAGCAGGTCTTTGTTCTCCCTGCTGAGTCGAAGTCTCTCCGCCCTCTCCACATCCAGAGCCTGGCCCACCGCATCTCCACGGAAACGCTCATCGCTTAGCTCAGATGTCACAGCCGTAACCTATACATACAGATCATAGTTATAGCATTGTGGGTGTGTGTGTGTGTGTGTGTAGAGGGGGGAGAAGGTTGTGCTGCTTCCCAAACCTTGGTCTCCAGGCTGTCTGTTGCCTGCCTCAGCTCATTTCTCTCCTTCTCAGACTTCTCCAGGCGCCGCCTCAGAGCTGACACCTCATCCTTTAGGAAAACGAAGGAGAAGCTTTTCAGAGACAGGAAGCATCACTGGTAGCGAATCGGAAACATTTTCTGGAATAACTGTTGCTTTATTTTTGGCTTAAGCAGCTGCAGCTCATTACTCTTCTTTCCTTCAAATTAAGCAACTTTTTTTTCCTAAAGTCGTTAAATGTTTCAAACTCATTACATTCAGGTTAAATGTTCGTGTCTTTTTAGATAGTTGCGATCATTTTTCCATCTCTGTGACATAAAATCTCACCATGCAAATTTCCTTAAATTTTTTTGCTTTGTTTTCTTATCTGATGCTGATTTTGAGCCTGACTCAGGATTGACTAATATTTAACTAACTCTCAAAGTGAAAATGCACAAAGATTCTTTATCTCTAGAATACTTTTAATGAATTCAGCCTTTTTCAAACTATTTTTGAAAATATTCAACGATTAATGCCCAGTCACCATATATTGACACCCCTCCTTAGACGGAAAAGCCTTTATTGGAATTATGGCAGTGACACTTATAGAAACGTACCATTGTGATGATGATTAAAGAGAGAGATCATATCTCTCCTATCCTGGCTTCTCTTCATTGGCTTCCTGTTAAATCCAGAATAAAATTTCAAATCCTGATTCTCACATATAAAGCCTTAAGTGGCCTAGCTCCATCTGATATCAGAGATCTGATTGTTCCTTATGTTCCTAACAGAGCACTTCACTCTCAATCTGCAGGTTTACTAGTGGTTCCTAGAATTTCTAAAAGTAGAATGGGAGGCAGATCTTTTAGTTATCAGGCTCCTCTCCTGTGGAACCAACTACCAGTTTTAGTCCATGAGGCAGACATCCTGTCTACTTTTAAGGCTAGGCTTAAAACTTTCCTTTTTGATAAAGTTTATAGTTAGAGTGACTCAGGTTATCCTGAGCTATCTCTATAGTTATGTTGCTATAGGCCTAGACTGCTGGAGGACATAGGGACCCTTTTTTCATTGTTCTGCTTCATTCTCTCTCTATTCTCCCACTCTGCAGAATCTTAGTGCAATCTCTAACGTTCTGCTCTCTCTGCTTTGTCTCGTAGCAGCTTCATCTGGTCTGTTCCCTTTTGGCTGTGACTCCATCCTGGAGAGAAATATCAGCCATGCTGCTGCCATCAACACCTTTGTTTAGAGATGTTTGCATTTGGCCTGTTTTACACTGTAGTTCCGTTTCTCTGACTGTAACTTAGGCAGCGTTCACACTGCAGGCCTTAATGCTCATTCCAATTTTATTTTTTTTATATAAATTTTTTTTGCATCGCCATTCACATTTCCAAATATATGTGACTTGTATGTGATCTCCTGTGTGAACTGCATTCATTGGGCTTAAGTGTCGAGCGTGCATAGTAGAGGACCCAAAGCAAGCGTGCTCTGTGTATACGGAAGTAAACATGGATTGTAGTGCTGGAGCGCATCTAGCCATCTTTCCCAACCTTTAAAACTCAATCTTTTCATGATGTTTAAAAATAAAGAATCTTTCACCATGGCTGTTTTTTTTTTCTTTCTGCCTCTGCCTAGCAAGACACAGAATGTTGACCTTTGTTGAGAATTAATGGCGTACAGGTCGGATGAATGTGACCTGGCTGTTCAGACACAGGTCACATTTTGAAAGATCAGGTTTTTATCAGATTCAGGATCACATAGCCAAGAGGCCTGGGTCGCATTGGAAAAATCGGATCTATTGTTTAAACTGCCATGAAAAGATCAGATACAGGTTGCATATGGGCACATAAAATTGATATGGGTCACTTCAGGCTGCTGTGTGAAAGTAGCCTTAATGTATGTGCAATCTATGCTTCTTTTTCTATCTCTGTTTCTGTCTCCTAGAACCCCAGTCGGCCTCAGCAGATGGCCGCTCACACTGAGCCTGGTTCTGCTGGAGGTTTTCTTCCTGTTAAAATTTAGTTTTCCTCTCCACTGACGCTACAAGCAGTGGTGTTGTAGTGTCTCACTTACCTCCTCAATTCAAAGCTTCTGTCAGCTTTTAACTTGGCCGTAAAGCTATTCTTTCATCTAACCACATCCAAAATGGTACTTTGCTGAGTTGATGAATGTCTGACTACTCATCACCCTATTAAGTGGAGCAGTCATTGCTCACCACTTTAAAGTGGAAAGGAAACTAAACTAACTTCATTTATGAGATTGTGTCTTACTAATATAACAATTTAATCACAAATGAGAAAAATATAAAAGTATAATTTTTATATTTTTTGGCCATATTGTATTACTCAAAGTAGTGACTTTACACTGTAGGTTGATTCTGTTGCTGCCAGTTGAATTAATTGAAAATACCAGCGATACCTCACAACCGTAAGACACTTAAGCAGTCTGGTATAATGAAAAAGAAGATTAAATAAAAAACATTGCCATCCCATATGTTGCTGGACTCTCTAAAAAACTTTAGACAGTCTGGGATAAACGCAAAATCCCAGTACATTTCAGACAAAACAAGACCCTTAAACAGAGACTAGTGCATCCTAAAGACATAACCCCCAAACCTAAGATGGGCGGAGTGGTGAATGCAGTTCGATGCAGTGGGGAATGCTCTGAGGAGAAACCAAACAACCTATCCAAAGACGCATGCCCAACACAGAAGAGTGACCTTCTCTGGACATGACTCTGCTACACCTTATGGACAAGGGACATTCTTTTGTTGTTTTGGGGAAATGAATGTTCAGATTTTAGACAAAGAAGACAGGTGGTTTGAAAGGGGTTTGGAGGAAACCATCTATGTTAAGAAAGAAAAACCAACCTTAAACAGAGGGGGTGGACTCAGATTTTAGCTTTCAAAAACCTACAATGCAGAGATAGAGTTGATTCCTTCCGGCTATCATCGCAGCCCCAGAACAGACCAGAGCACCTCCCTGTTCAGCCGAGCCAAATATTCCCTCTAACGACCCCGCTTTAAGAGACAAAGACATGTATCAGGTACTGCAGGCTAACAAACAACCCCCATTCCTAAGGGGTGGACCCGTTCGTCCGGTTCAATCTGCATGTTTTCTAAGCCAACAAAAGGCTTTGTTATTGGTCCACTCTATAAAGCCTCTGGCTCAACGCTATTTCTGACATTTTATTTGAAAAAGCTTACTGCATGGGAAGTGAAACATCTTCAAACTTGGAAACAAAGTCCAGTGGATTGACTTTTAACCTTTTTTGGAATGATTATGACCTGGAAGACTAAGATGATGACTAAATCCCATTGTTTGTGTTTTTTAGCACATTTTGTGTCATATCCTGATTAGGCTGTTACTTCTTTGTAAAGGGAAGCTCGTGGAGGTGATCTGATAACTCTTAAAAGTACATTAAACTGAAAATGTCCGATTGGACTTACCTCCTTGGCTCTGAGTCTTTCGTTTTCCATGTTGACATCAAGCAAAGGTCGTACCCTGCAGAAAAGTTTCCACCAGCTCCACTTGGATACAGTGTTCAAAACCCGTAGGTTCCTCTGCAGACATCTTACCGCCATCTGTTGTACCTGAAAAGACATATAATATAATTAAAATGTTTTTATTTTCTAATAAGTAATTATGGCTGCAGTAACAGTAAGGACCACAGTGTGGCAGTGAAGCAAAATATTATATTCTCTGATGTGTTTAAGGGTGGATCTAATGAAACTGAAGCACTGGGGTAACTGGGATACCTGCGGTTGCTCGACACGGTGCAAGACTCTGAGACAGAGCGACAGAGCGGGGGAGGGCAGCAAGTGACCGGTGTCTAAGACATCACTTTGGTTACATAGGTGCTAGGGTGCTAGAAGGCCCTTTGCAACCTAGCACCCAGAGCACCGTGCTGTAGTTCATAATATTATCATGGCACTCTGTCCAAAAGCAGAAATATTCCTAGGACTAGGTGTATATTATCTATATACAGATAGAAACATTGATATCTTGTTTTCTATTTTCTTAGTGGGCCTAGAACAAGTGAAAATGAACCAAGCATTGGCTTGTAGGATCGTAAAGAAAAAGGAGACAGAAAAACAGTATGATGATTGAATTAGAATTTCTTTAGGTAGAAATTGACAGAGCTACTGTAGTTGTTCCTAGAATTTCTAAAAGTAGAATGGGAGGCAGATCTTTTAGTTATCAGGCTCCTCTCCTGTGGAACCAACTACCAGTTTTAGTCCATGAGGCAGACACCCTGTCTACTTTTAAGGGTAGGCTTAAAACATTGCAGAATCTGTTAGTTCAATCTCTAACGTTCTGCTCTCTCTGCTTTTTCTCATAGTAGCTTTGCCTCGTCTGTTCCTGTTTGACTGTGACGCCATCCTGCAGAGAAACATCCGCTGTGCTGCTTCCATCAACACCCTTGTTTATATGCTGGAGATCAACCTGTTTTTCAGTGTAGTCCTGTTTCTCTGACTGTGACTGGCTGGATGTGCTCTCTTCATCCTCTGACATGGGAGCTGGCTTGGAGCTCTTCTCCCTGGCTGTGTGTTTCCTGGACGGGGCCACCTTTTACAGCTGATTTTTGTATCTCTGCTTCTGTCTCCTTGAACCCCAGTCAGCCTCAGCAGATGGCCGCTCACACTGAGCTTGGTTCTGCTGGAGGTTTCTTCCTGTGAAAAGGAAGTTTTTCCTCTCCACTGTCACTACAAGCATGCTTAGTGTGAGGGATTGCATTTGAGTCAATGAGTCAATGCAATCAACTGGTTTTCCTCAGATAGAAAACTTTGAATCCATTTGACTGGATGATCTGGTGAACTAGAAAGTGCCTGAGATGACTTGTGTTGTGAATTGGTGCTATAGAAATACACTGAATTGAATTGAATTGAATTGTTCCTGTTCGTCTGGGACTCCATCCTGGAGAGAAATACCAGCTATGTTTCTACCATCAACACCTTTGTTTATAGATTTCCTTTCCACTGTTGCTACAAGCATGTTGCCTTCGAGTCAATGAGTCGATGCAATCAACTGGTTTTCCTCAGATAAAAAACATAGAATTGATTTGACTGTATGATCTGGTTGAATTTAAAGTGCCTTAAGATGACATGTTGTGAATTGGTGCTACTGTATATAAATAAACTGAATTGAATAGTGTATGTTCAGGTATTTAAATAATACCGCTTGTAGTATTTAATTAGTATTTAGTATTATTTAAGTATTTAATTAGGCATGCACACTATTGGTAAAAATTTGACTTCATAACACGTTTATAACTATATAAATGTTGGTGAAAAATTCAAATTGGCTGTGTTGTGACACAAAGATTGAGACTGAAGTAACTCACCTTGACCTTGCGGTACATCTGACGTCCCAGATGTCCTTTACAGGCGGCCTGGAGGTAAACCAGCCACCCAGTGACCTGCTGATCCCTCTGCTGCTCCAGGTATTGTAACACACCTCGCTTCATGAAAACCTGAGACCCAGCAGAGAAAAACATTGTTGAATCATTCACTGATCCCTGTTTTTACTGGCTGGTTTATTCCAAACATGCTCTCACCCTGCTGGCACCAACTACGATGCTCTTTTTATCTATGTCCAGCTCGACCAGCAGCTCCTCCACTGCCTAAAAGTAAAAAAAATAATAATAAAGTGAGTTTATTATCTTTTTTCTAACAGAGAACTCTGGCGACTTGTTCTCCTACCTTTCTTTCGTCGTGGCTGACAAATATGGAGGCATAACGCTTCATAATGGGAGGAGATAAAGCTTGAAAATAGCACCTGAAATCACTGAGCGTCATGTGTTCTGGATAACCTGCAAACAAAAAGAGAAGCTGGGAAATATGGGATTTATAACCATTCTATATTTGATTAGTTCAGAAGCTATTTTTTGTGTGAAATTTCTGTATAAAATTATTATAGGTCTAGATTTTTTTAATGATAAAAAATAATATGTAGCCACCCTGATGAAAACTACACTGAATTTCAAAGCATGGAGGACAGCAGCAGCTGAAGACCTCATTAGATGATTCCAGCTCAGGGGCCACATTTCACACAGGCCTAATAAATAAAAAATAAAAAAAATCAGAAAGCTTATCTCATAATTACAAGATTTTATCTATATATTTAGTTATGATTACTTGAGCCAGTAATGTAGCATCTCTCAGAAAACTGGTGTTCATGATTACTTCTTTAGAATATTTGCACCTGATCCAGTGACCAGTTCTCTGTACCGAGGTCTGACCTGATAGGCTGAGCTCCTATTTTTCACTTCATCAACACAGTACGCAGCTATAACCCTGGGATTACTACCTGTGGAGTAAGCATGTAGCCTTATGACCATACTCGAAAATCCGTCAACAGCTCCATTAATACAGATTCTGTTTGGTTTTAGTTTCTCATGTGAATCATCATGCTGCATGAAGTTGGGACCTGGTCGTTTTAAATTATCCTGAACCCTCAGCTGTACTCATTGAGGATCTAGGATTTTGAGCAAGTACCGGCGGACAGTTCTTTGAGAAACAACCAAGCCACCTGAAAAGCATTTCAGATGTATTTATTTCTAACCATAAAGAATCCAATGCTGGTTTTATTGCTTCTGCAGGAACAGTGTGACTTCTAGCAAGTCAGAGTGGGCTTTTTCGCCAAAAGCCAGGCATACACTGCAACTTTTTTGCCCTATTTGGGCTGACTTTTCAGTCGTACGATAATCAAATAACCAATCGGGCCGACTTTCAGCCTGATCTTGCGTCATGTAGCGTGCAGGGGGTTATGAGGGGGAATCAGCCTCACGACCACCTCCCCATCAGGAATCGTGAGGTCGGGAGAAAATCAAACAAGTTTGAAAGTCAGCTGGCCGTCATATGATGGTCGTGGGCAAATCGCTCAGTGCACAAAAAAGGATCTTCTTCCTCTCAGATGAAAACACAGAAGCATGCCGCCTTTTCTTTTTAGGGCTTTCAGCACAAAATTGCACAAATTGCCAAGGCATGACGTTTCACTGTAGTGAGCTTCATATTCCTCTTCTACTGGTTTGGCTTTCGGATAGACAAGTCCGAGTAGCGCATCTCACTGCGGAGCTGAGTCCGACGTGGGTTTTAGACATACAGTGTGAGCAGGTAGATCGCATCAGTGTCGGGTCGCACCGTGTGAGAACATACTGTACATTGTGAGCTGTGAACTCTCACTGTATGACCAAACCATCAGTATTTCCAACCTTCGCATACCTGAAAAAACATAAAAGCAGATTAAATCCGACAACCCACTCATTGTTCACGTTTCATGTAGCAGAGATCAGCAATGACTGTTCTTCCTGATTTCCTAAATGTGACATATTATCTCAGAATTATGACATCCTATCTAGTAATTTTGAGATAAGATGTCATAATATTGAGATTAGGATCTAATTAAGAGATGGGTATCTCGTAATTATGAGATCTTATCTTGTTATTGTGCGAAAAGGTCTCAGATACTGATACTGATATCGTAATTATAAGATAAGCTGTCTGATTTTTTTTCTTTGGTGAATATAATACGCTTCCATACATATGTGCAACAATCAGAGGCATTTTTTTTGGCACCCTTAGTACCAGAGGTACCGTACTACCTCATTGAAACAGCTGAAATAAAGGGTTGGATTCGGCCGCGTCGAGGACTAAGGCCTCTGTACATGAGTTGTTTGCTCTGTGCCACCAGGGTACGCCCTTTTCTGAATATTTTAACATTTCCTTTACCTCGAGATCATCTCAGCTCTGATGTGGAACGTAATTACACAAATTTCCCACCTCAAAGTCCAACATGGCCGCCTTTTAGTACAGAGTTATTTGCTTAAATAAACTCTTTCCCATTTCTGGTAGTTAATCTTCTAAATTCTCCTACTTACCGTACATAAATAGACATGCGACTATTCATGAGCATGTTCATTTGGTGTTTAAATCCATTAGCAAAAATGCTAACTATTAGCTTGTTTGCTAACATAGAATGGCCTCCCCTTTAACAACAGCAGTTGATAAATCCCTCTAATGAATAATTTGCAAGGTAAAATTATTACTTATATCTTAAATGTATGACTTTGTAAGTCTGCAAGACTTTTTACAAGGCTGGAGAGTGCACACTCTTCAACCGCATCAGATCCGCAGCTACAACAGAACAGATTCCCAGATACCAGGCATTGGTAGCGTATCAGTTCAAATGTGAACGTGACCCAAGCCTAGATCTGAGTGATATCATTTCACGGAACGTTTATAGACATCAAATCATAAAATTAGCTCCAAAACCTTTGAATTGCTGTCAGGCTTAAGGGAGTTATGTTTTTTAAAGAAAGTATTTTTACTTAAAAACATCCATTACCAACAAACCCCCGTCCCCCACACACACACAGTCTGCAAAAAACCTTTTCCAACCAAGACATGTAGCTTTCCTGATTTCAAGACTTTGTTGTCTTTTGCTGATAGAGTGTTCTAAACAATTTAAGCTAAAATTTGAGGTACGGCGGAGGCGGTGAGGGAGTGGAAAAACGCAAGGGGCAAGTTTGTGTGACAACGGAGGGACATGAAGGTAAAAAAAGTGCGGGGATCCAGGTGAAAAAAGGGTCCCAGCGCACCTCGCTCTTCTAGCTGGTCCAATTTCCAATTTTTAATTTTTCACAATGGCGATCATACAAACCAAACAAGCCAGGAAGGTACGAAACAAGAAATACGTATAGCGAATGTAGATTTGACCAATCAGAGGCCTCCTGTCTGCGGTCACTGCGATTTTGGAGAGGTGCAACAGAGTGTCTGCAGAAGGGGCGGGGGCATATATGTGTTAACTGTGACACATGCAGACGACCTGGTTTCTGAGTATAAATCAGCCTTGAGCTTGGTTCTGCTGGATGTTTCTTCCTGTTAAAAGGGAGTTTTTGCTCTCCACTGTCACTACATGCATGCTATGCAATGCACGCAACAGTCTTCTGATTTTTGTTTTTGTCCTGTTCAGTATTATGGCAGCAGAACTGAAATCTGAGTACTGTGCCATACTTAACAAATTTGCTTTGCCAATGAAGGCTTTGTTGGTGAGACGCCCCCCACCCCGTCCCTTGATTACCCAAAACTACTTTATTTATAATTTCGTTACCAAATATACATGTGACCGATAATGCCGAACCTGACAGAGAGACAGAAAAAAGAAAAGCAGTAGAACGGAAAGAGATCCTTTGGACAGAAACAGAAAGAGAAAAAAAAACAACCAATAGAACCAGTCTACTGTTGCTAAATGCTCATCCAGGAGGAGCGTGTCCTGCAAAGTTGATGACTGGAAGCCATCAGCTGGTTTTCCTTAGATAGAAACTTTGCGCTAATCTCACTGGTATATTTGTTTACATTTTCTCTGTAAAGTGCTTTATATGTTGTGCCATAAATAAACTGGATTGAATTATAAGTTTGGTCCATGGTTGATCCTGTTAACTGACGGTGTTCGTTAGAAAAGCCCTACACACAAACCTGTGCGGTAGAGCTGAAGGGCCGACAGGATCTGAGTGCTGTGCAGCTGAGCTCTAAGGGCTGGGACATCAAAGGTGCCGCCGTTTGGTTTTGCATCCACACACTGCAGGAACACTGGCCTGGCTCGACGGATCAGGTTCACCAGAGCATCCTATAGGCAAAAATCCAAACAATGAGATGGTATCACGCTTTCTGACAAGTCAACATTTTGGCAGTAATGTCAAACTTACATAGGAGGATTAGGGCCACTGAATAAAATTTAAAAAAGTTAACTTATCTTTAAATATTATTTCAGTTTAATATGGGAAAGAAGTCAGAATTATGACTTTGACTTTAATCTCAGAATTCTAACTTTAATCTCATAATTCTGACTGTATTCTGACAGCAAACGTTAACATCAAGCCGTAGCCATGTCGTTTTTAGAGACTAGCTCTCCCGTTCTAATCATCTTCTGCTCTTCCATTAATGAAGTAGCATCACCAGGGACCCCTCGGGCGCACGTAAAAAGTCGTCTAATTCCTTCATTTTCCACCAATGTGTTACTGGTCCTCCAGAACAACTCACATCTTTGTCAGTGAGTGCTTCACATCTCTTCCTTCATGTTGCCCTTTAAGATTAAGATCCAAAATTCTGAGATTAAAATTAGAATTCTGAGATTAAAGTCAGAATGCTGAGAAAAAAGTCAAAATTCTGAGATTAAAGTCAGAATTCTGTAATTAAAATTAAAATTCTGAGATTAAAGTCAACATTCTGAGATCAAAATTAGAATTCTGAGATTAAAGTCAGAATTCTGAGATTAAAATCGGCATTCTGAGATTAAAATTAGAATTCTGAGATTAAAGTCAGAATTCTGAGAAAAAAGTTAAATTTCTGAGATTAAAATCAGCATTGTGAGATTAGAATTCTGAGATTAAAGTCAGAATTCTGACCTTTTTCCCAGATCAAACTGAAATAAAATTTAAAATCAGTTAAATTTTTTTATTTTTTCAGTGGCCCTAATCCTCTTCCGTACAAACTCACTGCCTGAAGCTTCACAGCTATACACTGGGAGTGTCTACGTATTGCTGCCATCCCACCACTGAAGGTTTTGCGGATGGTGCCGTTCCGCTGTAGAGCCCTCTGACTGCCGCCCTCCAACCCGCCCAGGCCTCGACACAGAGGGGGCAGGGAGATTCTTGGTGTGAACATAGTCTTCACCACACCTCTGAGAAGGCAGAGAGAAACTCCTCATCAAACGTGACAGAGCAACGAGTGCTTTGATCCAAAATGATATATCTAAGCTGACTATATATTGAGATGATAGACAAAGAGTAAAAATGACATATAGTCCTTAGCCCAGCCCTGTGCCTCCTTGGGTGCATACCCAGTCATCTGGATACTCACAAAGAGACTTTGCAATTCCTATTGATGTTGGCCAGAAAATCCTTTAATCCAGCTATGGAAAAAAATACTTTCTGAAGTTATTGTATCAGAAAGATTAAGGTACTGTCTGAATGGAAACTGCTCCGCTTTTAAAAAAGATGGGAACGTATTCTCGAATACTTCCAAATTTTAAAATTAAAACGCCAATAATGTGAATCCAAATAATGTATATGTATATATATGTATATCAAGTTTATACATAAATTAGTTATGTTTGTCAAATGTTTGCTGTAATTTATGAACATGCCTCTGGGGTTTTTTTTCTGTATCACTGCTGTATATGTTTTGTCCTGTTGTTGTTTCTTTTCTTTTCTCTTCCTTGTTCTTTCTTTCTTTTTATAAATGTTCAAAATACCTAATCAGCATTAAAAACAAAAGAAAAAAAGACATGTAGATTACAGGATCAAATGTTTGCAGAACATCACCAATGAAAATGGCACAGAAGCAGCACTCGAGTTGAGGGGGGATGGCATCCCCATTCTTAAAACAATCTTAAAAATCATCCCCTTTTTAAATGACCACCCCCCCCCCCCCCCATACCCCTTTGACATTTTTGTAATAAATGTGCAAAATTTCTGCTATATATTAAAATAAAAGTCTGGTCACATTCAGAATTCAAACTTCTAAAAAGTACTTTATGTATCAAATTATCAAACACTGATCAATAAATGATCAGTGTTTTTAATTAAGAGTAATTTTCATTTGAATGTGCTTTACTGGAGGCATCCATGTTTGTCAAAGAACACTACTGCCACCTACTGGTTTGTGACGTCACGGTGCGGTATCGGCTGTTGATCAAGTCCCAGTGCTGTATCTGGTGTTTGTAACAACGCGCTATTATCCAAGTCATCTTGAAAACATTCATCTTCTGTCATGGTACTGGCACTGGTGGCTGGCTTGATTGCTCATTCCATTCACCTGTTTAGCTCTGCCTGTTTTCTCATCATTGCTTATCGGATCCACCTGTTTCCAGCTCCTATATATACTGTTTGTTTTCCAGCTACCAGTGCCAGATTATTCGAGCTGTTTGGTGAGAGTAACTCTAGTGTTTTGATTGTTGTTGTCAGGACTCCTGTTTTTTGTCTGTGTTTTCTGTGTTTGTCTCCCTTCATCCACAAGCAGGCGCCTGGTTCTGGTCCGCCTCCTCACACACCTGCGGATGGTTTCCTCGTTAAACGGATTGTCTTTAAGCTGCTGACTGTCACTACTTTGATGCCAGAGTGTTTGCCAGTTTAGGGTACTCTAGCCAAGCTGAGTTTGCTGAGTCAAGCTGAGTTTAACTTTGTTTTGTCTTTGCCTCTTGGCAGGAAGTTGTCCTGCTAACTGGATCTCTCGGACCTTCACACCCTGGAAGGATAAACTGAGCTTCAAACTGAGCTGGGATTCAAACAGGAGGTTTGGATCAACTTTCCCCAAGAGATCGTTTGAGCTTTCACTGAGAAAGGGATTATTCTCCACAACGACCCGTTCAAGTCCTGCAGGAAATCTGAGTGGTAGTCAGTATCTCCGTTCTCCAACAATCAACCGCATTCTGCTTAAACCCTGTTCCGCCCTCCACGGAATTAGACAGACACTGGAACCACAGCACACTGATAGGAGTCAAGGACACAACAACTTCACTGGAAACGTGAGTCGACAACCAAAACCTCTTCTCAAGGTTTCACGAGTCAAATTCCCCACTGAGCCTGAACTAACCGCTGTGTCTTCCCCTCACTTTGCAGTTCCAGTTGAGCAGTGTACTGAGCACCACTTCTCCCCCTGTATTCTTCAATAAAACCCGTTAAATATGGGAGAATTATCCTGCCATAATGCAAGAGCGCATAATTTCAATTTGAGAAAAGAATTTCATCTTCTTGCACTCAAAACTTATAATGCTCACACTCAAAACATACGCTCTCTCTCAAATATTTTCTCTTCTCTCTCAAATCTTTGTTTCTTTTCTCAGATTTAATGCTTTTTGCAAAGATATTTTCTCCTCTCGCTTGCCTCCTTCTTTTCGCGCACAAACCGCGCTCTGCTCGAGTCTCAGTTATGCTTGCAAACCCGTAGGCTCTGCTTGCGGATTTTTTTTGCTCTCTCTCTGATTGGATCGGATCGTCGCCTAGCAACCTTTCCAGCCAATAGAACGACAGCCTCGGAAAGGGTGCGCTTGTCTAACTCTACTGAGTGTGCCTGTGATAAACCTTACCGACAATAAAATGGCTTTTTAATTTAAAAGCTATCCATTTTCAGGGGTTACGTGATGTGAACAGAAAACTCCCGCCTCAGAGTTGCTCGTCAGAAAAAGAAAAAGAAAAAAGTTTGCTAGTCAGGGCAGATGCTAATTCTGCCTTCAGCAGAAATTAAGTGACTTTTCATTGGTGATTCTTGAATCGCCCTTTATTATTTCCTTTTTTTATTTTCCTGATTGTTGTTGTTTTTCAGCTTCTTATTTTAATAGCTTTTAAATTAAAAGGCCATTTTATTGTCGGTAAGGTTTATCACAGGCACACTCAGTAGAGTTAGACAAGCGCACCCTTTCCGAGGCTGTCGTTCTATTGGCTGGAAAGGTTGCTAGGCGACGATCTGATCCAATCTGAGAGCAAAAAAAATCCGCAAGCAGAGCCTACGGGTTAGCAAGCATAACTGAGACTCGAGCAGAGCGCGGTTTGTGCGCGAAAAGAAGGAGGCAAGCGAGAGGAGAAAATATCTGTGCAAGAAGCATTAAATCTGAGAGAAGAAACAAAGATTTGAGAGAGAAGAGAACATATTTGAGAGAGAGCGCATGTTTTGAGTGTGAGCATTATAAGTTTTGAGTGCAAGAAGATGAAATTCTTTTCTCAAATTGAAATTATGCGCTCTTGCATTATGGCAGGATAATTCTCCCATAGTTAAACCTTTTACATGGTCTCTCTGTTTGGTTTTCTGCATTTTTGGGTCAGAACTTTGAAAACATCATGACAATTGTTCTGATTATCGGATTCTGACCTTTTTCTGTCTTGTGGATCCTGAGTATTTCTTTGCCCCAGTCTGCACTATTAGTCTGATCTGTTCTGGACTGATTTTTCGATTCAACTGGATTACGGAACCTGGAATGTTTTTCTGAGCCCGGCTTGGATTCCCTCATCTGTTCCTCATCTGCTCTCTGATTGTCACTGGCATCAGTTCCGCTCCTCACCCAGAGCTCCGGGGGCGGCGCCCGTCACAAGCGGGGGACAATCTCCTTCTAAGATGCATCACATCCCTCTGTGGTCGGACTGAACTCTGAACCAGGTCAGTGACTATTGCTCTTAGTCGTTATCAGCCCTTATTCTAGTCAATGACCTGAGTTTTCGTTTATACAGAGGATCCGGTTTATCCGCTTCAGCTGATGAGCAGCCGCACGTCATTTATTAATAAAGACTGTTTGAACTCATTCGGTTCTGTCTGTTTGAATACTGGGTCCAAGGTTTCGAGCCTGACATTTTCCAAATGTGGCTACATATGATTTTTTTCTCGGCCCAGAAGTTTGATGGCAAATCCTCCCTCTTTAAGTTGGCAATCCAACGACGAACCTGTCCGTGGAGGATCAGGAATCAAAAAGGTGAAATAACTAATTTTTTTCACTTTCACCCGATGTATTCCAACATCCAGCTGCCATGGACGTGGGCATTGTCAGTTTCACTATAGCTCTGGTGAATTTCAATGGTGAAGTCCTCTGGAAATCTTCAATAATTGTTGATTGCAGATGTGTCTAGTAGTTCCCATTGATTTAGCTTGTAAAGCGGGGAGAATGGAGCTAGGCTTACCGCACCGAGACGTCACTGCCTGAAGATGTCCAGAGTGAGGTGTTGGTATATGTGGGTAAAAATGGCCGCTCCCAGACTCAGTGATTGCAATGAAAATTATTGCTTTTATTTTTTTACTGATTAACGTTAAATTCATTAAATCATTGCGAACATATTAGTTTTAGGTATAAATATTGGCCCATTTGTTATTCCTTGCTGACCGAACTTTTCCTTTAAGGCCTTAAGAGATTATATTAAAGTAACATTTAAGTAAAAGACACGTTTTAGGGTCCTCACAGATAGATAAATACTGTCTAGTAAGTGAACTTGGCGGCATGTTTCCACCTGCTTTTGGGTTTTATGCTTATAGACTAGAAAAAAACTACAGGCAAATATAAGAGTTAAGTTCAGCTTTCCAAACTCACATGGTGGAATTTTGAAGCAGAGTAATGGCATTAAGAGCAGATGGGTTGTTCTGGATCCGACCGAACCATCCGCTCAGGTCATAACGGACAGGGTCACAGCCAGTCAGGTGGTTCACCTCGCACTGAAGAGGCTGCTCACACTGACGCACTGCAAGGACACACACACCTGAATTATGCAACACAGCTCTCCCTTTCATTGGAGACAAAGTGATCCTCTCTGGCTACCTGCCTCTTCCTCTCATATTTACCTGTGTTGCTGTAATACTGACAGACCCTCTCAAGGGCGGCACCTTCACAGGAGGCCGGTGTCATCATCTCCTCATCCAGAACCCACAGGAGACCTCGGGGGTCTCCATCTGCTGCTCGGACCTAGATCACACAAACCCAAACCTTTTTATTATGTAAATATTACTCTGATTTAGTCATATTATTCCTCATTCTCACTGAACTTTCATTCACATTCGGACCAAAACAGATATGGAAGCAGTCCTTAATGACACAAGTACCACTGGAGGTACTTTAACTCCTTTTGGAAGTAATCAAAGGAAATTTTGTCTAGTTTAAAATTTTCTAACGGTCGGAGAGATGAAAACGATCTTTTCTGTAATGAAAACCGATGAGTAAAAAGATGAGCGATTGAAAGGCTTTCCTCAGAGGTGAAGCACATTGGAAGACATTTTCAGACCCAACTGATTGGCTACTTTTAGCTACTGATACCCATTTATCTCTGTAGAGCTATTTGATTCAGAGAATATTATGAACTTTAGCTTTCCTGGAAGCTAATTTCCACCACTTGAAAGTAAAAACCGCCACATGATATGTCATAATTATGAGATATAAAGTAACATTTTCTACAGAAGGATATTCCTTTCACCCAAGAAAAAAAAAAACAGACAGCTTTTCTCATAATTTAATAAGTCATTACATTAAATTACAATTTGAGGGATTTATCAACTGTTGATATTACTTGTAAGGTTATTCTATGTTAGCTTGTTTGCTAATGGATTTAAACATTAAATAAACATGTTCATAAATAGAGGATACATGTGTATTTATGTAAGCAGGGGAATTTAGAAGATATAAAGTACCATAAAATATTCATATTATAAAATACTATATACAATACTGTAATAAAAATATTCAGAAAAGAGCTGCAGGCAGATGTGGAGCTTAGATCCTCGATTGCTGCTGTTCCAGATGATGATGCAATGCTAATGGTCATTAGCTTCTGTAATACCATGGCAGAGCCTAACTTCATGATAATAGCATAGCTCTGTTCATGTTCATTTAAAGTAATATAAACTAATTTATATTTAAAAAATAACAGCTAGTTATACTTTCTTTATCAGAGGTAGCAGGCCGTGTTTTCTTGCGGCGCTGCTGCGCTCCTGTTAGCGGATGGTTCTGTGCTGCCTCTATAATCACCGGCATCACTAACTTCTACTGAGCTTAAACTTGCCGATGGTTTAACCACACAAACCAACCTCAGACTAGATGTTTGAACAATCATGAATGTTTCCATTCATCTCCATTATAAAATACTAAACTTTTTTTGTATATTAAGATTTATCTGACCACATACAAAAACAAAACCATTCCACTTTAATTGGTCTTGTTCAACTACTTCAATACAAAAACTGACAAACACATTTGGACACTTTACAAGTTAAAATGCACAGTTCTAAGTCTGCATTTAAATTGGTGGCTGCCGATAGAAGAATAGAGAATAAAGTTGTAATATTACAAGCATAAAGTCGCAACATTACGAGAATAAAGTTGTAATATTACGAGAATGAAGTCATCATACAACAACCCGTTTCAGAAACAAAGCTTTGAGCTCCGCCCAGCAGATGACGGCTGACCAGCTCCACCAATCAGCAGCCTGAGTCCACTGTGACATCCTGCCCAGTTTGAAGCTTGAGCTAAAAGATTTCATTATTTGACAAATCGATGCCAAAGTATAACTTCACATGATACTTGACATTTCTCATTTTTGGGAAGAAAGTGCTTCTTGTAAGAGTTGCCATAAAATACAACTTGTTTCTCGTAATTTTATGACTTTATTCTCATAATTAAAAAAATATTATAACGACTTTATTTTCGCAATTTTATGATTTTATTCTTGTAATGTTACAACTTTATTCTTGTGATTTTACGACTTTATTCTCGTAATGTTACAGCTTTATTCTCATAATCTTACGACTTTATTCTCGTAATCTTACGACTTGATTCTAGCAATTTTACGACTTCATTCTCGTAATTTTATGAATTTATCCTCGTAATGTTACGACTTTATTCTCGTAATCTTACGACTTAAAATTCTTGCAATTTTACGACTTTATTCTCATAACGGTAAGACTTTATTCTCGGAAATTTATGACTTTATTCTCGAAATAGAAGAAAAAAAATTACTTTAGCCTGGCCCCAACACTCTGTCGTACATGCCAGGTTTTAGAAGAATAAAAAACAAAAAACAAAACAGAAACAAGAGTTTCCAGTAACATTTACCCCTCATACAGATGTCTGCTAATTGGTCTGGGATTTTTCTATTTTAGGTTGGTCTGGTTTCTTCTCTTGACCTAAGTAAGTGCTTTCACATAAAGCACTAATCTAGCACCAAGGGTCCCTCTGATGTCAGCACGCACTAATGGGTTTTTACTAGAAATAATCAGAGGCTGCTGCTGTGGAGCTACTCAATGTTGGATATTTGTGTTAAAAATAAGCCTTTTTGATTCCTAATAACTCAGAACCACCTGTATTGTCATGCGGCATGACTTTAATGCAAAATTACATTAAATCAATATCATGTCAACAACACATCAACATTTAAACACATCAGCAAATACATTTTACAAAATGCACCTCATCATGTTTTTGTTAAATAAAAATGTGAAAATTATCATTTGTCTCTGAATGTAACTTCCTTTCACAGAAACCAGCTGGCTTATCATACCTGCGGGGGCGACTGATCGATGGCAGAGACAACTTCTGAAGAGCTGCTCTCAGGGCACTCAAACTCCACATTAATCCTCTCCTGCATCAAAATACACAGAGCACCTGTGTCACAGCATTGTGATCTACAGTTTTACAAAGTTTAGTCATCGATTTGTGCTTAAGCTGTCCGTTTCCCAGGTAAATTCTACAACACAGTTTGTAAATGGAATAACATGAATTTAGTTTAAAAAAAGAAAAACTATCCCATTATGTTTTGTTAAGAGCATAATATATAGTTTTATTTTTTTAAGGCCAAAGATATTTCTCCCATTGGCAGACGCTCCTTTTTACCTGCTCAAATAAAGAGCAAATACACTTATTTTAGGAAACTTGAACTTATTTTCAGATCAAGTTTTGTGGTATGAGGATCGGATGAGGCGGAAAGGGGGAAAAGTCCTCAGTGCCATTCATGAAGAGTCAGAAAATCTAGTCTGGGTATTTCAGGTATTTCATACATAAATAACCCTTTTAAAGAACAGAATAATTCACTAATCTTACATCTTTAAATGACTTCTTGCACACTAAATTTAAATTAGAATTTCTGGAAAGACTTGAAAACTCCCCCAACTGCAAGGATTTTAATCTAAGCAGGAAATTATGAGCAATTTGCCAATACCATAAGATGATTTACATTTAAAATAAACCAAATTAAAACAAAAAACCCATTATCTTGTTTCATGTTTTTAATATCCAGTTATTATATTTTACAACAAAAAATATTTATTTCATATATGTATATACAGTATAATATATTATATTATATATAATAATCCTATTTACCTGCTCAAAATAGAAGCAAAAACATTTCTACATTCTAAGATATTTCTTTGATTGTTTCTAGATCTGTTTTTGCAGTGCAGTGCTCTCTTTTGGTTGGTTGGACATCATTAGGTGTTCCTCATTTCAGGGGTTTATATTAATCTATAAAGCATTGCTGGGTAAATTGAACTAGTTTGCTCCAATAACTACCTCTGTGTTCAAACAGATTTTAGTATTACATTAACCTTCTATCATGCAAAAATCTTTAAGACCTCTTAAATGACAAGCATTAATTCCCTTGATGGAGTTTAAGGATGTTATACATGATGCAGTGAAGGTGGAAGGTTTCTCTGTTTTTATTAAGGGTTCAATCTGTTGTAATATTAATGCTGGAATCCATTTTATCCTGTTATTATTGTTTTTAATATGATAAACTGCAAAACTAAAATATTCAGGAAAAATTTTTTTCTTGACAAGTATATATTCCCTTAATTTTAGCAGTTAATTCAGACAATTTGCCACTCAAATAAGATGTTTGACATATGAATAAAATAAAAAAACAACTGCATTAATTATCTTGGTTACATAATATCTAATCATTTTACATTGAGGGAAAATGTACTTATTTTAGAAAATCTTTATTTACCTTTAGATCTGTTTTTGCAGTGTATATACCCTAGGTTTTATTATCCATTACTGCATGTCTGCTACCACGGTCAGGTCTCTTTTGTGATCTCAACTAAATTCTCTGGTTAAATCAAGAATGTTCAAAAAGTGGAGATCTTCCTTAACAGGGTTTGCAGCTGTAGTTTTTTTTTTTCAGGTTCGCAAACAAACTACAAAAGCTGATTTTAAAAGAATGGTTAAAAAAGCATTTTAAAAAAGTGTATTCAGCCTTAATTTGAGCAGGTAAATAAGATGATCTGCCAATGGAAGGAGTGCTTTTGCTCATAAAATATGATAATTTGATATTAAGCAGCTGAAACAAGATGATGGAGTCGTGTTTTCCTTATTTTAAAATGTAAATCATCTTCTTCCTTTGGTACACTAGAAAAATGTTTAATCTAAATAAGTATTTTTTTTTCTTAAAATAAGTGATTTTTTTTTCTTCAATGAGGAGGTAAGTGAGACATCTTGCCATAAGAAAAAAACTATTGCATTATCTTATTTCAAGTGCATAGTATCTAATTATCTTATTTTAAGAGTAAAATTACTAATTTCATTGGAAAATCATCTTCTGTACCTACTCAAATTAGGGGTAAATACACTTAATTTAAGAAATGTTTACTTATTGTAGATCGTTTTTGCAGTATAAACTGTCTTACCTCCTCAAATCGAGGAAAATTCTTATAGTTTAAATTGTACGCTGGGAAAACAATCTACAAATAAGTAAAAATTTCTTAAATCAAGTGTATTTACCATTAATTTGAGTAGTTAAATGAGACAGTTTGCCAATGGCATCCGTATTTTTACTTTTAAAATAAGATAATTAGATAAAGCTTGTGAAATAAGACAATGCAATTGTGTTTTCACATTTCAAATGTAAATTGTCTTGTTCCACTGGCAAAATGTCTCTTTTACCTCCTCAATCCAAAACAAATACACTTATTTAAAGAAAAAATTACCTATCTAGATTTCGATTTGTTTCCAGTGTATGTATGACTTTACGTGTAAACCTATCACATAATGCAATAAATTATCATACATTTAGATTATTCTATAAAACTGTACTAGAACAATGAGTGGTGTTGCTCTATCTTACCTGTGCGTATCTCTCCAGTGAGTGTGTGAAGGTGTGTGAGTGGTAATGCTCCAGCAGCCGCTCTTGCAGGTAGTTGTGACACAGCTCGGACCAGCAGGCCCCTCGCTCTTCTGCACAGTGTCTGGGGTTCCTCAGGCCTGGCGTGTCCACCACCATCACAGAGGCTAGCGCCAGCTGTTCACTGCTCAGTGCTCTGCTCAGGGGTTTGCAAAAACACAGCAAGTTGTAAGGCCAGTTAATCCCCCCCCCCCCCCCCCCCCCCCATAAAAAATATACAATGTGTATGAATAAAATGTTAATAAATTATTGTAGGCTTGAAACTTCAGAAGAGTGGTTCGGGGTAGTTATGCTGCTATAGGCTTAGACTGCTGGAGGACATAGGGACCCCTTTTTCATCATTCTGCTTCATTCTATCTCTATTCTTCCACTCTGCAGAAATAAATAAACTGAATTTAATTGAATTGAATTAAGGTAAGGATTTATTTTTAAATGGGTTTAAGCTTCCAGATTAAAGTACATACGTGTACAACTCTGTGTTCCCTCTAGGATTACTCTGTAATTTATCTATTCTGCTTGTCAAACTGCAGTGCATAAACAAAGATTTTTTTTTCAGTGTATTTTTACTTGATTTGAGCAGGTTTTTTAAGACAATTTGTCAATGGAATAAAATTATTTTTGTTACATTATGTTTAAGACAAGAAAAACAACTCAAAACAATCATTCCATTGGCAGATCATCTGCTCCAATTAAAGGTAAAGACTGAATTAAGAATATTTGCTGAAATGAAAAAATGTTTTTGTTTTGTGTGAAATAAAGGCAATTTATGCCACATAGAAAATGGCCCAAAAGTCTTCAATAAAATGTGTTTCTAAGGACCTGGAAAAGATCTGAGATCCATTCATACCTGTTGATCAATGAGACTATGGTGGTGAAAAGCTCTTCATAGAGTCCAGCAGCCATCCCATCCAAACACTGGGAAGCTGTTAGACGGGGACCTGGAGTAAAACAGACTATGATCAAACAACTTCATGACAGCGTGCTGGTGCAGAGTTTGCAAAACAACTTGATGACAAATCTGTTTGCTTTGTCTTTAGGCAGCATTAATTATAATAACTGAAATTTATTGATCTCACATTGGAGAAATTTACCTCTGCATTTAACGCATCCCTTTGGGGAGCTGTGGGCTGCCATTGTGCGGCGCCCGGGGAGCAGTGCAGGGTTAAGAGTCTTGCTCAGAGACCCAGAGTGCAGGCTGTGGGGATCAGACTGGGTACTTGCACCCTTCCCAAATACAAGTGCACTGCTCTAACCGCTAGAACAGGCAAAACCAATTGAAAATCAGTGGGGTCCGAATACAGAAAATAATCAACCAGTAAAGATCCGGAGACATTTTTAATTATAATCTGTTACTGAAAAATGTCTATTTTACCTCCTCAATCCAAGAACAAATTCACTTATTTTAAGAAAAAGATACTTATCTAGATTTCGATTTTTTTTCAGTGTCAAAATCCACTATGGGTGGAGCACAGATTCGATGAGTCACCATGACAACTGGCTATTTCACAACACTGGAGCTAGAGATTTTAATGAAAAATTATAAAATATATATATTTAAGAAAGTGCGTAGAGGAAAAAGCAGCAGTGCTGCAGCTGCAACAGAGGGAGATGGAGTAGAAGAGTGCTGTGGTCCGTTTCACAAAGCAGGTTCACTGAAAACTCTGTTACTATGGTAGCAGAAACTTACGATTAACCTGTTTGTGAAACAGAAAACTCGAAGATTCCCTGATTTTAGGTTTAAAAAAAAGTAAAGTTTTCACTAAACCTGCTTTGCGACACGTTCCCAGGTGACCTAAGGTCACAGATAAACTCCCTCCCATGTTTCCTTCTTTGTTTTGCTTTTGCCTTTCTGCAGGAAGTGCTTGCTCTCCACCTGCGACTCTCACCCTCATCAGATTCGTTCCTTTCTCTGCTGACTCCGGTGGCTTTCTGCAGAAGCTGCCGCAGGTGATGTTTAAAGACGGCAGTGTCCAGCTCCTCCGCCTCACATCCCAGTACGCTGCTGGCTGCCTGAGCGCTGTCAAAGTTCACAAACTGCCTTCTGCCCACTGCAGACAGAGAGAGAGGATTACCTTGTACATCATTTAATTCACAGCAGCAACTTGAATAAGGTCGTTTTACAGAATTCTACTTTTCCAAGGAAGTTATCTTAGATTCATCTTAGATTCAACATCTATAAGTTATGCTTAGATCTTTGCTAAAAATATAGGTAAAGAAGCTGTTCAGGATATGCAGTCAGTCAATTTATTACAACATTTGTCCGAACAAGGCTTTTGGAAAATAACACCTATATACGTATATACACCTGGACAGGATTGCTGGTACCATGCCTTTAATGAAAGATAACACACAATTTTCACAGAAATAGCTTGAATGTGAGAAAAGAAATAAATAGAAGTTCTAATGGAAAAATGAAAGTCAGACATTGCTTTTTAAATATGCCTTAAAGCTACAGTGTGTAATTTTCAGCGACATCTAACGTCCAGACTGCAGACCGCAGCAACATGAACATCTCCCCCCCACCGCTTCTCCCCCCCAACAGTACGGCGAGCGTTACGGGACAAAATGTCTTCTACGACGTCCGCATCACCTACCTTCTCAAGTGATGAGGTTTGTTTACATAGATAATTTTAATACTGCCATCTATTGTTCAGTACCGTCTCAGTTCATCTCTCTCAACTTGCCGTAGTTACTTTCGAGCGTAATGGGCGATCTCGCAATCGCTAGTTTGTTGGCTCTGCGCTGCCGTAGCGCAAAGATGTCTGCCTCCATGGCTACGAGACCCGCTCCTATGTAATTATAAATAACGAATTCTAAGGCAACGCAAATATTAAGGTTAAGAGGCTGAGCTCGTAGATGATGATAAATAACATAGTTATGTATAATATATTACATTTCTGACTGTATATCCCTGTGATTATTACACACTGTAGCTTTAAGAGAATGATTAAAAATGATAATAATAAACTCATAAAAACATGTCTGGGGGGAATATAAACAAGAATGGGATGGCCTGTTCCCTCCAATGGAAAAGGAAAGTAGTCCTTGCTATGGCAAGAGTCCCACCTCATGTGCGTGGCTGTAGTGCGGAGTGACATAAAATCAAACATGTTTCACTTTCTTAAAACAAATGTATCTGGTCAAATTGAAAGATTTCACTGAGGACCTTTCCTTTCTGAATTATTTATGTTATTTCATACAACTAACCTGTGATTTTATGTTGTTTGCTCAGCTTGAATTCAGCGAAGGCCAGAATCGTCGGCCAATTACGACAAACGCCGAGGCCTGTTTGGATTGGAAGACTCCTCGTTATGCGGCCAACAAATGCAGCTTTCTTTTTATCTGCACTAAAGGACAGGTCCAGTGTATCCTACGTAGCCTTGGGTTTCCCATGATTCATTGCGAGTCCAAGCAAGCTGTGCTCAGAGGAAAAAGGTAAATGGCGCCAGACAGTGGTGAATGTTGTAAGTGCAACTCAATATAATACAAGTGTGTGAATAGTTTAATCTTAAATGAATCAAAATAGTTGTTTTAAATGTTGTGTAAATGAGTTTGGCTGTGATTTAAGCACAGACTACAATATCTGTTGGAGTCTAGCTTTGTGTGTCAATTCTCACAGTTTTGGCGACAGATCGTACGGGTGGTGAAAGTCGGAGAAGGCTAGACCTGTTTGAATCCATAGCCAAAACTATTCCAGCCTCCTTATTTTCACCCTCCTCAAAGGACCCAGTCCTTGGAGGACGCAGCCTCTGAAATAGAAATCGAATGCACATGTTCCTCCGACACTAGTTCGCCATTACATCCACTGGCAAATTCCAGCGAGCCTGAACTTATGCAGACTCGCTATTTAAGAGCTGAACGGTCCACTCGCCCTAACCGCACCTAATGTGGCGGGCCCTCCACGGGAATGCGCAAAAGGAGGGTAAGTGCTTAGGGTTAGTGTTTAAGGGTTGGTTTGGGATTGGGCCAATGAGTCGATGCAATCAGCTAGTTTTCCTTAGATAGTAAACTTAGAATCAATCTGACTATATAATCTGGTTGAATTTTCTCTGTAAAGTCCCTTGAGGTGAGTGTTGTGAATTGGCAATATATAAATAAACTGAATTTAATTTAATGTAATTTTGATCAGGACCTGTCATCAAAGAGTTTTCTAGAATGTCCTTCTTTCATCTCTGGAAACTGCAGAGTTTGGACTATTGTAATTCTTTACTATCAGGAGGTCCACAAACTGTAGTTAAAAGCCTTAAACTGAAAGTCCAAAGTCCTGCAGCCAGAGTCCGCTTGCAGCTTTCCTTCATTGGCTTTCTTTAATTTAAGAATAGAATGTAAAAGTCCTCCTATTCACATATAAAACCCCAAATGACCAAGCTCCATCTAACATCAGAGATCTGATTGCTCCTTGTGTTCCTAATAGAGCACTTCACTCTCAAACTGCAGGTTTACTAATTGTCCCTAGAATTTATCAAAGTAGAATCAGATGCAGATCTTTCAGTTTCAGATTCTACTTTTAAGACTAGGAGTAAAATATTTCCTGCTGATTGATTTTATAGTTAGAGTTGCTCAGGTATTTTTAAAGTTATGCTGCTATAGGATTAGACTGCTGGAGGACATAGGGAACTCCTTTCATTCTGCTTAATTTTATCCTTATGCTCCAAAAACTTAATTACATTGATTGATAAAAGTCATTGACATGGTCTCTGTCTGTATGACTGGACTGAATTGACTTCTTCTTTTTGTAAAATGCCTTCAGAATTCGTGTCATTAATTTGTGCTAAATAACAATTTGAATGAGTTTTAGTTTCAGCTAAATGATGAAAAATATTGAATTATAACAGGATATTATTATTTTAGAGATGTACCAGTACATACATTTGGGACTACCTCAGAGGAGATGCTTTGTGTATGACTGATATACTGCCTATTTAATGTTTCACCTTTACAGGCCCCAGCAGCTCCCAGGTGGTAAATAGCAGCCAGAACGTGCCAGATCGTCTTCTGCTCGCCGACAGAGAAGCTTAGTGTTTCCATGGCAGTCAGCAGCTTGGTGAAGGCAACAGACGCTCGCTGTTTTTCCTCCACCTGTAAGAACAAAGGCAGAGAAAGAAAGCAGGAGGATGGTTTGTGGTCAGTAAAGGCTGCCTGATAAGGTGGAAGAACATTTGAGTCACATTGCAGATTAAATAGATCTCCTTAATGGAGGGCTATCCATCCATCCATTATCTGACAGGTTTTGTCCCGAGTGGGGTCGCGAGAGGTGCCTAAGTAAGTAATTTGTTCACCTGAAAACACATTCTGAGCTATGTTTATTTATGAAAATAGCATTTTATTCCCTTGAAAAAAAATACATCAATTTGTTGCCGGTAATAATTAAAGTAATGATAGAGTCTATGTGCTGTATCTGCTTAGTCCCAGTAGCCAAACTTTTCTATTGCCAGCAGGTGGCAGAGATGTGTCATTTATACGGACAAATATCAGAAACTTTTTCCGATGAGACTGAAAACATTGTCATCATCCTGGGAATGACTGTTGTCTGTATTAGGATATATAGTTATAAAAGGTTTTTTATTGATGTTTATATATAAACACAACGATCATTTCTGAATGAGTCATCTGATTTGACCTCATGGCCCCTTTTATAAACCTGTCTGCTGTCAGACATACTTACTGATGATGGTAATTAGACTAGAAAAAGTAAACGAATGATAACAGCTTAAAATTATCCATGAGGCAGAAACCTTGACAAAAATGTTTAAAAGATGAAATTTACACAGTTGAACTGTTTTTGGTATTTAGGATAATGAAAACTTAAACAGAGAGAAATAAAGTGGATTATGATTTAACATTCAATTAGGTAATGCAATACAACATTTAAATGTCATCTCTCTCTCTCTCTGCACTGAAAACAATCTAGAAATAAGTAAAAATGTCATAAATTAAGTGTATTTACCCTTGATGAGTAGGTAAATTAGATAATTTACCAATTAAATAATCTGCACTGAAATAAGACAATGCAGTTGTGTATTTTTTTACTTTAAACCTTAATTGTCTTGATCCATTATCTTCTCAATCCAAGAACAAATGCACTTATTTTAAGAAAAATATACTAACTTATTAAGACCTATCAAGATTTTGATTTTTTTCCAGTGTGTGTGTTTGTCTGTCTCTAAATGCAGATTTTCAGTTTCTGAGGCCATGCACAATCAGACATCAGAGTTTTTTGGGGGACCCATCTGTCTCCAGTCCCTCTTTGACATGAGAGCCAACAGCATGCTGTTTTGCTCCTCGTCACCTGCAGCTGTAATCAGTGCAGCTCTAAGAACAGCTAACAGAGCGGATTTCCTCGGCCATCTAACTGCCTCCTGCTGCTGCTGCTGAGGTCGGCCTGAGACAGACTGCAGCTGCGTTTCACATGTTGAGGTTAGAGCGGTGACGCAGCAGCTGGTAATGAATGCTGTGATTTTCTGTGTGCAGACACTGAGCTGCTTGAGAGCACCATCCGACTATAGTACAGAGCCATTTTTATCTGTAAAAGACACCTGTTACACAGAGGAGAACAATTTAGGATGGGGAATTTAAAAAAAGACTTGTTTAACTTTGCTCTGACTTTCAAGTACAACAATTTGTCCTTAATATGAGCAGGATTACTGTAACTCACAATGAATATTTATCCACTTAGAATTAGATTATCAGATGTTATGCAGTTGAAATAAGATAATGAATATGTTTATTTTTTCTTATTCTAAACATCGTCTGCCTGGCTGTGTGTTTCCTGGACCGAGCCGCTTTTTATACCTCTGCTTCTGTCTCCTTGAACCCCAGTCGGGTTGGATGGCCGCTCACACTGACCCTGGTTCAGCTGGAGGTTTCTTCCTGTTAATGTTAGTGTGAGGGATTGCTGAAGAGTCAATGAGTCGATCAAATGGTTTTCCTTTGATAGAAAACTTTGAATCAATTTGACTTTATGAGCTGGTTGAATTGTATCTGTAAAGTGCCTCAAGATGATATGTGTCGTGAATTGGAGCTATATAAATAAACTGAATTGAATTTTACAGTCTAATATTTTTTCCCTCCCAAAGACCAGACTTCATTTACTCGTTGGTTTTTAAGTTAAATTGAATCGGTATGTCATAGTCTTGATTTAGTCCAGAAATACTTGTTAAAAAATGGGCTGTGTTTAGTCGGTCCGATTTTTTCCCACTTTAGTCCAATAATAGACGTTTAAAAGACGTAGGGAACCCAGTCTTCAACGAATTTTCAACAATCTAATAATTAGGTCTGTTGACTTTTCAATCAAATGAAGATTTTTGAATGTAAATGATGTCATCTTTTCAATGTTTTTTCAACTAATCTTTGCTCAATGGGTTTCTGTCCATTGACCCTATCTTTTTTTTTTTTAAAGATAAATCTGAATGCATCTTTCGTATCAGTCATAATATTTTGAACGTTAGCATAGGTCTCAGAGATTTCCTTCATATCTGTCATTCTCAATCTGTAAGATGCATTCATGGCATTAAATCCAAACTGAGCTCCTGTACGCCGTTCTCAACATTATATGATGGGCATATTGCTCTGATCACAGTGGAGAAGCATTCAATGTTTCTGTTCTCTTTACACCTGACCTCACAGCTCCTCCTCCCCTTTTGTCAAACGTATTCCTGTGTTACCCATCATCAGCAGTCAGGCTCTCTGTACCTTGGTTGGCTGAAGTATACCAAAGGAGTTAGATTCAGGGAGTTGGTGCAGCTGCAGTTCTGTCCTGGGAAACAATAAATAGGAGATGTTAGAGAATAAGCCCATAAGATTCACTATAAGTTACATACTATAAGTTACTTTCTATCTAATCAAGCCTCTGTTTAAAATATGAGTTTATAATTTGTCACTGAACAGTAAGTCATAAAACAAAGGAGGCATTAAAACCTCTTAAAATCCACCTCATTTAGTGGTTAGGGCTTAGAGCTTGGAAACCTGAGGTTCTCAGTTCAAAACCCACTCCCACAGACTGCCACTCTGGGTTCCTGATCAAAGACCCTTAACTCCACACTGCTCCAAGGGGGCTGCACAATGGCAGCCCACTGCTCCCCAAGTTAATTTTATTGCTCTGTACCTGTGACAGTGTAATGGCAATAAAAGATGAGAATTTTAGCTCAATAATATGATATTGTTTTGTGCAGGTCTCAGTTTCATACCAACTTTCATAGAGACAGACAGAGATTTCTAACCATCCGTATGTTGCATACGCCCCTTGATGTTGTTCCTGTAACAGGTAACCATTACAGAGACACATGTCCATGCATAGGACAATTAATTTCTTCTTCTGGGTCTCCAGAAATAAACAGCTTTAAACCGAAGGCAAGATTAATGCTGTCATTTACACTGCAAAAACAGGGTGTTCACCAGCGTATTTCAATGTAGCATACCACTACATTCTAATATGTAACAGCTAGGGTGAAATTCAAATGATTTTTCATGAGTATATTAGCCTTTTGGCTGACATCAGGATTATAGTTATCCTTGTCTTGCTTATCTGTTCGAATACAAGAAAAGGTCCTGTTTTAAGAGAAAATAACCTGTTTTCAGTTTTTGCAGTGTATGAGGAACTCAGAAAAGCCCAACATCATTATCTGGTGCTTCTTTTGTTTAAGTCCTAAAAGTAGCCAACTCCCTGGAAAAAAAAGGGCGACCTCATGTGTGTGCCAACTGACCCAATTGCCTTTACCCGTCCTGGCGTGATAATTTTTTTTATCCCTCCTTTGTGTGTGAAATGATTTTTTTAACTATTTGACTCAAATCTGCATTAGTGAGTGACATGAACAATGCAATGCACTTTAATACAAAATAACAAACTTTGCTGAATAAAATAAGTATCTTAAACATAAGCCTGTCCTGCTTAACTTCAAACTGTAAAAATTAATATAAAACAATAATCAATAGTGCACATTTTTGGTGCAACAGCAAACTTGTAAACATATTTGCACCTTAAATGCAATGACAGTTGGTTACAGTTTAAAACAAACAAAAAAATCATTAGTTCAATGCCACATTATGTGGCGATAGTCTGCTTTTCCCACTTGTATTTCCTCTGAGCTCTTGCAGCAGTGAGAAGTTGTCTGCCCCCAAAAGCAGCGTCAGCATTTAAATTATTCTGTTTGTCCCCCATACTGCTCTGTTGTCTCCCGCTATCTTCTCTGTGAACAACACTTGACTCGACCAATGGGATGAGGGGATTCTGGATCGTTACATATGCTGTCAGCTCATTGGTCACAACGCAGGACAGGGCCCGGAAACAAGTTTACCGTAAGTTCTGTATCTAACGTGCCATTGTTCTTCATTTTCCATTAGCTTTTTACTGACTATTTCTTACTCTCACAGTAATACGGGACAAAGTGCGTTCCTTTTCCACTAAATACGGGACAGGGACGGAACGATTCTGTTTTTCAAGGGACGGTTGGCAACCCTACCCAGAAGGCTTCATTTATTTTAACCTTGGATTTTGCTAAACGTGACAAATAAAAAAAAAACAATCTCATAAATTCTCCTTATTTAAAAACAGTCAAATAAAAACAATATATTGGAAATCCTACCTAACACTGAAAAAACATTTTACTGATTTAATATATAATCTTTAATTGGATTATTTCTGAGAGCATCACCTCATTTCTGTGCTGAGTCCCGCCAGCATCTGAGAGAAGACCAGGAAGTTGCTTTCTCCTGGAGTTTTCTGGCAGACTTTCCATTTGTCCAGCATCATAGTCTGTCAGAAAGAGAGCAAACACAGCAGGAGAAAATCAGCTTTGGTAAGTGTGACTGTCAGTCTGTGTGTTTGTCTGTGCTGCATACCTGCAGGTGTCCCGCAGAGACCTGACCGGCATGGTTAAAGTCCAGAGAGAAGACCATGGCAAATCGAGACGACGCGTCGCTGTGCTGGGAGCTCACGCAGCCAAAGGACCTCAGGATGGTGAACATGGCGTGCACACGCTCCACTGGTGAGACAAACACTTGTAAGACAAACTGTGTGTCTCTTGTGGTGTTTTAGTGGCTGAACACTCACCGCTGATGTTTTGTCCAGCTGTCCCGGCTTGTTTCAGCAGAGCATGTGTGAAAGCTTGGCATGTGGTGGTCTTGCCTGTGCCGCTTCGTCCCAGCGCACACACGCTGTGGTCCCTCCGGGTTCCAACCAACGACAAATACACCCGTTTGACAAGGGCTGCCAGAGCAGGAGGGGCGTCCCACAAAGACTCCCCTCGCCGTGATTTTGGTGTCTGTAAGAAAAAAAGCATGAAATGAAAAAAGCTGCTGACATTTTCTCGCTGTACATTTGTCATCTGTTCAACTGACCTTGCTGTGGGTCTGAAGGGGGGGCCACAAACTGACCAGGTTGGGGCCAGCATGTGTAAGGGGCATGTTGGCTTTAGCTCGAGTGGTCAGAGTGTGCAGAACCCCGCTTTCGTTCACGCTCCGCAGGTCGCTCAGATCTTCACACAGGTCCAGCTCTGACGGGTTACACTGAGAACACAAAGGGACACTCTGCTAGCGGGCCGCTCTGCCTTTTCTGCACAAACCGCCCAGTAAACCAGTGACTGTCTTCTGTTTTCTTGGCGTTTCTTCTGTTTTTACTTTTTGTCACATTTAGATGTTGCAGATCACCAAACAGATTATTCTCATTAAACGATAAACAGCCATGCAGTTTCAGTTCCGTTTTTTTTTCTGGTCATGCTCTTCCCCTCTAACCAGGGGCGGATTTACCATTAGGCAAAACTAGGCAGTTGCCTAGGGCCCCAAGTTACTGGGGGGGGCATAAAACTCCTGTTACAGGTATGGTTAACGCAGCTATTATTCATTTGTGGACATAACTTATGTTGTGATTAAAATCCTTTTGTCAAAATGCCATCAGAACGCTTATAATATTAAGTGTCTCTCAGCCCTCCCCTTCAGCGACCACCATATTGGATCAGTCCATTTGCTGCACATCTACAGAAAGGTCCAAACAGACAGCAGCAAACCATTTGAAAACAGCTGTTGCGAAGAGCAGTGTTGCCAACTTAGAGCTTTTGTCGCAATATTTAGCGACTTTTTAGACCCATGTAGCACTTTGATTTAAAAATAGTGCCGATCGCCAAATATAGCAACTTTTTTCTGCTAATGGAGACTTTGGCAATAACATCTAAAAGCAGCAAACTCTGCTCTCCAGAGCAAGTAGATTGGTAAACCCGCCTCCTGCTCGCCTTATTTACTTTTGCCGTTGCCTTTTTGGAAACACAGTCATCAGTCATCAGAACCTTAAAACACCGGGCAGAACATGTCCCTACTAAAACAGATGGGAAGCAAAAAGAACAGAAACACATCAAAGATGCTCTCCGAAACTGTGGATATCCAAACTGGGCTTTTATCAAATCAGCAAGGAAATCCAAAAGACTCGCAGCAGAAGACAGCGATGGGAAAATTAAACGCAAAAACATCACAATCCCTTATGTTGCTGGAGTGTCTGAAAAGCTCAAGAGGATTTTCTCCAAACACAAGATCCCAGTACATTTCAAGCCAAACCAAACCCTTAAACAGAGGCTAGTGCATCCTAAAGATAAAACCCCCAGACCGAATATGAGCAGAGTGGTATATGCTGTTCAGTGCAGCGAGGAATGCTCTGATCTTTATATTGGAGAAACCAAACAACCGCTCCACAGACGCATGGCCCAACACAGAAGAGCGGCCGCCTCTGGACAAGACTCCGCAGTACACCTACACCTTGTGGACAAAGGACATTCTTTTGAGGACCAGAATGTCCATATTCTGGATAAAGAAAATAGGTGGTTTGAGAGGGGCGTGAAGGAAGCCATCTATGTTAAGAGAGAAAAACCAACTTTAAACAGAGGTGGTGGACTCAGATTCCAGCTTCCAAAAACATACAATTCAATCATAGACATGATCCCTTCCAGATATCACCAAACCCCCCACCCCATCACAGAGGAACGAGGGACCTACCCGCTCCAGCCGGTGAACAATACCTCCTTAACGACCGACCCTTAACAATCATAGACAGGTTCAGATATTACAGGAGACAATCCCCCCCTTAATGGCAATCCCCCATTTAACGACCGACCCCTAGAATCATAGACAGGCTAAGATATTACGGGCTAACGATGGAACTAAACGACCCATTCATCGGTTACCATTTGCATGTTTCCAAGCAATACAAGGCCTTTTCCATATAAGACTCAAACTCACTGCGGATCCAGACATTTGAATTGAGAAAGCTTCCTGGAGAGGTGGCGAAACGTCTTCAAATCTTGAAAACCAAGTCCAGTGGATATTTTTTGAATTTTTACGGAAACACAGGAAGGAACAATCAGCAAAGTTAGAATAGGCTTAGTGATTGGAAAATCTTTCATTCCTTTTGAGACAGCATGAAAAGTCAGCTGAGCATATTGCCAATATGAAAAGAAAAAGGGACAAAAGAAAACAGAGACAAAACAGCAAAAAGGGATAAGAAAAATAATTAATCTATTCTTTAAAATGTCTATATCTGTATAATGGGTCTGTTTTATGAGTTGTCTTCTCAATTCAGAGGGCCCTCTGCCTGTCTTTGCCTAGGGCCCCAAACTTCCTAAATCCGCCCCTGCCTCTAAGATCAAATTACAACCTGTCAGACAGCATGAAGTAGCATAAAAGATTTTTAAAAGCAACACAGATCTAACCTACTGATCAAAAATTGGTTGAAAAGATATGATGTCTACATTTGTTTGAAAATTTTCAGATCGTTGTGACAAAGTTTAAAAACTGGTTTTCAACGTCTTTTAATGTCTATTATTGGACTAAAGTGGGGCAACATCAGACTGACCAAACACAGCCTAATTTTCATCAAGCATTTCTGCACTAAATCAAGACTATGATGTACCGACCAGATTTAGCCTAAGAACCAATGAGGTCTGGTGTTTGGGTAGAATCAGACGAGGAGCAGTCATTGCCATCTCTCATTCTGGAATGATTTACCTGATTCTACCTGATGCTCTGGGACTCCGGTAGATCCAGTCAGAACTATTAACCAAAAAAAAATGAACAATGGCAAATTCCTCCGGTGCCAAAATTACTCCTAGAGTATAATGACTCACTCAGAAGGTCACAGAACCATCCAGAACATCTTAAAAACTGAAGGCCTCACTTGTCTCAGCTAAGGTCAGTGTTAACACAAACGTGTTGCCGCATCAAAAAGGCGTCCAATGCCACAACTTGGACCCTTGTGCATAATGAAGTGCGACGCTCTGAACGCTCCGTGTTCGAAGCTCTGGTCTCTGCTGTGTAATCTGGAGAACGGCTTGGCTTTTTTTGCTTTGATGAGCAGAGTAAAAAAAATAGTTTTAACACATTTTTAAGAGAGAAAATCGCCCTCAAACATCATCTGTGCAGTCAGTTCATCAGGATAATGACTTAAATATTCACTTCTTGTTTGTAGCAACACCCCCCCCCACACACACACACACACACACACACACACACACACGTTGTGTCACAATATCCTTGTGGGGACCTTCCATTGACTTCCATTCATTTGCCACTAATTTATATGGCCTAACCATGACCCTTGCCCTAACCCTAACCATTACCGACACATACCTATCCCTAAACCTAACCTAAACTCAATTCATACCTTAGTCTTAAACCTAACCCCCAACCCAAGAAGAGAAACCTTCCTTGTGGGGACCAGTTGTTGGTCCCCACAAGTACCTATGAGTCCCCAAAATGTAGCATATTCCTAGGAAATTGTCCCCACCAGGTATTAAAGACATGGCCATACTGGCAGGAGAAGGTGCTGAGGGACCCCAGTAAAAGCTCTCTGAAGCTGGTCAGGTTTGGTAAAAACTGCAAATACAAGAAAATAAAATCTACAATTCTACATTTTTGTCAATGAAGACATTTCTAAACATTATCTACAGTTAAAGTCGTAGGGAAACGCCTGATCCAACCGTTGCATTTCCAAATTCTACAGAGTGGTGCACGACTTTACACAAGTGAATAAAGTGAATGTGATTGTTCGTTTATCAAGGGGGCAGGATTGTTGTGGTGGAAGGTTCGCAAGCAAGTTTGTTTGTGGCCGATTTGTCGGAAGCATCTTGCTAACCGGTTAGCAACTTAGTGCTAGTAGGTTCCCAATGGGAAATTATATTGGGACCAAGTAACGACACTGTCAAGGAACGCTATGGACAGCGGAAACATGCAAGAGGAGGAGAGTTTAGTGTCGGAGGTCGTGGATGAGTCTCCTCCGTCATACTTTTTTTATTTAGAGGAGGAAAGCGGGACGAAGATGTTGTGGAAGAGGACGCCAGGGCAGCAGAAGCTTGGTTTGGAGTAGAAGGCTTCCAGCTGTACATGTTTGAGCCCTTGCCTCGCAACGCTGCCAGTTCTGTTAGCTCTATGATTACTTCATTTGACTGTATGATCTGGTTGAACTGTAAAGTGCCTTGAGATGACGTGTTGTGAATTTGGTGCTATATAAATAAACTGAATTGAATTGAATTGAATTCAATGGTAAAGTAATAAAAAATAAAAGATTCTTATTTCCTATTGCAACCGTTGCCTATTTAAGCTGCAACATATGAATCAAGATGCTATGACCAAAGAAATTTGATTGACAGATGACCGTCGATATATGATTGGCCGGATTTAGGTGTACAAGCTGACGTATAACTAACTGGTCTGCATAAAATAATGAAAACAAAACCCTGATAGATTTTAAGACATTTAAGACAAAAATTCGTCTAAATTTTGGGATAAGATCGTCTGATAAAGAGTACATTTACATACGTGTTTAAGCCAGAATGATTTGACATTTAAATATGACTTCCCTACGACTTTAAGTACGAAAATATTTTATGGAGTCATGATGATCAGAGCTCTCTGTTCCTTGACATAAAGAAAAAATTCTCTTGGCTTTTTATGTCAAACCAGTGGAGCGTAACCCCTTTATATAAGGCTAATTTTCATAGTTTTACGCTGACAGCTCTGCAGAAGTAGTGATCACAGCCTGCATCTCTCCCTGACAGCCCCTGGATCAGCTTCTCTGATTGGTTGACATTCAGTGTCCAGCTGAAAAGTTCAGATTTCCATTTCATTGGGTCTGAGAGTCTGGTTACCAGGAGACTGAGGAAAATGTCATCCCAGGAAGAGAATAAGTGCAAAATGAACACAAATATCAATCTCACGTTTCCCACAAACATCTCGGGACTATCTACCTGCTCTTCCAGAATGAGGAAATTCAGTTTATTTCTATAGCTCCAATTCACAAAACATGTGATCTCAAGGCACTTTACAGTTCACCAGATCATCCAATCAGATTGATTCAAAGTTTTCTATCTAAGGAAAACCAGTGATCACATCGACTCATTGAATAGAAGGCAATCCCTCACACTAAGCATGCTTGTAGCGACAGTGGAGAGGAAAAACTCCCTTTTAAAGGAATAGTACACCCAAAACATGATTAGCCTTCATTTTCTACTCACCCCATGCTGAACAACACTCTGGAGTACTTTTTTGATATCTCAAATGCATCTGGAGATCTGGGAGGCTTCTTGCTGTCTGCTGACATTCAAATAATGGAGGTCTATGGTGCCCGAGGCAGAAAGGTCCATAAAAGTCCACAAAAAACGCGTCAATATTCCTCCATACTGCTCGTCCAATGTATTCCAAGTGTCCTGAATGGGTAGCGTCCATAATTTACTCGAAACAAAGTCATTTAGAATGTTTTTAGAGCATAAACAGTAGTGTATAGGATTTCCTAAAAGCGCGCGCCTGCGAGTTCACGAGCCTACGGAAACTTCTGGTTTGGTCTGCCGCGGTTTCCGTAGGCTCGTGAACTCGCAGGCGCGCGCTTTTAGGACTTAAGTACACTTTTTAGGTATCTATACTTTACTCCATTACTTATTTTTCTTCATACTTCTGACTTCTACTTATTACATTATCACACGAGTATCTGTACTTTCTATTCCTTACATTTTTAAAACAACCGTTACTCGTTACTTTTGGCTTCGGTTTAATGCAGAGGTCACGGATTAGCGGACAGCGGTCCGGTATTATGCGGAAAAGTGCATCCCTGCAGGAATATGCATCCCCAGTAGCGGGAGCGCGCCTCGCTCTGTACAACCACATATCAACGAGGGAAACGGATTAAACTATGACCAGTTTAGCTACTTGTTGTTTTATTAATGATATAAAAATGTTTAAATATTCCTCTCGTGGCGAAAACATTTGTGGTTATTTAGAAGATTCATTTAAAAAATATATGGGTGTTATGAACAACATTAAATCCAAAGATTTTGTCCGAGGAACGGCTGATTTATTTGTTGTAGTCTCTTGTTTTTCACACACAACAATAAACAGTGATGCCGCCGTGACAGCACAGCGTTCACAGACCAGTGTGATGCATTCGCGAGCGTTAGATAGCTATGGTGCATTCAGGAACATGGGACATTTCATATTTTCAAGGAAAGATACATACACAGAAAAGAACTTAACTAATACAAAAATCTATTTATTCAGAAACAGTGTGGGCTTTTTTTTATAATACTGAATGCTCTATAATTGTATTTCTGTTTTTTTATGATGCACATCTGCTAGTTTTTTATTCTAAAAAAATCTGTAATATTAGCAGCAAATTATCAAAGTTTTTCAAAAGCCAGTTTAGAAGCTCCAAATGAGGCTTCAGATCAGACAGCGACAATTACGCTGTTATTGTGTTACCTGTAGAATATGCATTTACTGACCCTTGACCTTTAACTACTGATGGATGTATAGGAATACAGTCATACAAGTGTCAACTCCTCTGAGATAGCACAGGATGCAATTTTTGGCAATTTGTTTTTTTTTTCCAATTTAAAAATTTTATGTATAACATTAATGCATAAATACCTCATTTTGTTTCATTGTTAAATTCTGTTTAAAGTAACAGATCATTAAAAATGTCTCCAGACCTTTACTGGTTGATGATTTTCTTTATTCAGACCCACTGATTTTTAATTGGTTTCCCCTGGTTTAATGTTTGTAAATATTTATTTCCCGTCATGTGCGCCATCCAATGCAGATCATTGGCTCCATCCACATCTGGTGAAAACTAGTGTAATTGGATGAGTCATATAACGCAAACACTCATCGGTTAGCTAAAGGAAATCATCAGAAGCAAGCAGGTGTTCTTCAAACTGTAAACGTGAATTGTCTATGCCATGCTACAATGTGGGATTCAGAAAAAGATGTTGAAATGTCTGAAAGGTCGGACACAGGCGAGAGCGTATCGGGAGACGGAGACCAACAAGACCTCCCTCATTCTTGGCCCTATCTCAGAGAATTTTTAGAAATAGTCGAAAAATTGAGCTTTAAGTTCATATAGTGGCATCTGGCTAATTTTTTAAAGGTTACTTTATACTTTTATACTTTAAGTAGTTTTTGGAGCACATACTTTTTCACTTTTACTCGTGTAAAGAGGTCAAGTTGATACTTCAACTTTTACCAGAGTGTTTTTAAACTGCAGTGTCTATACTTCTTCTTAAGTAACAAATGTGTGTACTTTTGACACCACTGCTTCTGTCCAAGGAGGCACATGCAGTTAGCTTTAGGTTACAGGGAGCCATGTTCCTTCTGTTTTTAAAGTTTTGTTTTTTATTTACTCCTTGTTCCTGATCAAGACAGGACATTATGAAAATTAGTATAAAAGCTGCTGATGTACTTTCAGAGCATCTGATAAGCAATGGCTGCCTTCCAGTATAGAAATAAACCGTTATGTTATTATTTCCTGTTTTAAATTTGGATAATGTGCATAAAAGAGATTAATATAAGGACATTTAAAAATGTAGACTTTTAAAAGTAAAATTAAGAGTCACCTTCTCAACTTCAACCTCTGCAACATCATGGAACGACCCGTCTGTTTCCAGGCGGACTCTCACCCGGCCTTCTGGGAGTTCAGGTGTGCCTTCATCTGGCTTCAGCTGAATGGCTGGAAAGACAAGAAATGAAGCTGTAAACCAACAGAAAACAGAGAATGCTTCATGTTCTGCTGAGCTGATGACGGCTCACAGGAAAGGACATCGCAGCTCTAACTGGATCAGCGCCAGGCAGTGAGTAGATGGGCAGCCAGGCTGGATATAAACAGCAGCTGTAACTAATCTAGAACATGATCTGCAGCCAATGCAAAAGGCTGGATCACTACAGATTGTGAGTGGATTAACAGATGATTTTACTAATCCCAAATCACATTACTGGAGAGATAGAGTCCGTTTAGACAGGGTGACAAACAGCTTTTATCTGTATCAAAAGGTCCAACTTAAAATCAGAAAATGAAGACTAGTCTCAGCTGTGCTGGTTCTAAGCTTTTACGCTATAAATTATGAATAATGTTTGTATTTTTGTTATCAAGCTGATGAATTTTGAATATCTTATCTAAACACAATGACGTAGTGAATCTTGTAACAAAGCGGGACTGTTCAGTAGTATTTCTTGCAAATAAAGGGACCACAAAACTTGTTAAATATCCTGGTTTATACATTTGTATAAATATGTTGTTGTACAGATTACATTAGATTGAAGTACTTTTTAAGCTGGTGAAACCATCAGACCATTTAATGATGTTCTGCCACTTTAGAATATTCTATTCACCAATGTTCTACATCAAGTTTTTAGTGTAGGGCTCACAACCTCCTGTTGACCCTGGACAGAGGTGTGAAAAGGATTAAGGTTTATTACTCAAGTAGAAGTATAATTCCAACTGTTTTAAAAAACACTTTTGTAGAAGTTGGAATATCATCTTAAACTTTTTACTCCAATAAAGGAGTAAAAGTAGCATTTATGAAACTACTTACAAGTAAAAAAAAAGAAAAAGTGATGCAGAAAAAAGATGTTACGGACAGATTCTTTACTGCACCAGCCTTTCTTTTATTCCTTTTTATTATTTTTTTTATTTGATCAGGCTTAATGCACAAAAAAAAACATTAGTCTAGGAAAAAACAGATGCCAGGTTACAGCAGAAATGCTACTTTCCACCTGCAGTTCCTTCATAGGTGAATGTTATACTCTAAAGGAACATTTGTCTACAATTCTGGATGATAACTTCCTTAGACGTAATTTTCTGAGTTTTATAACTAATGGTAACAGTCAAGTTTAACTTTGCATAATTTTTAAAAACTATTTATTATGGTATGTGGCGAACAACAGGTTGGGGCAGCACCGAGTCCAACCACCAAGAAATTAATTGTCTCGATAAAACAAATTATCATTTCTTTTATATACAAACAGGCCAAAAAGAAAATGAGCTCAAATGTATTCTTCTTATTTTTTTATCTTTATTATATTGTATAGTTGGATGTGTGTATATATCATGTAAAATTGTAACTAGAGCGTGTAACAAAAGTAATTTCCCTCTGGGATTATTAAAGTATTTCTGATTCTGATTCTGATTCTGATGGAAGAAAAACTGTCTCATTGGAATCTGCCTTTTTTGGACACCCAATTTTAAACACTGAATTTTTATCTGGTAAAAATTCAGCTGCAAATAAAATTGTCTGCAAATTATATGCAGCTGAATTTTTTGCATTAATTCAGTGTTTAAAATTTGGTGCTAAAAAATGTCGGTGTTTAAAACTAGGTGTACAAAAAAGGTAGATTCCAATGAGAATGTTTTTCTTAAATTAAACGAAACTAATGAGACTATGTTTAAAATGTGAGGAGTATAAAGTGAAAAGTTGTCTAAAAAATATTTCATCTAGTAAAGTATACATAGCCAAAATGTAAGGTAACAAAGTATTCATACTTTGTTGCTTGACACCTGTGCTCCTCGAGGGTTCTTGGACTTTTACCTATTAAGCCTAAAGGGCCGATAAAGCTAAACTAGGCCAAGCTAAAACATTTACATTTACTGTTTTATCAGAAATAAATCAGGCATACTAGCAAATACAATATCACTTAAAGTAGAAAAAGATTCTGTTTTATGTGACCTTTAATCAAATACCAGATGTTTGTATCTAGACCTAATAACCGTAGAGAAATTCTTTATTTTATTGTATAGTTCTGTGTTTGCTTAGTGGTTGTTTTTTTCTCCAGCACTTCAACTCCCAATCTGACTGTTAAAAGTTTTGAGCCGAACACCCTTGGAGCGAAAATGTTTAGAGTACTCTGTCCCTCTTCTGGCATTCTTATCTTCAACACTCACCGCGGGTGAAACCATCCTTGTGGACGTACCACACAGGTCCAGCCTCGTACCACACGTCCTTTACCTGACAGGAAGAAACAGCAAAGCAAAACAAAATGGATTATGCATATATATAATTCTTAGCTGTGAATCAAAGTCATAATTATGCTTAAAATCTAAATTCTGCAAAAAGATTTAAATCTTTTTCTGGTTATTTGTTTCTCAGCAGATATTCTGTATAGGAGGCAGTGATAAATGTCTATGTAAAAACATTTTTTCCTTTTTCTTATTATTGAATGGATGTGTTCTTCTTGGCCTCTGACATGGGAGCTGGCTTGGAGCTTGTCTGCCTGGCTGTGTGTTTCCTGGTTGGGGCCGCCTGTGGAGCTGAATGACAAGATCCTTTTGTATCTCTGCTTCCGTCTCCTTGAACCCCAGTCGGCCTCAGCAGATGGCCGCTCACACTGAGCCTGGTTCTGCTGGAGGTTTCTTCCTGTTAAAAAGGAGTTTTTCCTTTCCACTGTCACTACATGCATGTTTGATGTGAGGGATTCGACTCAATGAGTCGATGCAATCATCTGGTTTTCCTCAAATAGGAAACCTTGAATCAATTTGACTGGATGTCTGGTGAACTGTAAAGTGCCTTGAGATGACATGTTGTCTGAATTTGCGCTATAAAAAAAAAACTGAATTGAATGTCTTTCCAAGATAAAGAAAAAAAATTAAGAATATTTAATACTAGTAAGATGCAAAAAAATAAGAAAAGATACACATCTTTAATCTTTTTTTATCCCTAAATAAAATCCCTGAGCTTTTGTTTGAAAGCCTGATGGATATTAACAAACCTGTGACCTCAGTTTCCTAAAAATCAACACAATTAGGAAGTGTTGTACCTTCTCCTCAGACTTTAACCTTGCTAGCTTTATGAGACTTTAATACCCATTTAAACCATCAGGAGTCTGGCTGATATCCAGCATAGTTATAAAATTAAATAAGCTCACAGAAAAACATGAAACAAAGTGTCCCTGTCAATAAAGTAACAAACATGCATACTGTACCTCTTTCCTGTCCTGCTCTGTTACAGTTTTGTCCGCCTGCCTTCCCTCAGGTTCTTGCCTCTCTTCAATCCCATTCTCGTTTCTTTCCACCTGCTTCACCTCCTCTATCGTCTCCTCCTTCCGCTGGGGCTGCATTGGTTTCTTGCTGCTCGTTTCCTGCTTCTTTTCCTGCTGCTGGTTTTGCTTTGGTGGCTCTGGTGTTAAAGTTTGTGTGCCTTCCAGTTTACTGTCAGAGTCTGGAGTCATTATGTGGCGCTGAGAGGAGGCCCTGCCATCTGACTGGGCAGAGTTGGACCTTTTCTGTTTGCTGTTGTTGACCTGTTCAGCCCGCAGCGCCATCTCTGCCTCGAGGATTGGAGGAGTCTGATCTGGGACCAGAAACTGTTGCACCAGGTTGTCGCTCAGTTTGCTCGGCTGAATACGGGAAGTAATATAATGCTGTCAAATTTTACTTTTCAGTAGCTCTTATTAAATGTTAAGCAGAGGTATCTGTTTAACACCCTGAGACACATACACAAGATAAAAACAGTTAAATTAAAAGTTAAAGGTTGAAATTATCTAAAATGTTCATGTATTTTTTTTTCATTTATTCTTTTGTGTTACTAAAATGAAGTTTGATTTAGTTATAGACCTTGTTTTATATTCAGTCTTTAACTAGTTCATGTCTTTAGCGTCTTCAATGTCAACAACAATGATAACAACATTCAGTGTCCTGAACATGGAGCCCTGAGGATCCCCACATTTGATGTTTCCTCATTCCGATTAAATTATTTTAAAGGAAAAGTTTTTATCATTTATTGACAGTATGTGATCATTTCATTTCTAAAGAACTTACAGAAGTTTGTATTCTGAATTTGAGCGGACTTTTCCTTTAAAATGTAAATAAGAAAATGAAATCTGCAGAGGACAATTTAGACAATTTAGCTCCTAAAAGTCCCGTCCCCTCTGCATTCCACCCATCTATGATGTGATAATAACCAATTTAAATAGTAGCACAGAGGTGCAGTTACACAAAAACTGAAGTTCATTACTGATAGGATGTTTTTTCTTTCATTATTTTTTTTATTCTAGTGGATAATCTGTAAAACAGGCATAAGTCAAGTTAATTTTTTTCTTTTTTTAACCAAATAACAAGGCATGAGATATCTTTTAACAATAATATGAGGCATGTTTTATTAAATATGTTTTATTCCATTAACTCACTGTTTTAGTGCTTTAAGGTCTTAATTTACTAAGCTATGTAGTAATGAACTTACTGCTCTCTCCTCTTTGACCTCTTTGACCTCTGGCTCTTTATGTTTGGTCTCCTTCTCTGAATCTCTGACGAGTTGTTTCAGGATGCCTCCTGGCAGAACCGACAGCGGCGGTGGAGGGATGGTTGCAGGCACCGGTTTGTTCTCTTCCTTTATCTGTTGTTTTAAGAATTAAAGGAATCAGACAGAATTTGAAAGAAATTGTGATGTTTACTGACATAGAAATTGATTGCATGCTCGGTCGACCGTTATAGCAGATATTTGAGATGGGATCACAGTTTTTAGGGTCTGCAACCCTGCAGCTCCAGAGCTGCAAGTGCCTCACTTATTAAATTAAACAATGAACCATTTTGTGGTTTGTTTGTTTCACTCTTTTGTTCTGAAGCCCAATTTAGAAACCATCCCTACTTAGAAACAAGGACTCACTTCTCCTTTTTAACTCACAACTCAAAACTAATCTGTTTAAAATTGCCTATTCTCTTTAATATTCATTTCCCTGGCCCTTTGAGTTTTTTTAATGGTTTTTATTCTGTGTTTTAGTTTTGTTTCTGCCATTGTTTTTTTTTTATCTTTCGTACAGTGACTTTGAGTGTCCAGAAAGGCGCCTTTAAAATAAAATGTTTTGCTATTATTATTATTATTATAAAAACACCTGCCCCACCTGAATACAGCTGCATACATTTACTTAAAGCTAACGTTTTTCTGAGTTTCTGGATAAAATAGATCATTTTTGAACAATGATATACTCTTTTAGGCTTAATAAGCAAATATTTTTTTGCAAAATAAAATAAAAGTTTTAACTTTGTTAATATTGATTATCTATAAAAATAGTTTGATCATTAATTTTTTTCAAACCCTCTCTTTATTGTTTTTTTACATATCAATCACATTTCAACAACATTAGGACAAATTACTTGTTTGCATATTTTGAGAATGAAAACCATGCCTTACATGTTCTGGACCTTAAAATTCAAGGTCCAACACATGTAAGGTTTGTTCCTGTTAAAAGGGAGTTTTTCCTCTCCACTGTCGCTAAAAGCATGCTTAGTGTGAGGATTGTATTTGAGTCAATGCAATCAACTGGTTTTCCTTAGACAGAAAACTTTGAATCAATTTGACTGTATGATCTGAAGAACTATGAAGATCCTTGAGATGACATGTTGTGAATTGGTGCTATAGAAATAAACTGAACTGAACAAAATTTAAGTAGAAAACAAAAAAATTATTAGCTTTAGGTCTAAAATTTTCTAGGTATAACTCGAATATCCGTCTGTAGTGTTTACTGTTAGCATTGGATGTAAACAAATAATGGACTTAAAATCAACTATCGATTGATGATCAATTTGTATATCCTATAGTTATAGCGACCTAGTAGATTCCTGTTTGTTTTATCTTATAAATAAGTTTAATAATCTGTAAGAAAACGTGTTTTTCTTTATTCAGTCAGTGTTTGATACAGGCTGCAGATTTTTTATTTATTTAGCAGATTACTAAGAAAATATTTTATCCTTCATGTAATGGAAAGATCCTTTCGATAAAATGTGCATTTTTCTAAGATGCACATTGTGTGATTACTTCTACTGTCACCTTTTTCTGCTGTAAAAACACAATTTTCCCCATGGTGGAACAATAAAGGGATTTTCTGTTCTATTCAATAAAAGAGAATAATCAGTTTTTTAGGGAAATGACCACTAATTAATTAATCAGTTTTTATTGATTTAATTTATGTTCAACTATAAAAAGGATATTTAATATGGTGTTAAGTTTATACTAATGAATGTCTATATATATGTTGTTCTTTTTCCTTTTCTACATATTGTTTAATCTTTCACTTTTAATGGTGGAAATCGTCTGATATAAACTCCTTAAAACAATCAGTTGTTATTTAATCAATACAATCAATGAACTTCAGATGAATTCATTAATCAATAAATAGCATTACTTCACCTTTATCATTTTAGTTTTAGTTTTGGATTTTCAACCCCAGCGTTAGGTCTCTAAGCTATGTGGAGTATTTTTGTTACCATGCAGGTAAAGCTTTTAGCTGTGGCATGTAAAAGCTCCAGCAGGCTGGTGAAAAGCATTTCAAGCACCCTCATGTAAATCCTGGCCTATGTTTGTCATTAGAATAAATATCCAAAGGTAATTGTTGCTGGAATGAACTGAGATTAGAAACAAACCAGCTAGTTCCTCTGGTTTGGTTTCCATTAAATAAAACTGCATCATCCAAAAACGATTTGAGAGATCTGTTGGAAATTAGAAACTGAATAAATATCCCAGCACCTTTCTATAAACACCACTGCTACGGCGGCTGAGAGTGGCCGTGTCCCTCCAATAATTTTTCAATGTGGTTTTCTCAAGAAAACGAGTTAATTTTCTCATTATCTAAAGATAAGTAATTTCCCTCTGGGATTATTAAAGTATTTCTGATTCTGATTCTAAACAAAGCAATTTTCTCTTCATATTGAGACGGTTGTTGTGGGTTAAAACTGATTACATTATTCAACACCAAAACAGAGGGAGAGGATTTATAAGTATAGCAATTCTTTAAATAATCCTGTGTCAAACTTTTTTTGGAACAAGACAATGTTATTGGTTTGATGATTTGCTTCCACTTCTGATACATAAGGACTTAGATCTATGCCTCCAGGTGTTTTCTGAACAGCCCTGGTGTCACACCTTTAACAGGTAAAAGATGCATAAACCCCCCAAATTAGTCCATATTGAAGATTTTCATTAAAAAAGTCAGATTTCTTCTACTGTATTCCATGCAATCCAATCATCCACCACAACCTGATAATGAGTGAAAAGAAAAAGGAACCCTAAAAATCTGATTATTTGGGCACACATAGCACCGCAACTGCACGACTACTGGCACTGCAGGCACGGATGGACCGGGAATCCAGGGCTGTTGGCCAGCATCATTCATTACTCATACAGGTTAATCATCTCATTATCTCAAGGAATCAATAAATGTTTTTCTCGGGAGGACGAGAAAACAAATAATGGTTTAACCATGATAACGAGATAGTTATGTCATTATCTCGAGAGGGCAAATGTTTTGTTTTTGTCTTGGAACAATGTTCTGCTAAGTTCGCCTTTAACAAGAAGTGTCAAACTATAGCTGTTAGATTTTGCAGAATAAATAAATCTGTAACAAGGTGGACTTAAATGTGCAAAATGTGACACATTTTTCATGCTATGCTAAGGTTCATGTTTCAAATGGTAGATAATGTCACCATGAGGTCTGAATAAGATGTTCAAGTTTTGAAATTCCACGTTTCTTTGGGATCTTGTGTCCAACCAACATAGTAAAGCATCCATCAGCTGGAAGGAAAAGGATGAAAATTGTCCAAACTTGTTGCATGGAGGCTAGAAGTATGGAGGACCAGGAGAGTTACTGGCATTTCTTAACTGCAAAGTTTAAATTAAAGCATCAAGGAGGAACATTTATTTTTTATTGTTCTATTATTACTGCAATGGAAAAATTTATTTTCAACTCCTATTTCTAAATTGAAAATTAAAAACCTTAATTAATAAATATAATTCCACATGAAACATTTAAAAAGATTTTTCCTTTTCTCATCATTTTTTTACCTTGAAAATTCAGAAAATAAATTTTGAAGTTGCATGTTTTTTCTCAATTTAACCTCTTTCCATGACCTCTGGTCGCTGAGCAGAATGGAAACCGAGTCAAACTGAGTTTCTCTTCGGATGTAACCAGGTTAGAAATCCGTACCTTGATCAGGGTAATGGTTTGCTGTGCCTGCACACTTTGTAACCAAAGCAACTGGAGGAATAACAGTTCAGTCTCATCTAGGAGAGAAACTTTCTCCTAATTGCTTGAAAAATGCTTTAGACCAGGGGTCTTCAATGTTTTCCAGGCTAAGGACCCCAAAACTGATGCTGATGGCGAACTGATGGAGCGGGGACCCCCTAATTATATATATTGTATGAAATTGTATTCTATCAACCTGGTCCTATAGTCACTCTATTACAGATATAGTCATGTAACAAAGGTAATTTCTCCCTAGGATTATTAAAGTATTCCTGATTCTGATTCCTGGTTGATGGGACAGGTGTTGTGAATGAAATGGTGCCCAGCTTGAAAGAGCTCCTGTGTGTCGCTGAATGTGTGCATTGATCACTGAAAGACATCTTCTGCCTCCATTTATCTGTTTACTACAGTCTGTTGAATTCATGTTAATGTGGATTTAAAGACATTTCAATTATATAAAAAAAATATAAAAAAAAGGTCAAATCAAAAAAAACTTTCGCGACCCCCATGCAGTACCTCTGTGGACCCTTTAGGCGTCGCAGACCCCCTGTTGAGTTTAGAGTTTAAACTTCCCTGCAGAAGTCTCCTTAAAGCTCTCGCATCATCTGCACCTGCATTGTTGAGCTAGCTGGATAAATTGATCACTGTGCTGCTTCACATGTTGCTTGCTGCTTCGCTCTCCATGTCGGAGCTTGATCTACGATTTAAACCAGGATGAGTTTTCAAAGCATTAGCAGAACAACTTTGGCAGTGGTCCTCTTTCTGTAGACATTTTGTTCTTGTTGTTATCTAGGCAGAGAGAGAGCTGGTTTCATCCAGAGCATCTTTGATTGGTTAACTTGGTTTCCAGTGTTTTCATACAGAAGCTAAACTAAGAGGATAAATGAAAAAGAGCATTTGAGGAAAAAAAAGAGGTGGAAACAGGATTTACCTTTTTAAATGTTTGACAAAGAAAAAAATCTATAATCAGTGGTTTTTAAATCTCCTTTTAGAAATAGATTCTAACATTCTCTCCATTCTTTAACTGCAATATTCAATAATCAGTTAATAAATACAATTTAAAATTCCCCTTTAAACTTTCAATTTAAAATTTGCAATTACAAAAACTTCTCAGATTGTATTTCTAACTGCATGATTTAAACTTTACATTTAAAATGTTTGCATTTCTATTTCAGTGGCTCTCCTGGTCTTCCATATATATATTTTTTGAATGTCTCATAAAAGCTTTTTAAAATACACAGAACAAGTTTAGGAGCATAAAAGACCATTGGATCCAGAAGATGTTCAGAGGTCAAGACTTTTCTAAACCACTTCATGCTTTTTCCTCGCGTCAAACATGCACACTTTTACACTCAACCTGCAGTAATAACATTCTGAGCAAAGGCTGCAAGCTCAGATGTTCTGCAGGAATGTGTGAAGATCCACTATGAAGCACTGTGCATCTCTGTGAAGCTATTGCTGTGTTTTATATCTTCTGTTGACTTCTGACTTTTGCATCACATCTTGACCGAGTAAAAGTTTTGATTGAGCTTTTATTTCTCCATGAACAGCTCGGGGTCCTCTTATTGTCTTGGGTTTGTTGGAGAGCAGCTTTAGGATGCTATAAATAGAGGCGTGAACATGCAGGATGACTAGAAGACTGAAATTGTGCAGTGACATGCCACAGTGACTCAGCATCAGAGCAGGAGCTCCTAATGACTGTGTAATCAATGCCTCATCCCATCACACACACACACACAGATTAGATGTTAGAGGTAGAAGGAAGTCCGCATGCGGCCGCTCTGCACCTCCCTTCTGCTCCCACAGCTTTAAGCGTGAAGACAACGCCATGGTTGCTCCAAGGAGGAAGGAGGGGTTCAGGGATGAGTGGCAGTGGTCGTGGGGAGGAGGGGTCCCAGTGATGTCAGCCAGTGGTGGTGTGTGTGTGAGACGACCTAGCATTGGAGAGAAGCTGTTAAAAAGAGGGAAGTTATGGAGCTTTTCTGTCCGAGAGGAGCCCGGCAACTAAACAAACGCACCCATCCCTGTGGCACTGTTTGCTGCTGATCAGATTAATCTTTGTATCTGTACGAATACTTTTGTGTTCTCTGATTAAAGGTTATGTCTTTTTTCTTCTTAAGATAAATATATTTGCTCTTTATTGGAGCACATAAGTTATGACAGAGTATTAGGGCCAGGCTAGAGATTTTATTTTCTTCTATTTCGAGAATAAAGTCATAAATTTATGAGAATAAAGTCATAAAATGATGAGAATAAAGTCATAATATTAAGAGAATAAAGTCCTAAAATTACGAGAAACAAGTTGTATTTCATGACAACTCTTACAAGAAGCACTGTCATCTCTAAGATGAGGAATTTTAAGCATCATGTGAAGTTAGACTTTCACATCCATTTGACAAATAAGGAAATCTGTTAGTGAACCAGCATCAAACTGGGCAGTAGGTCAAAGTGGACTGAGGTTGCTGATTGGTTGAGCTGGTCGGTCGTCATCTGCTGGTCGGAGCTTGAAGCTTTCTTTCTGAAACGGGTTGTTGTATGATGACTTCATTTTCGTAATGGTACAACTTTATTCTCATAATGTTACGACTTTATTCTGATAATATTATGACTTTATTTTTGCAATCTTACAACTTTATTCTCGTAATTATGTGACTTGATTTTCGTAATGTTTGTTTTTATTCTAAATATCGAAAAAAGAAAACTCTAGCCTGGCCCTAATATTCCGATGTGCATGAGTCGGATGATCCGCCATTAGAAGCTGTGTTTTTGGCCTTAGAATACAATAACTATATATTATACACATAGAATAAGATAATGGAGACATATTTTCTGACTTTAATATGGATTATCTTATTCTATTGACAAATTTTCCTAATTATGTGAAAATACATTTATTTCAAGGAAACTGGCCTACTTGGATTTTCATTTCGTCTGTTGCCCTGAAGATCAGCTCTGAGTTAATTCTCAGAGGTGAATTCATCTCATTAGGAGAAACAGATTAAGTTCAAGTGAAAATAATAAGAGAATCTGAGAACTGAAACATTGAGCAGTGAAAGATAGAACCAAGTCTATTTCTGAAACAGACACAGTTTCTGCCAGTAAGGACATTAAGCTGAATATGAGTTCAGGAAAAGCTCACTGTGAGATTTTATTCTAAGGAGAGGAAATTAAGAAAAATAAGAAAGATGCGTTGGTCTTGATTGGTAGTTATCTTTCCACTTTTCTTTTCAACTGCAAGATTATGAATTAAACGACAGAGTATTAGGGCCAGGCTAGAGATAATTTTTTTTCATTTCAAGAATAAAGTCGTAATATTGTTAGGATTCCAGTTTGTGTGGGTTGTTTTTGTGTTTTTCTTCTCTCCACCACCAGATGGTGCCCTGTCCTCGTTGGGCCTCCTTGCACACCTGCGGTTCGTTGGGTCTTTACCAGAGGAGTATTTGAGCAGTGGGCTGTCACTACCTCGACGCCAGAGTGTTTGCCAGTATTGGGTACTCTAGCCAAATAGAGATTATAGAGTCTAACCTTAGTCTTGTCTCTCTGAGTCTAAGCTTGTTTTGGTCTTTGTTCCTGGGCAGGAAGCCTTCCTAAATCACAGGATAAGCCTGGACCTTCTACCCCCCTGGAAGGATTATCTGAGTCACACTGAGCAAGGGGAAACCTCCACATGATCCGTTTAAGTCCACTTCTGGAAAACCAGGTGACAGTCCGCTCTTTTACTCCTCTGGGTCCAACGTTAGTCTACCTGTTCGTTCTCCAACGAGTTCCTTCTTCTCTGGATTTAACCCCATAAACTGGATCCAAGGAATAACCAAGAGCCCCCCAAAAAGTGAGTGCCTCTCAAGCATTATAGAAGCCTCTGGCTTTATTCCCACGGTCCTTAAATTGATCATTGTGATCTCCTCTTCAGAGTTTCCGGTTCCAGTTCACCAGTCTGCTGAGGTCCAACAGTGTCACCCAGCAGAATATCTCTCTCCATCTGTGCTTTTGCTAACCCACAATAAACCAGTTAACTTTTACCCTTTGTCTCTGAGTGGTTCTCTGCATGTGGGTCAGATCTTTAAAGCCCATTATGACAAAAATTATGAGAATTAGGTCATAAAATTACGAGAATAAACTCATAACATTACGAGAACAAAGAAAAAACAAAATTACGAGAATAAAGTTGTAACATTTCGAGAACAAATAAAAAAAATACGAGAATAAAGTCGTAGAATTACAAGAAAAAAGTTGTAATAATATGAGAATAAAGATTTATTTCATGATAAGTCTTACAAAAAGCTCTTTCTTCCCTAAAAGGAGGAATGTTGAGCATCATGTGAAGTTAGACTTTGGCTCTGGTTTGACCAATAAGGAAATCTTTTAGCAGCAGCATTAAATTGGGCAGAAGGTCAAAGTGGACTCAGATTGCTGATTGGTGGAGCTGGTCGGTCGTCACATGCTGCTCGGTGTTTGAAGGTTACTTTCTGAAACATGTCGTGGTATGATTACTTAATTCTCATTATTTTTCAACTTTATTCTCATAATATTACAATTTTATTCTCAAAATAAAGGAATAAAAGAAATCTCTACATGGCCCTAATACTCCATGGTACGATTGACATTCATTCACAAATTAATAAAAAAAAAAAAACATTTTAAGTTGCCATCAAAGCCGTCGGCACTCTGGATTCAGAAGCTTCCTTCCTCAGGATTTAAGATTGAGACGATCGGGAGGAAAACATTCAATGTATGTCGTATGAAGTTGCTCTGCATTGATTTGCCAAATGTTTTACATCATTATCCTGCTAAGAAATACAGGAGTGGTTCAATCATTGAGCTGCTTTTCTGTTTTCATCTTTTGTTTCACACCAAACCCACCTGGAGTGTTTGCTTCCTCAAAGCTCAGATTGAGCCTCAGCTGCCAGATCCAGTTAAAGTCCCAGTAGAGTTCAGCAACGTTAACATTAGTCATTCTAAAACTGAGATTATAACGCAGAACGGCTGCAGTTCTGCACCCAAGAAACAAAAACCTCATCATTCACTTATAAAGGCTCCTACTGTACAAACAGTGAGAAAAATAAAGAAGTGCAGCAGAAAATAAAACATGGTTTTTAATTCATTGGAATACTAATAGAATAAAACCCCTGATTTTATCAAAACATAATCATACCAAACATTTTGACAAAATTGTTTTTTTTACAGTGAATAAATGTCTTTACACTAAAAGCTTGGTTATATCGATGCAATTAGAAATGGATTCAGGTTCTTTTTACACATCTTTGTTCACAGTTATGAATCACATAATGGTCTAAGATTAGTGGAGATTTCTTGAAATAAGAGCATTTGCTCTTGATTTGAGCAGGTTAATAAAAGTATCTGCCTATAAAACTAATATTTTCTCACCTAAAATAAGATTATTGTGGCTTTTCTTCTGATTTCTGCAACAAGAAATCTGATTCCATTGTTAGATCACTTTACTTATCTACTCAAATCAAAGAACATTTTACTGAAATGTTCTCCTTTGAATTGTGTTCATGTAGCAAAAGTTGATGTAGCACAAAAATCTGCCTCTATTTCTAAAAAATACAACTACAACACGAGTCGAAGCAGCAACTCTCAGGCAATGCTGAAAATGAACACAGTTCACTAAAATGACTCTGGAAGTTACAGCACTTACAGCGAGGTAACAGCGAGGTAACAACGTGGTAACAGTACGGTAACAGTGCGGTAACAGCAATCAGTCATGATCTCAGAAAAGCAAATATTATTTGGATCATCAAGAACTGAAAAAAGGAACCCAAAGGAGTCTTCCTCACTAATGACTTGTCTCTTTTAGAGGAACCTATGAGAGAAATGGATCCTAGGTGGAGGTTCAACTACAGAAACGATTACTTACCCTTATCCGCCGCCTGCACAGGCCAATCACTTTTGAACTAAACCTCAATTAAGCCCAATCAGCATCCATAGTTCATCTTTAAAGTTCTCCAAAACCACATTTCAGTCTGCTAGCCAAAGCGCAGCCAGTGGTGTGCTCTATGTCTGACTTCATTTAGGTTCAACCCGCCTCCAGCCCCTCCTCCACCGTCGTAGCTAAAGCTTCATCAGTGCCAGAGGTTTCCTCCCAAAGGGGAGTTTTTCCTCTCCACTGTCGCTTCATGCTTGCTCATCATGGACAGGTTAATGCAACCTGTGTTATCCAAGCTGGACTTCCATCTTCCAGAACATCCCTGTTCTTTATTCCGTTTATGCATATCAAATGTAAATGTTTCCTGCCGAGGTCTGAGCGCCAAAGACTAAAGTAATTTTATCAATAAAATTCTTCTAATTGTCAACCTGAAAAAAAATTAAGTCTAGATAAGTGCATTTTTTCTTTTTCCAAGCACAAGTTTTCTAATTATCTAACACTAATAGTAAAACTAACTCATTATTGAGCTGCTCAAATGAAGGAAAAATACGCTTAATTTAAGACATTGTTACCTTTTCTAGATAGTTTTTGCAGTGCACCAGTGCAGAGCTTGCTCAGCTTTGACAGTGGGCGGGTAAGAACTCTTTTACTGTTACTATTATTAATATTATTAAACCTTTATTTAATCAGAATATTCACCATTAAGATTAACAAGCTCCTTTTCGAGGGATACCTGCCAAAAATACAATCAATTAAAATAAAAACAGAGCAGATCAGACTTTCTGACATGAGTTGTGTACTAAAGCTAAGCGCTAGACTTTTTAACTTCAGCTGAAGTTTGTAAAACTCAAACAATGCTCTTATCGATGCTCTACAAAGGCTGAAAAAACTCAAAACTCAGAGTTCCCGACTAGATCAATTTAGAGTTGCAGATTAGAATCTGAATTTGTTAAACCTGCATCATGAAACTGACCCCTGACTTCAACCTGATAGAACACCTTTGAGAGGAGACTGGGAACCAGGCCTTCCAGTCCAACATCAGTGTGTGACCTCACAAATACACCTCTGGAGGAATGATTAAACATTCCCAAACATGCTTAAATCAATGAGCAGCCTTAAGAAAAGTTGATGCTGTTTCAGCTGCAAAGGCTGGACCAACATCATATTGCAATGTAAAAAACATTTCTAAAATCCAGTGTATTTAATTAGTGTATTTAATTTTAGTAGGTAAATAACAAGACTTGCCAATGGAATGAGTATTTTTACTCTTAAAATAAGATGATTAGATAATATGAGACAGTGCAGTTGCTTTTTCCTACTTTAAGTGTAAATTGTCTTGTTCCATTGGCAAAGTTTCTCATTTACCTCCTCAGTTCAAGACTTAATGCACTAATTTTAAGAAGAAATTACTTATTTAGATTTCGGTTTTTGCAATGTGAACCATATGCACCGGAAAAACAATCTAGAAATAAGTAAATATTTCTTAAATTAAGAGGTAAATGGTAAATGAGATAGTTTGCCGATGGAATGAGTTTTTTACTCTTAAAATCAGATCATTGGTTAATATGCACTTGAAATAATACAATGCAATTGTTGTTTTTTTTCTTCTTACTTTAAGTGTAAATAGAAAAAAGGACTTATTTAGATTTCTATTTTTTTCAGGGTGGATTAGTAATGGGATCTTAATTAAACTCAAATGTGTGTCATGGAAGGTGAGTGAATACTTTGGGTGATATAGTATCCCAACATCCACATTTAGAGGTAAATACATATATATTGATCCTATATTTGTATAATATTAATTTTCTTTACTTTAAAGCCTAAACCGGCAGGAAAAAAAATGTGATTCTTCATAATATGAAAGATTAAAAAACTGGAATAGAAAACGATCAATAATTTTAAATTCTCTTTTTTGCACAGGTCCTGTAATATTTTGTTTTATTTTGCTGAAAATGGCTCTTTGGATCATAAACAGTGCAAATCCCTGTTCAAGTAAAAGATAAACTATTGATTAAGATTAATCAAACCCATCTTAATGAATCCAAAACATCTCTTAGTCAGAAAAGAAAAGCTTAAATCTAATCCTGCACGGAACTGATAGTGAACGGATCACAAGAGGAGCTGCTTCTCATCCAGCATAGTGAACTTTGATAAACAATTTCTACAAAGAATAAGAGGGAGATTAAGACCAATAACAACTTCTAACAATCCAAGAAGCCAGATGAGGATCTGTAGCTCCTCCAACATGTTTCACAGTCATTTATCGTCATTACGATACATTTATAGTCATGATAATTCTTGATTTATTGTCTTTTTTTTGGTTTTTCTTCTGGATTTTTTTCCATTATATTGGCAAATTTGAAGAATATGATCAAATGCAGTCCTATGGGATGTTTAATGATTATAAAGCATAATCTTTTATGTGTCCTGAAGTAGCCTAAATGTGGATATTTCTCCCAGGAGTAGTGATTGTGACAGTGAAGCTCTGAATGCTTTGGCAGACTTTCAAAGCTATACATTACATCTACCTAAGAACCACTTCAAAGAATCAATGAAGACTGTTTCTATCTTCAATTTTGACATTATCAATAAAGCACCACAATATTGGGAGAAGATTATAAATTAAATAGATATGCTGTGGTGCCAGGATCAGAACCGTGGTCCATTCTCCGACAGCAGGTAGAGACACACTGCAAAAAATGTAAATCTTAATAAGTCATTTTTTCTTAAAATAAGTGTGTTTTGTCTTGAATTGAGGAGGTAAGTGAGACACTTTGCCAATGGAACAAGACTATTTACATTTAAAATAAGAAAAAATTAAGGTTAAATACACTTAATTTAAGAAATTTTTACTTATTTCTACATCGTTTTTGCAGTGCAGAAACCAGTAAACTGGGATCCAACACTGGAAAAAAATCTAAATCAAGTAATTTTTCCTAAAATAAGTGCATTTGCTCTTGGATTGAGGAGGTAAAAGAAACATTTTGCCAATGGAACAAGACAATATACACTTAAAATAAGAAAACGTAACTGCACACAATTGTCTTATTCCGGGGGCATATTATCTAATTATCTTATTTTAAGAGTACAAATATTCATTCCATTGGCAAACTATCTCGTTTACCAAATTAAGGGTAAATACACCTAATTTAAGAAATTTGTACTTATTTCTAGAAGTAGAAGTGAAGAAGAAACGAATAAATCAGCATCAGTCAGGAGTTGCTCCAGATGTTTAAACCAGGGAGTCTTCAGGAATCATAAAAGACAAATTTTTTAAATATTTCTTAGGAAAACAAATAATATTCTGAAACGTACAACTGCTTTCCATAGAAACATAGAAATATAACATTTAAAAACATGAAGTATTTGTGTTTTTTTAGCATTAAGTCCCAACTTTTACCTTGAACGCTGCAAAAAGTGTCCATCTGACCGAGACGTCTCGTTTGGCAAACGTATATCATGATCTGCCGACTGCAACTGTTTGATTATTAAAGAAGCTTAACAATGTAACAGAAGTGTCCGATCTAAGCTTGTAGAAGTCAGTCAGGTGGACAGCCACCGCAGTGAAAGCCTCCATGTTCTCTGAGCCCAGTTTCTAAATCCAGGTTGTCGAAGAGCTGTTAGTTCATTTTAAGCCTGTCAGTCTTTAGAAGAAGTTCAGCTTTAAATCTCAACATTTCCAACCAAATTATCTACAGCCTTTTATTACTACTTTCAGTATTTATAGTATTTTTTCTCATATTTCTATTTAGCTGTTTCAGCTTTCTCATCTAAAACCTGGAAAGTGAGCTAAATCAGCAGGAATGCTGTGACTCTTGTAGGAAAGTTTCTGCTGATGAGCTTCCAGAAGAGGGTTTTCCATTTTTTTCCACCACAATAAAACTCAAAGATTTTTTTTTACCTCTAACTGTGTGTGAGAACCAAACAGGTACAGGAACGCAGGGCTGGAAACCTTCCAAAACGACCAAGAAGATTCTCAGTAATCCAGAAGGACGGTGAGGATTCTTTAAGGCCCGAATGAAAAGTTCTGCTTTCACACAGACACCACCACAGACTTCCACTGGGTATGACTGAATGAGGGGGGCATGTAGCAATAGAACCAGAAATAGAGCAACACACACAGCGAAGTCCACAACGGCTGGCAGGACACTCTATAAATATCCACAGGCACAGGGTGGAGGAAGGGGATACAACCCTGTTTGGACAACTGGGTGATATGGATCCACAGGAAAACAGGCTATAGGCTGATAAAGTGTTTATTACAGTCACTGCCGATTGTTTGCATCAATTATTTATACATTTTTAACCAAAATGAAGAATATGACCAAACTTCTAATCCTCCCTGGATGAACTTTAGTGACAGAACCTCCTAAAAGCGTTCTGATGTTATGGAAGGTGACAGATCCAAGCTGGAGAACTGCCTGCACAGAAAACTCCCCCGTGCCTTAAAAGCTTGCACAGAGGGGAGATAATGGAGACCCTGTGGGAGCCAAGCATCACACAGCTGCACATGTGCAGATCTGCAGAGCATCAGCTGTCCGCTGTGACTGACAGCTACAGCTGAAGGAGGGAGGGGTGAGGAGGGGGAGGAGCCTGCTGGTTTCTGGGAGGAGACAAAGCAGGCAGTAAAAGAATATAAATGCAATATATATAACTATAGTTAGCTATATCAAACATCTTCCATGTTCTGTGACACTGGTCCTGTTCATATGGACCAGATTCTAGGCAAAGCCAAGGGCCTCAGTGGTCTGGTTTGGGGACCAGGAGGTCATTTCCTTGGTTATTGTGGATGATGTTCTGCTGACTCCCTCAAGTCAGCAGCCAGGGTGAAGATCAGCAAACCAATGCAATGGAGTTAGATCAAAAAAGGTGGCTTGCCTTTTTCTGTGTTGAAAGGCAGGGGCGGATTTAGGAAGTTTGGGACCCTAGGCAAAAACAGGCAGGGGGCCCTATGAATTGAGAAGACAACACATAAAACAGACCCATTATACAGATACAGAAATTTTAATTGAATAGACATTCATGATTTGTTCTACAATTTGTCCCTCTCCTCTTATCCCTTTTCTTATTTGTTTTTTTCTCTCTATGTTTCCTTTTGTCCCTTTTTCTTTTCATATTGGCAATGTGCTCAGCTGACTTCTCATGCCGTTTCAAAAGGAGTCAAAGATTTTCCAATCACTAAAACCGTTCTAGCTTAGCTGATTGCTCCTTCCTGTGTTTCCAAAAAGGCGACGGCAAAAGTAAATAACCCAGTCCTTCTTTTCACTGTAGACAAGCCATGATCTGCTTATCTGTTCTCCATTTTTCATTTGGATGAAATAATAGCTGCATGAATCATGACAGCAGACAAGATAGAGGAGAGCAGGAGGCGGGGTTACCAATCTACTTGCTTTTATATCTTGTCACAAGAGTCTCCAGTAGAAGAAAAAAGTCACCAGATTTTGCACAAATCGCTTTTTTGAAATAAAAGTACTAGAAGGGTCTGAAAAGTCACTAAATATAGTAACAGAAGTGCTGAGTTGGCAACAATGCTCTTGCTGCCGTTTGTTTTCAAATGGTTTGCTGCTGTCTGTTTGGGCCTTTCTGCACATGTGCAGCAAATGGACTGATCCAATATGGTGGACACTGAAGGCCCCCCCAAGACACACCTAATACTATAAGCATTCTGATGGCATTTTATGGAAAGTATTTGATCAAAAACATAATTAATGTGCGCAAATAAGGAGTAGTTGTATTAACCATACATGTAAACAGAGTTGGTTCAGTAGTAAAGGGAGAATAGAAGGAGGGATTGATAGATGGATCAGTGCGGCCGCCTCTAGAATATGGTCGCTGCACCAATCTGATGCTGTAAAGAGAGAGCTGAGCAAAAAGCCAAAGCTTTCCATTTACCAGTCGGTCTACGTTCCTACACCTACCTGTGGTCATAAGATCTAATTATGACTGAATTATCAGATACAAGCAGGTGAAATGAACTTCCTCTGCAGAGCAGCTCCTATACAGATAGGTTGAGGTCATCTAGAAGAGCCGTTTCTCGTCTACATCAGGAGTAAGCTGGGGTGGCTTAGACATCTTATCTGAGAATGTGCTGATTGACTCCTGATGTTTTTGCTTCATCCTGTAATTGAATTTAACAAAACAAAAAAAAGTCCAATGGAGAATCACGCTGCACGGTGAAGGTGGTTGTTGGACAGCAGGGCTGTTACAAATCATTGTTTTAGTCCTCTTTCTGCAGGATTATTTATTTATGCATATGTAGCCCTTTGATGTGCTGAATAAGGACATTGCTGAACTTTTTTTTTAAGGACACTGAAGTTCTATTAAACATATTTCTCTAAATCAATTAAATTCAGTTTATTTACATAGCCCCAATTAACAACATGTCATCTCAAGGCACTTTACAATTCACCAGATCATCCAGTCAAATTGATTGAAAGTTTTCTAAGGAAAACCAGTTGATCGCATCGACTCATTGACTCGAAGGCAATCCCTCACACTAAGCATGTGTGTAGCGACAGTGGAGAGGAAAAACTCCCTTTTAACTGGAAGAAACCTCTAGCAGAACCAGACTGGGGTTGAAGGAGACAGAAGCAGAGATACAAAAATGCAACTGTCAATCAGCTCCAAAGGCGGCCCCAAACAGCCAGACAGACAAGCTCCGAGCCAGCTCCCATGTCAGAGGATGAGGAGAGCCAATCTAGCCAGTCACAGCCAAAGAAACAGATCTTCCCTGAAAAACAAACATCTATAAACAAAGGTGTTGATGGCAGCAGCACAGCAGATATTTCTCTCCAGAATGGAGTAGAGATTGAACTAACAGATTCTGCAGAGTGGGAGAACAGAGATAGAATGAAGCAGAAAGATGAAAAAGGGGTCCCTATGTCCTCCAGCAGTCCAAGCCTATAGCAGCAGAACTATAGAGATAGCTCAGGATAACCTGAGCCACTCTAACTATAAGCTTTATCAAATGCCTAGCCTTAAAAGTAGACAGGGTGTCTGCCTCACGGAGTAAAGCTGGTAGTTGGTTCCACAGGAGAGGAGCCTGATAACTAAAAGATCTGCCTCCCTTTCTACTTTTAGAAATTCTAGGAACCACTAGTAAACCTGCAGATAAACTTTTTGGAACATACGCACCAATCATATATCTGATATAAGATGGAGCTTGGCCATTTAAGGCTTTATATGTGAGAAGGAGGATTTTAAATTCTATTCTGGATTTAACAGGAAGCCAATGAAGAGAAGCCAGGATAGGAGAGATATGATCCCTCTTTTTAATTTTCATCAGAACTCTTCATCAGAACTTTTAAATCCAACACTGGTATTAATCTTTATTGTAAAACTGATTTGATATGGATATATAAAACTGGCATTCAAAAGTAGCAACATCAAATGCTTTACAGTTCAACCAGAACTAAAAGTTCTGGTTGAACTGTAAAGTGCCTTGAGATGACATGTGTTGTGAATTGGCTATATAAATAAACTTAATTGAATTGAAAAAGGTTTTAGTCAGTTTTATGTTGCAATTCATAAAACACCGAACTTTACAATTTCAAATAACCTGATTCTTTACCAGACTGACAGCTCTAGCCTAGATGCTACAATAGCTGGGTATAGAATGCTGCCGTGCAGCTCATCATTGCTGTTGGGCAGAAAACTTTGATTTATAGAAAACAAATAAACTTTTTTATGAATTAATGTCCTACTTTATACAAAAGTGAATCACAAAAGCTGCGGAAATAGACGATCTAGTTCAACTCATCATATTGATTGAAATAGCAGACAGACAAGCTAATGAAATGTACAATAAATGAATGGTTTTAGACATACAAGGTTTCCCCTGAAAAGCAAACACCTCCTGATCTACTATGAATTATGCATTAACCTCAGATCAATAAAATCTACATTGCTCCAACTAAGCAAAGAACAAAAACATTCTGCTTTAAATTTTGGCTTTATTTCTGAGAATTTGCCCCTTAGTTACCACTGCTCAGGGGTCCAATTAGATTTAAATTCAATGTGGTTTTATCTAAAAAAAATAATACAGAGAACCTACATAGTTGCCTTGTAATGCCATGGCAATCCAGACCTACATTTAATGTATATGCTAACTAAAAGGAAACAGAAAAAATGTTTAAAGAAAATTCAAGGAAATATTTACATCGTGTGCTGATGAATATTTACATCATACATTTACATCCAAAAATATTTACATCATATTTAAATAGAAACAAGATCTACGAGAGAGAAATATTCAAAGATCTTTGTACTTTCTCATCTCGGTCTTTGTCCTAAAATGAACAGAATGCAGTGAAATATTTGCTTCGATATAATTTAGGGTTGAAAACGGCATGTACCACTTTTGGCTTTCACCGTCACTCGTCTCCTAGTTGACCATGGAAAGCTGTAAGCTTCCCATGGAGGAGCTGGAAGAGATGTCTATGGAGAGGAAAGTCTGGGAGTCTGTTGAGACGGCTCTGATCATGAAAGCTCTCTTCTTTTCCTGAAGTAATCATTTTATTTCAGGGTTCATCCAGGGCTTTCTGTTTGAGAAACCATTTACTTTCCCAAGGGGCATAGTGTTGTCTATGATAATATGACAATGATAATAGTTTTATCACCTTGAAACTGAAATAGTCCTTAAAGCCTCCTTCTCCTCAGGACATTTCTTCAATGTGTGCCACATCTGTTCAATGGGTTTATACAATAAATAAGCTGGAGGCAAACAGGTTATGATCTGAGGTCCTCATGGGCAATTTGCATACAGTAGCAGCCATTCAAAATGGTCCCTTCCCAGTCAAACGCCAGCAGTCCACTTCCCTCCAACTTCCAGCCACTGGAGTGACCCCCTCATGCATATTTTTTTAGTCAGACTCCACCCTGAATTCACTGAATTACAGGGTCTGACCAGCAGATGGTGCTTCTCTTTAGATCTTAATGTCCACAAATCATGACAGAAAGAACATTTTATTACAAATATCGATTGTAGGGGACCAGCCAAGGGCCCATTTAGGAAAGTGGACATTCTGAATGGCTACCACTGTTTATTAACATCAGTGTTTTACTGCATCTAGTGATACAGGTAACAGTTAGTGTGGTGAGGGTGGAAGACAGTTTGGCTATCCAGGGTCCTGATCTGAACCTGATAGAGAACCTTTAGAGCAGTGAGAGCCAGATCATGACCTCAGAAACTTTTGGAAGGGTCAAAGGTCAGAAACACAATCCCAAACCTTTTTGTCCATGTGCGAGTGAAGGAAGGGAAGAAACTATTTGGTAAGTCAGGTTTTTATCAGTTTTTATGAACATGAATGATGGCTTATAAAATCCCAAAGATGAATTAGAATAAAACGATGCCAATAAAGGAGAATTGCTTTGGTTTACACAATCCTGAGGGAAGACAGCGACTCTTAAGTATATATTCATAGATCTCAATTCCACAACTTTCCAGACTCCATTTCCCTGATCACCACCTTTAAAAAATACTTCCAAAGATCATTCATCTGAAATTTTAATCCTAGACCAGGAAGATCCAGAGACTATGAAAAAATGATTTATAAAGAACTTTTAGACAGAACAATTGGGATTAAAAATCCATTAAACTGTGATGATGTAGACATTTAAAAAACATTGTATTATTTATGTTTACCATCTTTAGTTTTTTTCAACTTCATAGTCATTTAAAAAAACAGTAGTGGTTTAAATATTTATTGAGATGCTTTTGCAACTCCAATCTCTTCAGGAGCAAACTTGCCACGGAGGTTGCCAAGGCAACCTCAACTCATCATGTATTTGCTTCAGTGAAAATGAAAAAATGAAAATCTTACAAGCTAAGATGCAACCAAAATGTGTTTTAAATTGCTTTATTAATATAGTAAGGGGGGCAGATTTTGTTGATTAATCTTAAAAAATAATTTCATTCAAACTAAAATGCAATAATCTGCCAGTGCAGGACAATTACACATGGGAAGACTTTTTGTTTTGAGAATATAATTTCAAGAAATCTGGCAAAGACAAATTATTACTGCAATGGCAGATTACTGCATTTCATTTCAGTGGAGTCTTCTCAAAGAAGATTAATAATCTAACAGAATCTAAGATCTTGCTTAGCATGTTAATCTTCAAACAAGATCAAACACTTCTTGGACAGATCCAAGATCCAAAATAGAAAGTCTTTGTACTTGATTTTCCTTTCCTGACATAACAGGGTTAGGGCTAATCAAAAAGCAAACACAGAATTAAAAAAATAGTGTATTTGCCCTTAATTTCAGCAGGTAAATCAGGTAATCTGCAAATGGAAGGACTATTTTTGCCCTTAAAATATATTTTGCATTTAGATTGAGACATCGTTGTTTTTCTCTTATTTTAAACATCTTATTCCACATGCTAAAGTTTTATAACTTACTTGCTCAAACAAAGTGAAAAAATTGCTTCCTGTTATTTTAACAGGAAGTACTTTACTGTTATTGGCAGTAAAGAAGGTGAGTTTATAAAATAAAAGCAATGTGACACGAGGCAACACAGAAAAAAGATTTTATTCTTGAACTGTTCTTACAAGCAGTCCAACACGCAACTTTCTATCTCAAAAAACAAAACAAAAATCGTTGAAATAAAAGAAACTTTAGAATATTCACTGAATAATATTACCAGTCAGATAGCTTTTTTTTTTTTCCTTTTACCATAATTTGAGGAACCCAAAAGCAGTAGTATTTGTGGCGTGAGAAAACAAGAAGAGTTTCAGACGGGTGTAAACTGGAGGTTTTCTAAAGTAAGCCTCGGCTGAAAGCTGGACGTGTGTGGAGGAGAGACGGGGCTCCTCGTGCACACAATAAATAAAGAAAAAAAAAGCACAGAGTCTGGTGTTTGAAAAAAAAATAATCATCTGGAACTTGCAGGTACAATATCTCTAAGAAGTCTTTATGTGCAAGATTTCGAGCTGAAGTCATCACCACAAACAATTATACTCACATCAACATCCCCGACTTCCAGTCATTGTTTTCTACATTAAATCTTTTAAATAAACCTAGAGCGTTTTTGTCATTTCATATACACATATATTTATAGATACTTTTTCTCCTATATGCTGTCCTTTTTTAAAATCGTATTGAGCGCGTGTCCCAGCGAGAATCTGTGACATAAAAGTAAAACGTCCACCGGATGAGGATACGAGTCATTAATGAGGCTCGGTATGCTCCAGACTCGCATAACATACAGTGTGGAGGGGAAAAAAACAAAAAACCAACAACACAGAACTGGGGATGTGTGTGTGTGTTCAGAATCACTGTCCAACGACGCGTCCACCTTAAGAGTCTGTGGGAGTGGATCCAATCGGTTGGGCTGCTGATGCGTTTGTGGAGAGAAGCGTCCAAACTGTCCTGCTAGTTCCACTCGTTCATTTTGAAAAAAAAAACAAAAAAAAACTATTTGGCACATTTAACAACTGGTAAGTAACACATCGGGCTAAAAAGGTGCAATAACAGAACTTTCAATGAAAACAATAAAAACATTTGGTTTACAAAAATAAAAGACACCTCAAGAGGTGGCAAAAATCTCTACAACATAAGATTTCCCCTGACGATAAAGGCTATGTGTAAAAAAAAAAAAGAGCAATATACCGAAATCAACCCTTTTTCTACTGAAGCTTTTGTATTACAGCTCTGCAAATCTTAAACGCCACAGACGGAAACATCGTACTGCATAAAAATCTAAAAGCCCTGAAATCACAATAATTTCTCCTCCTGCTGTTCGTCCTGTAACACTGTGTGACACCCTGTCCAAGAAAAAAACGTAAACTCCTTCAGCCTGGCCTGATTCACCCATAATCAACGGGAACCATGGTGGATTTGTTTTAAGTAAAATGAAAAGAATCATAGGCGACTCAATGAGCTGAACTTTAGCTTCATCTTTATCGCCTCTGCTCCAGATATGGCAACAAAAAAAACGTCAAACCGAACATCTGCAGCAACGAGCCGACTCCTGCTTTTAAAACGGCGTGCAGTATTTCGGGATTCCCTGTACTTTGGATAGTTAGGACATGCAGCTTATGCTCGTGACATTAGAGAAAAATCAAAGAGAAAACCAAGCGAAACATCTTAAAAGCTGGGATGTTTTTCAAACTAGACACAGAGGACGAAAAATTACAGGCAGAGAGATAGAAAAATCGAAACTGGATTTAGTCCAAGTCGGACCTGAGAGAAGTCTTCAAGCTTCCATGTGGTTGAAAAACTTCATTTTTCAGCACATTTGGCTGAAAGCGACAAACCGAACAAATTATTAAAGCAGCATCTTCTGACAACTTCTACACTGAAGAGTGTTAAGAGTGAATGAGCGTGGAACAGGTGGTGTTTTTTGCCTTTCAGGGGGCGGAATGACGGCTTCAACCACAAGCTTTGGCCATTTCAAAAAATTCCTCATCTGAGCAAAAGACCCTTCTGTTTTTGAGGCTTTTATTTTTTAGTCTAATTCGGCTAATAACTACTTTTAAACCTTAATGTAGAAGAATTCAGGGAACTCAATAAAAAACTCCAACTAGACAACCGCTAGCTGCTAACCATGCTACAGGTAGCATGGTTAAAGTAGCATTAGAATTAGCTGTTGCTGCTAAGGCTGCAGAGACACCATTTCACAGATTCTGAAGCTTGAACTGCATTTCCTTTTCAATTTAAAATATTTGATCAAAGCGAAATATGATCTTTTAGACTCTGAAACTACGGACCCTTTATTCTGCTTCTGAGAATCCAGAAAGGAAGCATGTCAGTCCTTTTGAAGGAGGCGGATCGTCTTCAAACTAGACGAGGCAAAAAAATCAACAAAAATAAAAACAGGCAACACAGCCCGGTCAAACATTTTCTTATTTCTTAGAACAAAGTCGGTGATTTGTGAAACTTTTTGTACCATCACGGTGAACAAAAACAGATAAAGGGGAACTTTAAACTTTATTAAAAATACAATTAAAAATATTGTTGCTAAAGTTGGAGGTTCATTGTTGAACCGGAGAAGTTTCCGTATATCAGATGGGTGTTATTCTACTGGCTGGTTCTACTTTTTCTCTGCTTTACCTCCTTTTCTCATCCACCTTTTCCGTGTAAACCCAGCAGGATGTGATCACGTGGTCTGAAAACGGACCTGCAGATAACTGCCCCCCCCCCCCCCCCCCCCCCCCCACCCTCCCAAGTACAATGCAAACACAGTGGACTTTAACATTGATGCACAGAGAAAGGGTTGCTTATATACACTGAATATGCTCTGCTCTGCTGCAGGCCTACATCCATGCTTATGCATCCCCAGGTACATTGGTCTTCCTGTTTCCCCTGGCAACCCGTTGCTGTTTGACAGCCAATGGAATCTCGGTCACCATGGAAACAAGCTGCACAGGAGCCTATCTGAAGAGAGTCAGTGTTCCTCTTTTCCAGGACTGGAATGATGAGCTGTCGCCAACGAGGGGTGGGGG